>JAAKBH010000011.1:127500-1327500 GCA_019776075.1 Amaranthus palmeri
AAGAATATGCTATTTGCCCACATATGAAAACGATATCGTTTTCATATATGAGTAATGATTAAAATTATACATAAAAATTAATAAATTTTTTATATTATTAATAATATTAATTTAAATATACGGTAAACTAATAAAGTATAATAATAATGATATCATATATATATATATATATATATATATATATATATATATATATATATATATATATATATATATATATATATATATATATATATATATATATATATATATATATATATATATATATATATATATATATATATATATATATATATATATATTTAGCTTTTCAAGAAAAAATATATGGTAAACTAATAAAGTATAACTAATTAACGGGTTTAGCAGACGAGAGAATTTGTATGGGACCTTTTCCCCAAGGTCTTCAAACCATAGTTGATCTCGATCTATGCTAACTACAGGTTTATTTCAAAAACAAAAAATTATGATGTTTACAAAGCAAACATAATATTAATTTAAATAAAAAATACAAGATTTTTTCTTATATACAACTATTTGGGTTGTATATTATATCATTTTCCTTTTTATGTTTACTGGAGCAAAAGTTTTGTATGGCTTTGATCAACGCAATTCTAGTGCAGACAAATCTAAAAATAATATAGTAGAGTAGTATTTTCTAATTATTGTACTCCCTCCGTTCCTTTTTGATGTTCCTATTTGGGTTTTTTCACCAAGATTAAGAAAAGTGGAATCTTTGGTGATAGTGGGTATTATTTTAATTATATAGTAGTAGGAAGTAATGATTTTATTGGAAGTATGGAGAGAAAAATAATTAAATAATAGTGTAATGTAATGATTGTATTGGAAGTATGAGAGAGAAAATAATTAAATAGTAGTGTGAAGTAAGAAAAGTGGGGTTTTAAGGGGTAAAAGTGGGATGAAAACTTTCCAAAAATGGAAAGTATTCTAAAGTGGAAAAACTTATGGAACTGCTCGTTTTAGTAAGGTGGAAAAACAAAAAGGAACGGAGGGAGTACTTGATTGCATTTGTCAAATGAAAAAACCTGGAGTATTATTTTTGTACCTTTTAAGATTGATGCACACTTAAATAGTGTAAATCAAGTCTATTCAAAAATTTGTGAACTCTCAAAAATAATTTATAATTATATGCAGCAGGTAAACCACGATATTGTAACAAACTTAGACCTTAATGGAAAAAAAACTAATAAAACAATAGGTTAATTATATAAACTCAATGAAGTCGTATGAGCATGATTCAATAGCTTTTGCATAATCACTTTTAAAAGACTATTTTATTTATTTAAAACCTATTTAATCATGTTTTATTCCAATTCAATAAAATAATTCTACGCTCATTAGCATCATTTGTTTATTTTAATATGTCATACTCATTTTATATTATTTTTTTTTACATAATGATTGATCATTTACTTTTAATCATACATACTATAGTTAATTCATAATTCACACGTATAATTTGTTCTCTGTTATTTATTACTAAATATTATATTTTCTTGAAAAGAATCACAACTCTTTTTGCTACAGGACGAAGTAGGATAATGCTATACAATTATTGTTTGGGATTTGGACCCATATTATCAATATATCATTCATTTTCTCATAAAGTTCCTTATTTATTTAATTTTTAAAAAAATAAAAAAATTATTAAAAATTGCAACCATAAAAATGTATGATTGCAAAAATATCTAGGCATTTCCAATTTGTCTTATTAATGTTTCTCCTTTGTATAAGTCTCTATCTCGCCCTCCCTCTTGAAACAAGACGTTAAATGATCCATCCTATTCCACCAAAGCATACAATCCAACTGAAAACTACACCTTTTAATACATGCACAAACCAAGATGTTAGAACAAAACAATTCGTGACATAATAACCCATAGACCCACTCGTGTAGACAAATTTATGGGGTATCTGTGGGCTCAGGCCTACAAATCCACGGGTAATGACTAATGAGTATTGACTTGCTTATATTCTTGAATCTTGATGATGTTCATTTTTTTTACCAAAACTATATGGTAGTAGGACGATTATTCATCAAACTATATAAAAATTCATAACTCGCTATTTAAGTGACTCCGTCTTTCTTACATGTCAAATAAATCTAACACAAGAACACTGATATTTTTCCAGAAATCATGGCTTGCATTTCGCTCTTGTCTCTCGTGACCAATCTACTTGCCTCTGCAAAATACTTACATATAATGAGATTAAATGGCCTCTTCATCGTTATCATCATGAACTTGAAATTAAAACACCAAGACTCAATCCATTCATGAAACAAAAACAATTATAAGGATACGGATAAACTACCGTGAATAATACTACATTTTGTTAATTTTCCTATAATAATACCAACTATTGATTAACCATGAATAATACCAACTTAGAGGTTCTTAGAATAATACCAACTTTAGTATATTAACTAATTACCAATTTTTTGGTCATAGTTTAATTTTTAACATGTTAGAGATTTTCTAGAAAAACACCCCTTTAAGTCGGTATTATTCAGTTAATCAAAAGTTGGAATTATTGTAGAGTGTTCGCTCTTTGTAGCTAGAACAAGAGAGGAGTGTCTTAACAACTTGGAGCACAGCACGCGCTCCCCCAAGTTAGAGGCCTCTTCGGTTTCCCTTAATTAATCCCTAAAAACTATTAACTCAACTCAATCATAACTTGACAAGTAAATTTTTCAATGTTAGCATAATCCTAAGGGATGCTCAGGCCATCTGTCAAGTTCAACAGTTTAAGCACATTGATATGAATACTTTTAATAAATCATTATACCAAACCAATGCACCTAACTGTCCCAAAAAGCTCACATATTACTGAGGTTTTGAGGAGGGCAGGTTAGCGTAGAGTTATACAGCCTAGCCTTGATAATTGTTAAGACAAACCAATTCTAAGGTAGACTTAAAAGCATCGGGCACAGCAGTATCGTACAGTCTACACTATATAGAAACATGATGTCGATTTGTTTGTTTATGTTGCTTACAATCAAAAATTAAATATCCCTTTATAAGTTATATAAACTCCCGTTGTGTTAGGATATAAACGAACATAAGAGTATGTCCATGAGTCTATAAATACGATTCTATAAAAGTTCTCTGATGAGCATGGATTTACAGAAGAAACTCAAGACAAAAGAAAGCAAGATTACAGAAGAAAGAATCAGACGAGTGCAGAAGAAGAATACAGAGAAGAATAGAATAGAATACAAAAAGGATTATTTGTATTGTATTTCGTATGGATTAAACCAAGCGCCTAAAGCACTTCGAGTGGCTCAATACTCCAGTGTAAAAACACTATTTCATCACAAGTCGGATGCAATGCAACTCCCTTCTCCTTTTCTATATACACAGTAAGCAAATTTAATTAAAGCAGAACTGAATATGCATAAAAAACTTTTTCAAAAAATGCAAAACAACCAAAGTTTAGAATAACAACCCTCCAAAAAAGTCATGTGCCCCCCAGCTTCTTCCTTCAACTCTGGGTGTAATGAATGGGAGGGGTTGTTGAATGAGTCACAACATTACTGGCGCCCAAACTTTCAACGTGTCCTCAAGGTGGAAAGATGGAAAATGAGCAGCCACATTATCAAAGAATTCCCAAGTAGCCTCTAGCGCAGGATGGTAATGCCACTATCAAGTTTGCGTATTCTACACTATATATATATACCCAGCATCTCATCTGGTATAGTAATCATTTTAAGCTTCCAACATCTCATCTGGTATAGTAATCATTTTAAGCTTAGAATTCATTGTAGTGGAAGGATAGTTGGAGTGAGAAGAGAGCCATGAGCACATTTAATGAGACAAATAAAACACGAGACAAAGAACCTTGCTAGATGGGCGTAGTTCTGGTGTGTACGCTACTGCACCCACATTAGCCAACACCGTGAAAGGGCCATACAACCTTGCTGCCAATTTCTCACGTAACCTCTTGGCTAGAGACTGCTGCCTATAGGGTTTAGCTTTCTGAAACACTCGATCCCTAACATCACAAGTTCCCTCTCTTCGGTGAGAATCAGCGGCACTCTTCTTTTAGTGTTGTGTGAGCACAGATCAGATTGACTTCCAGTTCATCCAAAGCATCACGTTGCAGCAGCAGTGTTTCCAAACTATCGAAAGAAGTGGATTAATGACCGAAGTTGATTGTGGAAGGAGACATCCTGTCATATTATGCCTGGAAAGGGTTCATCTTAATGGCGAAATGTGGGTCTGTATTGTAGCATAATTCAGCCCATTGCGACTAACCGTCACTATACTTCTAATCAGAATTGCGCCTGGCAAGTTCACAAAACACCTCAAATAGGTCTCCTAAGTGTGACTAACCATCACTATACTTCTACTCAGAATTGCGCCTTGCAAGTTAAATGTTCACGCCAAAAATTCTCAAAAATCTTTTATCCCTGTCAGAAATTATTAAATAAGAAATCCTTGTAGCCTTACTATTTCCTTAGTAAGAATAGCTGCCACTGATGCAGCCGTTAATAGGTGTGTTGAGCCAATGACGTGTTCATACTTCATAATGCGCTCCACCACCACTAAGACCATGCCAAACCCTCCCAATTTGGGCAAAGCTTCGATGTAGTCCATTGTCGCATCCTCCAAAACTTGAAAAGGAATTTAAAGTAGTTGTGCCTGTAAGAAGCCAACTATTTACAAATGCGACACCTTCTGCACTCTGCAGTGGACAAACCACATAATCACATACAAACCAGGTCATCTGTTTCCTTATACCTTACCAATACCTATCAATGGCAATGTGTTTGTAAGTTGACAATAAGCTCGAATGCCCTCCAACTGCAGAGTTATGGCACTCATAAACCAGCTCCTTCAAATGGTTTGAAATTTTAGACAAAGCATGCCGACCCTTGTACTAGAGACCACCATTTTCATATGAAAGCCTGAGTGTGAACTGTGAACCAACCTGCTGCTCAATCTCAGTTAGCATACGACTTAACAATGGATCCTTTTGCACCTCCTCTTAAATTTTCCCACCAGAAATTACTTTCAAAAACCAATGAACCCAATTGCAATAAGTTCAAATCGCTTCAAAGCGACTCAGCCACTATATTTGTATCCCATAAGTTTGCTCACCCACCATTGGTATTCAGAATTCATCTCCTACTGTTTTTGTAATGAACTTCAAAACTTTTCTGGTCAGTCTATAGGGTAAATCTTCAGCCCAAGAGATAGTGCCTCCTGAAACTACATGACCCAAATAAGCCATTTCACGTCTACTTAACTCGCATTTTTTCTCATTCGCTAAAGTTGGCGCTCCACCAAGTTGGCCAAGAGCCCAAAACAATAGCTAAGTGTTCATGTTTTCTTGGGATTTGCTATAGATCAAAATGTCATCGAACAAAACCAATATAAAATGCCTCCAAAATGATTTAAAAATTTCATTCATTAGGAAATGAAAAGTGGCAAGAAAACTTTCCCTTGTGTTTTTAAGAAGGAAAGGAAAGGAGAGAAAGGAAAAAGTGAAAAATATTTTTTTCTTCCAAATATTTACACTTATTGAGAGATTTAGTGATCAACAAAATTAAGGGAACTAATACCTTTAAATCCCTTCTTTCTAAATTCTTTCCCTCAAAATGAGTTATTCAAATAAGAAATATCCCTCCAAATTCTTCCCCTTCCTCTCCTTGTAATTTCTTCAATCCAAACAAAGTGTAAATTAGAGCATAAGATGAGCTAACCGAATGCCTCTTTACAATTTCAGCAGCAACCAAGAACAAGAAAGATAAAGTAGGTGAGAAGTTAGAAAGACCTTTACTTTCCTCCCAAATATTGCCAACTTCAAAAAGATTTTGTTTATAAAATAAGGGAAGATAAAAATATGTTACAAACCTTCCCTATTCTTTCCTGAGCCAACTCAATTCTTAATCAAACAACAGAAAATGGATCCCTTCATCAACCATACCTCCATTGTCTTCCACATTTGACATTATTCTCATCTCCAAGAGCAATTAAGCCCTCCATTCCCCTCCCTTACCCTCCACCTCTTTCCCGTTCTTTCTTCCTCTATAATGTTATCCAAACAAAGTGGTAACTGCAAACATGTTGAGTGGCTGCCAAAGACTAGTATGCAATGTTAGAGTATATAATATATCCCGGGGCTTCAACCACCAGCTAAAACTTTTGGTTGAGTTGATTCCTTGACATGGTATCAGAAGCCAACATGACAAGAGGTCACAGGTTCGAATCTCAACCACCCCTCAATTAAAGTGGAATATTCAGCGCACGTATGAGGAAGACCTGTGTCGCATACTCGCATCCACACTTCTAGCCCAAAGGGCTCTCGTGTGAGGGAGCGTGTTAGAGTATATAACATATCCTAGGACCTCAACCATCAGCTTAACCTTTTGGTTGAGTTGGTTCATTAACAAAGTCTATATAATGGCTTTGGCAAGAGTGTATTTAACCCTTAACTAAATGCACACACACCATTACATACAATATGAAACACTAAACTAATTGTGTTGTAATATACACTTGTCAGTGTGTATTGCATATTGATTGTTATACTTTAACCAAAATTTGAGAGTTTTTGGGTCAAATGTAACAAATAATATGAATTGAGGAGTACTATTTAGCAATCTAAATTGCCAACAACAAAATTAATACAAACAAGAGAACCAAATCGGGAAATTGTGATTTCATATCACCAGAATTCAAACAAACATAAGGATCAAATGATACTTAAAATGATAAGCATTTTATTAAAATTAAATCGTGATGCGGAAGCAATTAAAAGGCGATTAAGTACATGAAAAATGAGAATAAAACAGCAGAAATAGGGCAAATATATGTGATATGTCTTCATTTTTCCAGAAACAAGAAATAAGCGAAATTGATAAGAACTAACCGCTGAACCGAACTATGTTTGTTCTGCTGCATATGAACTTTTTGTAGAGATAAATTAGAGTATTGCAAGACATTGTTAAGTTATTCCTTCGATTTCTCCCTCAATTGGCGGCAATCTGCGAGTCTCCGATGCCAACAATTGATGTTTCTTGGCTCTACGACCTGTGAGTCTAGAGAAAGGAGCGACGAGTCGACGACAACCTTAGCCGGAGAAAGTGTGATCACACTGATTATCCTAATTTGCGCACATTACAATAGCTCCACGAGACTACGACTCCATAACATGCTATTAGCTTTTGGTTATTAATAACAAAATGTAACGATAATGCTAATATAAATTTGAAAATTAGTTTGTAACGATAATCGTACTCGTACCCAGAAGCTTGATACTAGTTGTAGGCGTGTGATCACTTTTTTTTGTGATATTTTCTTCACAAATGTACTTGGGTTGATGAAATGAAAATTCACAACGAGATACAAACAACACAATATACCCTTAGTACTTAGGGTATACCACTTAACAACTATGTGTTTAGAATTATAAGAAATGGAACACTTAGACAAGAGTTAATTACTCTTTTGACAAAGCACAATCAAATGAGAGAAATGAGAATTCAAAAATTGGGTGTATTCAACTCATCACCAAAGACCCCTATTTATACTAATAGAGTATACTCTAAGGGTCATGGCTCAACAACCACTTTAATGATCAAATTGATGATCATGTAATTCAATGCCATTAATCTAGGGCATTCATGAGCATTATTCACCATTATAATTCATAATAGTCTCAGAATTATTGTGGAATTAGTATAGGAATCCAATGCCATTTAATTCAAAGATCAAGAAATGACCAACGGTCATTTCCAGCAGGAATAGCCGACTCGGCTTTTCCTTCTGGACAAAACCCAACTTTCCAGAAGCTAATGTCGAGTCGGCTTTAGCTCCAAAAAGAGAAACGCCGAGTCGGCGTTTTAGGCTGACTTGGTTTTCACTTTTTCCGTTTTGTCCTTTCCTTTGAACTCCTTTTGATTCTAGTATATTCACACATATTGTCCCACTACTTTAGTAGTACTTAGTGATTATTAACTTAAAATTATTAGACACTAAATGTTCAACACACCAAAGTCAAGGTATTCCAAATTAAGCTTGAGCATGAAGATGGCAAAATAGGATAATAATGGGCAAGAAAAAAAGGCTTGCTTGAAATCGAAAATGTTACGAAGGATGGAGAAAAGGATAAAACATGAAAAAAAAATCACAAATCGACTCGCAGTAAGTTAGGTATTTGGAAGCTTAAAGTATGGTATGGAATGTGCATTGGAACTAGGCCTGTGCAACGGGCCGGATAAGGGGCGGGCCGAGTCGGGCCTTACAAAAAAGAATTGGGCTTTAGATGGGTCCGACCCGTCAAGCCCAACCCGGCCCGTCCCATTTAAATTACTCATGCAAAAAAATATAAAATAAAAAATTTTAGGGTTTTAAGGAAGCAAATGAATAAGAATTATGAAAATGAACTAGTTGGTAAAAAATATAAATTTTTAAATAATTTAACAAAAATGGTTGAAAAAGTTAAAAGCTAGATTTCAAACTTTACGAGGAAATTTCCTGCAATAAGGGTTGGGTTAAAAAAATAAATAAAGAATGGCATTTTAGGATAATCGTTTTAGATCTATATTAAGTTAACAAATATTAATTTCTCTACTTGAGAGTTTTCCCATTTTGCTGCACTTCTCTACTCCAACATTGAAAGAAGCAAATCGTGGATGGTAATTTTTATCTAGCCCATGTTTGAGACTCAATAAAACCCTTATCCGGCCCATATTTTGTTATTTTATTAAAACCCTTATCCAGCCCAACCCTTATTCAACCCAACTCTTTTAAAACCCTTAAAACTAAGGGTTGGATCAGGGTCCCCAGTAGGCCCCCCGGCCCAATGCACAAACCTAATTGGAACACATAATGATTAGGGAAGCATGTAGAACCTCCCGATAAGGTAGATGTGCCGGAGGGGTCAAGTGAATGTGCTAGACTTCCTCTCTTCCTCGAGCAAACTTGCAACTGAGTTAGCTTGAGGCCTGGTTAAGCACACTTAGAAGGTGTTCTCTTCAACTTATTTTTTTGACTTATTACTTATTCTTATTGGAATCAGATCAGATCAGACCAGATCAGACCAGATCAGATCAGATCAGATCTGTTCAGATCAGATCAGAAAGTTTCAGATCAGACCAGACCAGACCAGATCAGATCAGACCAGATCAGACCAGATCAGATCAGATCAGATCAGATCAGATCAGATCAGACCAGATCAGATCAAACCATTCCATATTATTATTATTATTATTATTATTATTATTATTATTATTATTATTATTATTATTATTATTATTATTATTATTATTATATTATTATTATTAATATTATTATTATTATTATTATTATGATTATTATTATTTTATTATTAATGTTATATATTATTATTATTATTTATTATTATATTATTATGTATTATGATTATTATTATATTATTATTATTATTATTATTATCATTACTTATTACTTATTATTATTACTAATATTAATTAATCAATTACTTAATTAATAAAATAATAAATAAATAAATATATAAATAATAATTTTAATAATATAAATAATGTAATAATATTATTATATTAATTTTTTTTAATTAAAAATATTTTTTAATTAATTAATTAATTTAGATAATAAAATATAAATGACTATTTAATAATTATAATAATGTTAATGACATTATTATTAATTTATTTTTTAATTAATTAATTAAATAATATTAGTATTTATTAATTAAATTCTTAATTAGATACTAATAGTAATACTAATAATAATAATAATAATAATAATAATAATAATAATAATAATAATAATAATAATAATAATATAAAATTAATAATAATAACAATAATGAAAATAATATAAAAATAAAAATAATGAAAATAATAATAATAATAATAATAATAATAATAATAATAATAATAATAATAATAATAATAATAACTTTATGAAATCAAATCAGATCAGATCAGACCAGATCAGATCAGACCAGATCAGACCAGACCAGATCAGACCAGACCAGATCAGATCAGATCAGATCAGACCAGATCAGAAAGATTCAGATCAGATCAGACTGAATCAGACCAGATCAGACCAGATCAGATCAGATCAGATCAGACCTTTGAAAATTCAGACCTTATTCAATCAGATTAGACGAAGAGAACAGGCCCTTATACTCATTTCTTCGTTTAGGCTTGACTTTGGACCTTAACTTTGTATTGCTCAAGGCCTCAAGCTTATTGGCTTCTACTAAAGATTGGATGGGTTATTAATCATAAGAGAGAGAGAGTTATATTTGGAGAGATTTGAGGTGATAAACGTGGTGATTAATGGGTGATTGGAGTACTAATAAAAGGGAGATAATCGACTCTTCTATCATTTGGAAGACAAGTACTCTCTTCATTTATTAAAGTTGTTTGTATTTGTTTTATCGGACGTTGTATTTGTTATTTTCAAAAAAATTTTTTTATATATATAAAAATTTTTGAACATAATTAACATTGTTCATCCTTATTTTTATATTTTATTAATGTTTATGGTTCTATATATTTTTCATTAACCTCTTTTTAACAATTTTTTATTGTTTATGGTCTCCATATCTCACACTAATTTTGTTTAAATAATTTTATTAATAATTATGATTCCTATATTTTTTTTATTTAACTTTTTAAATTGTTTTTAATACTTATGAGTAATGATTTTTATTTTTTTTATTAAATTTATTACTTCCTTTGAATCATTTTAAATGTATCATTTTCTTATTTGGCATATTCATATCAATTGTCCCATTTTTTTTTACCTAAATACCCCCACTTTTACTACTCTCAGTACCCAACTAACACCTTTATAATTGATTTAATCAATTAAAATATTCAACTATCACTTTTTAATGGACCCCATACCATCCTTAATAACAGTAAAAACCTAAATGGAACATCTAAAATGATTCGGAGCGAATATTTAATACTATATCAATTATCCACCATTACTTCCTCGATTTACCTCTCGTGGAATTTGCAAACAAAATTGTTTTTCATAAACGGCTGGCTGTCTCTGGGCTAAGTGTACCGCATACCAAACTTCTCTAAAATTAGGAATCTCCTTAACCCTAACAAAAGCCAGCAGAAGGAGAGAGATAGAGTTTATTGGAATCAATGGAGGATAAGAAGAGCCATCGAAAGGAACACCGTCACCACCACCGATCTTCCAAACATCGCCACCATGAATACGACGACGACGATGACGATTACCGCCGATCAAGGAGAGAGAAATCGTCTGAAGATGATCGCGATTCCAAACGAGATCGTGAGAGAGAAGGAAGTCGTGATAGGGATAGAAGGAAGAGGAAAGATAGGGAAGAAGAAAGTGATGATAAAATTAATGATGATAAAAGAGTTAGGGTTTATGATGATAAGGATGATGACAGGAGGTATAGGAGTAAGGATAAAGATGCTGAAAATGGTGTTGCTAGGGTTAAGGATGAATCAGTTGATAAGGTGAAGAAAGAAAGTGCTGATTCTAGTAATGGTAGTAGGAAGAGAGAGAGGAGAAGGTTTGAGGATGGCGGTGCTACTGTTGAGAATTCGACTACAAAGAGTGGTTCCGTTCCAAATGTGAGTAAATTTTTCTTTGTTTTTCATTATTTGATTGATTACACTGATGACTTGCGTTTTGTAACCGGTTTATAGTTTCACACTTTTGTATGAATAAAGTGTGGTTTATGTTGAGGATAATCTGTTTTCCATTGGCAATGGCGCTTGTAATGTTTTATCATTATCGTGTTGCGAATGCAGTTGATATATGGAACTTCTGTGCTCCAAAGATACGACACTCTATTGCTGTATAAACAATTTATAGACATCTACTTCTGTCTGGTTATGAATTGATGCAGGAGCTTTAATAATATTTTGCTCATTGATTTGTTTTGTTTCATTTAGGTGATATGCAAATTTAGATCAAGGGTTTTTTTTATTGTTGTTTTGATATAAAATGATGTGTGTGGGTTTTTTTTGTATTTATTTATAACTATACAATTATATGTGATTAAATTTTCAGCACTTTAATTTGCTATCATGAAATCCAAATGATGGAGTGTGTTTAATGGTATGAATATATGAATGTGTAAGCCTGTCTTTCTTTTGAGTGTTCGGGGCAGCACACACTATCATCTGAAGGGCTATATATGGTGCTTGCACTTCTGTTTCCCCTATTCTGCCACTAGTATGTTAGGTTTTGCTTTTTGAGCCTTTGGTATGTATTTTAATTTGTATTATAATAACTTGTTGAGTGGTTTAATAACAAATTGGGCTGATGTGGGTGTTGTTTGATCTTGTTATTAATTGCTAGTTTTCTGATGAATATCTTTGCTACTTGTGATCTCTGGAGGTGCTGTAGTCTTATTCCATGTACATATTAGTGTGAGAAGGTGCTTGCAGCTGTTTTTTGGGGTGGTTCTGTGGTTGTGGGATAGTTTGATGTATTGACATAATTATGAGGCACCATGGTGTATTTGTTGCTGACTTTCTATTTGTTTTCTCCACCAGGATGGGCATGTGGAATCTCTCAACGTGTCATCGTCACTTGCTTCTGAAACCAATCATGGAAATAACCATACTTCCACCAAGGTATCTTCGATTTCTACCACCAATGAAAATAAGGGAGTTAATATTACCAGATCTCATGCGGTTACTGGCAAATCTAGTACAGATGGGACACATTCAATTGCTGGCAAGAGTGGATCTCTATCTCTTGATGCTTTAGCAAAAGCAAAGAAAGCTTTACAGATGCAGAAGGAACTTGCTGAAAAGTTGAAGAAGATTCCTTTGGTAAGTCCTTTTTGTCTTTAAGGCTCATGCTAAGCGGAATTATACTGTTATTTTTTTTTACCCCTTTAGTAGTTCAATTTCAATATGCTCATGATATAAGTTTTAACTGCTTTCCTTGTCATAATTCTGAAAGAGGCTCCATTTGTTTAGTTTCAAATAGGGTTCTGCTACATGTATTGAATTGATGTGTGTGTGTGTATCTAGTTGAACAAAGGAACTGGTTCTAACAGTACTGTCTCACAACTGGGCTCAAAAGAAGGAAATAAAGCACCGAATGCTGCTGGGGTTCTACCGACACCATATACAACTGCTGGAGGTATGGCAAGTACATCTACCTTCCCTGCAGCAGCCACTGCTTCTGGTAATCCAATAGGTGCAATAGATCCTGCAAAATATGAGGCCGTGAAGCGTGCACAGGAACTTGCCGCCAAAATGGGGTTCCGCCAGGATGCAGAATTTGCTCCCTTGATTAACCTTTTTCCTGGTCAGATGCTGCCAGATGTTGCAGCACTTCAAAAGCCTGCTAAGGCCCCAGTGCTTCGCTTGGATGCTCTTGGTAGGGAAATTGATGAGCATGGAAATGTTATCAATGTGTCTAAACCAAGCAATCTAAGCACCCTAAAGGTTTGTTTAGTTGATTATCATTCTTTAGTATCGTTTGTAGTTCTGTTTGCTAATGTATTTAACTTGTATTAAATTGCAGGTGAATATAAACAAACAGAAAAAAGACGCATTCCAGATTCAAAAGCCAGAGTTGGAAGTTGATCCCGAGAAGAATCCTCATTTTGATCCAAGGATGGGTATTGACAAAAACAAACTTCTTAGGCCAAAGAGAATGACTTTCCAGTTCGTTGAGGAAGGAAAATGGTCAAGAGACGCAGAAAGTATCAAATTGAAGGTATCTACTTTTTGAAGCAATTATGTTTTTGTTGCCCATTGGTTTTCAGTTTTGTGTAAGCCTTTATATGAATATAATTATCATGTGTAGAGTCAATTTGGAGAAGCCCAAGCCAAGGAGCTCAAGGCTAAGCAGGCACAACTGGCTAAGGCAAAGGCCGAGCCAAACATAAATCCAAATTTGATCGAGGTGTCAGAAAGAGTTATCACTAAAGAGAAGCCAAAGGAGCCCATTCCTGAAGTTGAATGGTGGTAAGTAGTACAATTATTTTTAGAACTGGCTGATTGTTTTTTTTTCAGAACCCGAGCTTGAATGCTGTGTTAATTGTGAACTTTGCTAGTTTGCTGGTTGTTAGGCTTGTATATCTTTAAAAACATAAAAAATTCACCTTATGCTTGGTACGAAGTTGTTATTGCTTAACATGTACCATTTGTTTGCCCTCCCTTGCCCTCCTGGGGTCGCTAGATTATGTAACTGTGTTATTAGTTCTATTACATAGGGGATCACTTCTCACTTTTATCGCCTAAATTATATTTTTTCTTTTAGTTGTACTTAATGAGTAGCTACTAGCTCAATCAGCTTTCGTAGAACTCAGGGTATAGTAGTTTCTCACAATGGCAGAAATACGTTTTATTGTTCGTATTGTTTCTTTATTGTGTTTGTTAGCGCTAATAGATTGTAGAATTCTCCGATCAGTTTTCCTGCCTATGAATCTTATAATCTCACTTCATGCTTTAAATGGGTAGTCCATGTTTTTTGGGGGTGTGGTTGGGTGGATGAAGCGATATGTCACGTGTTCTAGTTTTGGAGCAACTGAAAGCCCAGTTGCTTTTGTTGAAATTGGGATTTGTAGTTTTGTCACGGTGCCAGAATATTGTTTACAGGTCAGGCGTTCCTTTTTTCTCATTGCCTCTTTGCATGGATGCTAGTTCCTCCTTTCCCCCCTGATTTTTGATGTGGTTTATGATGCTGCTTATTTTTTGACCTTTACGCTGTTGCAAGCTGTTGGTCTTCGTTGAAATTGGGATATGGTTTTTTTCATGTTGTCTACACGTCAAGTTTCATTGTTTGAACTATGCAGAGGTAAGAGAGTTATTTTTCCTCCTTTTCGAGTTTTTTTTTTTTTTTTTTTTTTTTTTTTTTTTTTTTTTTTTTTGGGGGGGGGGGGGGGGTTGTGTTGTCAAAGCTTTGGGAGTAATATGTTTTGAATTGTTATAAAAGTCACTTTTCAAAACTTAAACCATCCTATTCCTTTGTTTCTTTTCAATAGCTACCCTTTTTCTCAAAAAAGCTCTTACATAGGGAAGTTTAACCGTTAGAGATAACCGAGGATAATAGTATCCTATGATTAAAGATAATGTTTGCACTGTCAATGTGCAAAGAATAGAAAGATGCAGAGAATAATTTATTGTTAAAGGTTGTTTGCTTGGAGATTACTTTCAGAAGTGCAAGATTAAGGGCCATTCTTTCTACACAGTTTTGGTCAGAAATTTGCTTTATACTTGATTCCAATTTTCTATATTGCCGTTGTGTTATTCTGCTATTGAACATAGACTTGATTGATGCCATCATTTTTGTGGTTAGCTTGCCACTGGATATGGTAATAATCGCTTCCCTTTGTTTTTGTCTAGTGAGGGGAAATTAACGTATGCTGCTTTATTTAGTGGCACTGAATGCTGAGCCATTTTCATTTGCATTGTGCCAGTGTCCCTTCTCCACTCTAATTTAATCTTTTTTCTGGAAAACCCTTTGATTGATGGGTCATGGAATTTCCTCATATGTGTTTCTTCGTTGATAAGGGATATATAGATGTCATTGTGTTCTGTGAATTTATTCCTTTTTTGTATGATTTGTTCAGCTATTATATTTCTCCACTTGCATTTACTATTTGGAATAATGGATTAGTTATTTGGCCCTAGGGTGTAAGGGTGGGATTTCCCCTCCATGAGTTTATTTTTGTTCCCTTATGATTTGCCTGTTCACTACTCCTCAGTCCTAGTGATTTGGCTCCACCTGACCCTGGCTATATTTTAATGAGATAAGGTAATATGATGGGAACAAGAGAAGATGAGAGACTTAAAGAGCAACCAGGGGATTTTACCACATAAATTAGTGGGGCAAACTCACGATAATTGATGAGTGGTGCAAAAACAATGGGATAGAAGGAATAAGAAGCACTGTTGAATGCAAGTGAATCTTTCTACGGTCAAGTTATTTTTGGTTAGATGAATTACTTTCCTTAGCCTTTGCCAAATGAGGGTAAATTTGGCGTGCTGATTATCACTGTAGGACATGATGTTGAATTCGATTTTCTGGTTAACCTGTTTTTGTGCAAGTTCTTAGAGCTGTAATTAATTATACTGATGTATGTGTCAGGGATGTACCTCTTCTGCGTTCCGGTGACTATGCTGATATTGCTAGTGGTGGCGCATTTGAAGAGAAAGTGAAAATGGAGAAGATCACAATCTATGTTGAACATCCTCGTCCAATTGAGCCTCCTGCAGAGCCTGCCCCACCCAAACCACAGCCATTGAAACTTACGAAAAAGGAACAGAAGAAACTTCGTACACAGAGACGCTTGGCTAAGGAGAAGGATAGGCAGGAGATGATTAAACAAGGATTGATTGAACCCCCCAAACCTAAAGTAAAAATGAGTAACCTCATGAGAGTTCTGGGCTCTGAAGCAACTCAAGACCCAACAAAATTGGAAATGGAGATTCGAGCTGCAGCAGCTGAGCGTGAGCAGGCCCATGTGGACAGGAACATTGCTCGAAAGCTAACACCTGCTGAGCGACGTGAAAAGAAAGAGAGGAAGTTGTTTGAAGATCCAAACACCTTGGAGACTATTGTTTCAGTTTACAAGATCAATGACCTTTCACACAAACAAAATCGCTTCAAAGTTGACATCAATGCACAGGAGAATCGTTTGACTGGTTGTGCTGTAATATCTGATGGCTTTAGTGTTGTGGTCGTTGAGGGTGGAGTCAAATCCATCAAGAGATATGGGAAGCTTATGCTTCGACGGATTAATTGGGCCGCTAAAATGGAAAAGGAGGACGAGGAAGAAGATGAAGATGAAGAAGAGAAACCAGCAAACAAATGTGTATTGGTGTGGCAAGGGAGTGTAGCCAAACCTTCTTTTCACCGGTTTTCAGTCCATGATTGTCGAACTGAGGTTGCTGCTCGCAAAGTGTTTATTGATAAAGGTGTTGGCCATTACTGGGATTTGGCAGCAAACTTTGTGGATGATGAGATGTGAAGGCCTTCTTAGTCTCACTTTTATTGGTTTTTATTTGCATTATGCGCTGTGTTTTTGTACCCGCTATCGAACTAGCAGAATACCGTGCTTTCTGCAGATAAAATATATGATCTTGTGGTCTTTGTAATCCCTTTTTTTCGAAACATGTTAATTGAGAGATATTAGGTGCATATCATCTAGTTATCTTCCTACCTATTAAAACGATGGCTCTCGCTGGTCTTCATCCAGATGAGTGTTATTACAATGGAACGATTTCAACGTTTTTTTGGTGCCAATTACTGAGCTGTATATTGTGGTTTTCTCAGTAAATTGATTCATGGATCTTATATTGTGGTTTGTATCATCCCTTCACCTTAACACGAAATACAAAAATTTATGTCAGATTCGGAATGCATTAAACAATGACATTGAGATGAAAAATAATGAAATAACATGGTTTTATTTTGAGAGCAATAGAAATGTGGCATTTTCTACCAAAATCGAAATGGATTCTTGAATGTTTTTCATGTGCTTTGAACACTGATATTGCATTTTGTATGGCTTGAATTCTTTTGTGTTTTGGTTGACACAAAATGCAATTTATCTTCTTTTTATCGTCTTTCATTCAATAGTGATTGATGTGTAGAAGAAATGAGGATCGGAGGGAAGAAAAGGAGAGGAAAAGGGGTAGAATTGCCTACTCTAAGTCTTAATTTTCCTTAATTAAAGGTTCAAATTGCCTACTCTAACACTTAAAAGAACTACTCCTTGGTTTTGAAATGTCAATTCCAAAGACTATTTCAAGGTTTAAAATGCATATTCCAGACTTTTAAAATGACAACTTTAAAATGACAACTTTTAAAATGACTATAAAATTTTCCCTTTTTTTACATTATTGTGGGCTGGGTTGGGAGGGGTTGTACGCATGCGGTCGTTGGCGTCACACATAGATTTTCTAATAGGGTAAACATGCAATTGGACTTCATGATGAATTCAGAAGATAATTACTAACTTAATTTATTTTAAATTTTTTTTTTTTGATTTTTAGCATGTTTTTCACTTATTCGCTGTTAGTAGTTAGTTCTTGACCTTAAGCTCGAACATGGATGCACTAATTTTAAAAATTACTATAGAATCAAAATTTCTAATTTATTTTCAAAAAACCTGTTTATTTTAAATTAAATATTCACACATGATTTGATTTGTAAGACCAGGTAGATAAACCCGGCTATAGGGTCTGGACGGGTCGGACTTGTCGTATTTTCAATTTGTCATTTTCTCTCCTCAAACGCTGAATTTTGTTTTGTTCAACATTTCCCCAAATTTTCTCCTGTCTATGTATATGCGCTCTCTATCTCGTCACCTCTAAAATCCACCATTTTGACCTTCATTCACCATTTCAAGTAAGGAAAATTCAAATTAAACCTAATTAATTGCCTATTTCTCTGTCAATTTTACATTTCTCATTTTTTGGTGATCTCCATTAACGATTTCTGCAATAAATAAGGTTATTTGGGGACGAAATTAAAGGAAAATGTCGTGGCTAAAGAATGCGGTGAGCAAGGCTGTGGAGGTAGGAAACAAGAACAACATCACTCGCACCGTCAAAAATTATGCTGATTCTGTTGTTCAGCAAGCTGGACAAGCCGTTGCTGAGGGTGCTAAACTCCTTCAAGATCGTATTGTCAGTAACTCTTTCTTTCTCTCTTTTTTTTTAATTTCCAAATTTTTTTTGGTTTTTAAATGTTTTATTGATTTCGTTTAATATTAAATAGCCAATCACGCTGTTTATTATCATTATTTGAGGTTAATTTTACAAATTTCTGCTGTTGGAGGTTAATGTATTTCAAAAACATGATTACATTGTCAATCCGAGTCCAGTGGCTCAGGGTAGAATTGGTTCATGATACATAATATATTATGACAATCTGAATCAGTACCTTTAATATATGTCACTATAACCATCACAACTTCCCTCTCAATCTGGAATTGTGTTAGTTTTTGTTGCCGTCGAACGATTTCTTTTTTGGCTTTATAGTTCGTTGTTGATGCTGAATGATATTGATGGTGAGAAACCAAACCATTTTAAACAAAGTTCAATGTGGACTGAATGAAGCTTTTTGAGGATGTTGAAAACTAGATAGAGTGACCCCTGACAAAATTGGGGAAGTTTAACCATGTAAAATTTTTTCATTCAGTGGCTATTCATCTGCTGTTTCGTGCAAAGCTGCACACTCTCTTCTATAATGCTAACAGAAAATGGCAAATGGAAACTTCTTTAAGGAACGGAGGGAGTATAAACTTTGAATTCATTCTCTTTCATCAAGTATTGTACATGGATGGGTCATTGTAGTTTAGCAATAGCTTTTTTACTGGATCTTTTGCGTTTGATTTTTGAAGCTGATGCTTTAATTTACTGATTCTTATGCGTTGAAAGCTTCCTGAATTCCTCATAAACACAATTGCAGGTAGCTCGTAACCATAAAAGCTTTACACATGCTGTCAAGAGATTGGAGGAGGCTTCTATTAGCTGTAGGGGGCCGGAAAGAGTTCAGCTGCTAAGAAGATGGTTGAATCTGCTTAAAGAAATTGCGAAGCTATCTGGAGATTTGACTGAAGATAATGTTATGTCTCTTGAGCAACATCTTGATGCTGACGAGACCAACGATAACACAAGGAAACCATCTTTAGTAAGTGAAGCTGTCCTAATCCCAATATTTAATTGCTTAACAAGTGCAAAACATTTTTGGACCATGCTAGCTTTCTGTTGATCAGTTGTGAGGGGTATACTTGAAATAGGCGATTTTGGTCAGTTGCAGCCTTACAATTACAAGGTATGCTTGGAGAGATTTTAGGCAGTCCTTCATGACTACAATAAATTGAGTTACATACTTACATTGGCATTGCTTGAGACAAGAATATAAATGGAAAATTTATCAACAGTTGCTTTTTTGTTGAAATTATTGCTAATATGAATTTTGTTTCCAAAAGCGTTTTTTGATAAAAAGATTAAATAACTCCTGTATGTTTTATGAAATATTTTATTGTTTGCTACTTTTTAAAGTTCAAAAGCCTAGTTACTAGAAAATGGTCACCATATGTTTATATGGTGATCACGAAGGCCATATTCATCACAAACTGTTTCACTATTTCTGTTTAGCATTACTTACTAGAATTGGCTTATGTTTAGCTATTGCTTACCAATGTTCATCACAAATTTGTTATCTAATCAAACATTTAACTAGACTATTATTAAACTTAGAAGTGCTGATTTAGGAATCAGTAAGATAACAATTTATGAACGGTATTTGATTTCTTTTATTTAAGGTATTTAATTCTAAACATGCTATACATGATTTTATTTTTTATTTATTTGTTTATTTTTTCTGGGATTTATTGAAATGGTGAGAATTGCATTGCATTATAAAATGTTATTGTTACAATAAGGAATCTTACTCTTTGAACATTTGAAAGCTAATAAGTGTAGTAAGCACATAAGGAACCACCAAAACATGATTCCAAACCACCATGCATTCTTCTGTATCACAAATATTTGCTTCAATTACAGACCCATTAATCACTGCTAGAAACTTACGGCCATTGTTTAGTATTGTTGTCACTATTACCAACCTATCTCATCAGCCTGTGTCCCATTAGAGAATTAGAAAAATGTTAAGACTTTGTTCAATCTTTACATCAGGAGATGATTATGGCCGACCCACTTGCTTTCACAAAGATTTAGTAGGTTTCTGAAATCAGCACTCTTGTACCACACTTATTACAAGCTCTAATATTCTACAATAAAGGTGTACCTGTTTTGTTTCTAATCTATCATTCAACGCTTTTTCTGTTGATTTGGCTACGTAGTTAACACACGATTTTAAAGTTCTCATCCGTTGAATGGCCATTGCAATTGTTGACAATTGGGACCATCTTACCATAATTGTATACCGAATTTGGTTTTATTCTAGAGAAGAAAACTTTGTACATTCTTTTAAAAAAGCATATCTAGGTTTGACGCCGTTTTGATGGTTTCGTTTATTGCTCGTAATAGTCTTTAAAGTTCTCCTCCTCTAGTGCTCTTCCCCCTTTTTCGGTGGAAAGATTAATTTGAAAAGCCAAGGTTTCTACCAAAATCAAAGCTTTCATTTGGTTGGTAGTCGATAGGAAATTGAATGCCATGGAGAATCTTCAAAAAAGAAGGCCAAATGAGACTTTGAATCCAAATAGGTGTATTATGTGTGTGTGTGGAGGAGGGAGGATATTGATTACCTTTTCTTGAACTGCAATTGTGCGCAAGACTTATGGGATAGACATTTTTAAATTTTGGAGGTGAATTATGGAACACTCTATAAAACAACAGTAACTTCAATCGTGGTTTGCTCTGAGGGAGACCTTATAAGTTAAAATTTTGCGATCTTATGGTCAATTTGGCTAGCAAGAAACAAAAATACTTTTTTGTAATTGATTTCTTGGAACAATGAGAAATTCCTAGCCATTTTATGGGTTATGGCTAATGGCCTTTTTGAGTATTTTTTTAGTGATTTATGCAGAAATGATTGGAGTGTCTTTTAGTAGCTAGTGTTTGTATTTTTTTTTTGAGATCTCTAATATTGTACCCTTTTTTGCTCCATTAATATAAAATTTCTTATTAAAAAAATAATTTTTTTATCAAAAAGAAAAAAAAAATTCTTCAAGTTCATTATTTTATTTGGAGGTTTGATGCTTCTAGTTCCATTGTTTATTTGCATATTGTCTTTTTGTTTTGTCAATTTACTATACTAGTAAGTATTAAGGACTCAAGGGTTGAAACATAATACACACTTCTAGTATTTTTCTTTTTTGCTTCAAATGTAATATTTTGATCTCTTGTAATGCATTTATATCTTCAACAAAGTACGCTATTTGTGTGAGTGGATTTATTATGAGAAACGTTTAGGAGATATAGTGATCCTCTTCATTGTAACCTTCTTAATGAGCACGTTGTTTAAGGAATGTTGTTATGTGTGAGAAAATCTTTTTGGCAAATATATTTACTGTTTAAGGAGTGGTATTATGCGTGAGAAAATCCTTTTGGTAAATATATTTATCTATGTGTTCGTCAAGAGCATTGGAGTTCATATTGGCATTTCATGCTGGCTATTAAGCTTGTAAAAATAAAATTAACTTTTGATATCTCACTTATGTATCTCTTAATTGATTCTTTGTATTTGTATATTTATTGTTAATTATATATGCCAATCCTTGCTGTTTAAGTCAAAATTGTGTTATTAACTTTTTTATGGAATCATAAGCATTTTTTGACAGTCTTACTTTTTGTGAACGGGTAGGTTTTATTTTATGATTCTGATGACCAGAGTGAACCTATGAACTTCCGAGATGTTTTCCTTCTTAGTCAAGCTCTTGAGGGCATAACCCTATCAATGGTATGTTAATAGCAAATTTCGCAATGTCAATTAGATGTCTCATGGTCTTGGCCATGTTCTCTACACCTTAATTTTGCTCCATTAAACTTATTTTACTCAAATGAACTGAATTGTTAAGGTGAAGAGAACACGGTCTTTTAATACCTTAAGCCAATAGATTTCCTTTGTTAATGAAAGAAGTTAATGGCAAATTAACTTTTTCCGTGTTTCAGATACTTGAGGCACCTAGTGAAGAAGAGGTTTCTTTGCTTCTTGAGATGTTTGGGTGAGGTTTTGAATTAATTAATCTGACCAATTTTTAAGTTTTAAGTGTACCTTGTCACTGTTCTTACTGAATTTATAGTATTCTAAGGCCTAGGACTAAGTGATTGTAGTAGTCATGCATTCATGTTGAAGCTATATTTAGTTATTTATAATTTGTTAAGAGCTATTTTTGTTTGGGCACTTTTCTTCTAATGTTTTTGTATGTACTATCCCAAGTGAAACACCAAAGTGAAGTAGTCATGGAATGAAAAAGAGATTGTTGCGTTTATTTTTAGATGCTTCATAATGAAATTTGAGCTTATCTTTTCTCAAAACCCTAGTATATCTTTTCCAATTCAAAATCATGGGGTAACAATCATTGTAAGCTGTTATTCTAGCGGATTATCCATTATAATTTTTTTAATATGTATTAGGTTTTAAAAAGTCTAGTAGGAGTTATAATTTAATTATATATCTTAGAAAACATAAATTACTATGAATATTGGATATTTTCTAGTTAATAATTCATATTGTGTTTCCTATGTAACTAGCAAGGTGCCGCATTTGTGACCGTTACCCCAATCGCGATGACATCTACGATCAAGCAAAGAGCCACCTCTTGAACCCTTAGCAGTTAGCTCTACATATTCAAGATGCTTTGCTGTAAGGTTGTAGTTTGAGTTTTGGGATATACATACCCTTGGGGTACATTGGTAACTGAGTCGTTCTTATGTCTATGCACTCTTTTCATTGAAGGAAATATGTAAGGCTGGTTCTGGAATGGATTGTGCTTCCATTTAGTTTGGGATCGAGTTGTTCTAGTTTATCTAAGTCCTTGACACCCTTACAAATTATGATCTGGATGGAATTTACACCGTCCATTGATGTGTCATACTCTTCTTAAGAATAGAAGAAAAGAGAAATCCTAAGACCTAGATCTCTGGAGTCAAGTGAAAAGTCTAAAATAATATGGTAAATTGTTGGGGCTTTTGTTTGCTATTTGGCTTTAAGCTTCTAGATTAAGAGACCCTGAATCAAAATGCTCGTGATTCGGTTTTATGCCCAAATATTATGTAACTATAAGAATTTGCATTTAGTTATCGCATCTAATCATTTCAAAATCATGGAATGAACTGAAAATTTCTAAGGCACGATTTTTGATTTCAATGTCTACGAACTACAATTTGGTAAACATGAGCTCTTGTATAATGTTGTTTATAAAACATTACTAGGGGAACTTTTTTTATATGCTTGTGGGTTACTGAACTTGTAGTTACCACTAATTACCCCTCCGACACTCGTTCCCATTTATGGAGCCTGTCCTCTTTATGCGTCAGACTGTATAGAGAAAGCTCTATGGCTTTCTTCTCTAGGCCTCAGGTTTGGAACCAATACTGGATTCTCCATGAAAGCGTCTAGATTTTTTTGGTTTGACACAATCCCTTAGAGACAAGTGCAGTTAAATGAATTTCTGTTTATCGTAGTTGGTTTATTTTTGCTGTCTTCCAATGTATGGTCTTTTCTGCCATAGTGTCATCTGGTATATGAGTTCGACTTGTTAGTTTAAATAATGCATTATGCTATATTTGTTCTTGTGAAGTGTTCTTTTTTTAATTGAAGATTATCTAAATAAAAATTACTTACATGCAGGCTCTGTCTCACTGGTGGAAAAGAAGTGCATCATGCTATAGTAAGTAGTATTCAGGATCTGGCACAAGTTTTCTCGAGCTATGAAGATGAAGTATTGGTAAGGACGATGGTGAAATACTGAAATGCTATGCTTTCTTTTGCGATTTATATTTTACCGATTCTTTTACCCTTCTAATCCTCCATGGCTATAGGTTTATGGTGATTTTCTTTAGTGTATTGTTGAGATTTGTTGGTTTATGTGCTATTTTTTTACAACCTATGTTATTCGTGATGAGCCTTGTAGTAACTAGTAGCTGCCTTTATAATTCTTGATATACTAGTCCTTGTATCAAATTGTGGTGAAAATTTTGATTTTTTGTTCTCGGATTTGCAGGTGAAGCGGGAGGAATTGCTACAATTTGCCCAAGGTGCCATTTCAGGGCTAAAAATAAATGCCGAGCTATTGAGGTCCTGGACAAACCCAACTTTCTTTTTGTTTCAACATTTGATGCATTCATTATTGTAATCCATTATGATTGAATTAGTTATTTGCAATGCATTGCAAAAGATTGTCGTTAGTTATAGTCAATATGGCGGATTAGGAATCCATCACGAGATGCTACTTGAAAATGACCATTGTTCTATGTTAAATCTTCTAGGAGAATCAAGGGGTTCTACCATGGTAAAGATGGATACACCGTGTTTAACACCCCAGCCCCTCGGACCGCCGGTGACTACTCATGGAGACTGTAGACTAGCCCCACAGGATAATATATTAAGAATATGTGTAGCATCTAGTGAAGCATTAGTCACCTAGTTTATGAGGTTAGAACTTAGAAGTATAGGGGCTGGAGATATGATTCTTCTTTGCTCGACACTCATGAGCGTTATAGTTTATTAGTTTCATTGATAAAAGATTTTATGAGAGGTGTTTGATTTATGTTATCAAGTAGTAGAATTTGGAGTCATGATGCTTATGTTTTTGGATTCTTAAATATTTTTTTTGGTGCGAGTGGTATAGTGAACATATACATGTCCCTTTATGATTTGGTGATGATATGATTCTGTTCTTGTTTAGTGCCATCCAGACTTGGTTATGTTGTTATGTGACAGTCGCAATGATGCAGGGCATATTTTGCTCTCTGAAAAGAAGAATATTATGCCGTGTTATTTTCATTATTACTATTTACTGAATGTTGGAAAAGCTTATATTTGAAATGTTACTTTTTAGCTTCATTATAGCTGTTTATAATTCCTACATGATTATGGTTATAGAAAGTCTTTTGTAGCCTCTGCTTGTTATCTTCATTGTAAAGAATATGTTAGAAAAACTTTTTTTTGAGACAATCTTTTATAGACTGCTTGGTTTTTTTGTTTACCATATGTGATTGCAGAGTAGATAATCAGGCCTCAAATCTCAGAAAAAGAATTGATGAAATGAAAATCTCACCTGAGCTTCGAGGTGAGCAGCAGTCTGCAACAGACTCTACTAGTGCTACAATAGAGGTACTACATTATCAAGTGTCTTATGATGACAAGCTGTCAATGTTATGGTCCTTAATGTCTAATGTTGTGTTTCTTCTTCAGTCATGCTCTTTGTCTCTCCTGCCACGTGATCTAAGTTATTTAGTTGGAATGGTACCATGTCATTTACAAATCTTGCAACAATTTCTTAGGATATTAAATTACATTTTTATAAATAGTGTACATTTGTGGATAAGGTAACATACACAGTTTTATTCCATGATTGTGAAGATGATCGCTTCATGTGCTTTTTATATGGTTTGATTTTTGGCTTTGTGGATATGCTTCACGAAAAATTTAGTTTCATTTAGCTTGCATGTCATGTTTTTGGGTGGGAGAGAAAGTGTTGCAAGGCAAGGGGAATCATACTTGCTCTATATTGAATGGTCTCTTAGTTGAGGAGTACAAACTACAAAGGGTCTATATTGAATAGTTGGATGTGTAAATATTTGTAATTTAAGAGAAAAATGCAGAATTATTAGAATCATACTAATGTATGTGAAATTATGTACAATTTTTTTTGTGATTTTGTAGGAATCTATGGTCGATTCTACTTAGTGGAAATTTTGAGCGTGACAACCTGTATGGATATATTTAGATTGCAGAATTTGCTATTCTACTATTGAACAGACATCATGCTAAAGATATATCTCTCATTCAAAATTTTTGTGAGGGTCGATACTGTATGTTTTGATGTGGCAATTCTACAATTACATTGTGACTATCTGGGTTATGTCAGCTTGCTGATAGCCTCCTTGGACATTTAAATCTTTTTTAAACTATAGAACAGTTTATGTATGCTTTTAGGTTCAATTATTTGAACTTTGGTGCATTGGTAGCTTCTTATCTGTAGTTAAATCTTATTAAGCTGGCTAAATTTGTTGCTGAATAATAATTCCTTGCTGACAAAATTACATATCTTATGCTTACAAATGATCGACATAAAATATGAATGAGTTTGTAGTAACCAATATATCAAATGTGGGTGTCCCTGTCCTCTCTTTGCATGTTAAGCTACTTCACATTGCACATTCATAATCTGGGCTGTTCTTTTTCCCTGATATTTTATTTGTATTCTTCTTTAAAAGCTCTATGGCTATGGTCATTCATCGATTTGATAACTGATCATATTTTTCATGTAATAAACTCTTTTAGAGCTTAAAGCTGGCACTTGCACAAATTCGTCTTTGTTCTACTTTGGAAGGTTTGCTACGTAGGAAGCAGTCGCTGCACACCGGGGACACCCCTGAAATTCATGCTCAAAAGGTGTGATTATTTTTCTCGTTTGACCAATGGCTTTATGTTCCCTTACATTGTACCATTACTACTATTGTCTTGCTTTCTTCACATGGTATATCTCAGGTTGTTTCTACTTTACATGTTAATATGTTGTCATGAGACCTTTTTTCGATTGCCATCTTAATGTGACACTGATCATTTCTTTGCCTTGTGACACTGAATGTCATTTAAAAGTAACAATGCCAAAGCCTTAATTATAACACTATGTGATCGGCTACATGAACCAAAACAAATTGGCAAGGGAAATCGTCTCCAACTCAGATTATAATTTACTCAACACTATCTAATGAAGTAATAATCTAGGACTACAAACTCAATTCCAATGATCATTTACATTTATTCCCCTTCATTCATTCCTATGCATCGTCATATGCTCTTTCAAATGCTAATTTTTCATTCGTTATCCAGATCATCTTGGACTTGCCTCTAATTATCGAAGCTTTATTAAGTTTCAACTTTTCAATCATGGTGCATTTTCTAGTGAATTTTGCATGTGACATGACTAAACCAACATAAATAGTATTCTCTCATTTTGCATTTTCGGGTTATAAGATATCATATATAACCACGGGTTGATCTTGTGGTTGGAGGCTTTCTCTTTATCCTTTGTGATGGGCTTTCTCTTATTTTTATTTATTTAAATGTCTTTTAATTGTTTTGTAAATGTCATTTAAGATACCATGTTTCATTTTTTTTCTTTCTGAATTTATAACCTCCTCTGACCCTCTCAAGAGAAGGAGCGGGGAGTTGATGGAACGGAGGAAACAGTTATAATGTGGAAAATGTTTGGCACATGGGTCTCTCAATCAATAGTTCCCATTTAGATTGGTTGTTTTTACACTGACTGTTGTGAAATAAAAACTGATACAATGTTTTCTTTTGAATTCTTAAAATAGTGAATACGACATACTGATTATTTTTTGGGATAAATATTTAGTTTTAAAACATTGAGGCTGATTTTGAAAGTTCGACGCTACTCTCTATGGAATGGAGGAAACGCTTATAATGTGGAAAAGGTTGCACTGTTGCACATTAGTTTCTCAATCAGTGGTTCCTCCCCAGAATGTTTGTATTTAACAGTGGCTGTTGTGGAATAAAGACTGATAGAATGTCTTCTTTTGAATTCTTAAAAATTGTGAATATGACAAATACTGTTTTTGAAATAATATTCGATTGTAAAACATTGAGGCTGATTTCGAAAGGTCTACGCTAACTTCTTTGCCCCTTCCTCCCATTTCTCTCCATTATGCAGTATTTTTGGTTTTGACCGCATAACACTGGGATATTTTTCTGTATCAGTGTAGTTTTTTTGATTTTACCAAAGTACACTGTCATTTCAGTCCACCCCTTGGCCTTTCCATAACCCTTTGCCTTTCCCTTGACCATTCTGTAGTCATAGACTCATAGCCATGGTGCAAAAATGCGGCAACAGCCTCGATCGCGTTAATGGCTCTGTGATGTGGTTATGATGGCGCCAACTATCGCCTGAAAGTATGAGATATCCCTTTAAATGGCCAAAACACGCTTTTTCTACACCTTTACAATGCAAGATAAAACCTTCACAACGCGCCCGATGCAATGCAATGCGGCCTTGTTTTTGCATTGTGTTCATAACCTTATAACGCTCTTGCTTTTAATTCGCCCGATGATGATTTTTTCTAATTAAGACTGTCGATAATAATTATGTGTCAGCCTATTTTTGAAAATTACTGAAGAACAGACTACAGAGGGTGTGATCAGTAGGGAAAAAACTTATGGAAAGGCATACAAGGTATCGATTTCTTGGGAGTTATCCTTATTCTTTCCACCTGAGCCTCAGGTCTGATGTGATGCTGCACATAAAAACAATAGCCGAAAATGGTGTCTCTGCTTTCCAGTAACATGTGTTCTTCTCTCCTGCCAGGATCTTGCTTAGGGGTTTTGGGTAGATGAATTTAGTTTTACCAGATAATTGAACTCCATTTGGTTGGCTATAAAGGGCCAATCGGAAACAAAGTCTTTATTAGCATCATCAATCTTAACCCATGTTCTTTGAGTGGTAATGCACGTGTGGTCCTATCCCCTGTGAAATTAGGCAGAATTTATTGCATGCGCCAAAAGTGGGTTCAGTTGCTCACTGAAATCAATATCTCATTTCAATTTAATAAAATAAATTGTTTACACGCAAAATCTTATTCAGGAACAATATAGTTTCTTGCAAATTCTTCATTTTGATAACATGCATCTTTATTTCCGTGTTGAAGTGCAGGTTGATAAGTTAAAAGTGTTGTGCGAGTCTCTTGCAAATTCTTCCACAAAATCTGAGAAGAGAATATTAGATGCTAGGTAACAATTGGTATTTATGTATTTACCTAACGTTTCATACTGTTCTGCTTTTTTTATTTTGAAAAAAAAATTGAAAATGCTTTTGGCAGTATATTCATATTTCAGTTTCACTTTTTGTTATCAATATGACATTCGTAGGTTATGCTTATGCTTGCAAAAAGGTTGACCTCATCTATGGGTTGCATCCTCTGTTTCCTTAGTGACTTGTGTGACTCAAAATTGTTATGAAACTTATTGGCTTGGTGTCAAACAAGTCAGAAAGGAAATCGAAGATGCAACTTGGAGATCAATTAATATCTACGCGCCAATTTGTAAGCATAAATTTGTTTCCTTCATCTAGATTAGATCTGGCGTCCTTCTGCCCATCCTAAAATCGAACAATACTTTTGCCTGTGGATGAATTTCACTTAGTTTGAAAATCAGCTCTATCAACCATTTGACCTGACTTGATCTTAACTTTCTAGTATGGAAGTGTTCTAGAATACGCTCCGCTTAACTACCAGTTCCCGACTTCATTATTTTGCGATATTACATTGTGAATCGATAACTTGAAAAGTATCCAATTTATCATAGTTATTTAAGTCTTCTAGAACAAATTTTTAAATTAAAGCTCATTATAAACCTTTTAAACCTACTACATAGTACATATCAAATAAATATTATAATGGGTAATATGCCAGAATAGCTCCTTATAATGGTTGTTAGTTGTTACTCCATTATTTTAAATCACAAGCAACTTAACAGGGTTCAGCGGAATTTTTAGCTCAAAATCCTTTATTACGCGCCCGTAACGTCCTCATTTTTGTTGAATGGTTTGTTCAGAATGCAAAGTCCACGTTTGTAACTAGTGGTCATGTCATGAATTTAGTGCACTGATTGTTTCGTGTTTTTTTTTTTCTAACTTAAATTAGTGACCATTTGAAGGGGTGACTTGTGTTTACCTGATTTTGCAACTGGAATTCATGTTTAGCTACAGTTTTGGGTGTGACCGGCAGCTAGTTTATGGCGATTTGTTTGATTTTCTGGCTGCTTTTTGTTTTTCCTTGTTTTGCAATTTTCTCTAGTTCAAGTGTATGTTCTTTTCTTTTGGTGTTTCCCTGGCAACATTAAGAAATATATTTTGTTTCTCTCAACGAGATATTACAAACTAATTCGTAATTTTTAAGTGCGTTGTTACTAGCTGAGAAAGTATTACAAATTGGTCCATATTTGTTCTCTTGTTGTGGTTATGCACACACTCACTAAATAGTTATATTTACTTTTTAAAATGTTGATTGCTGATTGTATATATTATGTTATGCCAGAGTTCAGAAAGAAGAGGCTCTGAAATTTCGCATGTCAAAGGAAAGTGAAGTTGGTGAGATGGAGAAGGTATGCATCATACTGTTGCCAAAATGAGATTGTTTATTGAATATTTCTACTCTTTCAATTTGCTTGAAGCAGTTTTTCTGCAGAATGGGGTGTATTCAGTGTTGCATCTATCTGTTTGAAGTTTCTTATATTGCTTTTTCTATTGTGGGGTTAGAGTAGGTTGTTATGTTATACATTATCTTTTAATTTGGATTATTCTTTTTTGGATGTGATAACTTTTGATTTCTTTTGTAAATGAGTCTGCTTCTTGATAACAATTAATCACTCTTACCTAATGTGAGGGACTACTCTTTTCTCCAGGAAATTGGAGCCGAGATTGCTACACTCGAGAAGAAAAGAGATGAAATTGAAGCAGAACTTAAAAAGGTTCATGTTGTTTATCAAACTCTTATCTTTAATAAGTTTTTTTTTAGTGAAATGATCTTTAATAAGATCTAGTAATACATTAGCTAGGATCATTTGCATCTCATTTGGTTAAATTTGCTTTTATTGTTTAGGAAAATTACAAGAAACTACCTAATGTAAATCACTTTTTGCCAAAAAAAACTACCTAACCTAGTTTTTTTTTTTTTTTTTTTTTTTGCTAAAAACTACCTTATATGACATATTCCTTTGTAAAACACTACCACTTAACGAATTCCGTTTGTTAACCATTAAGTTGGATAGTTGACCATCACGTACCAGGCACTTCCGTCCGTGACTTAAAAACAATCAAGCAAACCCAAAAATTGATTGTTGTTGAAAATTAAGGCACTGACTTAAAAACAATCAAGCAAACCCAAAAATTGAACAATAACAATAATGACAATTAAAGCCTAACTGTAGTTTCAAATACATGGGTTGAGGAACCAAAAATTCAAATTGCACATAAAATCTAACTCAAACCTCTAAGTTCACTGCAGACAGTAAAAATTCAAAGTTTCAAATAGGAAAGAGTAAAAGAACTGTATTTAGCACTAATCAAAATCAACAAAACAACCCACAAATTGAATTAAAAGAAAATCTATAAACCACTAAAGTTGAACATTTTAAACAACTAAATATATATATCTATCTATATACATATATATGTGTGTGTACATATATATATATATATATATATATATATATATATATATATATATATATATATATATATATATATATATATATATATATATATATATATATATATATATATATAGGGTTTGGATCATGTGAAAACCAATTAAAATGGTGAAAACTGAAAACAGGGGTACATAAAAGCTCGAATGGAGTACATATTTGGGTGGCAGTTTTGTAAATAATTAGACATTTACTAAATGGGGTACATATATGCTTAAAAGAGGTACATATTCAGATGGCATTTTTGTAAATAATATGAACTTTTTTCTTCACAAAAAATATGTACACCCTATAAGATAATATGTACCTCTTTTGCTACAATATGTATACCACTGTCTGGTTTTCAGTTTTCACCACTTTAAGTGTTTTCACTCGATCCTACCCCTATATATATATATATATATATATATATATATATATATATATATATATATATATATATATATATATATATATATATATATATATATATATATATATATATATATAGGGGTAGGATCAAGTGAAAACACATAAAGTGGTGAAAACTGAAAACCAGACAGAGGTATACATATTGTCGCAAAAGGGTACATATTATCTAATAACGTGTACATATATTTTGCGAAGAAAAAAAGTTCATATTATTTACAAAAATGCCATCTGGTTATGTACCCCTTTTAAGCGTATATAATTATATATACCCTTTTTAGCAAATGTCTAATTATTTACAGAATTGCCATCCAAATATGTACTCCATTTGAGCTTTTATGTACCCCTGTTTTCAGTTTTCACCATTTTAATTGGTTTTCACATGATCTAAATGCTATATATATATATATATATATATATATATATATATATATATATATATATATATATATATATATATATATATAATATAGGCTTGATGAATGGAGAACTTTTTAAATTCCTTTTTCCCATATTGTATCGATTATTATCTACCCACAGAGCTCCTATCTGTGATTTTATTAAGGGAAATTCCACGTGGTAACCCTGAGGTTTTGGGTTTTCCACGTGGTAACCAAAACTTTTAAAAAATCCACGCGGTAACCCTAAGGTTTACATAAATGTTCCACTGTGACCTTTTTGCAGATAAAAATGGTAGTAAACGTTAATTTTGAAGCTTTATAGTTGTTGTATGCTTATTATGTGACTCACAATTTCAAATGTCATCAGTTTGAGCCTTTTTCCCCTAACATAAACCTCAATTCCACCCTTTTTCGTCCAAATTATATTTTTTCCCCCAAATGCAAAGATGGTTGAGTTAGGGTTTATATTTTTGGGGGAAATGGTTGAAACTTATGGCATTTGAAATGATGAGTCAGATAGATAAGCGTATAACAACAATAAACCTTCGAAATTAATGTTTCTTAACGTTTTGTTGAAGTTTTATGTGCAAAAAGGTCATGGTAGAACAATTTGATAAACCTTAGGGTTAGCATGTGGATTTTTCAAAAGTTTTGGTTACCACGTGGAATACCCAAAACCTCAGGGTTACCACGTGAAATTTCCCTTTTATTAACGTGAGAAATAATCAAGTGTTTTGGAATCTTTTCTTTAGGCACCATCTACTAGAAAGGGACCTTAATTTGGTGTTTGAACTTCTTTCTCTACAAATTTCGTCCTTCTGATTTAGACACTTGCATTTGGTCCTTGATCCATCCAGTGCCTCAATCTATTCTTGCCTCGTTTCTCCTCCAACGGCTTCCTTTTTGGCAGTCAAATTGATTAGGAGAGCAAAAGTCCCCATTAAAGTTTAAGCCTTTGTTTGGTTGGTTAGCTTAGGGAAGATTAATACGATGGTGAATTACAGACTAGGAAACCTAATAAGTCTTTGAGTCCACGTAGATGCATTGTATATGTTTGATTGGTGGAGAAAATAATGATCATCATTTTTATGCATTACAGTTTCGAAGGGTCTTTGGACTAGGCTTTTTAAAATTGACGAAGAGTGGGTTACTCCAAGAAGAAATGAGGATTTCTTATTTACTAATTTTTGTGGGTTTGGTAGCAATAGAGATCTCGAGAAATTATCGATGTGTTGCTATCTATGGTTTATCTGGTTGGAAAGAAATAGGCGATTTTTTGACGATCGATTCTTGTCCTTAGAAATTATTTGGGAAGGCCAATGGCCTCTTTGAACATTGTTCTTTATATAAACTATGTAGAGGAGAATGGACCGTAATAATGTGGTTAGATGGCTGAACTTTCCTAGGATCTCTCTCCTTATAATGTAATATTGAAGTTTCTTACATTAATCTTTCTTTTTTCTTTATCGATTTTTTTTTGAACTTTTCTTTGCATTAACCTCCGAGTTATAGTTGTCTGGAGACATCAATCAAGTAAATCGTTAGTTCTATAGTATGGAAGAACAAGTATTTCATGTTGTTTAATATTTAATTTAACTAAACTCATACCATGGGAAAAATGTTTGCCGTTCTATATTGCTGTTGTCTCTTTTAGTATCTACTTCCTATATCGGGAAACCCTTTTTCCATGTTTATATTTGTTTTTTTTTGCTTTGTTTGCTGTACTTTATGTGGGCTTATATGTAAATATATGATTTAGGTGAACATTTCCTTGACTGCTGCTCGGAAACGTCTTCAAATTGCTAGGGAAGAGAGAGATCAATTCGAAGAGGCTAATAATCAGATTCTGGAACACCTAAAAACAAAGGTTTTTCCGCTGATCCCACCATGTTAAACAATGCTGTTGTTTTGGAAAAAAGGCAGAGATATTCATTCGATTGTTTCTTTACTCAGGAAGATGAACTATCGAGATCAGTAGGCTCATGTAAAGCAGAAGCTGATGTCTTGAAAACATGGATCAATTTCCTTGAAGATACCTGGGCTCTTCAATGCAAATTCATGGAATCGAAGGAAAAGCAGACGAAGTATGTGTCAAATTTAAACCACTTATTACCTTGCCCAATATAAAATTTTCCTTCTGCTGATTTTGCTTTTGTGAAAAGACTGAATATTACGGATTTGACTAGTGAGTGTGCTGGTGGACTGTATATATAATGCAGAGATTCTATTTATTTCTCTACAATCTAAATCACTTATACCATTGCCCAAAAGAAAGATCTGTTGATTTTGCTTTTGCTAACAAGACTGAGTATCATGTCCCTTATTTCGGTGGACTAAAGATATAGTTCATTTGTTCCGGATTTTATTGGATTATATGTAAATGACTCATTAAATCATGTGCACTTATTTACATGAAGTTGTAGATGATATTTATTACCAAGGGTCAATCAAAAACAACCTCTTTGTTATCACTAACAAGGGTAAGGTTGGTGCATCTAACTCCCCTCCCAAACAATGCTTAGGTGGGAGTTAATGGTATTTGGGTAATGGAATGTAGTAACCGGACTGAGAATGACAAAATTGACCTGCTGCCTTGCTGGTGGATATTATGTGTAATGAGGAATTTATATTTCAATCTCTGTCCACGTCCTTTGCCTTTAATCCCTTTGTTACTATGATGTTTGCTTTCATTTTTTTCTAAAGAGTGGTGTCTGATTGTATGCTTTCTTCGTTACTGCTTACAAGTGATGAATTGGAGAGACATGAGGGCTTTTTCATGGACTTGGCCATTAAACTTCTCTCTGGTTACAAGGTAAATTTGAGCTTCCAGCACTCTGGTTTATAATGTTTAACCTTGTATATCAATTAGCTTAACTTTATACGTTTATGAAGTTCAGTAGAATTTGTATCTAATATTAGTTAAATAATAATGGTTACGCTCTAAGCCCTCTTCTATTTGTTTCTATAGAAAGAACTGGAGCCTTCCATTGGACGTATTGGGCAATATGTGGAGAATCTTAAGTCTTTAAGTAGAGGGTAATGTTATAGTTCCTTTGTTGGCGAAATTGTTATCAGTTTCTTTATTTTTTTCAAAAAATAGTAGAAGAATATTGATTTTGACTGTTCAGTGTTTGTTGAGACAGGTCAAATGTAGCATCACATGGAGATGATGAAGATTCCAGAATATCGGACCCCAGAAGAAATTTGGAGGAGGAATACCTGGATTATGAAGCCCAGGTCCCTGAATTTCTAATTATCTCTTGTAATATTGACTAACAATTGTTGGCCTTTCTGGATACGAGAGGCTGACTCTATACCAATAGGTGATATTTCTTTGTTGGTTTACTTGTGTTTGGTTATTTTCAGATCGTGACCACTTTCAGTGTAGTGGATAACATGAAAGAGCACATGTATTCCAAAGACGGAAAATTTGTCAGGTTGAATATCTATTATTCATAATTTTTTACACATCATAGACCTTTTTAAAGCATAGGAAGTATGCTGTTCTGGAATCAAGTCTGTTTACAGTATATTTGTTTCAGCTTGGCTCAGATACTATGTCTTGAATATTTTTTTTTCATTCAGGAAAGACGATTCAAAAGTCAAAGAGCTTTTTGACGATATTGAGAAACTGAGAACTGAATTTGAATCAATTGAAAGACCAATTCTGGAGGTGGAATCACCAAGACGGGTACCAGAGACTCCAACTGGTGAGAAACCGCAGGAAATTGTATCACAGCCATCTGTAAGTCCAGAAGCTGAGAAAAAACATACTGAGCCTTCAACGGTAAATAAAGAACAAACGCTTGATCATGAAGCGGAGTTGGCGAAACTGGAATCTGAATTCGGTAAACTTGGTGAAGATTATACATCCGAAGAAATTGGTGGCTGGGAATTCGATGAGCTCGAAAAAGAACTGGCAAGTAGTGAGCCAGAAAAGAAATAGAAAAGATTAACAGTATCCACAAAAGTTCCTTGTTTTCTGTGTGTATTGTAATAAACTAGCGCATCTGGACAATTGTCTTGCACATGTTTATTGACCATGGTCCATGTGATATCCCCACAAGCATTGTTTTTAGCTGAAGGGAATTTACGGTAACATGTAAGCTATCAGCTTGTTCTATTTGTAAATTGTGGAGCACTATGTTGATGTTAACTGTACGTTTCGTAGTCTAATGGTTTATGACATATTTTGGGTCTTTTGCTTTTAATTGCAGCTCTTTTTCAAGTCGAGGGCTTTAACGGTTGTAACTATAGGTGTTCATTCGGGTCATTGGGTTGATTTTGGGCCAGGTGTTTCGGGTCGGTTCAAAATCGGGTTTTGTGTTTACATTGGTTTTTACATAATTGTAGATCCATTTTTAAGTCGGGTTAAATCGGGTTCGGTTATAAAGTCGGGTGTCTATCGGGTCATCGGGCCTGTTTTGAGCACCTCTAGTTGTAACCTCTTTATTTCCTATAATAAGGGTATGGATTGTTGTCTTTCTGCTTTTTTTTAACCTTAGTCATAGCTTAGGATTTATTGGATTTGATAATGATTTTGACTGGTATATGAGATAGAAAGTTAGGAGATCGGTGAATTTTAAATAGGACGACGAAAATCAGAGGACATAAGTTGAAATACATATGTAGGACTTAGACTTACACGTAGAGGTGTTCAAAACAAACACGATTTGATCTGATAGACACCCGACTTTATAATCGAACTCAATTTGACCCGACTTAAAAATAGATCTGCAATTATACAAAAACTAATGTGAACACAAAATTCGATTTTGAACCGACCCGAAACACCTGACCCGAAATCAACCCGATGACCTGAATGAACACCTCTAGTTACACATATCAAAGAAGAATTGATGCATGATCACTAAAATTGATCTAATGGTGTTGGTAGCTTTTGACATATGTGTACAAGTCATTGATCCGTATCAAATAAGATACATACGTGTATTTTTGCTACTAAAAGCAGATTTGTGGACCACATAGCTTTTCTAGTTTTACTCGTTATTATGGATTCTATTATTTGACAAAATGCAATTTATTAGTAAAATGGTAAAAACTGTTTTCCGTTACTAATGAAAAAAATTGGTACGCCTTTTAAATGACAGTATGATTGAAGAGGGCTCCTCTACTTTGTGGTGTTGTATCCCCAAATTTAATTGACCAATCAAAATAATAGAAGATGATGCACCATGTTTAGTACGTGTGTACAACTGTAAGAATTTCCACTTGTTCAAATCAAACTCAAGATTAGATTAAAAGTTAATGCCTTTCCTTATATTCTGGAATTGTGGGTCATTTAGGAAGAAAAAAATTTAAGTATTTTTATTTTATTGTTTAACACAAGTTCTTATTTGAGACTGTCTTTTGTAAAGACAGCTCTAAAAAACCCAGTCCAATAAGAAGTATATATTGTTACTACTCTAAATATAGATTTGGGGTGGACTTTTGAAAGTTGTCTTTACAAAAGACGGTTAAGAGAGCACCGGTTTTTTAAATTTTGAAATTGGTTAAAGAATTTCGACAGTAAAGGAGAGAAAATTAATCTTTTTTGTAAGTAGTGAGAATCGACATCATGCCACTAGATTTAAAGAAAATGACTTAATCATAACGTTAATTTATGATTCTCGCCGTAATTTCTTTTTAGGTTTTAATTAATTGATAGATAGACAATATTGTCTTATGGTTTGTTTTTCTCAATTTATAGAATAGAGGTTCATATTATGAATTAAACTTGACAAAAAAATTAATTTTACAAAAAGAAGTTAAGAGTAAAATATGTATATCACCTAATAATATTAAGACGCTAAGTTAAATTTAGCAAAAGTAAGCTTTTGAAAAAATACATTCAAAGGTAAATTTAGTAAGCATAAGTTAATTTAACAAAAAAATAGAATTAGGTTTTAGCCCTCCACTAATTCATATTCACTTAAAATATTATCTTCGAAAAAAAATATTCATACCATCGGTCACCACCTAACTATTATTCATGGCGGACACTAATAGAAGGCATGACTTTGCATATTCATATCAATCCACTATCACCAAATTTTGCGGCAAATATGAAATGACACGATAAAATTAATTTACCTATCCATAGTAAAGACAAAAAACACACAGTAAAGATAATTAAAAAAAGATAGAGAAAGATAATAATTTAAGAAAAATAATTGAAGATTATATATTCATACTAATACTTAAAAAAATAATAAAGCCATTGAAGAACATATCTTTTGCTACTTAAATAAGAAACAGGAGTTGAGACATGACAAAAAACACTCCAGAAATCCCGTTAAATTCACAGAAAAAGAATATTAAAGGCTCAATGCAGTTGCCCCTTCGCCTATTATTGTAATCTGATTATTGTTTTATTAGGCCCCTTCACCTATTATTCACAATGTAATTTAATTTTTTCAGTATCCTGCACAAGGCAGGGTCCGAGCAGAGGGTTTTTCTTTGTCTTAAAAGATGCGGACAAATCATACCCGTATCCCTAAGAAGTGAGTAAAGAGAGATGCACGTAGTCAAGAAACCACTCAATTGATACTTGCGCTCAATATTAATTTAATTTTTATATGTGGGTTATTTTAGGATGAATTATGTCTACAGTCGTATCTGAAATATGAAAATTATGACTTTCATTTTTTATATGAAGAATGACGAGTTTTAATAAATATATTTGGATGCTATTGTGATCAATTTCCATTTAAAATGCTAATAAAAATTATTTTGTGTAAGCTAAGAAATTAATTACACTTATAATGATAATTAATGAAATTTAATTTATTTAAAGCAGATTGAAATCACTTGATGACATTAGGAATATCAAATGTTATTTTTATTAACAGGGTTGGCTTTTTACAAGAGTAGTATGAGCAATGGCTCAGAGTTCCGTTGTTTTTAAGGGCCTAAATTTTTTGATATATTTAATTTTTTTATTTATATTAAAAAAGAGCTAGAATATTATTACGTTGATGTAAAAAATTAATATAATAAATGACAATAATATTCCATAATTAATATCAATCATGAACTAGTTAGTGACTAGTTATTTGTTTTTAGGTTATTGGTTGATGGATATAATTTGGAACTTTTTCACCACTTGATATTGTGTTTTGTGTTTAATTAACTAAGTAATGATATTTTTAATTTATTTTATTTTTTAGATTAATCGATAAAATTAGTAGTTTATCAATTGTCATTTTAAAAAAAGCATAAAATTCGTATTTTAAAAACTTATTATTTCGTTGTCACTCAAGACCCCAAAAAAGTTCAAAACCGCCCTCTTTTTATGTGTTTAAGTTTGATATTAAATTTGTTATAAGTCACCAAAATATCAAAAACAAGTCTAATCACATTATACTCAATATAAATTAATGATATGAATTTTAAATAGATTCATTTACTCCAAGAGAATCAAACTTTTTCCAATCTTTTCATAAGTTTTTTGTGGCTTTTGATCAACAAAGAAAAAGCAATAAGGATTCTAGTCTTTTCATTAAGAAAACTCAAACCAAGATGCTTTGTCAGCCAAACCAAATGCACAAAGCATGTCTTTCATCTTTTACATATTTTCCCTTTTACAAATTCTCAAATCAGACCGTCTCATGATAAGATCGTCTCTATTAAATTGACTTAATGTAAACTTACTGTTATAGAATGATTAACCTGTAAGCAATCACTTATAGTCAGGGTCTCGGCCCTAGATATTTTAGGGCCCTGGGCAAAATGACACATTGGGGTCCTTTTTTGACGTGAGGCCCTGGGTGACGGCCCCTCTTGCCCACCCTTAGGGCCGACCTTGCTTATAGTTTTAGTAGAGTGATTATTTTTTTTACAGTTTTCAAGTGATCACTTATAACCTTAAAGTTATTAATTCGAAAAATAAACTAATTATATGAGCACGTCTCATAATGCAACAGTCTCATACAATTTCTTAATGTTTTCCATTATTTTTTATTTTTTTTTTAAATTGTGCTTAGAACATTCTCATTTTTTTAAGTAACTTCTGACAAGGCCTTTGTCAGCCACCATATGAACAAAAGGAAATGCAGAAACCCAAGACTTTACAAATCAGTTGAAATCTGATAAGCTAAAATGCCCACTAATTTTGTTTAGCTTTTTCTTATTATATTATTATATTTTAATATATATAAATATATTTCATTATATAATATTACATGGTCCAATACAGAAAAGACCCCATTTTATAAGTAAAGTAACATGATTAGTAATAATATATATTATAATATTTTAATGATAATAATAATTAGTAATTAAGTTGTGAGCATCATCCACCTTCTAAAATGAGTAATGATGAATATGATTCTCTAACTCTTCTAAGTGAAGCAGCACTTACTTCTGAGTCTTAAGGAAGTGAAAATTATGTTTTAAAGGATATTTCTATCACTATGAGTACAAATAAATAAAGACATATGGCCATATATGCCTCACTATTTGGCCCATTTTATTTCATTTTCACTTTTACATACTTTTTCACCAATTTTCTTTATTGAAGCCGTCTCATTAGAGTCGTTTCTGAGGGTAGTTTTGAGATGCAACCGTCTGAGCCCAACTCATGAAGGGGTCTAATTTGGGTCAATTAATTCTTATAATTAAATTAGTATTTGCATAAGTAGCATCTAGCATGGATCGAAATAGCAACATCGATTTCTCAGTTAAGCGCATGACTAAAGAACGTTTTTTTATTTTTCGTCTATGGCCTAAAAATTGTCAGATACGACACCGCGCCTCATCATGAGATAATTTCAATTGGGTCAGCCCAAACTATTTTAAAAAGAAACCGCTTTCTGTACAACTGGGAATTAATTTTCATTGTTTTTAAATGTTCTTTTTACTAATAAGCCTTTTTGTAAGCGAGACGATCTCATACAAAACTTGCTATAAAAATATGCAAAAATGGGAGAAATAATAAGGTAGATAAGATGAAAATGTAGGATAAATAAGTGGGTGAAAATTTAAAATAAAAAAAAGTGTGAGAATGAAGTGACAAAAAAAATGAGATATTGTTTGGAAGAAGTCCTCTGCATTTTTGCATGATGCTCTGAATTTTATTAGTGGAGGCTTTCAGAGTTTTCACTATTAATACTGATTTCTGACAGTTACATCCAAAAAAAAAAAAAAAACTTCAATATTACATTATTTTGGGTGATTATTAAAAAAAATGATAGAGATAATTTAATTGTCTAGATAAGATTGAAAATAATATAAATGTGTAGAAATAGTGCAAAGTAAGAGGTCGAACCAATACAAAATATTTGCAAAGTCAAGGGATGTTTAAGTGTTTATTTATTATTATATGTAAGTTGTCCTATATTAGAAAAAAAAGAATAATATATATCATTTTATAATTTTTTAGATTAACTCCCATCTATTATTATTAATTGGTTTTAGTAGTGAATCTCATTTTTTAAATTCTATCCTGAAATAGTGGAAATATCTCCTTTCTCATCATTCATCGTTTCAGCGTTAGGGGTATTTGATAATAGACTTTTGCTTTAGCTTTTTAAGTTATATTTTGGTTTTTAATCTTTTTGGTCGGTCAAAAGTTAGAAACGTGTCATAGTAAATGGCACTGGCTTTAAACTTATTGACCTATTTTGTCTTTAATGAAAAAATCAATAATCAATACTCATTTTCCAAATAACCTAATATACAGGTAACTCATTCGACTAGCTTAAAAGCTTACAAAAACAATCAACCCTTCCAACACGTCAAACAAACAAGCTAAAAAGTCAAAATTCATTTGTAAAACACACCCTTATAGATATAGTATAATTTATGTAACAATACAAGTATCTTATAATCTACATATATATACTACCTCATCTTTTCCCCACTGTCTTCTAATCCAATTATACACTCATTCAGACATTCAGCTTCAGTTCAGGACAGCCATAACTCATAACAAGATTCATGGCTATGGATTGCTACTCATACAATCACAACAAACACATATCGAAACAACACGAAGATGAAGATGAAGATGAAAACGACAACGATTACATAGACATGGAAGTAAGCAGTCACACACCCTTGTTTTCAGTCTGCCAGAACACAACCGTGCCATCACAAAACTGTCGAGAATTCGAGTTCCAAATGTCATCGGTTATAAATGTCGAAAGCGACACAACAACATCCCCTGCTGATGAGCTTTTCTACATGGGTAAATTGCTCCCTTTACACCTTCCTCCTAGATTACAAATGGTGCAAAATCTATTGCAAGATTCAAAACCCAAGTCTAATATAGACTTTTACACTACCCCAAGTACTCCTTTCGAGTCATGTAATGTTTCTCCGATTGAATCTTGTCAGGTGAGCAGAGAACTTGACGCCCAAGAGTATTTTCGTGTGCACGAAAATGAAGATGATAACCGGGTTTTGGTTGATGATCATGTACACAAGTCTTGGACTAAAAAACTCAAGGCTAAAATTAAGGCCTTGTTTGGAAAATCTGATCAACAATCTGGTTCAAACCCATGTGTGCAAAGTTTACAAGAAAGTTGTGATGCCAAACATGGTAGCAAAATTTGTCATAGGAGATCATTTTCGGGCCCATTTAAACGTCGATCATCATCAACAACAACGAAATTATCAAGTTCATATTCATCAGTTTCCTCGTCTTCTTGTTCATCTTCTTCATCGTCTTCATCCAGTAATACGAGCAATGCTAATGGGTTGATCGATTTGTCGATGTTGAAGAGAAGTAGTAGTGAAAATTCAGAGATTGAGAGCTCATTGATTCAAGGAGCTATTGCTCATTGCAAGAAATCATGTCAAGCAAGCAAAATATTGAGTGAAGTTGGTGGAAAGCCATTGGATTCATCTAAATTTGCTGATAAGCTTGATGATCAAACAACCCTTTGTAGGGGTTGACATAGATCTAGGATAAATAGAATATTTAGTGATTTATGTTATGAGTCTTTTGTGCTAATTTGATATGATTTTAGCCCATTGAATGCATAATTAACAAAATTAGTTGGTGCATGTATTACTTTCTCCGAATAAGGTTTTGGGTTTATGGATATGGGTTGCCGTTTTTCTTATCTACTCAGACCCTGATCATAGTTTTCTATAAGCGGGATATACTAAGTACGATGATGATGATGTTCTTTTGATCCTCTAAAAAAACTTAAAAAGTTTATTGACCTTTTGATTGTAAAATTTAATGCTTGTATATCTATTTTTGTCATTCCCTTGATAGTCAACCATTCAATCATGAATTTATGTTTATCTACTTCAATAGTTGAAATGAAGATCTTCATAGCACATCAACATCATTTTTGAGTTGAAAGTAGTTTACAATTTTGCTTCTAATATTTTTAACATTTCATTGCCTTTGGTTTGAATTCAAGAATCCATAAAGTTGAAAAATCAACTAATAAAACAATATTAACTATTAAAAAGTGAAGATATAATAGAATGTAAACGTCGTTTAATTTAAAGAAAAATTATCGTGAATAACAATCTTTTGTTAATTTCCCTACAATGATACCAACTATTGATTAACCATGAATAATACCAACTTAAACGAGTGATCTCTTTATTTTCACTAACAAGGATAAGGTTTCACACATCGTACTCAGCAAATCTCGCATAGTTAGGTGAAAATTATTAATAGCATTGCGGTAACGGAATGTTGATGTGAGGGAAAAGATAAATGGGATATGGATGTAATCAATTGAATGATTAAAAAATGTAAATTGTAGTTACTTTAATTAATCTTCTAAATCTTAATCCTTGCTGACTAAGTCTTCACAATTATTAGTTGTAGTACAAAGCCAACACTAAAAGTTGGGTAAACTAAAAGACATTCATGTCTTTTTCTTCCATGCCTTCCATCAAATAACTACTTGCTTGCTATATCTTATTTAATTGTCACCACATCATTTAAAAAATATCCACCATAATTTCTATTTTATGCAAAAATTTATTTATATAGATATTCCTATGAACTTGTTCATGTGTAATAAAGGTAATTGGTCAAAACACAAATGTTGAATGATGCCATATATCATTAAATCAAAACTTTCTTATTTTAACAATTGATCAAGACTTATATGAAAGTACTTATATTAAATTAAGACCTTGATTTAATATAAGCTACAGGTTTAACTCAAAAAAAAAAGACTTATATGAAAGTAAAAGTACGAGTATTTTATTGGATTTTAATAAAGTATTTAAAACCCCATCGCCTTCCCTAGATAAGATTATGAATTCGATTCTCGTCTAGACCCTATAGTTCCCTCAAACAACTTGTAACAAAAAATATAAATCCTTACATTTGAATGCTATTGTTATTTTTTGAATCCAATGTCATACTATGAAAAATGTACATCTTGCCACAAAGATCATATATCTATATGAAACATGAACAAAAGGTGATGACTATTTTTTGTTTGTTTTGATCAGTGTAAAATGACTCATTTACATCGCTTAAATGGATTATAACCCTTGCTCTTACCCACATTTATATTGCTCAAATAACAATAACACTTATTCTCATCTTTTCCCTTCATTTACTTTTTTCATTTTATTTCCGACTCGTCTGGTAGTAGGCATTTGAATAGTGAAACTGGTAATGAAAATCTAGTGTAATTTTACCAGAAAAATCGTTCATCAAGTTATATGGTCATAATTTTTCTCCTCCAATCATCTCATTTTCTTCACAAAGTTTATTTATGTGGTATTAGTTGGTAATGAAAATTGTAACAAAAAAAAAGTTTTATGATCAAAATTTCTTTACGATGGGAATAACATTAGTATACTCTACAAATCATTCTTATTACCATCAAATAGTACTAACAACCAAACGGGTAGTACATATACTATATTTGTACCTAACCACTCATAAATCTTGAACATGCATAGTAAACTCATTTCTCTAAAGAAACTAGCACAAGCACCCCCAAAAAAAACACAGGGTATCTATATTGCAGGGTGGTACCATTAATATATACTATTTGAAGTACATCCATAAGACCATAATCACTTTACATAGTTGCTACTACAACGGTTATGGACTTGTGCTTAGATAAAGACATTCAATTTGATGATCTTGGGACAAATTACAAACTTAAGTCTTTGTATTAATCAGCAGAAAATATTACCATTCTCAAGAACCAAGATGAGTTGATCTCCCGCCAAACGACACTTGTAAGATGTAAGCATTTACACATTTCTAACCCGCGCCAAACGCAGCCATCCATCAGTAAACAGCACAACCATGCACTATGATTCATTGCTATACAGTCCAGTAGTTTGACCGATATATGGAGGCTGATTGAAATATTATTCATTCGACTCGAGTTATCTTATCAGACTTCCTCATTTACGTATGAGGGAAGATATATTAGAGGGCATAAAATTTATCGGGTTCTGAATTAGAGAACTCTGAATGATAATATGAATTAGACCCGCTTCTCTTTGCACTTCTATCCCTTTTTCTTATGGACCGTGATCGCTTTGATTTTACCACATAATAGGTCATTGTGCCGAGAACTCCTACCATTATCATACCCCCTATAACTGTGATGAGTGTAGCAGCCCACTCATGGTGTCGTCCAACAACTATGTAAGAAGATGCCATAAATGCAACCGAGGTGCAAATTGATGCCAACCACATCAGCTTATTGATAATTTCCACAACCCGTCTCTCAGCTTTGGTCTCACCTCGTACGAGTGTGATTTGAACTACCACAACTGCCAAAGATGTAAACAGAGCGATCGCATTAAAGATGAAGAATATCTTGAAAGAAGCGGTCTTAGCGGCTACAGCCACCCCATCATCATTGTCGCCACCAGGAACTGTAAATATTGCTGCAAAAGCAACTGTTGCAAAAAGCACAGCAACTACGGTTACTGAGTTGGTGGCGTTGTTAATTCCTTCCCTATGGAGTTTCCGCAGCTCCTTGGCAATTCCGCTGACATTTTCATTTGTTTTTTTGGTTTGTACAAGCTGCATGTGAACATCTTTCTTAATCTGACTCACAGTTTTTCTTAACTCGTCCCTGGGTTGATTCAGTTCATTAGCCCTGAGAGCATTATAGTGAATAAGGGTTTCCTTGATTATAGTAGATTCTTCAGAATGGGGAAGGTCTTCAGCTATGTCTAAAGGAGTTTTGTGCTGACTATTTAAAGCATTCACATTGATGTCTTGAAGCTGTAACAACTCATTTACTATCTGCACACAAAGAAAAAGTTCTGTTACGCCAACTAAAATTTCCGAGTTACTTGCTTTAGATTTCCTGTTTCTCTTTTGTAACTTTCAAGTCGGATCTAAAATTTAAAACAATTTTAAGCATAAATTTCTAGGTGTTAGCATTTCAAAGCTTTAAAATTACTTTTCTCAACTGCCGCCAATATAAGGTGCATTAGATATATCAATTCTGCTACTAGTACTAATCCTAGATGTCTTGAGAAATTAATCCAAGAGTGCGCATTTTTCACTTGACAACATAATCAAAAGGACCATCTAGTGCATGGACATGGAGGTAGTTTTGAATGACGTATCCTCTACAACGACGCCCAACGGCCCAAGCCTTAATCCTAACAAAGATACTTTATTTGGCTTTATCTAATAGTAATTGAAAACTAAGAAAATCAATCCCAATACTCAACAATATATATTCTCCTCCTGCATTCATTTTATCTATTGCCATATGCTCCTTCAGATCCCAATTCTATATGTTCTACTTCACTCATGTTATCAGTGGAATCTTTATACCACATATTGCTCTTCAAAGCTCCTCAAAGTTCCAATCTTCCATTTTTTTTAACTTGTGGAACTTTGCAGCACATGATCAAAGCAGAGTTAAACAGTTCTCTCATTATATGTTCAATATCTGCAACACCAAATCCCTTTCTTATGTCATCATTTTAAATTTTATCCTCTAAGTATATACACTCATCCATCTTAAAATACCCGTCTCAACTACCCACCTTACAATTTTCTCTTCAAGAAATCTAACATTCTAAACAATATAATAGTATTTGTCTCCTGACAAACCGGGATAACGTACCCTTTAAACTTAGTGACACACCTCAATCGTCAAATATTTCGACCTGTACTTAATCCTATGCTTACCATCTTGATTAACATATGTGAAAATTTGAGCCAAGATTCTTGAAAAAGTCGTCTATAATCATAGCAGAAATAGTAAGCAATTGCTCTACCAATATAATTGAAGAAAAAGGATCATGTTCTCCTTAATTCTCATCAGTATGTAATAGTATATGATAGCAAGAAAGAAAAGCTTCAGGAAGGGTACTGATTTTGATTAAAAATTGAAGAGAAGAAGGATCAGATTAAGTTGAAGAGATTCAAGGCATTCCATTTTCAAGATCATACTTCTCTTTATATCCTTCTACATTGAATTGCCAACAGGTAGTTGTGAAACTTGAATGAAAAATTAAGGGAACAATAGTTTAAATTATAATGTTTGCTAAAAAAAATTAGGGGGCAAAGATCTAAACTCTTGACCTTTTAGTTATAAAAATATTAACTTCACCATTACACATTACTCCCTCTTATCCACTTCAAATGTGTCATTTAAGATTTGCACTATTTACCCATCGCTTTTAGTTTGTATTATTCTCAAATTATAAGTTAAAATGTAGTCAGATTGGATCTTGTTTGATCCGTCTTAGTGTAAATTTTATGAATATTATTCTTTTGTGATTTTTACTAAGTACAATTAGAGATATTAGGGATTGTAGTGCATAGGCAAGCAAGCATGTAGAAACAAATGGGACATTTGAAGTATATAGATGAGAGCATATCAAAAAGAAAAAAAAATCAGGGGGGGACGCTCCGTTGCGTCCCTTTTTATGTCGCTAAATCTCAATGGCTCTTATCAAATCCTAGCTAAATCTAGCCTATGACAACAAAGTTCCATAATTAGCTTTACCTCAAATTAGAAGGGTTGACTTCTGTAAAAGGCAAAGTTGAAGTTTTATGAGACACAATAGTCTCTGCACTTGTGAGAATGCAAGAAAAAGCCAAGGACAAAAAAAAAGAAAAGAAAAAAAGTAAGGAAATGATTGTTTTGCAGAAAAAGTTAGTTATGAAGTCATTATTCACCAGAAAGTCACTGAATAATTCTTGTATTGTTCATTCTTCAATATAAGCAGTAAATCATTTAGAGAAATGTGGGCAAATACCTCTGCACGCTTCTTCCTGGTAGCCACATGCAAAGCGGTGTTACCAAACTTGTCAGTGCGCATGACAATGGTTGCATCTGCTTGAAGAAGCGCTTTCACGACTTCACAGTTATTCCCTTTCACTGCCATATGCAGTGCAGTTTGGCCTTTTTTGTCAATCTTCCTACCCAACGTTGAATCCTTCTCAAGTAATGCCCTAACAATGTCCACGTGACCTTGACGAACAGCAAAATGCAGTGAATTTTTCCCATTGGATTTGCATAAATCTACCAAGCTACTATCTCTTGAAAGTAGTTCGTTAACAATAGCAGTATGCCCCCTTGTTGCTGCAGATATTAGAGGAGTTGAATTTGATGGTCCAATCGTATGTATTAGCCCTGGATCATGGTCTAAAAGTACTTGGACAATCTCTGCAATATGAAGGCAACAAATGACTTAATTGATCACGCCCAGATTTGAAAACATAAATTTAAAGTATTTAGAATCACAAGATCTAACAAGTATACCAACTTGGTCAGCAAAATTCTAAAAGATATATAACTGAGGCAGAGATAACAAACTAACAAAAGAGGCTATTTATCAAAAAGTATTGTAAATAATCGATAGCGAAATTTTTTTTATCGCAAGCACATAGTGCACATGTAGCAAGTGGATCGAACGAAGCTAGGGTCAATTTATTTTATCAAAATCAAGCAGCGAGAAAATTAAATATGAGTTAGATATTTTACTAAGTAAAACATTGACTATATACACATCATCCACTAAACTCTTTCCATGATTCAAGAGTTCCAATTTTACATTTAAGAACTTCAAATGCCAACGGATAAAGATAAAAATGATTATGCCAAGAATATAAAATTTAAAAGGAAGTTTAGTTAATCACCAAGGTGTCCCTGATTAGCAGCAACATGCAAAGGATCAAACCCGGATCGGTTCTTTTGAGTAAGCGTATCCTTATTGGCATACTTGAGCAGTTCTTTTACCACATCAATATGTCCCTTCTCAGCTGCTGTAAAAAGTGCAGTCTCTCCCAACTCATTAACCTCGTTCACCACCAAGGCCCTTACCTCAGCAGCCTCTAATTCAAGCTCAGGACCACTTAGACTGTCCCCGATCTGTGAATTTATATGCCCCCCCAGAATCTGTTTTACAGCTTCCAAATCACCACGTTGAGCAGCCAGGTGCAGCTCAGTGTCATTATGGCGACCAGTTACCTGCTTCACGTACTTTTTCTTGCCTGCTTGATCAATGCGTTTACCAGAATTCGAGAGAACCAAAGCAGGTGCAGATGTTGAGGTTGGGGATGGAGAAGGGGATGGAGAAGGAGATGGGTCCATTGGTGCTCTGTTGGGCGTGGGGGTGATAATACCAATTTCCAAGTCTCTTTCAACAACTGTACCAACAATTAATCATCAACATTTCACAAATGTTATCTCTAAATTCACTATAGAAGTTTAGAGATATCAAAAACGAAGAAAAAAAACAAAACAAAATATCTACAAAATGTTATCCCAAGCAAATGTCAAATGATGTTATCTACAAAACAATCTCTTAGCTATCACTAACAATGGTAAGGTTGCAAACATTCGACCACCAAACCCCACATAAGTGAAAGTCAAGTAACATCGGGGTAATAGACGCTAACATCAAATGTTCATCAAAAACACGATGTATTAAAAATTAACATCCCTCTAGGTATTACATATCTGGTACATTGTCTAATATCCAAATTCAATAATAGTATTTGGTAACTTAAATTTCATATATACCATCTCACACAAACTTAATAAAACCTACATAGATACTCAGTTACTCACTCTGTCTAAGAGAATGCAACATCACCAATTGGTACAAATATTAATAAAAAAATAATTTAAGAATTACAGACTTAAAGTTTAGCACTATTGCGAATTACAACCTCAATGTCTATTTTTTTGCAAATTACAGCCAGCAAAGTATCAAAGTCAAAAGCATTCAAGCCAAATCATAGAATTCCGACCATTTTGATGGTCGGAATTTCAGGTTAAGTGGTCGGAATTAAATGATTTGGCGTGAACACTATAGACTTTGATACGTTGGTGGTTGTGATTCGCAAAAAATAAACATTAAGGATGTAATTCGCAAATTATTCTTAATAAATTGGTAGGGATCACTAAATTGTATTGAGTGTGGTTAAAGGTCAAACACAATGAGAGAAGATGTGCAGATAAAATTAAACAAAGTGGGTGAAAGAGAGTAAGAGCACCACCTAAAATAAACATGTGCAAAGTTAAAAGGGACGAACTAATATGGAAAATGTGCCGATCACACAGGGACATAGGGAGTAAAATTTATGCTCAGCCTCCCTCGGTCCCTCTCAATTTTATACATTTTCTTGTCCCAATGATTTTTCCAAATTTTTACTTCTAATCTCATCCACAAAATTTATCTCTCTTTTCATCTGGTATGCTCATTTCTTTGATCTACTCGACTCACTCCCAAACATCAAATTTCTAATCTCATACACAAACCCTAATTAAATCTATGCTCATACTCCCTGCGTATCCTTCTCAATTAGCTGAGAAGCTGATTCTAAACGCCCCAATTTCATCCATGACAAAAACATTCATAGATATAAATTTAACAATTTTTTTTCTCTATATTCAATATAACAAATTCCCATATCAGAATGCAAAATTGAAGTAAATAATAGAATTAAACAACCCATTAACCCAGTGTCAATTTGATGAATTAAAACCATAAATATTGAACTGATCTCATCGTATAAGATATCACTCAAAAACTGAAATTTCACTTCAAAATCTAAGCAAGACTTCTATAAGAACAAGCAAAAGAACCACGGCAAATCATACACAAGAAATTCACAATTGAATTATAGAATTCCTAGTAGAGATCAAGCTGGAAAAAGATAAATAAAACAAATATATAAAATTCGAACAAAAATAATTAAAAAAAAAATTAAAAGGAATTGCCAACAATACAAGAAGGAAAGTAGGAAAATTAAAAAAAAAATTGTAAAGTAAACCTGATTGAATTGAGGAAGACATGGTTAACGAAAAAAGAGTAGAGCAGAATCTTCAGTTAGAAGAAAAAGATGGAAGTCATTTCAATGGAGGTAGGAAAAAGAGTAAAGTAGAGAGAAGAAAGAAGAAATGATGAGAAAGTGAGAGAGAGAAAATGGAAGACGTCGAATGAATGAGTAAGCATTATGATAGTATAGTAGCAGGGAATAACGACAGAATACGAAGGTGCAGAGAACCCAACCACTTTTTCATTATATACCAATCTATTTAAATATTGCACAAATAATTTTGGAAAATTCCACGTGATAAACCTGAGGTTTTAGGTTTTTCACGTGGTGACCAAAACTTTTAAAAAATTAACATGTAATCTCGAAGTTTACCAAATTGTTCCACCGTGATCTTTTTGCACATAAAAATGTTAGCAAACGTTAATTTTAAAGTTTTAAAGCTGTTGGACGCCTATATATGTGACTTAACATTTCAAATGTCATCTGTTTCAACATTTTCCACCAAAACATAAACCCTAACTCTACCATTTTCCTTCAAATCATATTTTTCCCCCAAATCCAAAAATATGGTAGAGTTAGGGTTAATATCTTGGGGAAAAGGTTGAAGCTGATGACATTTGAAATGATGAGTCAAATAAATAGGCGTACAACAGTGTTATAGATTCAAAATGAATGTTTGCTAACGTTTTTATGTGCAAAAAGGTCACGGAGGAACAATTTGGTAAACCTCAGGGTTACCACGTGGATTTTTTAAAAGTTTTGGTTACCACGTGGAAAACCCAAAACCTCAGGGTTACCACATGGAATATCCCAATAATTTTTTTAAAAAAAATTACCTAAAATAATCCAACCTATTTGTGATATCCGATAATAATTTCATCTATTGATTAACCGTGAATAATCCTAACTTTGGGAGTACTTTTCTAAAGTAAACCCGGTGATCGGATGACTTGCTATGACAAGTTTTATTTTTAAAAAAAATAAATTTAAAAAAATGTTGAAAAAAATATTTTAAAAATGTTCAAAAAATTTAATTTTTTTATTATTTACAATTTTTTATGTAAAATTTTAAAATTTTTCTCTAATTTTAAATTAATTTTCTGTTCACTTTTTTGGTGAATTACCTACTATAGTAAGTCATCGGGTTACTCAAGTTTAGTCTAGGAAGATACCCTTTAAAATTTGGATTATTTATGGTTAATCAATAGGTGGGATTGTTGTAGGGAATCATGAATATGCTGAATTATTTTAGGTAAATTTTCCTAAAAAAAATTATGCTAGATAATGATATTTATCGTCCATTTGCTATAAATAATTTCGAGTATTGATTATTTTTAAATAAGTCAATCTTTGCATATATCTTTTACTGATAGTACCTTTTGTCACATTTTAACTAGATTCTGTAGGTTTCTATCACTAAAGAGGAATAGAGGTAGGCTAACGAAGAGGCACGAGGAGGAAACAGAAGTGATTGTAACGGCTAGTGCGTATCTGAAAAAAAGAAGTTTGTATGTTTTAATATCAAATGTGCAAATTAATTACATATAAATTTATACTTAATGCTAAGTAAATTATTTTCAAAATTTTGTAAAAGGAGATACATAAATGAAGTTAATTTAATATACTATTTAGTTGATGTCACAATTACTTGCTTTGTAAATTTAATCTTTGAAGCAAATTTTCTCATGAGAAGATTGTCAAATAATGATTTTGTTATGTTGATGATGTCAGTATTTTTTATTTTTAAAGATATTTACATGAATGTGAATTGTGATTCATGTTAGATATTTTTTGGAAATTTCACGTGGTAACCCTGAGGTTTACCAAATTGTTCCACGGTGACCTTTTTGCACATAAAACGTTAGAAAACATTAGCAAACGTTAATTTTCGAAGCTTTAAGGTGGTTGTACAACTATTTGTGCGACTCACCATTTCAAATGTCATCAGTTTCAATCTTTCTCCCCAAAATATACACCTTGAATCAACCATTTTTGGATTTGGGGAAAAAATATGATTTGGATGAAAAAGGGTAAAGTTAGGGTTTATGTTTTGGGGAAAAAGATTCAAACTGATGACATTTGAAATGGTGAGTCGCATACATAAGTTTCGAAATTAACGTTTGCTAACGTTTTTATGTGAAAAAAGGTCACCACAGAACAATTATATAAACCTTAGGGTTACCGCGTGGATTTTTTAAAAGTTTTGGTTACCACGTGGAAAACCCAAAACCTCAGGGTTACCACGTGGAATTTCCCTATTTTTTTAAAAAAATTTTATTAGATCGTTTTCAAAATAGGAATGAATAATGATAAAATGATATTCAATTACTAAGTATTTTGAAAATACTAAAAATTATTAAATATGTTTTTACAAATTTTTAATTAGCAAAGGTCTATTGTTAGCATGTATACAATAAAATTTTAATATTTCCTTTTATCAATAAAAAAATATAAAATTTGATAATGTTTATATGTATATATAATTGGAATAAATTAAGAATTTTTTATATTCTAGTGAAAAAAAAAAAACAATATCGATTATTTAAGGAGTATATAAAAGTGTAGTTTGTAATAAGTAGTAGTTAGTTAAATGATCACGTAAGCAATTTGTTATTTAGTTGTTCATTTTATGAATATAGATTATATATGAAGTGTAGTTTGTAAGAAGTAGTAGTTAGTCAAATGATGTAAGCAATCTTTTTTTTTTTTTTCATTTTATGACCAAAAGCGTCTATGATTCAATGAATAGAGCATTTCCATGTGGAGCAAACAGTTTGGAATTCAATTATTACTGGCAGAGGCGAATTCTGAAAGAAATCATCACTTGGGCTAAAAAAGATGTGAATTGCATAACTCAAGTTATTCTTTTAAATTACAATTTCATTAATAATAAATCTTATTATATTCGATCTCTATTTCTATATGTATAAAATTGATTTAATCGTCACAATTCTTTAACTTATATAAATACATGGATGTAATAGTTTTGATATTCATGAATGAAATAAACAAATCATTTTGATAAATATATCATATTGCTTCAACCATCAACTTAAACTTTTGTTGAGTTTGTTATTTGACATAGTAATGTAGCAAATGTGACAAAGGGTCATGTGTTGGAATCTTATCCACTTCTCATTTCAAATGGTATATTTAGTATATTACTATTATGTATAATGACGACATGCATTGCATCCACAACTCTGTCCTAAAGGATTTTTGCTAAGAGGAAGAGGGCATGATAGTGTACTTGAGAGTGACTTGAGACTTTTACCATCAGCTTAAAATTTTTGGTTGAGTTGGTTTCTTGACATGGTTTTATAACTAATATGAGAAAAACATCACATATTCACATGTTCGAATCTCATTCATCTCATTTCAAGTAGAACATTTAGCACGAGAAAGACATATAGTAAATCCACACTTTTAGCTTAAAGGGCTCTCATACAAAAAAATGCAATAAAATATACTTTTATAACTTATGCAATGGCTTCAACTATCAACTTTAATTTTTTCTTAGTCTCCTAAATTTTTTAGAGTTTTCTTCCTTTTTATATCTTCTTCTTTATTTGTTTTCTTTTCCAAATTTAGTCTCCCATATATACATTTTATATGGATGGAAAGTAAATCATTTCACATTATGTTTTTAGAAGTATTTTACTACCAATTAGATGGCCCTAATAATTCCTAAAAGAGGAATGTTGCATTAGGAAGACCACCATGGAACCATCATGTCTAATGCAAGTTGGATAATTGCTTTATAAAATCACTCAAAATTCGCCATGTCACGCTCGCTTTTGGTGGACCCAGTTAATATAATGTTTGAAAATAAGTATTTCATTTCAAATCATGGATTTTAATTATGAAATTATAAATGAAGAATTTTAAACTGACAAGGTTTGGGTAATCATTCTCAAATTATCAACTTTAACTATTTTAAAAATAATAGTGAAATTTAATCCAAATACAAATTCAAAAATTTTAATTTTGCCAAACAATAAATTTACCCAACTTTGAAATGATGGTTTCCAAATATCGCGTAAGCAAATTCTCTATGTGCAATTGTGGAGCTAATGTTCAGTTGTTCAGTATGTACAAGTTGTCCAATTATACAATTTCTCTAAAAGAAACTCAAAAGTCAAAATATTAATTTATATTTATATTTATTAAAATAATGGAATTGATTACTTTATTTAATTATAGTTTATTCCTCTGCTCTAAAAAAAAATTATAGTTTATTCCTCACAAATTTAACAAAATATATATAGTAATAGGGTGTTTGACAATTTGCTTTATTCATGATTTTTTTCTTTTGGCTTTTTTTTTTGTCATATAATCAAAATTAGTGTTTAGTAAAGTTACTCATAATAGCTTGTTTTCTTTGGCTTTCGGAATTTAACTTATTTTTACCTAACAAATCTTCAACAATCAACAAATAATTTTCACTAAACATCTTCATAACAATTGACTTTCCTAATTGATACCTCCAGTTGGTCAAACAAAACAATAATTTCAGCCAACAACTCTAGCTAACATCCATTTGCTATTTCGTTAATTATAAGTTTTTAATTGACTAATTTGATCGGTTATTAGTAAAGACTATTATTGACTTTTATACTAGCCGAATGACTCAATTGTTTATAATTTTATTTTATTTTTATTTTTATTTTTTAATTGTTTATAATTTTATTTTCCCCAAACACCATCAACTTACACCTCTAATTACAAGGTACTCCTATTCTTTGCATGAATGCCGATTATGGTGCTCTCAGCTCTGTATCTCCATGTCCAGGGACTGATTTTCCATATCCTGTTATGGCAGTAACCAGTATCCCCTTCAATGCACATTCTGGTTTTATAGATGATTCCATTCAACATTTTTCGGGAGTGGTAGTATCATCTTTCTGAATCAACAACTGGGTATGCTGAATTTCTTCCTACTTTCTTTCTGTCTTTTCATTATGCGATTTTTCTGAATCAACAACAGTTTATTGCATGATACTGTACGTGAAATAGGGAGAAATATGGCGTAGGGTTGGTATTCTTTAATGGGTACGCTCTATGTATCTTTAAATTTGCTTATTTTTGTTTGTTGGTTCTTTATTTGAATTTCAAGCTCTTTTCATGAATCAATTATTAGGTTAGAAATCTGCTTACCATTTTTTGTGGTTTTCACATGTCTAATATTGTTTTTTAGTGTTTGTGTCGGAGCGGACACAATTATGGTTGATACAATGTTTGGTTTGTGCTAGGGTTTTAGGGAATGATTCATGATGATTGTGGTTGTTGGATTTGTCTTTGCTTTCTAGCCTTTCGTTGATAAGACCACCCGCTGCAGCTCCTACTATAGTACTTAATGCACTCATCATTAAGTGGACAGTGGCAATGATTTTGGTCAAGTAATTAGGGTTAGCTTTATGGGGTGAGACGTCTCGTGAGTAATTGTAAAAGTAAATAAATGTCTGTTCTCAAATGTTTGAGAGTAATGGCAGCAGTTTAGTTCAATGAGTGAATACTAGGTACCTTGTAAATGAGGAATGTGAGTATATTTATAGTGGATGATCACATGCTAAGAAAAGTTCTTCTTGACCTTGGTGCGAAGCTTCAGATATTAGAGTTGGCTAGACGTTGGCGTCGCCCTTTCTCATTGGAGGTAGGTCAATAAATGCAAATGATCTCTTTTTGCCCGAAACAAGGAAACTATTTACTATTGTGAAATTAGTAACTCATATATCGTTTTCTAAAGTGTGCGTTACATAGTAAGCTGTTTCATTGCATTCATGCACTAATTTCTACGTACTTTATGAGATTTTGGATGATTTCCTTTATGTTATTGATTGAGGTTCCAAAATTCAGACGCACACAAATAGTATTAGAAATGGAATGCATTTTACTTTTTGAGGATTTAGCAAGTGGAGTAAAATACTTGATTTGTGATTTTAAGGTTGTATGACCCATGAGGTAAGAAGAAATTATTTGCAAGGACTAATGTAACTGTATTTGACATAGATTTGCTTTTACTGTTAGTTAAATATGGAGTATATGCGGAAGCAAAGATAAAATGAGAATTTTCGAAAGAGGATTATCTACTAGAAGGAAATACACCTAATATAAAATATAGTAATCCACTGTATTTATCATGTGAGCATTCCAACAGCCTCAGTAAAGGGGTGGTTAAGACAAATAATTATCACAATATATAAACTCACGGACGAGACAAAATAATAGTGAACTTAATGAAATAAGGGAGAATGTGTATATAATGTATAACTTGGGAGCGATGGTTTTGTAACATAGAGTTTTATACCTTAGTGGGATGAGTAATGGTGAGTAAGTGCATATGATTTGCTGTAATGCCTTGAAAATGAATGCAAGAACTTGATTTGTAGGAGTATAATGGCAGTGAATTAATCTTTAGTCGACATTATTACATGATCTTATAGTAATTTTTGAGGATAATGCAATTAGCATCCATTAGCTTAGCTTTATCTTACTTGATGATCATCATGATAAATTTAATTCTTCTATCACCCTTTTATGTGTTGTGAGAACACTAAAATTTACTGTTAGATGAACCAAAAAAATTGGGCCACACTCAATAATCTTTAATTGAAGTGAACTACTTATCATTAAACTGAATTTGACTCAATTTCACTGTCAATTATTGTTGTAAGGTGTAGAAAACAGAGCCAAAGTTGCTAATGAGAGAAATACTTGGCTGTCATTTAAGGTATATATGGTATTTTGTTTCTATTTTCTTCCAATAGAATGTCTCTTGGCTGGTAATGGCTTTTGTTATCACTTTAATATGAAATACCTTGGATACTAGGAGTTCTCTTTTAGTTGCATTATTCTTGGAATGTCATATTACTTAGTTTGGTTCATTATCCGTTGGTTCTATATGTTGCAAGGATATAAGTTACATCTTGCTCTGAAGATTTGTTTATGTGGCTTTTACTCTTAGACTTGTTATAATAGAGCATTTTTTTATATGCTTTGAGGACTTGTTAGCCATGTATGAGTTTACCAATATATATTTGGGGTTTGCATTATGGTTTATGTAATCCTCAAACAAGATTGTTTAAAAGATGATACTTGAGAGCATGAAAAAAAATCGCGTCCGTAGATGCGTTTGCGAAAACAGTCGCAGTGTCGCGGAAAACGGCTAGCGAAGAAATAATGCGAATCGCGGCGATGCAGTGTGATTTTTTTTAATTGCACTTTTTGTTGTTGAACTATTATTATGCAATTAGCTATTGTAATTGCAATATTTGAGATCTTTTTAGTATATAATTAATTAACTTATTAGTTATTAGTTAATTATTTTGTTTATCAACTAAAATTATGAGTAGTTATAATATAATTGAACGTAATAATTAAAGTTAATGGGTATTTATGAAATTTTAATGGGAAGACAATTATCGTTATAACGGTAAAATAACGAGCGTTACACGTTACATAATGGTCAACTCGGCGTTTTGACCTTGAAATTCCATGCAACATTATATAACGGGATTTAACGTCGTGGCAATTTTCAAACATGTTATATAACGGGCGTTACATAACGTAATAGGGGAATTTTTATTCCATGCTTGAGAGAGCTTCAATGACAAATGAGAATGTCTTGGGGATGCATCAAACCTAAAATGTTTTCCATCGAGTAGAATTTTAAGTACCTATGTGTAATTTAAGTGATGATATGAGCTATTCAATTGGAAAAAACACTTGATTGATGAATGAGTTGACCTTCCAAAATAACGGATATGTAGAAGTTATTGTGCTTAATGGGGGTTGCTGTGATAAATGAACGTCTTTGGATGTTTGCTTGATGTAATATGACAGGTGGGTGGAGGTTCCTAGATGCCCTGATAAGGAGATGTGAATTTGTTGAGGTAATAAGTACAAATATAACCTAAGATTAAATTTGGAGAAGTAATCAATTTGCCGATATAGAGCTCATAGAAAACATGTCTTTTGATATGACCTATGCGATTTTGCAATTCATGCTGCTTCATAAGCAAGCGGTGAGTTTTGTGTGAGTTCTCAACATAAAATGTTCGTCATTGCGCATAATTTTTTCTATTTACACCTTTCTTCCTCGTCTTTCCTGCTTGATCCTACTTTTCCATCCCGCTTTTTCGTCTTTCTCATCTTGAAAGAGTGTGTGTTTAAAAATTCCTTAATATATTTTTTGAAAAGCAAGTGTAAGCTGCGTAAATCTTGACCTCTTTGGACTCTTTGATCATCAGTCTTCCAAATTGGTGGTTATCTAGTTATGTATTTCCAATGGGAAGGGAAGCACCACATTGTCCTTAATTATGAAATACTGCCGCTGTATTTAGTTTGTGGTGGACATAGTAATAACATTTTGTTTGTTTTCCCAGTTGCATTAGTTTTGAGAATGGTCAAGGCAAAGGTTGCAACTTGCAACTTGCAAGAGGATAGTTGTTACTGAATATCCACCCTTTGTTCACGCAAGTCCTTGGTAATTACTAGTATTTTTCTACCATTATGACTCATATGTAGAGTAGATAATCATTAATTTCGGTTCAGAGTTCAGACCTCATTCACATTTGCTGTGCCATTTCATGACAGCTTTCTAGCTACTGTGAATACTTGACGTTTAGAGGGAGTAAATGATCCCTGTTGACAATAGAGGACTACGGTTATTTATGTCTTTTGAAGGATGGGGCTGCAATCTATTTTGTGATTCCCTTATTAGTGAATATTTAATATTAACCTGGTGTCCTAAATTGTTTTTCTGAGAAAGTGGCAGCAAAGGGAAGTATTGTCATGTCAAGATTAGCTTATAAACTTTAGCAAGCTCATGACTGTTAGCGGTGGTTGTCAATTGTAGATTTATATAGATTAATAAGTCTTCTGTGTTTAGAGAGATGCTACTGCTGTCAAATTTATGTGGTTATTCAGGTAGTTATTAAGAAGACTTTTTGAGATATTAATTCTGGTACAAACCAAATGATTAATTATCTGGGAGGTGTTGGCCAATTCAAAGTGGATATACTATAATTTGAAGCTATCTTTTTTATTCAGGGTTGCCATATAATGGCACAAGCGTAAATGAATGTTGTATTGATGACGCCTAATTATAGGATTAAGTTTCCGGTCCAGAATCCACTGCGGTACAAGTAGTACTCTGACCTACATGGTACCTCCAATAGATGCGTTCTTTTCTGCCAACTGAAGGGAGGGTTAATATCAATTTGGTTGAGAGATGACCAACTCTGCAAGGAACAGAACTAGTGCCATGTATTGTATTTTCATTTCTCATACTGATAGGTCAAGCACTAATTGGATTAAGACAGTTTTTATGAGATCTGTCCTACATCCTGCTACAATATGTTAGAGCAAATAACTAGTATTTACTTTCTGGTAGTAAGTTGCTTTCATTGTGAAGCACCCTCTAAATGTTTGAATGAGTTTCTTAATAGCACCATTTCTTAAAATCCTGACTATTAGAATAGGTTTCTTGTTTTTGATGACTAATGTTTTATAGAAAGACTTCATATGTGATAGTAAAGGTGGGCAACTGGGGTCAAATTTGACCCGTTTGGATACATAAACAGAACTAGATTACGTGGATGACCAAGCACGCACAAAACCCAAAAATGAAACAACCCAAAACATCTTACTGTTCAGGCTAAACCCAACCCCAAAGCCGCCTTATATGTATTATATTCTCTGTGCACTTTATTAAATTTTTGTATAAACCACCTTTAATTTTTCTTTTGATAGGGTAATAGGGTAATATGCCTCCCCCCCCCCCCTTGCTACTGCAGTTAGGTCACCTCCCAACTTTTATGGTTAATCTTTCCCTCCTTTACATCAATTATTCTCATTAACTTTACTCAAGCAATTGTAATTATATCTCCTGGATCAGATCAAATCAAGACCATCAATGTTTAGGAGCTCTTGGAACCGAACCTAGGCTAATTTGGCATGGTTAATTGCGATCTTGAGAGTTGAGTGAAGATCTACAAATTTGTGAGATGGCTAAGTAATACCCCTAAGTTCTGTGAACTAAAGTTCAAGTATTATTAATGTTCCATATTTTATTTAGTGCACAGAAGCATGGACGCAATGGTAGCCTAATGTAAATGATTTAATAGATTCTGTTATGTTATTAAATTAGGTGGTATGTTAAAGTCTCATAAAAATTGATTGGATGAACAAGTTGAAGCACCATTGGTGTAGTCACATGTTTGGGTAAGAGCTATGTCTGAGCTATTGCTTGATAAGGGATTGAATTAGTGGCCAATCTAGACTTAAGGCTGGTGGATGGATGCAAGTGGTGGTTAAGTCTTGGTACAGTAGATAAGAGGGGGGAAAATAGTTGTAGTATGTAAGATGAACAGGAGAAAACGAATTTCAAACCTGTTATTTTAGTTTGGAAGTGATATCTTCTATAATTTCATATTTGTTCATCTCACTCTATCTGTTACATTTCTTTTTTTTGGAAATGATCCCATACATGGAATTAAAACTTGTATATGACATTATGTTACGTGACATGTGCGACTGTAATGTAACATGTTTGAGAGTTGCCACGACATTAGAAATTAACGGTTCATGAAATTTCACGGTCAATGCGAACGTGTAACAACATGTAACGCCCGTTACAACATCATCTGTTGAGAAGAGAATATAGAAAAATCTCTTCTAATATTATTCTAAATTTCAGATTAAGTTCTTATAACATTTTTGCGTTAAAATTTTATTAATAACCATTAACTAAAATTGTAACAGATCACTTAAAGTTATTGTTACTCATAACCTTAATCGTCAAACAAAATAATTAACGAATAAGTTTATTAATTATCCACGAAAGTACCTCATATAATGCAACTATAATCGCTTTGGCATATTGTTTTATAAGAATAGTAGTTCAACAACAAAATGCAATTATAAATTCAAAACTCACCTTAAGTAATTGTTTTCAAAAATTCACACCTCATTGGTCGTGATTTGCAGTTTTACTTCATTATAGCTATTCTTTACGACACCGCAACCATTTTGGTGTCCGTGTTTCTTTTCCATCGTCCCATCACTTTCTTCAATTCTTATCCATACATTACTTTTCCCTTATAGTACCGTACACGAAATTTATTCATTTTTTTTGTTCTTTAATATTTGAACTACTTAAGTTGCATCAATTTTCTAAGTAGCAAACTCAAGGGATAGAGGATTATCAATCTAACTACTCATTTCGATGAAGTTGAACAGTTTTGCCTTGCTGATTCTCAGTGATTCAGTCTAAACCTGGCTGGTTGTCATTTGTCTGCTAAAATTCTAGTCCATTGCTAAGGATTCTACCCTGCTTCTTTCAACTGAGGGTTATGTTTGGCTGTTTTCCATTGCAAAAATGGATGTTTGCACTCTAAATATAAAATCAGAGAAAACACACTTTTATTAATTTCTTTTTTGGGGGGTTTGGGTGACTGATTTTAGATAAATCAGAATGGTGTAAGAATTACATAGACCTATAACCAGAATAACATGATCTATAACCAGAATATGGTCCTATAACCAGTAATTATGCTGGGAACCTAATCTTTTTTAATAAGAGAAAGCACAAACAAAAGCAAGATTTTGGGAAACATACTGAAAAACCAATATGATGCATTAGCCTATCTACTGCAATCTAACAAAGCTTAGGTTTTCATCATTGATCCAGTTGTACCTCTCCATGAAAGGATTTACAATGTTTTTAACCGGGTAATCATCAATGCAGTCTTCCCAGACATTCCTGTCCTTGAGATCTCTCATTACCTCCCATAAACAATTGTTGCACTTGAAACCTGCCCCAAAGCTGATCATGAGAATCTTATCTCCTTTCTTGAGTCTCTTTTTAGCCTCCATGTAACCTAGAACATACCAGAACCCTGCAGCTGATGTATTTCCCCATCTGTGAAGGGCCATCCTTGCAGGTTCTAAATCGTAATCACTTAACTGCAAACCTTTTCCAGTACCATCAATAACTGCTCTTCCACCTGGATGTATGCAGAAATGTTGAATTCCAGCTTTGAAATTCAATCCTTTTCCAACCTTTTCAAGCTCGCCCGTTTTCCAACTTCGAGATACAAGTAGATACCGGATCAGTTCTCGAAGAGGTAAGATATTAGGCACCAACACCTTAAGATTTTCTGTAAAGGCTTGAGCTGCTGCCTTTGGCAGGTGCCTTGTGAGACAAAATCCTGGGTACCCCTCATCGTCTTCTTTTTGATAACAGCACTTGTATGCTTCATCATCTGATCCAAGATGAGTTCTCAATATGTAATTCAGCTTGATGATTGCCCGATGTTTCAGATGCCTGTTGTTTGAGAAGAGCATCGAGCAACCTCCTGTGCGGAACAGACAGTTGGAAAGCATGAAAGATCGATCCCTTCCCATATACCAGTTTGTTCCCATGGATTCAGTGCTAACAATTATAGCGTTTATATTTTTGTGCACTTTAAACATTTGCTGGACAATATCAATGGCAACAAGGCTAGCACTGCAACCCATCCCCACAATGTTATATGTTTTAATGTCAGGCCGCATCTTGTAACGGTTGACAACCCGCGATGTGAGAGAGGGTACTGTAGAAAGCAAGGACACATTCACGACAAGGACGTCTATCTCTGACGGGGGTATCCCCGATTTATCAAATAACTTATCTAGTGTCGCAAATATGATTTCGTCCATCTCTTCTAAGGCATCATTCAGAGTAGGACTTGCTTCTCTGCCTTCAAGGACATTTTTGGGACTGTAAGTTGACTCTCCTATGCCAGAGCTCACTATGGTTTTTAAGAGGTACCTGAACTCTTCTATACGGAGTCTCTTGTTTCGGAACACAATGCTTGCACAAGTTTCAGTACTTAGCTTCCTGTCTTCAGGAGGCTTAAAGCACTCATAATGAAGCATGTAGCAGCACTGATCCCTCTTTCTAAGAGCTCGTTTACATAGAAGGTAAGCGACGTACAGAAAAGGAAATAGGTAAAGAGCAGTCAGAAGCTCCATAGAGGTAGTAATCTGACTGAGAAAAGAAAGAGATTTAGTTGAGTGAAAAATAACTATTGGTTGCTTTCTGATATATTGTGTTGTAGGGATTGTGTTGTAGGGAAAGTGTGTGCCTTTTAGCGCCTCTTTATAAGAATTTGTGAGTATTATCTGTTTTGGGTAAACACTTTCTTCTTTATCACTTTAAGTCACTTTGTCTCTCTCTCAATCACTAACAGACATTGGCATAAATTTGACTCATAAAAGCATGATGAAAGCAATAATAACTATTCCAACCCACAATGCCCCTTGTTTTTCACAGTTCCAGGCTGTTTCATTTCTACCTCTTTTTAATCTGTAAAAAGGCTTTTCATATTGAACTCTCAACAACTATTTCTTCATCTTAAGACCTACTTATATAGTTGGTGTGTTAGTGGGCCACTTAGTATTAACTATGATCACTGAAGTGTAGTGCTTAATCATCTACCTCCCCTTCATTTGTTTTCCTCTTTTTATGTTAATGTGTTAATTACTTCATCATTGGATGTCATTTTCAAGCATTTTTCTGATCTATTGCAGTTTATATTTGGGATTCAGGTTTACTATTTGGTATTTGGTTTGGAAGAAGCCACCCGCATTACTGATCGTCATGATAGGTGAGGTTTTCATGAAATTTTGGTTTCCTCCTGCTATCGAAAAGGCAGAATATAATTTTCGAGTGCCAAAACTTCCGTCTTTTCCCCATATTTATCTCGAGCAAGATTAATGTCAATCTCGATCGAGATTAGTGAGTTTTTGACAGAAACTTCCTGGACCAGTCCTCTTGTTTCTTTACATAGTCCAGACTTGGATCAAGTCACCAAACATCAACATACACCTTCTATTTTTTGGAAGTGAGACACCAACAAAATAAATTCCAACACATAAAAATTAATTTTTATATTGTTTTATGATTATTTTTTTCCCTCATTTGAATATGCCCCTTGTGGTGGTTCTTGCAGAGTTTTTGTTTCAACAATATTCCAATACCCCAATGTCCGTAAGCGGCTCTCATCTAGGCGGGTAATTTTGTTTCAGAACTGACATTGCACAGAATATTTCAGTGTTGTTTTCAAGTAAACTTGGCAAACTTTTGCTTTCAATTCTGAAGCTCTTCTAAATGACCATAGAAAATAATTTCTCTTTATGATAAAATTTCTGCAATTAGAAAAGAAAATCTTTCCTTAGTTGTAGACTTATTTTCTTGTGTATCTAGTGTTCAGTTGTTCTCCTTTGGCCAATTCTACTAAATGCATTTTCTAAAGGTTTTTCCAAATTATTCTTAATATGTCAACCTTAGACATTCCACACAAGTGCACTAATATTTTTGGGTGCCCATATTCTTTTGCCAATTATAAATTTTTAAGTGCTCATATCTTGTGTTGGATTTTTTCTCCTTTTGAAGAAGCTTGTACTCTAGCATATGTCATCCCCTATTCTCCTACCTAACACTGCAGCCTTAAATCAATTAGAAAGATAAACCTTCCTGTTAATTATGTAGATAAGGTACACAAGTAGTTGTATGTCTTTTTTCCTTTTTCTTTTTTTTTTTTTAATTTTCCTAAGGTTAATTTTATACTTACAAATTTATGTCCCGTGGGGCCGTTGAGGTGGTAAGTTTTCATCTTCTTACTACCCGCAGATATGAAGAGTGTTTTATACTACGTTTGGATAGCAAGTTAAGAGAGTATAGAAAGATAGGGAAGGAGAAGGGAAAGGAAGGCGAGTGGTTAGGAGGGTAAAGTGCACCTTGTTTATTTAAAAGGGAAAGGAAGAGAAAAGGAAGGAAAATGATTGTTTTCGCTCCTAATTTTTCCACTTTAGGACATTTTGTATTCTTAACAGAATTTGTCCATGTTTTCTCTTCAAACCCGCCTCTAAATCCTTCCCCTCCCTCCAAACAAGGGATTCATCATCCCAGTATTACATGATTTGCTAATCGGTCTTGCGAATCGCTAATCGAAAAAAGCGAATTATTGTCGATTTTAGGCTATTTTTGAACCATTTTGAATGAATCACGAATCCAAAAGGCGAACCAACTAGCAAATTATGTTTCACTACTCCATCCTTCCAAATCCCTCTCTTTCCTTTCCCTCCATTTCTCTCTATCAGTGTCATGGTTTTTACTGATCGATCATTTTAACGCTAGCTCATTTTATGAAGTCTTTCAGGAACTGTACTTGGGGCATAGGTTAAATTCATCTACAATGAAGAATAAGACGTTCATCAACAGGTTATAATTATAAATATCTCAGTAATTTGATGGTGAATTGTCATGCTTTCATAGCCAGAGTTAGATCTTGAATCATGAAGATTGATAATTCACTGCAATATGTACAACTATTGGCTGTCAACCTTCATTTGTACCATGATGCAGTTGTATTTAATGGTCACCATGTTATGTTATGTTATGTTGTGTTACATTATTTAGAAGTGTACATTCGGGTGTTCAGCCATTTCAGGAAGAGCGGCCTTATGTATATGTAATATCTTACCAATCTGATTTGATTTCTAAACGCAAGTTATTTTCAGGTCGAATCGAGTCGATTCATACTCGATTTCAGTTAATTGGTTCAAACTTATTGCGTTGTCGCTAACCGTAAAATTTGAGCCAATATCCATTCTCCATATATATTTTTGGAGGGGAAGCTGCTAACCACTGCAATAAATTTGAGCATTGAATGGCAAATAAGGCTGGCTAATTGATCTATGAAAATGTGTGTACAATATTCCTTCTCAATTCATATATTTAATTTCAATAATAATAATTTATCTGTACTCCAACCAAAAACCACATTTTTGGGTCATTATTAAAAGCTTTGTATTTTTCTTAAGAAACTTATATAAATAAATTTTACTAAATTAAAGCTTTGTTCTTCAACTTGTTTAAGTAAGCAATCTAGAAGGTCATGAATCTTTATAGTATTGTCAATTCTTGTCTAACATTAAACTCGACATAAAACTAATTTATTCATTGGGTGGGCTGTATTTAGTTGCTCAATTTATAGCTTTAATTGGAATTTTAAATTTTAGATTTGGTTCTGTTTCTAGAGATGTACAATGTATATATCGCTGTTCAGATGGGTTTTAGGTATGATGTAAATTTGGGGCTGAGTTAAATTACGTTCATGAGTCATGTAAATTTCTTAATGATTTGATTTGTGTATTATAAATCGAGTCATATTCAATTTCAACGGATATTTTTAGAATATATAGCTTATTTCTACCTATTTGGATTTATGAGTAACATTAATTTGGTTTTATATTAACTTATTTGTTCAAGTTTATATACTTTCTTTTATGTGCTAAAATAAGTTACTTTAAGTAAAACATTCACCTTATTTCCTTACCGAACCATTTAGAACTCTATTTACTTATTGTCTATTGGGCTTTATCTAAATTTAAATACAAACTGTTAGATGATTTTGTCGTAAAACATGTGTTATAACTTATATGTATGCTAAACTAATTATGAGAATATGAGCTCTTCTTTCAAAGTTGTTTCACTGAGAGATAGTTTCTCACAAGACCAGTTTAAACTATATTATCTGTATGTTATTATTTTATGGAGATACAAAGCTAATGGAATTGAGCCTTAAATCAAAGGACTTTACCTTAAATAATTAGATGATTGACTAAAAGATTTAATAGGAATGTGAGAAGTTGTATTATCAAATACAGTGATTTCTGGTTAATGAGATGTTTTAACCTGTTAAAATTGAAATTCAAATTGAAGATAAGAGATAGTAATTTGGAACATGTAAAGATTGAGTTGTATATAGTATATAATTTTGAGTTCTTTTAAAATTTATAATTGAAAGTGACTTTTTCTCTTATTATATATCACTTTATATAGCAATCTCAAAGTGACAGAGAGTATACATAATAACATAAATATGTGTGTATACAATATATATGTGTTGTGTATATAAGTCCACATTACACATACATGAAGTACATTTGTGGAATAAATATACTAATTTTGGTATTGGTCAATTTTAAATGATTATAAATTTTAAGAAAACGATTGAAAACTAATTCAATGATCTATTTACGTACATTTCATGAAAATGTCAAGACTTGTTTGACGTTTTCTAATATTTTGTTTACTTTTTAGAAATAAAAAAGATGCTTATTATTAACAAAATTGTTTTTAAATTTTAAAACTACTTAATGGTTGTGAATTTTAGCAAATTTTCTGTGAGATTGTCATTTCTATGCGATCAAAAGAAACAACATAAACCATTTCTTTTCATTCAAAATCCAAATACATGCCTTAAGTGAAACCTTAAAAAATTGTGCATTCTAAAAAATGCCCAATTCAAGACTTAAAATGCCCATTTGAAGACTTAAATGAATTGCCAATTTCAAGCATTAACTTCTACAAAGACCGAACTAGTAATTTTGTTATGTATAATCTTTTTCAATTCAAATTTGAGGATTAAAAGGCCGAACTCAATATAATGTTGGAATTGGTCTTTTAAGCCTTTGATTTGGTTTTTTAATTGGAAATTTTTTTAAAAAAAATTATAATACCAAATTTAAGACTTAAAATCAAATCAACTTAAGTCTTGAAATTGGTCTTTAAAGTCCTACATTCTTGAACTTGATCTTTTAAGGCTTAAATTTAGTATAGAAATAAAAAAATTATAAAAAAAAGCAGAAACTATAATGTGAGACGGTCTTAGCCTTGCAATCGGTCCATGCCAATAAGTTTTTCAGTCGGTCTTGGTCGAGACCGTCTCATTCTGAGACGAGGCCCAGCCCACCTTTAAGATATCAATTTCAATTTAATGATACCTGTATGAACTACATTAATCATGAAACTGAATACTATAAAATGAGAATTGAATAAATTAACAATGAAACTGAATACTATAAAAACTTAATACCTGTATGAACTACATTAATCATGAAACTGAATAGTATAAAATGAAAAATGAATAAATTAACAATGAAACTGAATACTATAAAAACTGAATACTTGTATGAACTACATTATATGGGATACGCTTTTTGGTAACCACTGCCCCCCTACAGGCTTGGAACCCCCCAGAATTTTCACACTTACATGGAGACAAAGCATGGGACGTAAGTTTTACAATCTTGTCTTAAAGTCACAAAGCAATGAAGAAGCAAGGAAGGTAGTACAAACACTATACAATGCAACAATTGATGAAGTTAATAAGATAATTGAAAAAGATAGTAATGAAATTGAAGATGGGGCAGAAAATTCACATGCATCAACAGCATTAGGTCTAAATGATTGTTTTGTTATGAAAACTTAGGCCTAGACTCGATTATTTTTAAAACTTTTGTATGAGATTGTCTCATAATAAGACAAGTTTATATAATGAGTCTAAATGCAAATAACTAAGTGTTTTGATATTCAAAATGTCAATTTTAACATTTAAATGTCGTGCTAAAATTTTTAAAAATCAAAAGTAAATATTTTAAATACAAAAATGGTTGTTTTAATCGATGTACTTGGACTAATTAGCCCAATTTAGAGTCGTCTCATCATCATACCATATCAATTAAGAATATGTGTTGTTATTATTAGATTAAAAATAAAAATGGCAAATTAGGTTTTGAAAAATAAGACTCGGACCCTTTTAATCTTAAACAGATCTAAAATTGGTCATGAGTCAACTCGGGTTCGATTTGTATAGGGTCCAAGTCTATGGGTCTAAGGGGTGATAGTCTTGCGTTTTGTCTACCTTATGTTTGTGAAACTTCAAAATTATCTATTAAACTTTAAGATTTTTATTTATAATACTTACAGAAATTCATTTGTTTTTAAATTCACGTTGAAGATATGTTGATTATAATAAAAAAAATTGAAATCTAATGTTACGGATTTGATTTTTTAATTTTATTCATGACCAAATCCATCTTAAAGTGAAAATATTTAGAAGAAAAGTTTTTACTTATTTCTCTTCGTTCTTTCCTTCCCTCTTAAATCTATGCGCGGGATATACTGGGTAGGATGATGACGATGATGATTTCCTTCCCTCTTAAACAAAACAAATTATTCAATCCCCCTTCCTTACCCATATTCCCATTTTCCCATTTTCCCGCTACAATAAAATTTACTTTTAGTGGGATATATTTAACGACATTTAATTCAAATGTCAGTATTTCAAATTTCTAATAGTATATATAGAGGATTTATTGACATTTATTAGACTCTTTAGCAGCATAATAAAAAAATCACACTAAAGCTTTTTGCGACATAGGATCTAATGACATTTGTCACAAATGCCACTATTGTTTTTAGTAACAATTACATATGCCACTAAAAACCAAATAAAGTGTCGCTAAAACACTTTATAGTGGAACTTTAAAAAAAATCAATAATTATTATACTAAAAATATGAATCAGTGGCATTTTTTTAATGCCACTAAATTTAATATCGCAAAAAAGTTAAATTTTGTTGTAGTGCCCATCTCTTGTTTTTCCCTCCCAATAATTAAAATCATAACATAATTTTATTTTAGGTAAAATAAATTTAATGCATATATATACAACTTTATCTATGCGTTGTATATATCATTTTCCTTAATAATAAAAACAATCAATAATTTTAATTTTTGTGGTTCTCGAAACAATATATTATTAAGATATTAATTCTTCAACCTTTTTGTTATAGATAAAACATTATTAGCATCATTGTTATTTATTTTAATAAGATAAGGTTAGTGTTAATGTTTGGTGTTACTAAAAAGAATAACAAAATTCGGTAGTCTAATGGTAGCTAGTAAGAGAAGCTTTAAATATCGAATATAGTCTAAAATTTATGTCTTTTTAATAAAAACTTTCCTTCATATATTTTCTACCATTTCATGAGGATTGCCCTTATTCGGTTTCGTCAAGATTGGTTATCAATTTAGGGCTCATAAAAGTTGACCTGACTTGTTAACCCGACTTTATCTAACCCGAAATAAGTGGGTTTGGATTAAGACTTTTGACCCAATAAATTAAATGGGTCGACCCGACTTGATCTGTTTATTAAATGTGTTAGGTTCAGGTCAAAATTTTAAATCAGAAAAAAATTGTATAACTCATTTAATTAAATGCAATAATTTCAAGTTAAATCAATAAGTACAAGCTAAACTTAGTTCACGAAAACAAACAACTTAGTAAGAAAGTTAAGTGGGTCGAGATCAGGTCAACCTGATCTGTTGCAGGTCGTGTCAAGGTTATGATTTTAGACCATATTAACTAAATGGGTTGGGTTGAGTTGTTAGTTGTTAACATCAAAATTGTAGTCTATCTTTTTAAGAAAAGGCAAAAATATAGGTCGTTGTTAGTTGTTAACATCAAAATCAGCGCTTGATAATATTGCTTCATTATCCTACTTGGTACTAGAATATAGACAAATAAACCTAGTATCATTGTTTCAAAAAAAAAAAAAAACCTAGTATCATCGTCATTATCATTAATCTTAACGAACTCCCAACTACTAACTTCCAATTTTCATTTTAGATAGCATTGTCATTTATCATCCTAATTAATTAATTAATTAATTAATTCCTTTCTATCATTATCATTAACCCCTAATCACCCTGTTGTAGTTTCTAATTAATCCATCTTATGTCATTTCATTTTTCGTTACGCTCCCTCTCTCTATGAAAAACACGATATGAGTTAAATATGTGAAGTTTGTTTGAATAACGACGTTTTTTGTTAAGAGATCAGCTCAACTTAAAGATTAAACTGATATTGGAGCTCTAACATATATTATATACTCTGACACGTCTTCTCACACTAGAGCTCTTATCGATAGAAGTGTGGATGAGTGGATGCAACACTTACTTTCCTCATGCCTAGTGTGAAATATTCCATTTTAAATGATGGGTGAGAGAGATTCAAACCCGTGAGACATTGACTCTGATAACATATCAATGAATCAACTTAATCAAAAGCTTAACCTTCAACTTAAACTTTTGGTTGAATTGGCCTCTTTACATAGTAGATAGCTTAAGTTTTTTCCTTTTTGGTAACAATTAATTTCACTTCCTATTTTAATCTCATTCTTAAATTTATTATTTCTCCATCTTTATTATTCATTTCTATTATTTATTTGTTTTTATTTTATTTTCTAATCTACTTCTTTTTTGAACTAATTAATTTATATTAATTGAGAGTGACAAAGAGAATAATAAACTTTGTAATAATTTACTTCGACCAAAGTTATTGTACTCAATATTTTCCTTTTTCACCGTTAATTTACACAACAAAAAATGTTTGATGTATTTGTTAGAAGTTTTTTTTTTTAAGTTTATTAAGTTTTTGCCAAGAGTTGATGGTGATCGACACTCACGATAGAAGAACAAATAAAATAAAAAAAGATATAGTGCATGTATTTAAAAACATCACGTTTGGTTAATGTGTATTTTTGGAGACTTGAATGTATCATAAATCACAAATGACCCTTATTTACTCCATTAATAATAATTAAATTCATTTGTCAAACAACACCTCATCTTCCACACACACAAGTAATTAACAATTGATGTTGGCCCATGTGAACGGTGGCGGATTTAGAACTTAAAATCTTAAATAACACAAACGTGTTCAAGTAAATTAAATAAAATTTGACATAATCTTTATTTGTAAAATGAACGATTAAAAAATTTTCTTTACTCCATATTGACCGTTTTCTTTCACACACATTCAACATTATTTTTCTTGGGTCTTTTCAACAATTTTTAAGGGGCGTGTTTTTTACTATAGTTGTTTTGATGTTCATTCAGTCCATGTCCATCTAATGGATTTCAAATTAGAAAAACTTTTAACTATTAAGTCAACCTGTAAAATGCAGGACAATCACACACATAAAGATCACAATAACTTGAGGTTAAAATGAATGTATATGGTGTTCATCAAATCAATTATTGGTCTATGCAGACTATATATTAATATAGCTTTGTCCAAAAGAAACTGTTTAATTAAAAGAATATTTGCGAATTACAGTCTTAAAGTTTATCACTTTTGCGAATTAAAGCCTTAATGTTTATTTTTTCTGAATTACGGCCACCAAAGTACCAAAGTTTACAAATTTAAGCCAAAAACACATTATTTCTGACCACTTAACCTAAAATTCCAACCGCCAAAATGGTCAGAATTCTGTGTTTTGGCTTGAACTTGTAAATTTTGATACTTTGGTGGCTGTAATTCGCAAAAAAATAAACATTAAGGCTGTAATTTGCAAAAGTGATAAACTTTAAGCTGTAATTTGCAATTTATTCTAATTAAAATAAAATACAATAATTATAGTTTACATGGATGGATAGAAGACAACCTATTAATTAAAATAGAATAAACCATTTATGAGACAAAAACACAAGGTTATCTTACCATTTCTAGTGAAAAGACTTGCTTAAACGTACAATATATATATTTAATATACGATTTCGTATAAAATATATTATTTGTACATGAAAGCTTGCTTTTTTTCCATTATTGTTTACTTCTCCATCTTATAGAATTTGCCATATTAGCTATTAAAAGCTCTCATATAAGAAATCATATTGAAAATGTAAATGTAACCACAATAATTTTATCGATAAAAGGTAAAGGACCTTCCCGATATTCCGCACAAGGTAAGGTTCGAATGAGAGGTTTTCTTTATCTTGATGTATTTAAATCCGGTCCAACTCAACTAATCCTTTGAACCAAACTAATTTGGACCCATAGTTGAATTGAGTTGAAGGATAAGGACTATGAAAATCGAAACTGTTCCGATTTGAAAATTGATTGAATCTGATTACAAACCGAAAAATTTTATAATTACCTTTGACTCGAACCAAACCAACTTCAACTACCAACTAAAGTGCCCGCGTTGGAGATGAACCATAACTAAGGTTAGGCCGAATCAAGTTTGAATCGTGTCGATCAATCACCCGAAAAGAACCAAGTTGGACCTAATGTAGAAATTTTTTTGTGAATGACCAAACCCAATCATCAATTGTTAGAGATGGAACCAAATTCGATCATGAACATTTCAAAACGAAACTGATTAGAGGTGTTCAAAATGAAACTTACAATGTAAAAGTCTACATACATAAAAAAAAAAATTAATTTTAAACCGACCAGGCATACCTGACTCGAATAACAAAGCATTCCTAATAGTCTTTGGGTATTTGGGTCGTTTTATCACTAGCCTTAGTCGTGAAATAAAGTAGAAATCCATAGATCAAGCAAAATCGACCATGGATGGGCAAGCATCCTCTCCTCCAAAAACCATTATTTTAGGCCCAATAATATGGAGTCCAATCCAACTTTTATAGGTTCATGAACTCCAAATTCGTGGTAACTAAACCCTACTCATCCAATCAATTTTGATTTATTCTAATGGGCCATATAAGCCCCTAACTTTAGAAATTCACAAATTCTTCTTTTGTAAAGACGGCTTTCAAAAGCCCAGTTCAATTCTAAATATGTATTGTTACAACTTACAACTCTAAATATAAATTTGGGCTGGACTTTTGAAAGTCGTCTTTACAAAGATGGTCTCTCAAGAGAACACCTGAAATCTAAAAGACTGTCCTTTAAATTATCACAAATAGAATAGTGAAAAATAATCAATTTAGGAAATTGGAATGTGGATGATTTGTTTTCATTTTACTAAACAATAGACAAACTAATTCGAGAAGATTTTATTTTTTTAAATTGTCCCACATGGCCAAGGGCGCTAACCCAGTAGTGTGTTATAAAGAAAATTTGAAATAAATAAGATTATTTATCAAAAAAAAAGCATATAATAAGATCAGAATCAAACTTATTCAAAACCTAAGCGTGTAATCCGCAAACGTTAGGTTCGGTCTGTTCGCACTTAGTAAGTGCGAACAGACTGAAAAACTGGAACAGGCTGTTAGCACTTACTAAGTGCTAACAGCCTGTTTCAGTTTTTCAAGCTGTTCGCACTTACTAAGTGCGAACAGCTTCTTGTCTTAAAATCAGCATGTTGACCCTGTTTGACCTGTTCGCAGTTACTAAGTGCGAACAGACACTTGATTTTTTTTTTACCAGTTTATTACTGTTCGCACTTACTAAGTGCGAACAGACCCGAACCTGTGCTCCGGGGTATCAGACGCTTATATTTGGAATAAGTTTGATTTGGATCTTATTACATGCTTTTTTTGATTAAGAATCTTATCTATTTCAAATTTTCTTTTATAAATACATATGGGCCGTCTAAATGCCTTACCCACACATTGAAGACTAATGACTTTGGACACAAAAACATAACTATTTTACTTGTAAGACAAGTCATATTAGATCGGCTCAACTGTCAATATAATATGTAAAATTAGATCGAATTAGTTGTTAAAAAAATAGTTTTAGTTGGCTGTCCTTTTCTTTTTTTTGTTTTTTATTAGTCAGAAAATTAAAAGGTAAATTGAAAACCATTTGTAGGAGACCGAAATTTTATGTGTATATTTTATTACATTTTAAGACTTATTGTTCCATTAAATCTAAACCACAATTGAAGGCCAAATTGAGAATGTACATGATTTAGAGTTTTTGCACTTTTGTTCAAATGAACATTCTTTGCTAGATGCTATGTAAAATTGACTTGTATGCAATGTCACTCATTACACTATTAGTTTAGATTGCAACAATTCTGCTTGCCATGTAGTCATTGCACTTTTAATGTAGAATGCAATATAATTGCTCTTACAATGTAAGGATTACATTTTTCTATATAGGGGTGTTTGACAATTAGTTGTTGGCGGTTGGCTGTTGGATAAATAATCTGTTTCTACAAATGTTTTAGCAAATCCTCAAACATAACTAATACAACCTTTACCTTCTTTGAATTTACGCTCATAATAAAGTCTAATAGACTCATTTCTATTAATTGTATTTACAATTGTAATAAAACCCTAAAAACTGAATATTGTAGCTAGATTTATTGAATCAAGATGCAAACATAAAGAGCGAAATCTAATTTCTAAGGAAAAATATGAATAATTACAAAGAGATTATAAGTTATTAAATTGTGGGTTAAACATAAAAATTTACTTGTGTTCTGGGTCACAAAATCAAATATTATGACTTCAAGTGAAATCAATTAATATAGAATTCAAACTGTTCAAATTTGAATGATTCATACAACTTAAATAGTTTAATTATATGCTATTTAATTGAACGAAATCAATTTTTTTATACTTTAAATTTTTATCAAACCTAATTTAAATAACAATATTTGACTCTACTTCATCCCAAGTAGAACTAACAATATTGATAACTAATTATGCTTCATGATATTCTTGAAACTTTGATCCAAAAGCTATTTAAATCTAAGATGCTAATCAACTTAAAGACAATTCTTTGAAGAATAAAAATTTTTCGAACCTTATTTTGAAATAATTTTTATATAAAAAAGCTTATTTTACGGTTTATTTCTCATTTTTTTATTATTCTAGTGGGCCATATAAGCCCTTAACTTTAGAAATTAACTACATTCTAAGCATCCCTTAAGAGTGGCTTGTAAAATTCTTTGAACATAACAAAATTTGGGTTTCTTAATTGGGCCTTTCCATGTATGAAGCTTACACAATTGCTCTTGTTTGTTGTTTGATATCTTTGAAGGTTGGACTGGCTGGACTATATGGGTAAAATTAGTTTGGGTTTCTTGGTTGGGCCTTTAGGGCTCAAAGAGTAGGGTAGGGTAGGGAGTAAAATAGAGCTCCAAGGGTAGGGTAGAGGCTTATAGAGTAGTGAGCTATTAGGGATCTAAGGGTAGGATAAGGAGTCAATAAGGCTTCAAGGATAGGGTAGGGTGGGGAGTCTTAGGTAGGGTAGGGTTAGGGGTCTTAAGACCCCAAGGGTAGAGAGCCAATAAGGCTCCAAGGGTAGGGTCATAGCCTCATAGGGGTAGGGTAAGGGGTCCTTAAGACCCCAAGGGTAGGGAGCCAATAAGGCTCCAAGGGTAGGATCATAAGGGTAGGGTAAGGGGTCCTTAAGACCCCAAGGGTAGGGAGCCAATAAGGCTCCAAGAGTAGGATGTGGGGCCTTAGGAAGGGTAGGGTAAGGGGTCCTTAAGACCCCAAGGGTAGGGAGCCAATAAGGCTCTAAGGGTAGGGTGGGGGGCCTTAGGGTAGGGTAGGGACACTAGTGGAAAAAATCTTAAGGGCTGCGGTTTTTTAGCCCTTATGGGCTGCGTATTCTGACCCCAGCCATTATTGTAGCAGCCCTTAACATTAGATAAGGACAGGTCAAAAAACCGCAGCCCTTTAGTCTATTTTCCAAATAAAAAAAATTTTTTTTTGGATTTTCGTTTAATTCCATTCCAAGAACATCACATTTTTAAATCGAAAAAAAAAAAAAAACAGAATCTCAAAGAACATCAAATTTACATCATAAAATGAACATCAAATTTACATCATAAAAAAATCAGAATCGAAAAAAAATCAGAACATCTACAAGCTGAATAAAAAAACATCAACAAATTTAAACCTTAAAACTAAAGAACATCTACAAAATTTGCAAATTTACACCTTAAAAATGAAGAACATCAACAAATCGAAGATTCGAACATTAGTCCTGCCTGGAAAATGGCGTCTGCTCTTCAAGAATGTTCAGATCTGGAATTTGGTACCTTAAAAATGAAGAATGTTCAGATCTGGAATTTGGTACCTTAAAAATCAACAAATCGAAGAATGTTCAGATCTGCTCCTCAAAAATGAAGAACATCAACAAATTTACACCTTAAAAAAGGAACTTACATGGACCCTAAAAAACGAAATTTCAAACCCAAAAATCAAAAAATTTCACAAAAAAACGAAAGAATAATAAAAAATACGAAAGAAGGAGGCTTATCTGACTTCATCTTCATCTTCAAAAAACATCAATTTTCGTTTTGAAGAACATCAATTTTCAAAAAACGAAGTCTCCATGAACATCTTCATCTGACTTCATCTTCATCTTCAAAAAACGAAGTCTCCATGAACATCATTTTTCGTTTTGAAGAACATCAATTTTCGTCTTGTTTGAGGAACAAAACGGCTAGGGTTTGTGAAGTTTCAAAGAGGAAGAGAAGTTTAGGAAGAGAGAGAATCTGAGAGAAGTTAATAAGGGTTTCTTAGGATTTTTTTAGGTTTTAGGATTTGAAGTATTTTTTTTTTTGAACCGTAGGATTTGAAGTAGTATTTCAGGTTTTAGGAACAAATAAAACGGCGCCCCTTAGGAGAACGGGTTAGGGTTTATTTCATGGGCCTTGCATTGGGTCTTTATTAATTTAGTCTATTTTGGGCTGCGGACAAAGCCAAAACCGCAGCCCCTTTAGTATTTTTTTTTTTGCTGAATTTCTTAAGGCGTTAAGGGCTGCGGACAAAGCCAAAAACCGCAGCCCCTTAATAATTTTTTTTTTCAGATTTTTTATTACTCATATGGGCTGCGTTTTCCTAAAAACCGCAGCCAATAAGCAGCAGCCAATAGCTTTTTTTCCACTAGTGGGAGTCCTTAAGACTCTAAGGGTAGGGTAGGATAGAGAGTCATTAGGACTCCAAGGGTAGGGTGAGGAGCCTTAGGGTAGGATAGAGAGTCCTTAGGAAGGACTCAACGGTAGGATTGTGTTGCCCTAGAATAATGACTACATTGCAAAAATAAATGTTGCATTTTGTTAAACATAATTCCTGAAACTTTGATCTAAAAGACATTTAAAATCTAATATGCTAATCAAATTTTTTTTTTTTTTGATAGATATGCTAATCAACTTAAATAAAACTAGAGAATTACTACATTTTAAGATAATTAATTGAGTAATTCTTGAGTGACTCAAGAAATTAACATTTCAAATAATGGTATTATTCTTACATTGATGTTTGGTTTAACACCAAACCATTTACACCACTGTACTTGACTTAACTATCAATTCTCAAATTTTGACTTTTTTCTTCTTTAATTTTGACTTTTCAAATTTTGACTTAACTATAAATACTTCAAATTATAAATACTTAGATTGGTGTTTGTTTTAACACCAAACCGTTCACACTTTATGTTATTCCCTCCGTTCCTTTTTATTTGTTCATTTTACTTTTTACACGTATTTTTTAGCAAATTTTAAGCCTTAATATCACTAAGTGCGCATCATAAAAAATTATAAAAATTACATATTAAAAAATTTTACAACAAGACAAATCTAACAAGATCTCACATTAATATATTTATCATCAATATATACTTCAAAAATCTAATTTAAATCTCTCTCTCTAAAAGTGGACAAACTTAAAGTGGACAAACAAAAAGGAACAGAGGGAGTATAACAAAGTTAATTTTTTTGTTAATTTCTGTTTAATTCATCATTTTATAAGATTTTTCCACATGGTAGCATCTAAATTTTGCTCTCAAATGTTTAATTCACCATTTTAACGTTTAATTCATCGATTAGTTTATCAACGTCATTAAATATTATAACAATTTTGGCATTATAAAGTTCAAAATGTGCAAACAAACACTAATAAATAATTCGGAACACGCATTTTATAAGCTCAAAAGGTGCATTTCATAAGTTCAAAAGGTGCATTTCAAGCAGTAATACATATCTACTTAATTGTTAAAACATTTAAGGGCGTTGATAAATTAATCGGTGAATTAAACGTTAAAATGATGAATTAAACATTTGAGAGCAAAAACGAAATGCTATCATGTGGAAAAATCTTACAAAAAGATAAATTAAACTGAAATTAACAAGAATCTAACGGAAAATACTGAGACAGTTGGATTGTGTATAAATTGAATGCTACCATGTGAAAAAATCTTACAAAAATGCTAACTATGACGTTTCATGAAAACTGGATGTTATCATGTATAATTATCCTTAATACTCCCTCCATCCCACCTTTACTGTCCTCTTTGATGTGGACACAGAAAATAAGAAAGGGGTGGTAATGGGTTATTTGAAGTGATTATAATAATTAAAAAGGTGGTAGACTGGTAGTGGGGTATTTTAAGTGATTATAATAATTGAAAAGGTAGTAGTGGGGTATTTTAAGTGATTATAATAATTGAAAAGGTGGTAGATGGGGTATTTTAAATAATATAAGTTGGGGTAGTTGGGGGTATTTAGGTAAAAAGTCTTTACCAAAAATAAAAAGTGGACAATTAAAGTTGAATGACCCAGAAAAGAAATGTGGACAATTAAAGTGGGAAGGAAGAGTTATGACACACTTGACACTTCCTTCCGTGTGTTACACTTAAAGGAAGCTAAGTGGATAGAGTATTAAATGTAGTATACACTGTACAGTGTACATACACATGTACACAAGTTGTGTATATTATAAAGTGCATTGGATGGTCCTAAACACCAGAAATATCTCCATCATCAACAATTTGTACGGGGCTAATCTAAGAATTGACCCAATACATATCTCATTTTAGGTTCCGACTCATCATCGGATGTACACACCCCATTCAGGATCGGCCCTAAGCAAGGATAAGGCGTGCCTAAATTTAGGACCCTCATAAATTTTAGTTTTCGATTAGTGATAAAGTTCGAACAATTCTATATATATACAATAGTTTAGGGGGCCATGAATAATCTTTTGTTCTGAGTCCTTAAAATACTAATACCGGCTCCATCCTTTAGTTAATAGTTTAATCATTTCTTATACGTTAAGGAGTGTTTTAGTACAATTATTGTGTTTTAAATGTAAATTATAATTATAAATTAAATAATAAAGAATCTTGAATGAGAAAATTGTAAAAAGTTATTTTCATTTTAACAACTTTTAAAATAATGGTAAAATTAAATGAAATTTAATTTATTATATAGATGAACTGAGAAAATAAATCTGCATATATAGTACTCAGTAGAAAAAATATGTCCAATTAATTTAATTATTTTAAAGTGTTGAACTAAAAGGAATAAAATAAAGTACAATTAATTTGTAGTAAACTTAGATAGAAAAAAAGTGGACAAAATAAAATGAAAAATAAGTTATTAGATAAAATTTTAAGAAAAATACGTGCGAAAACACCCACTACGTACGGTATGTTTTTTCAAAAGTACAATTCTTATAAAAACCAAAATTAAAATATGAGTACAGTACAGTAGAAAAAATGTATAATTTATTAGGAATTAATGAGAATTTTTCAATGAACTGAAAAATCAACTACATAAATAAAAATTAAAAGAAAAACTATAAGTAAATTTTCACAAAAGATAAAATGAAAAATATAGCTAAAATTATAGGGCATCATCATCATCATCATCCTACCCAGTGTAATCTCGCTCATAGCAAAATTATGAGTAGGGTTTGGAAAGAGAAGAACGATGACAACTCAGACCCATTAGGAGAACACGACCATAAAGAGTCCCCGGCAACTCATAAGAAATTATAGGGCAAAGGGGTATTTATGGTAGTGAAGTATTGAGGGGGCCGCCCATATTGAAATGGAGACGTTGGTCGACCATGTCTAATTTTCGTGCCTCTAGAATGTACATTGTAAACCTACGCGTCCTTTCGTATTGGTCTATGTCTCCTGATATAAATACCCCTATGTCTAAGGGCACTCATTTAATTTAAAAAAAAAAAGTTATAATTAGTAAGGATTGATCCTACAATCTAGCCTCAGAAATTATTGAGATATACATCTTATTACTAGCTAAGCTAAATATTATTATTGATTATTTTAGTACTGATTAATTGTATCTATGATGCAAACGCATGTTAAAATAATACTCCCTCCGTTCCAGTTTACTTGTCCCATTTCTTTTTTTGGCAATTTCTCATTACTTGTCTCATTTCCTTTTTTGGCTATTCTTTTTTTACCTAAATACCTCCACTTTTCCAATTCCCAATACTCCACTACCACCTTTACAACTAATTTAATCAATTAAAATACCAAACTACCACCTTTTCCAATGGACCACACTACTACCTTAATATCCGTGTTTGGTCAAATGGGACAAGTAAACTGGACCGAAGGGAGTAAGACTAGTGAGAAGCAAATTCTACTTGATTGATGTATATCATAGTTTGGCCGGTACATATCATATCATATCATACTATTTAATAATTTTGGTGTGAAATGACAAATGGCAGCTCAAGAGAGTTTCGCCAAATGCCATTATTTTATTGGTTCATATATTATTTTGTGTCAATTAATTAAATAATTTATTGCCCAAATCAACACATCATTTTAAGCAGGTATTCAAAAAAGGCTACTTATTCTAAAGATTTTATGACAACAAAAAATGATACCTAAAATAATAACTTTAGAGATTAATTTTCCATTTTACATCATATATAAATTTTTAATAATTTTGGTGTAAAATGACTTGAGCTTCGCCAAATGTCATTATTTCATTGGTTCACATATTATTTTGTGTCAATTAATTAAATAATTTATTGCCCAAATCAGCACATCATTTAAAACATGTATTTAAAAAAGGGTTAATTTTTTTGAAAAAAAGGGTTACTTATTCTAAAGATTTTATGACAACAAAAAATAATACCTAAAATAATAAACTTTAGAGATTAATATCCCATTTTACAAGTATTATTGTCATACCTAGAAATTCTTTTTTAAGAATATATTTTATAATATCCGTGCATTGCACGGGTATCTAACTAGTATAGTGATATACCATGATATTATTTTTGATATATCTTTAATCTGGGTACGTTTGAAATTTTTATATACTAGTTTGTTCTCTCATTGGACTTGATGTCTGGATCTATATGTTGTATATTATAGAAAATATTTTTTAATCAATATATTATAATAATATTTTTTTCACTAAAAATGATCATTACATTTATAAACGTAGTCACTGTAAACTCACTCTTATAACTTGATGAGTAACTCTAGGTCAATAACGGTTATTTGCTGTCTTGACAAATCACACCTATGTGGAAGGATTTAATAGGATGAGTTCTTTTATATTATAATTTATCTTTTTATGTTTTACTTATTTTATTAATATATCTTTTGCTTTATATGGTGATTTACAAATCACCGTGATTGATTAGGATTTTCTATAACTTGATAGCTTCATTCTAATTTAATTACACTATTACTTTTCAGTAATACCAAGTGGCAAGTAGTGAAGAATTCTCGTAAAAATTAGTATTTTGGTGAAAGTTTAATATTATTTGCGTAATTATTCATTCATATATAAAATATTTAATAGTTGGTATGTGTTACATGTTGATTCATTGACTTGATATCATTTTTGTTCATGCACATATTTATTGGTATACTTTGAATTTAATTATGTTTAGTTTAAAATATGATTAAATAAATTGTAATTGGATTTATTGAGGAAGAGCTTTGATACTGGCCCACTGGATAAGCTATCCACCTAAGGTAATATTAAGGAAATACAGATTATATATTATTTTATTTACCAACTACATAATAAAATTAATATCTAATTATTTATCAATTAATCATTAATTGTCACCTCACCTAAAGTGGATAAACTACATAGTGAGTGGATATAGCTAAGCTCAATTTATTGGATTGTGCATTTTGAAACTTGGTTTGTTTTGTAACTTGAAAGTCAAAAAAATTACTTATTATAACATTAATATGCTTTTTCAAAAAATAGTTAAAAGTTGAAAGAACCAAACGCTTGTGGCTCAATGGATAGAGTATCTGCATGTGGAGTAGAAGGTTTGGGGTTCGACCCCTACTGGGCGTAGATATTAGTTGGAGGGTTTCTAGACTACGCGCATCTCTTTTTACTTCCTCCATAGGGGAACGAGTATGATTTGTCCGTATCTTTCAGAAAAAAGAAAAAACCCCATCCGAACCATGCCTTATGCGGAATACTTAGAGTGTCCGTTACATTTAGTTAAAAATTGAAAGAATCTAATATCATTTTTAACTTGAACGTCAAAGACGTGATGTATTAGTCTATTACTTTTATTAATTAAAGGAAAAATTACCCAGAATAATACGACCTTTCACTGATTTTCCAAGAATAATACGAACTTTCAATTAACCACCAATAATACGAACTTTGACATGCATTTTCCGCTGGCATACATGACCTATTTATAACCGGTAGTACAAGTCTTTTTTTGACCGTTGCTCAGCAAGTTTCAACCGGTAGTACGAACTTTCAATTAACCACTAATAATACGAGATGAAACCTGCTGAGCAACGGTCAAAAAAAGAACTGTACTACTGGTTATAAACTGGTCATGTATGCCAGCGGAAAATGCATGTCAAAGTTCGTATTATTGGTGGTTAATTGAAAGTTCGTATTATTCTTGGGAAATCAGTGAAAGCTAAGGTCGTATTATTCTGGGTAATTTTTCCTTAATTAAAAACTAATTTGATAAATTTGATATGATTTCAACCAAATTCCGATCAAATTAAAAGTATCATGTTTCAAAATCAGTTAAAATTCACGTGAGTTTTGAGCATGTGCAACATGTTCGACCGTACAGAACCATGAAATATTGAAGGCCTTAATATTGAGTTATGTAGTGTTGAAATGCCTATGTGTTACCCACATGTTAGTTGTCCCACATCGGAGAAAGAGAAGAATATGCACCACTTTATAAACTCAAGGAGTAACTCCTACTATCACCGATTGGTTTTAGTAGTGAACCTTCTTTGGGTTTATGAGTGCACTACTTTTTCTCCTCCTTGTATGGGTTGCCTAAACCCATTTTTTAAATTCTATCATGTAGTATATGTTAAGTGTTTAAAAATACAATTTTATTAGAAAAATATCATAATTTTTAATAATGCACAAGCCGTTCAAAACTTTTATTCAAATTTTGCTCCGCCTCTAGTCAAATCTAAAACTAAATAGCTAGTTTTGACATGTCCATAAAATACATACAAAATGTTAATTTTCTACATATTTGAGAATAACTTTTTTTTTTCAAAAGAAACAGTAATAATAATTAATACTTCCTCCGTTCCATTTTACTTGCAACACTTACCATTTTTAGAAGTTTCATATTACTTGCAACATTACTATTTATGAAAAAAATAATCTACTTATTTTATCCTCACTTTATTCCTACCACATCTCACCATCAATCATATATCATCCCATTAATTATTTAATATACCCACAAGTCACAACCACTATCTATTTATAATAACTTTTTTTATTTCTACTCTACATATCACCATCAATCATATATCATCTCTACTTTTACCATACTGATTTGACAACCCTTAAATATTGTGGAAAAACCCAATAGTGCAACTAAAATAGAACGAAGGTACTAAGTATTACCTTATTTACGAGGGTCGCACTCATATAGTTATATTTGACTTGGTATGCTCTTCACTTCTTATCAATTGTCAACCAGTAGTACACTAGTCTTTTCAGATTAAAGTATGATATTGTATTTCTTTTTTTAAAAAATTAATAATATTGTATCTTCCTGAATTAACATCAAATAGAAAATATTTCACTAAATACGTGGATATTTATTTGATAATAAATAAATGAAAATTTTAATTGTATGACTGATACTAGAAAAAAATTATATTATATGAGTTAGACCAAAAGAATTTGACGGCTTATTTTCAAATATAAAAATGATATAAAATGGTTGGACAATTAAAGAAAAAAAATGATGCAAAATAAAAATGAGTACTTTTAATTTGTTCATCGTATTCAATTTGTTTAGTTCGTTTTAATAAATTTGATTCATTTCTATTTTTAGATATAACACCACAAAATTTTATTCCTCTATAATTCAAAATATTTTCATATTTATTTCTAATATACTAATTTCATAATGTTCGTATCATTTAACAATGTAAGCTAAAGAACTGGATCTCATTATAACTATCAGGAGAAATTTTTCTAAATAATTGCACTTATTGCTCATAAATTGTGAATAATTTATATTATAACTTATTTATAAATAATTTTTTATGATAGCACCCATTGTCTTATTTTAATTGGCTATTATATATAGATACCAACTACCATAGAGGAGTTAAAGTAGACCAACAAAGAAGTATAAGGAAGAAGTGAATGTAACGACTAGTAAGTATCTACAATAGTTGGTTTAAGTATGACAAGAGACGCTATTAGCAAAAAATATACTCCCTATGTTCTTTAAAGATCGTCCAATATGAGTTTTTCACACAAATTTAAAAACTAGTATCTTTGTAGTAAATGGGTATTATTTTAATTAAATAGTAGTGTGAACTGTGAAGTAATAATTGTATTGGTATTATGAGCGATAAAAGACATTTAAATTAAAAATAAAATAAAGAAAAAAATAATCATTGTCATTAATATAAAGAGAGTATATTTGGAGAAAATGAGAGAAATTATAAGGGTATATTTGCGAAAAAAGATTTTCAAAAATGAAAAGCATTATTCTGGAGTGGACAAATATTTAAAAATACTCGTTATAGTAAAGTGGATAAATATAAAAGAACGGAGAGAGTACAATACTTAGATTATTTAAAAATAATCAATAATAGAGATTATTTACAAGGCACTGAATACGACAAATTTTTCTTGATTATTATAATACTTATAAAAATAACTACAATAAGATAATTGGGGTATCCCTTCCTACGTATTTCGTTTTCAATTTTGGAAGGTACCTAAACTGACGCGGTCCATTTGACCAAACCAATTAATAAAAAAAAAAAAAAAATCAAACTCAACATATAATTCCAACATCTTATAAATACCCAGTTTCAACTTTCAAGATTACTCATTCCATTTTTCTTCTAATTTTAATCAATTTTCAAATTTAATTATTAAATTCATAAAAAAACAACTCTCTTTTTTCAACTAAATTAATATACTTTCCTTTTCCTTTTAGATAATCCTTATTCCTTTTTCCTTCATTCATTTAGCTTGCTCCTCTGTTTTTTTCTTTCCTAACATGGCTTCTAATCTTAACTATCAAGAGGTACTTCTTTTTCTTTTATGTTTTTCAATTATTCTGCACAAGACAGGGTCTGGGTGGGTTTTTTTTTTTCCTGAAAGATGCGGATAAATCTTACCCGTACCCCCAAGGACTAAGGAGGGAGTATAGAGAAATGCGCGCAGTTATGAAACCCCCAATTGATACCAGAAACCTTGCTGGGAATATATAAATATTCTTTATTATTTTTATTATTATTAATTCATTAAAAATTTCTTGTTTGTTATGGGCAGGAATATATAGTGAACAGTAATGGGTCCATGCTTTTTACATGTAGATGGTTGCCTGAAAATGAGGATCCTAAAGCTTTAGTTTTCTTATGTCATGGCTATGCCATGGAATCTAGTATTTCCATGCAAGGTAATTATTTACTTCCCAATTTCTTTTTTATATTTTTTTTAAAATTAACATCAAGAATTATAATCGGAATAACTGTTTGTAGAGATTTTCTAACGTATTCATAATTTTAAAAAATAAAAAAAAAACTACAATCTTTATTGATATATGAGGATATAATTTTAGTAACAAATAATTAAGTTTTGATACTTTGATTTTATTATGATAGTATGATTAAATTTGTTGTATGTTGTGTATATTTAGGGACTGCAACCCGATTAGTAAAGGCGGGTTATGGTGTGTATGGAATTGATTATATTGGACATGGAAAATCAGATGGACTTCATGGTTATGTTCCAAGCTTCGATGAACTTGTTCAAGATTGTTGCGATCATTTTACCAATGTTTGTGGTAAGTACTAACAACTCGTTTAATAATTAATTGTAAACAAATTGATGTTTCGAGCCGAGAGACTCCTTTTGGTCGTGCTCTTTGTATGAGTTGTTGTCGTCCTTTACTCCCCAGATCCTGTCTATAGTTATTTATGGACGGGAAACATCGGATAGGATGATGATGATAATAATAATAATAATTTTTCGTCATTAACACTTTTCTATATGGAGTATAATTTTTATGAAATATTCTTTTTTTTTCGTATTAATTAAATATAATTTCGATCCGTTGGCAAGAATCAAGATTCAAAACTTGTATTGGTACTCTTGTGCTTTTAATAATTGTTCTCTAATCAATCTGATCTCTTATTTCATTGACTATTTTTTTTTATTCTATACCAAACTTATATAGAGTACTCCTTGTACTATACTCGAAAGGAAGTACTTTTACATTTTTCACCATCAATTAGTCTTACCTTTTAGAGCAAATAAATATTATTTTTTTAAATATTCAAAAAGTAAATTTTACTATATTATATTTTTTCCTCGCCCTACTCTATAATTTAATAAAATACTTCCTCCGTTCCATAATACTTGCTACATTTCACTTTTTTACGCAGTCCAATGCACAATTTTTATTATTAATATCTTAAACTACATTTATCTAAAAATTATAAAAATTTAATATTATGAAAGTATGCGATTAGACGATTCAAACAAGATCCCACTTGACTATATTTTTATTTACACATTAGTCGCAATATGTAAAATAAGCTTAAACGATGAATAGTGCACAAAATAGAAATGTAGCGAGTATTTCGGAACGGAGGAAGTATGTTTTATTACAACTAAAGATTGATTAGGAAGCATGCTAAATAAACTACTCCAACTTGCTCACAAAAAGGGTGGCAGTTTGTTATAGAAAAGTCAATGAGTTGATGTTACCATTTGGTACTTTTTTTTTTCTTTTTTTTTTTTTGAGAACTACCATTTGGTATTTAATACTTCATCTGTGATGTAGTATTTGCTCACAAAAAATATTCCATAGAATAAGTAATAAGAAAAATAGTAAAATTAGATAAAAAAATGTATATGAATTATTGATGAGCAGAATAAATATATGAACGAGATAAAAACATAATTTAAATGTGTATGAGAAATAAAGAGCGAATCATAACTAAAAATTGAAATTCCCAATTGAGACATAGAAAATATTTTTTATTTATTCAAAAAATCCCATATTTTTTTTATTAAAACTCTAAAACTTTTACTAATAAATTGATTAAAGTATTGAATTTTGAAAAAATGAGTAGATGAATTTTATTATTGTGTTTGGAAATTGGATATATAGACCCATTTATTTTTACTTCATTTAATTTTGATGACTTTTATATAAATTGAAAAAGTATGAATAATAATTATAAAATAAAATAAAATGTTGTTGCAGAAAGAAAAGAAAACAAAAGAAAACATAGGTTCTTGTTGGGTGAATCAATGGGAGGAGCAGTAGTCCTACGCTTGCATAGAAAAATGCCTGAGTTTTGGGATGGGGCCATTTTAGTTGCTCCCATGTGTAAGGTGTGTTGTCTATTTCTTTTTCTTCACAATCTTTTACTTTGCGCTTTATTTTTTAGTTCACACCTTATAAATTCCTCGATTATAATGGAATACTATGTAATCATTAAAAGGGTAATGATATTTATAGCTTTTCGGGTTGTACATGAGAATCAACAATTCATCTTTATCATCAATAAATATGACTTTTCAAAAGAGTTTAATCTGAAAATTGAAAAATAATTAATATTTTATATAATTATTTTACCTTTCCAAGAAAAAATAATGCTAAATTAACAAAGTTTGATTAATTTCTTATGTTTTCAAAAAGAAAATATTATTGAAATACATAGATAAAATACAAGATTTCATCTTTTTAAAAATAAGTTTTAATAAATAAAAATTATATACAAAGCAAAAATCAGTTATAATGAGTTAAATTAGTTATAATCAGTAAGAATCATTTTAGTCAGTAAAAATTCATTATTTTTTAAAATTAAAAATCATTTACAATCACTAAAAATTAGTTTCAATCAGTAAAATCAATTTTTTTTTTGAGATAATCAGTAAAATCAATTTCAATCAACCACAAACAATTTTTTTTTAATTAGTAAAAATTAGTTTCAATCAATAAAACATCGATAAAAAAGACTTAATATTACATGGATAAATTCAAATTTTCCTAGCAACAATTACTTATGTTTTTTTTATTTTATCCTCCAAACATTAATAAGTAATAACCTCAAAACTCATTCAATTGGTGATTTGGTGTATCACAAGAGATAGTGAGTAATTTACTCAATACTAATTTTACAACAAATTAAATGCTTAATTCACACTCTATCATTTTTGTGTAAGGCATTTAATTAAATGAATAAAAATAGGCAAAAATGCAATAATTAGGCATTAATTAGAAAACACTAATTAAAAGAAGTAATAAATAATAAAGTAGAGATAATGATAGATACGTTGAAGGAATAGCTAACAATAAATTAATGCATTGTATTCACAACTTGATATAGATTGCGGATGATATGAAACCAAGTCCCTTCGTAATCAGCTTTTTAACCAAACTCGCCAAAATTGTGCCTACTTGGAAAATCGTTCCTGGTCAAGATATCATTGATGTTGCCGTTAGAGATCCTCTAAAGAAATTAGCGGTAATTTTTCTCATTTTTTTTATTTCTTTTTATTTTTCATTTTAGATTATCTTATACAATAACAGGTGCTCTCTTGAAAAACCGTTTCTTGTAAAGACGATTCTCAAATGTCAAGGAACCAACTCAATCAAAAGCTTAAGCTAATGGTTGAAGCCCCAAAATATATTATATACTCTAACACGCCCCCTCACACGAGAGCCATTTGGGCTAGAAGTGTGGATGCAACATAGACCCTCCTCATACCTGGTGCTTAATATTCCACTTTTAAATGAGGGGTGGTTGAGATTCGAACCTGTGACCTCTTATCACACTAGCTCTGATACCATGTCAAGGAACCAACTCAACCAAATGCTTAAGCTAATGGTTGAAGCCCAAAGATATGTTATATACTCTAACATCAAAAGTTCAGCCCAAAATTACTATATTTAGAGTTGTAACAATATATATTTAGAATTGGTCTTGGCTTTTAAGAGCCGTCTTTACAAAAGACGGTCTCAAGTAAGAATTTATGATGTAATAATTTTTAGAGATCCTAAAAAAATAATTATTATTTCGGACTTATTTGATAACTCATGACTTTGAATTGCTTATCAGTTAAATAATTAAAACTAATTCAATATGATGTTTGAGCTAGATGAAAATAGTCAACTTTTAAGTTGAAAAAATAATAATTATTAGCTTTTATTTATATTTTTTTCAAATAAACAACCAATAACTATTAACTAATTTTATACTTCCTCCGTTCCGAAATACTCGCTACATTTCGATTTTGTGCACTATTCATCGTTCAAGCTTATTTTACATATTGCGACTAATGTGTAAGTAAAAATATAGTCAAGTGGGATCTTGTTTGAATCGTCTAATCGCATACTTTCATAATATTAAATTTTTATAATTTTTAGATAAGTGTATTTTAATATATTAATGATTAAAATTGTGCATTGGATTGCGTAAAAAAAGTGAAATGTAGCAAGTATTATGGAACGGAGGAAGTATAACACATGCACAAATAGCATACATATATACAACTAATATTATTGGTGTGCATAATTAGATGGGAGGTCTTAATTAAGGCTAGATGTATAAGTTTGCTATTACCAAATTTGTAAATTTATCATGATATAAATAGCTAATGTAAAAAGCTATCTAGACTCTAGAGCAACTTTCATAAACTAAAATAGAAAAAAAAAATATTTATGCACTTCAAACTTAAAATATAGACATAATTACATTTTAGATATATATTTTTGCTGATTACAACCGTCAATGTATACATGTCCATAATGTTCATGCCAAATTATATGATTCCGACCATTTTAGTGATCAAAATTATATAATTTGGCTTGAACCCTCTAGGCATTAATACTTTGGTATGTGACTTTGATTCAAAATTTTAAGCTGTAATTCATTCAATATTATTCTAGAAAAAATTACCGTTAACAAACTTATAAGTCCCCGAGGAACATGTCTGCACAACCTTTTTTGATCTTCCTCAACATGTTGTGAGAAGCAACGGTCGTAATTTGACCTGTAGAACCGGTTGTAAACAGGTAAGGTATACCACTGGAAAATACATGTCAAAGTTCGTATTATTGGTGGTTAATTGAAAGTTCGTATTATTCTTGGAAAATAGGTGAAAGGTCGTATTATTGTGGGTAATTTTTCCTAAAACTAATTCAATATGAAGTTTGAGCTAGATGAAAATAGTCAACTTTAAAGTTGAAAAAAATAATAATTATTAGCTTTTATTTATATTTTTTTCAAATAAACAACTAATAACTATTAACTAATTTTATCTAACACATGCACAAATAACATACATATATACAAGTATACAACTAATATCATTGGTGTGCATAATTAGATGGGAGGTCATAATTAAGGCTAGATGTATAAGTTTGCTATTACCAAATTTGTAAAAATTATCCTGACATCACAAGCTAATGTAAAAAGCTATCTAGAGCAATTTTCATAAACTAAAATAGAAAAAAAAAAATTATTTGTGGACTTCATACTTAAAGTATAGACATAATTACATTTTAAATATTTTTTTACTGATTACTACAGTCAATGTATATATGTCTATATAATGTTCAGGCCAAATCATAAGATTCCAACCATTTTAGTAATCAAAATTATAATTTCGCTTAAACCCTCTAGGCATTAATACTTTGGTATGTGACTTTGATTCAAAATTTTAAGATGTAATTCATACATTATTCTAGAAAAATTTACCGTTAACAAACTTATAAGTTATAAGTCCCCTAATATATAAATAAATCAGCTAGTCTTTTGAGAGATCAATAAGTTTAAAAGATGCATCTCAAACCCAACCCATTAAAAATTAATGCCTACTTACATTATCCTTAATTAATGCTTACTTTTAATATCTTAAATGTCTACTTGCATGATTCTTAATGTCTACTGACAATATTTTAAAAAACAATAGGTGAGGGCAAATCCGTACTGGTACACCGGAAAGCCACGTCTACAGACAGCTCATCAGCTTCTAATTACATCCATTGATCTAGAAAAAAGGTTAAACGAGGTGACATTGCCATTTATAGTAATGCATGGTGGAGATGACAAAGTAACAGACCCTCAAATTAGCAAGTTGTTATATGAATCTGCCTCAAGCTTTGATAAAACCTTCAAATTATACCCAGGAATGTGGCATGCTTTAACTTATGGAGAACTTCCTCAAAATACAGATATTGTATTTACAGATATTATAGCATGGTTGGATAATAGGTCTCTTGGAAGTAACCCAAGATTGGAGAGGGCTGGCAAGGCTATGGAAGACCCCAACAATAAGTAGAAACTAGTTCTGATAAAGGGTGTTCGGCAAATGACTGATTGCTGGTAGCAGCTGATGGTAGTGGCTGGTTTGACCAGCTGATTTCGAACTTGCTGCTATACGTGGTTTGTTCAAAAATAGTTTATTCGTATCAATAAGCTGTTTCAACCAGATAGTTATGTTACCCAACACTAGCATTTGCTGGTTTAACTATCCAATCTTTCATTAATATAGAAAAAAACTAAAATTACCCAATAAACTAATTTGCCAAACGCCGACAAAGATTAATTGTAATAATGGTATAAAAGTGCAATCAAAAGGATGATATGTATATAGGAGATCTAGCTTATTTTTATACGAATCTGTTTCGCTTATTTTGCATCATTTAAGAGAAAAAATTATTTTATATTGTGATTTGAAATGATGTAAAATGAGTGGACTGAGAAATATACTTTTATCATTTATGCATATATACAAGAGTTATTTATTTATTTATTTTATCTTAATAGTTAAAGGTTTAGTTAAGTGTTTTAATACAATATGTATTCAAATTGTACTTATTAAATATATTTAATAAGAGTATTACTCCCTCCGTTCTTTTTTGTTCTTCCCATTTACTTTTTGCACAGTTTTCAAAGCAATTTTCGAGCCTAAATATTTCTAAATACGCATTATAAAAAATTATAAAAAATATATGATAAAAAAGTATACATTAAGACGAATCTAAGGAGATCTCATATGGATATATTTTATCATCTATAATTGTCTTAAAAATCTTAATCAAATTTCTCTATCCAAAATGGAATATTCTAAACGGGAAGAACAAAAAAGAACGGAGGGAGTAATTGTTTTCACATTCGGAGTTTATCTTAGTTGGATTGTTTACTTCCCATACAATTATTACATTACACTATTATTTAATTATTTTTTCTCTCTATACTTCCAATAAAATCATTACTTCCTACTACTATATAATTAAAATAATACCCACTACCACCAAAGATTCCACTTTTCTTAATCTTGGTGAAAAACCCAAATAGAAACATCAAAAAGAAACGGAGGGAGTATTTTTTGAGATTATAAAATAGGCTCAGAACTAAGTGAATATCAAACTCATAGTCATACACTTTAATGAAAAGTAATACTCCTGACTTGTTTTTCTTGTGAGACAATGCAACATCTAATTTTCATAATTAGAGATTTTAAAACTTAAATTAGCGTATTTATAAAATTTGCAGAACTAATAACATCACTTATAAATTAGAATGGAGGGAGTATATAATAATATTTAAAGAAAAAAAATAACAACTTGCTTAAATCTATCATAATTTCCAAAAAAAAATAAATTTATCATAATTATTTTTGTGGGGTCAATCATATAGTGACATAAAGTACAAAATTAACTTAGTAGTTAGTATGCTCTCAGCACTATCTACCCTCTCTTATTTTAATTTGGGTTTTTTATGAAAAACAGCCTTAAAGTTTACACTTTTTATGAATTACAGCCTCAAAGTTTTTTTTTTATGAATTACAGCCTCAAAGTTTCAAAAGTGACCACAATTACGGCCAAGTGACCGTTGACCACTCTTATCACCGTTGACCAGCCCTTCTTCCCAGTCACTAACCAAGGATGGTTAACCCTTTAACCAAACCAAATTCAAACTAACGTTCATTCATTACTCTGTAACTACATTTCATTTCTTTGGTTAACTGTCACTTTCATCATCATCATCTCCATTGCTGTCCCTTCTTCTTCCCTTGATACGAAGCCATTGATACGAAGCTTGGAAAAAGGTAAGTTCTTCTCTCTTCTTTTTTACTTTATTAAGTACAGTTTGCGTTTTTATGGTGATTTAGGTTCAAATTCGACACTTTCCTCTGAATTTCGACATTTAGGGTTTGTTAATGTCGTTTAAAATTCCTCTTTTTTTTTGATAGATTTCTAGGGTTTATGTGCTGGTTCTGTGTTGGTAGATGTTTAGGGTTTATGTGCTGGTTATTGAAATGCTCTTTGATTTTTTATATACAGATGACAATTTCAAACGAATTTCTACAAGTAGCTGTATATCATGGTGGTAATTTTTACATTTTAGATGATGTTGTACAGTATCTTGGGGGGTCTGTGAAAACTGTGATAATTCCTTATTGTAGTTATGACTATGCAACAAGTGTTTTGAAATACAACCCAGGTAGCACAGCCTTGGTTAGAGTGATGACAGGGCTTGAGAGGCCTGTGTTTCAAAAGTTCTTCATGTGCTTGAAGCCTGTGTTAGATGGTTTTTTAGCTGGATGTAGACCAATAATAGGCCTAGATGGATGTCATTTGACAGGAGCTCACCCAGGAATATGTCTTACTGCTGTTGGGAAGGATGGAAATAATAATGTGTACCCTCTAGCATGGGCAGTAGTTGATGTTGAGGAGTATCATAGCTGGGCATGGTTCTTGACCCATTTGAAAGATTCTTTGGGATCAAACACAGGGAGTGGGTTTACTTTTATGTCAGACAGACAGAAGGGCCTCATCAAGGCTTTAGAGGATGTGGTACCTGATGCATCATCTAGATATTGCTGGAGACATCTATGGAGCAATTTTAAGCAAAAATGGAATGGAGAGGCTTATAAATTTGTGTTATGGGCTGCTGCAAAGGCCACAACACAGGTGAATATGTTTGTTTACTTGCTTTATTATTTACATGTATACCTTGTTTGTTTTTACAATTAGCATCTAATACCTACAATTTTTTTAGAATATGTTCAAGGAAAAGATGAATGAATTGAAGGGATTAAGTGTTGAAGCACATGATTACATGGCAGCCATACCTCCCAGTGCATGGAGCAGACATGCTTTTGACACCATTTGCAAATCCAACATGTTGCTAAACAACATGTGTGAGTCATTTAATGCTGTGATGAAGCCTGCAAGGGATAAGCCAATACTCACACTAATGGAGTGGATGCGAAGGTACATTATGCAAAGGCATCACAGCAAGAGGGAGGGGCTTTTGGCTTTGGAGGATGGACTGTTGCCATATGTGAAGAAGCAGTTTGATTGGGCCAAGGAGGCTTACAAAGGATGTGTAGTGAGGGTTGCTAGCAGCACCCTTTTTGAGGTGGATTACAAAGATCAGACCTGCTTGGTGGATTTGGCTGAGAAGACATGCACCTGTTACAGGTGGCAACTAACAGGTCTTCCATGTCATCATGCATATGCAACCATCATGGAGAGTAGGGGTAAACCTGAAGACTTTGTCCATGAATATTACAGCAGAGCTTCATATGCAAAGGCCTATGCTCCTATTATTAGGCCCATGCCTGGACCATCTGATTGGGAGACAACACAACACACTCAGCCTGATCCACCACCATTTAGGAAGCTACCAGGAAGACCTTCAAAGAAAAAGAGAAGACTTGAGCCAGATGAAAAGAAATCAAAGAAGAAGAAGAAGATTGGAGGTGAAAGGGTAGGCAGGGAGACTGGAAAAAAGAGCAGATGCTCTGTGTGTAAACAACTGGGTCACAACAAGAGGAAGTGCACATCTACTCAGCCAACTCAAGTCCCTGATTCCAAGGGAAAAGGAGGAAGGCCATTGGAGGAGGACCCTTTTGTTGAATTATATAGGGCTAAAAGGATAAAGACTCAAAGCAATACACAGGTAAAATTCATTAAGTTCAAGATAGCCTATGCTCTTTTTGTTTTCAATTTCTAACTTGGTTAACTGTTTGTGCAGAGAAGCAACAACCTTTCACAAGCATCTGCTGCCAACTTGTCTCAAGCATCTGCTGCCAACCTTTCACAAGCATCAACAGTTGTCAATGATGCTGCATACCCAGACAGCCCTGCTCCAGCTTGTGTTTAGGATTTTTATGTATTAGTTTGATGTAGTTTCATGTAGTTTCATGTATGAACTTTAAGTAGATGTAATTTAAGGGTACTTTGATTAAACATTGCTGTTAACATAAAGCAGCTGTACTTTGATTAACAATGGGTGTAATTTTTTGAGCATCAACATTGCTGGTAACTTGAAGAGTATGAAGATTATGAACAACATTTTTTGGGCAACTAATTTTTCCATTCCAATTCAATTAGAATACTTACAAAACACTTTGCATTAGCCATATCCGATTACAAAACAGAGCATAATTTATAGTACACTCTATTAACTCTACATAAGATAACTAAGAATTAAAATGACAGCAAGAAATACAACTAAACAATTCATTATCAATCCACATCTCCAAACCCTTTGAGGGTAAAGCATCTTCATCATAACTCTTTCAGTAGTTGTCTTTTGAATCTTCTTGTTAGCTAGTTGTAATTTCCTTTGAAAATATTCAACATCCCTTTGCAGCTTAGTCCTTTCATCCATTAACTTCAAGATTACATCTTTTTGCCAATCAGTTTGTTCATTGTCCACCCACTGGAAAAAATTGCAACCCCTTGAATTACTATGAACATCATAGTCAGGGCAAGCAATAAACCTGCGACCTGGGTTTTTTGTAGTCCATCCCCTTTGAACAGTAACATCATATCCACAGTAGCACTCCTTTGCTTTATCATTCATGAGGAAATTAACAGGCATCTGAAATTTAAAAAAAAAAAAATTAGGGCTCGAAAAAATTAGGGTTCTTCAGGAAATTAGGGTTTCAAACGAAACAAATTAGGGTTTCGAAAAAACGAAATTGAAATGAACGAAAAAAGAGGGAAGAATTTTACCTTGGTCAGCTATGAAGGTCGAAAAAATGGAGTTCAGGTGAGAGGGAAAGAAAGCAGGTGAAGGTAGAAGAAGAAGAGAGGGAATTTAATAAAGGAGTTGGTTGGGTAGTTATTAGGTTTGGTTAAAGGGTTAACCATCCTTGGTTAGTGACTGGGAAGAAGGGCTGGTCAACGGTGATAAGAGTGGTCAACGGTCACTTGGCCGTAATTGTGGTCACTTTTGAAACTTTGAGGCTGTAATTCATAAAAAAAAAACTTTGAGGCTGTAATTCATAAAAAGTGTAAACTTTAAGGCTGTTTTTCATAAAAAACCCTTTTAATTTTGGATAATATCAAATTAATAAACAATATACAAATACAATTTGATCAATCAAAGAAAAATTAAAATGAGACAAAATATAGGACGTTTATTATGATCAATACTTTTGAATTTTTATTTTTTTTTTTGGAGAAAATACATTTGCATTATTTTATATTGGTGATGAAGTTTTTGGTAGCTTGTTAGCGGCATTTAGTATTTTGTAGAAGTATATTTGTATGTGATCTTAGAATCGGTGCCTAATATATTTTTTAATAGACAATTATATTGATTATAATGTAATAAGACAAAACAAGAATAATACTCCGCGATAAAGTGTACATGCTCTAATTAAGACAAATTTTGATTTTAAAACTCGGACTTTTTCTTTTTGTTTAACGTACCTGTGTCCGATCCTTGATGCTAGGACATTGATATGACACTTAGGCACTTCATTTTAAGTGTAAAATTAAATATTTAAACATATCTAATATTTGAACATCATCATCATCATCATCATCATACCCAATGTTCCCGCACATAGATCTATGGTCAGGGTCCGGGTCCGGGGAAGGAAGGTCGACGGCGTCTCATACCCAGAAGGAGAGGGCGGTCATAAGAGTCCTTCGGCTCTATTGTAGTCTTCAAGGATAGGACCTACAAATATCTGAAACCTGCATCTTACACCCACGTTAGCCAAGTATAGGGATCATTTTAACTTAGATTATGAGGATTTACACTGAAACTTTCTTATAAGTACTACTCCTAGCTCTTTTATTGTATGTTCAAATACTAATCATAACATCTATTAAAAAAGCTGTAAAAAGCCAAGTGTCAAATTTTTAGAGCACTTGTCATATGTAATTAGTCTATTAAAGTATTTGAATTAAATGACTTAAATAGTTGACCAATCTACTTCAATTAAAGATTTGACCATCAATTAATACTCTAATCTATAGATTGAATAAGAGAATGAAAACATTAAATTAAGAATCATTAAGATGATATTAACAAAGTTAAAATTACATATTAGGAAATAAAATATTAATCATATATATCTTAATAAATTACTACTAGAGAAATTTTAAAACAAAATAAAGTAAGAAGTATTTAGATAACATCAAATAATTTAGTAAAATTTAGACTGATTTAGTTATAGAAATTATTTCGACTAATCTTCATACAATTTAATAAAAAGACTCAAAATCACACATTCATTCTTTTGGAGCCGCGCTAGATTAAAGAATTTTATTTGTTAATATTGGCTTAAGTGACTAATAAAAATAATTAATCAACCAGTTCTTTATTTTATTCATCTACAAACTATTTCAATTTATAGCACATAAAAATTTCATATTACCTTATTTTAACAATTATTATTTATTATTTCATCTTTATATAGTATATTTAATATTTAATTATAAATTATTACTGCATGTTTTTTAAAAATATATTTATATATATCTTCGTACTAAGAATTCCGTGCATTGCACGGGGTTTTATACTAGTAATAAATATTTACTAATTAATTCCTTCTAATCTACTCATAATAATCCCTACATTCTCGCATCTCTCTTTATTACCAATTATATTTCTTTTCTGAATTATTCCCAATTTTTTCAAACTTAATTATAAAATTTATTTTTTTACCATTTTCTCTCTTTCTCCTTTTTTTTTTTATTATCATTCATATAGAATTCTCTCATAATTCAACAATTAAAAAAAAACTCCTAAATCCTACCACAACATGGATATTAATATCAACTTTCAAGAGGTAAATTTTTTTTTTTCTGGAAATTAATTTTGTTTATATTTTGATCAATTAATAATTTTAAATAATTTTTTAATTTGCATTGGTCAGGAATATATATCAAGCAATGATGGTTCAAAGCTTTTTACATGTAGATGGATGCCTGAAAAAAAGGATCCAAAAGCTTTAATATTCTTATGTCATGGCTATGCTATGGAATCTAGTATTTCCATGCAAGGTTATTTACTTTCCAACTTTCTTATAAAATTACCATTATTATTGAGATATGATATATGTTTTGGTAATTAATAATTCTCGATATAATTAATCATGGCCGGCCCTAAGGGTGGGCAAGAGGGGCCGTCGCTCAGGGCCCATGTCAAAAAAGAAAAATTAATAGTTGTAAAAGGTCTATATAGATAATTAATTACAAAGGAAAAAGGCCTCAATGCACCATTTTGCTCAGGGCCACAATATCTCTAGGGTCGCCCTGTAATTAATGACAAAAGCTAATATACCCAATAATAATATATATTTAAAAGAGTAAATTAGAAAATAAAATAATAATAATTTTAACGTACAATTTGATTATAAATTTCAAATATTATGCTACATTAGTAATATAATTAATGTTTTTATAATTCAAAGTTTCATGTTCTAGTTAATTACATAAAATTAATTTTATCCTTATTATACAAAACATCATGATTGCATCTGTTAGCACTATCTATAATCTATTTATATTGATTAGATATTTAAATACTCATAGTAAATTACAATATAATTAAGGAAAATTTACAAGAAACTACTTAATCTATACAACTTTTTTTAAAAAACTACCTTATATAAAAATTTTTGCAAAAAACTACCTTATATAAAAAATTTTGCAAAAAACTACCTTATATAATACAATTCTTTGCAAAACACTACCTTTTACTAATTTTCGTTAGTTGACTGTTAACATTAACGTTGACTTGCACATAATTGTATTATATAAGGTAGTGTTTTGCAAAGAATTGTATTATATAAGGTAGTGTTTTGCAAAGAATTATATTATATAAGGTAGTAGTTTTTTGCTAAAACTTTTATATAAGGTATAGTTTTTTTTAAAAAAAGTGTATAGATTAGATAGTTCTTATAATTTTTCCTATAATTAAACTTTAATCATATATATTTATCACACATATTACTTAATATATCATAAATCAGAAATATATCATCAAATTACGCGTTAAAAAATATTTTCTATTGCCAAATTAATTTGTCTAAAAATAATTTTTTTTTTTTTAATGTTTGATTAATTAGGAACCGCAAGTCGATTAGTAAATGCAGGATTTGGTGTATATGGGATTGATTATGTTGGGCATGGAAAATCAGATGGACTTCATGGTTATGTTCCAAGCTTTGATGAACTTATTAAAGATTGTTGCGATCATTTCACCAACGTTTGTGGTAAGAAATACATCTAATTTATTTACTCACAAAAAATTAGATATTAAGTGTATTTATAGATGTTTATAAATAAACTTAATAAAAATTCTAAAAATATTGCTAAAGTTTGGGGAATATTATTTATTTACTGTTATTTTTTTTATATTAGACGCCTAATTTTATCGGTTAAAAGTATTATCTATTTTTAAATTTGTCATAATTTGTAGTCTTTATTTAATTTCTTGAATCTTTTTGATAAAGTTTTATGACACTATCTCTAACTGAAGAAGCAAAATTAAAAATGATTTAAAGTCAAATTAGATAGATTTATAGCTATGTTATCCGTATAAATGCATGGACTATTGGCAATGTATAATAATTAATAATATTTGCTCAAATAAATAAACTAAATAGATTGAGTTATTGTGATAAATTAAATTTATATATATCATTAAATATTAATTGTCATGAAGAAAAATATTATTATAATTTTATGAAAAATCATTTTGCACGATCTTGCACATAGAAAAAGCATAATTTTATGATTAAACTAAAAAGTGAGATACTCGTCAGTTAGTTATAAAAGAAAGACCAATATCCTTTATAACAAGTTGGCAAGTTGCATTACAATATTCACATTGCTATATGTTAAAGTAGATTCTAGACAGTATAATTTGCTGGATATATTTAGCGACATTTAATTTAAATGTCACTATTTTAAATTTTTTATAGTGTATATAATATATAAAGCATTTAGTGACATTTATTAGACCCTTTAGCAGCATAATAAAAAGTCACATTAAAGCTCTTAACAACATAAGATCTAGTGACATCTATCACAAATATCATTAAAGACTATAGTGACAATTACATATGCTACTAATGACCAAATAAAGTGTCGTTAAATCATTTATTTTATAGTGGAACTTCAAATAAAAACCAATATTTATTACACTAAAAATATGAATCAGTGACATTTTTTTAATATCACTAAATCCAATGTCGCAAAAAGTTAAATTTGTTGTAGTGTAAGATCAAAGGGTTAATTAGGATAAAGGTGTTTAAAACTGATATGATGATTCAATATTTAATCGACTTGACTTTTGAAATTGACTTGATCCGACTTCAAAATAAAGAGAAAATTAAATAAAAATCAATGTGGACATAAGATCTGATTTTGAACCGACCCGACATAATTAACCCGTAATCAATCAATGATTGGAGATGAACTAATCTAATCCATGTGAGTTTCAATCTAAGTCAATGATTGCACGCTAACTAATTCTTAACTTTCACTCTAAAAACAGCAACACTACTCCAATTATTGATTTCATTTGTTCAAGTTGTCGACTCTACTTTAGATCAAGGTTATGATTTTCTCATAAAAGAAAATAAGTAACCACTAAAAATAAATTTTGATCTATAAAATTAGTTATAATCAATAAAAATTTATTGCAATAAAAAAATTTGTTATAATCAGTAAAAATTAATTGTAATTAGTAAAAGTCCGTTGCAATCTGTAAAAAGCTGTTGCAATCTATAAAAAAGTTAAATCAGTAAAAATTCATTTTCGATTTGGGAAAATTAGTATCAATCGGGAAAAATCATTTAAAATCAGCAAAAATTAGTTAGAATGAATAATAATCAGTAAAACTAATTGCAATAAGTAAAAATCAGTCTCAAACACTAAAATCAATATCAGTAAGTTAATTCAGTTGGTATCTATGAAAATCAATTTTAATTAGTAAAAATCAATTGAACTAAATAAAGGCCAATAATAGAGTGATTGTACAATTTTGATAGGCCAATTTTCTCTGTGCTTTAGCACCACTTTTCATTTTAGTCTATTTTATTAATTATGCGCTTTTTCTTTTTTAACAATATGATCCCATTCTCCTTTTCATATCATACACAAAATTCTATTGAATAGCAATGTTATTTTCACCTTAATAATTATACTGATTAAATAAGAATGGATTTTATAGAATAAAAAATAAATAAATGTTTTTGGTGTGGTATGCATGTAGAAAGGGAAGAGAACAAAGGAAAACATAGATTTTTGTTAGGCGAATCGATGGGAGGAGCAGTTGTCCTACGATTACATAGGATAATGCCTCAATTTTGGGATGGTGCCGTATTAGTTGCACCCATGTGTAAGGTATCTTCTTTTCCTTTTTTTCTGTTGGAAATACTCACATGTGAGAAAAGAGCCCACATCGATAAAATAGTGGGTTGTTGACTTGCATGTAATCGTATGTGTAATGAACCTCACCGAGTGTATGTGCAAGTCAACGCTCTTGACCAATGGGTTTGTGGGCCGAACCCACGGGTGTCCTGTGTCCACATGAGTGGGCCACGGTGAGATTAGGTGACGAATTGTCACGTCCTAATATGCTCAATTAATTACCTTTATTAATCATAATAAAGTGATTTTTGTAGAGTGAGTTTTAATAACAAATTAATATTGAGGGTGTTTGGCAAATAGCTGATAGCTGATTATAGTGGCTGATTTGACCATCTGATTTTATTAACTGGTTTGACCAGCTGATTTTGAACCCGCTGCTATAAGCAGCTTGTTCAAAAACAACTTATTCGTATCAATAAGCTATTTCAATCAGCTAATTCACCAAGCACTATTTTTAGCTGGTTTGACCACCCAACCCTCTATTTATATATAAATAAGCTAAAATTGCTCAATAAGCTAATTTGCCAAACACCCCCATTATCTACAAATTTGTATAAATGAAAAGTACATATAATTTACAATTCAATAAAATCAATTAAACTAAGCGGAAATGTAACAACGGAAAATATTGTACTAATTGGAAAAGACGCAAATAAAATCAGGATCATACTCCAACTCTTTATTGGCCTGGTGTTCTCATTTGCTCTTTGCCTAATTTTCACGACAAGTATTGCCTTTTATTAATATTATATATAAGTTGAGACATAATTATATTTTAACTTAACTAAAAATCATCTATAAGTTTCTCTCTACTTGATTGGAATATTCCCTGTAGAACATCAATAAAAACGAAGGAGGTATTTGTTTAATCATTCACTCACATACATTGGACTTATTTATTTATACATTCAAAATTGCTATTAATAATAATAATATTTCCTCTTATAAATTACAATATATCGTTATCAGTAGCAATCTGAAAACGACAAAGATATTACATGGTTATTGTTCCACTTCCACACATGCTCCAATCTCCAAAACGCATAGAAAAGGCATGCGTTAAAAGATGTCCTAAACTCGTGTTTGAATATTGACCAAGCATGTAGGTTTTCAAATCTTTACTTTATTTGTTTTCAAATGTTAGTTAGAAGCATTTAATACATTTGAAATCGGATTGATCCTCAAGTGTGAAACTAATCTAGGTCAAACGAAACACAGATGTTCTCTTGAGAGACCGTCTTTTGTAAAGAGGACTTTTAAAAGTCCAGTCCAAATCTATATTTAGAGTTGTAACAATATATATTTAGAATTGAAATGGGCTTTTGAGAGCCGTTTTTACAAAAAACGGTCTCGAGTTAAAATTTGTGAAAGGGAATATTATTCTTAATCAAACCTATTAAATAATCACTCATAGTAGTTACGTGTTGTTAGTGGTTATTTGTCGTAATTGTTATTTGAACCTCAGTGTCCAATAAACACTAACTGTCTGTTTGGTAGGTGGTAATAAACGGGGTAATGGAAATGAAAATCTAGTATAATTTTAGTTGAAAAATCTCTTGGCTACCTTGATGAACATGTTTGTCCAACTTTAATCATCTCATTTTTTTCATAAAGTTTATTTCGATGCATTAACATTGAAGATGTGGTATTGGGTGGTAATGAAAATTTGTAAACAGAAAATTTTTTGTGATCAAAGTTTCATTACCATGGGAATGATATGAAACTTTTCATGAAAGTTTACACTATAAATCATTCGCTTTACCACTATTTATTACCACTAATCAAAGAGGCCGTAATTGTTAAACTATTAAAAATGTGTTTTTAGACATTGAATAGGATTATCCTTAACTCAGTCTAACGTATAATCTAAAGTAGCAGTTATAATTGTGTAGTGCTACTTAAAAAAAGAGAAATTTAAAAGTTTTTACTCAAATACTACCAGAATTACTAAAAGTAGAATCGTGTCGTGTTAGGGGTTTGTGTGTCAATTTTATCCTATAGACTGTTACAATTTAAGGAAAAAAAATCAAAATAATAGCATATGATAAAATCCCTCCATTGATTTTACTTATTATATAACCAACTTTTAAATAGAAGTGAGATTTTCAAAAAAGAGATATCATATTAGAATTCATTAGTTTTTTTTATAATTAATTCACATATTTTGAAACAACTAATAATATTTGGCTCTTTATTACTTGGTTATTCTCGTGTAAAATAATATACTTGTGTTTGCACCTTTAAGGTAATGAAACAATAAATATAATAAAGTCGAGAATATTTTAAACACCTCTAAGACGGATGAAATAATTACTTGGCAGATTGCAGATGATATGAAACCAAGTCCATTTGTGACCAGCTGCTTAAGCAAGCTCACAAATATTGTGCCCACTTGGAGTATTGTTCCTGGTCAAGATATCATTGATGCTGCTGTTAGAGATCCTCACAAGAAACTAGAGGTTTTTTTATGTTGCTTTTTCTTTGGTTTTGTACGACGGGTTTGTTTGGCAAATAGCTGTTAGATACAACTGTTGGTTGATGCCAATGCTGGTTTGATCAGTTACGAGTATTGGTTGATATCGATGGTTGGTTTGAACAACCAATGAACCAAAAGTCAAAAGTCAACCAAAAAGTTAACTAAAAAGTTAATATTTGCCAAACATTCCGATATAATCATGATTTTATCAAGTACGATCCTTATTGTGACATGATAGGTGCGGGCGAATCCATACTGGTATACTGGAAGGCCGCGGCTAAAGACTGCATACGAGCTCATGAATGCTTCCATTGATCTGGAGAAAAGATTAAACGAGGTGACATTGCCATTTCTGGTGATCCATGGAGGAGACGACAAAGTGACAGACCCGGAAGTTAGCAAGTTGCTATACGAATCAGCAGCGAGCAACGACAAAACCTTCAAATTGTATCCTGGAATGTGGCATGCTTTAACGTATGGTGAACTCCCGGAAAATACAGATATTTTGTTTAAGGACATTATAGAATGGTTGAGTCATAGATCCGAGGGAAGTAACACCAGGTTAGAGAGGGCTGGCAAGTCTTTGAACGACCCAATCAAGTGAACGACATTGTTGTTGGTCGAGTCGATCTTTAGTGTTGAATTTTTATTATACAAATACTTCGATTAAATGATTACACTCATGACGTTTTGTTTTTCGAATTGTACAGTTTGGTCTAATCGAATTTGGGTACTAACACGTTGGTTTCAGTAAGAAACCAAATGGTAAAATTAACTTCGATGGTTTTAAGTTGTACTAAACCGTACCATGTATCTGTAACACAACGCTTGATCAACAAAATCATGATCTGCAACAAACACTTCGTTTTCATTAATTTACAAAGCGGTCTGAAAATATACTTGTAAGTTCTAAGTACCTGAAAAGCGACAAAGCCAGGGAAGATCGGTCGACAAGAAGGAGGGCTTCAAAAGCTACTTTTGTTGATAAAAGTGTTTGGACTGAAAGCCTCAAACAGTATTAAAGGCGGGAAGCAAGGTGTTCGCGTAAGATTTTGACATAAATTCTGCAGCTTGTATGAGATCATTTTTCATGTCTGAAATCTTCTTTTCTGTGTACTCCTTGCAACTTGAAACGGAATCAATCAGTTGAAATAACTCGTATGCACAGTACTGGGTTTCTTGCTCACTTTGCTTTGTTTCTTCATGGAGCTTCAACTCGGCAGCCTTCACAGAAAGAGATTAAAGAAGTTCGGAGGGTAAGTAGGTGTTTCCTTATATTAAAATGTTTCAGATCGGGATGAAATTTTTCAAAAGATGTGAGAAAATATGGTGTACCATGCCTATGTTGTATTGTCTACAGGTAAGCCCAAAGCCCCGTTGGACAAGCACAACGGCAAAGGTAAGGCAAGTTTTTCCGCTAGTATCTAGTAGAATATAATCCCATGAGTTGATTTCAGGTGTTCAATTGGGTCATCGGGTTGATTTCAAGTTAAATGTTTCAGGTCGGTTTGAAATGAGATTTTGCATCCATATTATCTTTTTTACATAATTGTAGATCTTTTTTAAGTCGGGTCTAATCGAGTTCGGTTACAAGGTCGAGTACATTTCGGATTATCGAATCTGTTTTGAAAACCTCTAGTCGCAAGTCACAATATCAAACAATTATTTGAATTGGTGTACAGTAATATAGTATCATACCTTCAAAGTTTGAGCAGCTTCTCTTTCCATGATATCAAGGTTATTTGTCTCTGCCTCTATTGCTCTTCTGATTCTTTCAGCTTCACTTTCACACCAGGATGTGTATTCCTTGATTTGATTTCGCATCATTTCAAACTCCCGTTCCCTCTGTAACGTCAAAAGTCGTTCAGCTAGATTAGGATCACCAAGATCAAAAAAATGTAGAACAATAAAGGGAAAAGAAAAAGGTGGTCAAAATTGTCTAGAACATAGCATGAATGATCTTTAGCCTATTACAAAACAGATGAAAAACAAACAAAAAGTCCGATATGTTAGCCCTCCGTTATCTCCTACCATTCTTATTCTTCACGTGGGATACTATTGTGATGAATCAAACAAGTAGCAGCCTGTCATTTTTTCTTTATAAAGCAGAAACCAAATCCTTTAGAAGTGTAAAACAGAAAAATAAAGAGGTGCCGCATTTCAAGGTGTTGAAGACAAAAAACACAATCAATCATGATATTTAAGGTATTCAGCATACACGTAGTCTAGTCTCCAGTCGAGGCCTTAAGAGAGTAATTGTTTATCTAGTAAGAAAAAAATAACTCCAGAAGTCCAATGACATGGGCACTTCCGCTCAAATTTCTATCCAGAAAACCAGGTCATCCAATTTACATTGTTGGAGCTGGTTATCAGCTAGCCTTCTCCCCAAGGCCATGCACTGCAAACATACTACAAAATTGCGGTAAAGACCATTATTACAGTATCAGTAACAGCAATCATGCCGCAAAATGAGTGATGTAGTTAATCAGCCAAAAGTATGAGATATCAATTGAAACAGACCAAAACACAGTTTTTTTTACCCCTTTACAACACAAGATATCAATTCGGGTTTTTAGAAAACCTTTACACAATGTGATTCGGCCTTGTTTTTTCCCTTGGGGTGCATATGCCTACACTCAAAGAAAAAAAAACCGAGGGGCAAGCAAGGAGATGATCTACACAATTTTTTCAAAAGCTTCAATTGTAATCATATTGCAAAAACAAGATAACGGTCGCAATCACTGTAATGGCAATGCAATGTGGTAAAGACAATATTGGCTGAAAATTGAGATATCCCTAACAGCCCAAAATACAGGTTGTTTACACCTTACAACATGGGAAATAATCTATCTTTAAGAAAAACTTCAATGGCGTGGCCGAGGCGATGCAACCTTGTTTTTTCACTATGATTGTAATTGGTAAGGAGATTCCAATATCATTAAAAAGAGCGCTAGGGACTACCAAGAAGGCAAAAACCAACCATCGCACCCTCCTAGTCAAATTGATAGGTATTGGCCAAGTTGCAATGATTGATCAATTGTTAGAAGTGTAGCTAGACACCATCTCAATTAGATTGTGTAGAAGGAATCTTATCAAGCAATTATGTTTTGATGATAATGTGAAAGTTCAACTTAAGCTTTCTTAATTGACTAATGTATCTGTTGCAAAGCCAACACATATTTTATATGCAGTGACTTAGATTAAATTCAGTTATTAGATAAATCGGTGATCAAGGAATCACGTGAATTTTCACTGATTTAGACTAAATATAAATATCCCAAGATGCAATGGAATCAAGGAATGAATTTTCAAGCATTCAGAGTGAGGTATAATCCAAAGAGGCTAGCAAATCAGATAAGATCAAAACATTTTGAAGAACCTCCCAATAAAAGATTCTTCAAGAACTAGTCTAATCGTTTGAAAGTTCATGAAGTTGTAATTATGTTTGTACAAAGATTTAAGTCTAGGCTAGAGTTAGCCTAGGAGAGTTTACTTAGAGTAAGAATTAGTTGAGAAAATCACAAGACTTTGAATCATGATTTGTGTCTAGTTGGGTGAGGACATCTTTCTACGAGTACTTATATTCTTTCAATTTTTTACTTTATTCTTGATTTATTTGCATAACTCATTTCAATACGGCAAGGTCTAAACTCTCAATGTATTTAGTAATTTTTTAAATAGGCAAACCAAGATTCAACCCTCCTTTTGTGTGAGCCTTAGCGTACATAGGTTCTTTTTAATCCAATCCCCAAAAAAGTAGAGTATGATATAAACTCAAACTAATCCCACCTAGTTATTCCCAAAAACAGAGGAACAATTACTCGTTATATGCATCAAATTTAACTCAAAACCGAAGGGAATACAAAAGACAGGTTTGTATCAACTACAACTATTTGTAAGCATACTAAAGTATTTTCTATACTGTTGACGTTAATATCATTCTCCATTCATCGGGAGTTTCACTAAAAATAGTTGCCTAAATTATTTTTTGGCAAGAGTCAAAGCTGAATTTTCCCATATAGATTGCAGAGTATCAAGCTTTTCAAAAATACTAATTTCAAACTTCATTGCAAAAAGACAGTAAAAGGCACGTTCAAGGTGTTTATTAAAAAATTTGACTATCAGCAATCTAGAATACTATGTTAATACTTACTTCATCAATATGCAACTGAAGTGCTGCAACACGAGTTCTCTTTGCTTCAAGCCTGGAAGTCAATTCTTTAGATTGCCGCTGAAGGGCAATAAGCTCCTCTAACTTTGCAGTAGTACTTTGCTTAATATCATCAGCAAACATGCTGATTGCAGGCTTAAGTGTAGATTTATAATCTATGCCTAATACTTCAGCAGGAGTTGACCCTTCGACGTTCAACACATATTGAAAATCACCTCCAAGTTTAAGTCTGTAAAGCAACAACAGAGAAAGCGACGATAACACAAAAATATCTTCAAAATATCAACTGATTTCCAAAATTAGATGACTGTCCTTCTAGCTAACAATAGCAGTTTCAGGAATCACCAACAGTGAAAGCATCATGTTCTAGCCAAATGACTAATCATTAGTGGGCCTTTCTTCCTAAATTCAAAAAGGTTGTATGTAGATATCTAATGTTTTTGTTGTACTCATAACAAACTAATGATCACAGTCACACCTTTCATAAAGAGAGAAGAAAAACAATTGACTCAGTAACTCTAATGCCCTACATCATGGAGACATGAATTAATTGTTAAAGTAAGCATCAAACATAACATTAAACTAACAAAATCAAAGACCATTTGGCTATTGCATGTCTCCAGAAATTAACTCTATATTTGGATTTTGGACAAGAAATGAAGTGAAAGGAAAACAAGGGAAGAAGGGAAAGGAAAGGGAGTGAATGATAAGAAAAGATCCCCTTGTTTGTTTGAGAGGGAAAGGAAGGGAGTGGAACAGAAAAATCAATTTCCTTCAAATCTTTCCACTTTTGGAGAGATTTGGTCATTAAAAAAGGGAATTAATCCCTTTAAATCCCTCCCTTCCGAATTTGATATCCAAACAAAGCATACCACAACCCTCTAAAGTCCCTCCACCCTCCTTTTCCTTTCCTTCTAATTTCTTCAATCCAAACTAGATGTAAGAGACAACCATAAGACTTCTACGTAGTTTCATTTAAAAAACGGCAGCCAAGTTCCTGATAAGCCAAGTTCAACAGAACAGCCTTAATCAAACAGCTCAAAATAGGCTTATGTATATAAGATCTTACCTGCTCTAAGTAACCACAAATATAATGATACAAGGCAAATGCCATATGAGAAGAATGGAGGAAAGTGAGATAAATATACCTTTTGAGAGCTTGATTGCACTCAAGGGAAAGGAGCTCAAGTTCCTTTAACTTCTGCCTGATATCTATATCAAGCCGACAAGTCTTTTCCTCCCACGAGCTTCTGCTAACTTCAGCTTCGCTTATCTCCTCCTCTAAAGCCATTAATTCCCTTTTCATCCTCTCAGCATCCCTCAAATTAATCCCTTGAGCCTCAATCTTCTTCTTGAGCTCCTCATTCTCTTCCCGTGTTCGTCTAATTTCATTCATCTTAGCAGCCAACTCTTTCTCCTTCTCCTGCAACGCCTTCTCGGTGATAGAATTTGCATCCTTAAGAGAAGCAACATACCCATCAAACTTCCCTAAATCACCTTCAAGATCCTTCCTTTGTTTCTCAAAAACCTCTTTCTCTGAAGGTTGGGATTTCAACCTTTGAAGCTCCAACTCTAGATTCTTTAATTCATCATCAAGCCCCTTCAAATTCGATTCCAATAAACCCTTCTCTTTCTCCATTTTATCCGAAAATTCTTTATCCAACAATTCAACCGCCTCATCATCTCCCCTCATGTACGGTAAGTAACTATTTACTGCATAAGCCATGAGAGGATCCTTCAGAAATGAGAACCTGTTCCAAATTCGGCGTCACAAACATTCATATCATCTTCTGAACATATTAGAAATTATAATATCCTTTAGAATACATAAAAGTCATATATTCATCTCTGATACAATGAACAATCATATATGCAACACAATTTCAGTTGCCCTTTTCAAATTGTAAACAGTACCCAACAAAATTCACACCATTAACTGTTATATGCGCATCAATTTTAAAATAGCAAGATTAAATTATGAACAGCACCCAATAAAATTCACACCGTCATTTGCTATTGCGCCTTAATTTTCAAATGAATAAAAATAAAAATTTACCTGGCGGTATTATCTTCAGAAGAAAGATGATCCATGTAATGAGCAAGTTGAACAAGCCAATGAATAACAGCAAGCATCTGAGGGAAAGCATGAGGAGCAGCAGGAGCTTTAAGAGCAGATTTAGTGAACTTATGTGGGCAATTAAGATATTTGAGCAATAGAAAAAGTTCATCTTCGAAATTCTTAGCGGTAGGATTAGAGGGATAATGGAGACGAGAGAGAAGAAAGCGTAGAGTGTCACTAACATCTTTAGCAGAAGGAAGGGGTTTAAAAGAGAGAGAAAGAGAGACATTATGAGAAGCAAGGTAAGCGTTAATGGATCTGACCATGGATTGTTTGTCAGTGAGTTGTCTACCAGTGTTAGAGATTCCGAAAGAAGAAGAAGAAGGACGGCCACTGCAGAAACTGGCGTCGGAATCACGACCGAATTGGGGTGTGGATGGTGGTCGGAGAGATTCCCTGTCTGTTAATGGCGGACGTACTCTTGGTCTCATTGTGGGGATGAGTGCAAGAAATGGTGGTTATGGTTATGGAGGAAAATGGTGGTTTTAGTGAGAGTAGACTGAAATTTGGGTTGTTGGGTTTTCAGCTTTGCATTTTGAATTTCGAATTTGGATTTGTGGGTTTTTTTTTCGGCTAAGAGTTGGAATTTTTGTTCAATTCATTTTTTCTTTTTCTTTTATTTTAATTTAAAAGTTATTTAAAATAATACTCCCTCCAATGCACTTGAGTTGTCCCATTTACTTTTTCACATTTGCCGAGATAACATTTTAACCCTTAATATCTCTAATTATTCTTAATCAAAAATTATAAAAAATTGATATTAATAATCCTTGTATTGAGACGAATCAAACAAGATCCCACATGACTATATTTTAACTTATAGATTAAGAGTAATATACAAATTAAGAGTGATACGTGAATAGTGTCCAAAAACAAATGGGACAACTCAAGTGAATTGGAGGGAGTATTATTTTTTTTGATTTTGCTTAAAATAATCTTAATTTTTTATTAATTATGAATAATCTTAGTTTTGAGGTCACTTATCCAAAAATATTGTTGTCCAAAGCGTGATCGATTTTTGAAGATTAATTGCTAAAAAAATTAATCAAATAAAAAATATTAAAAATTATAAGTTGAAATCAAAAAATAAAATTAGCACTTTCATTTTTACTTACTCAAATAAATAAATAAATGTATTAGTTTTGTTTTAATGGAGTTCAACGCATCGTACACATAAATCACTAATGTCAATCGATTTAACTTTTTTTTTGAAGAGTCGATTTAATTTTTACTTAATTATAATGTATTTTAAAAAATTAATATCACTTAAATCAACGTATGTGCATCATTGACAAAACTAAAATTGATCTTTCCTTCTATTGATTAACATGTTATGTTATTAAAAGAGGGTCTATTTTGAACCTGAAAGCTCAACAGAGTCTGTGTAGAGAGGTTACAATGGAAGAGGTGAATCAAGCTCTTAGAGGTATTGATGATGATAAAGCTCCTGGAACTGATGGGTTTCACTTTTTTTCAAAACAACATGGCATTTTATTAAAGATGATGTGTTTAGAGCCATCAAAAAATTTTATTTAAAATTTTAAAAATCAACATATGGAATCCTATAAGCCTAAACGCTAGACTTAATCATTTTATTATTAATAAGTAAAGATAAACATGAATAAATGATACATAAAAGAAATTATCTATATGAATTTACACTAAAAATTTCTTAATTGGTATTGTAGTGAAATAAGATATGGATTAGTTGTAAAATGTAATTCTAAAGCTAGCCACTCCAACAAGCTTAACTAAACACAATAATAAAGCCAAATAATACATGGATTGGTTCTACTTTCTAGAAATAAAATTAGACCTAAACTACTCCAATAAACACATTTTTAGCAATGAAATAAAACCCATAACAACATGATCACACACCCTTGATCACCTTCTTCAACCATGTCCTCTTCTTACACCATGTTCTTCTTCATCAACTTCCTATTGTTATCACTCATGACTTGTTCAAACTCGGGTCGAATCCTCGTCGACATGGCTCAACCACCACAACCATTCCAACAACCATCCCAACCTTCATTGACATTCCTAATGAAAAACACAATAAACACCCACCAACAACAACAAGTAGCAAAACCAACACTCCCTTTCTCAAAACCCATAAGGAATATCCCTTTACCTTACCATTACAATGACAATACACTTAGTTTAACACCCATAACATATATGCCAAAATTTGGGGTAGTTTTCCCTACAACAAGTAGTATTACTAGTCTACAACAAGAATTAGAATTAGGGTCAATAACCAAGATTGATGAGGAAATATATGATGAAACATCGGTGTATGGAACGTCGTTTTTGGGGAAAGCAAAGGGGGTTTATGTAGCCATTAGGTCATTTGATGATGGGGATGATCAGATGATGGCAATGACTGTAAATTTGTCCATTGAAAAGGGTGATAATAGTAAGTCTAAGGAAGATAGCTTGAGATTGTTTGGGGTGTATAAGAAGGATGTTTTGGAGAGTCATGTTGCTGTTATTGGTGGGACTGGTAAGTTTAAGGATGCTAATGGATATGCTGTTATTAGAGTACAAAGGTCTAGTGATTATATTGAGGGTTCAAGTGATGAACAAAAAACTATGCTTTTATACAATGTTTATCTTAGCTAACTTATGAGTAGTTAGCTTGCTTTCAGAATCTTAGGTTAGTCTGGTGGTTGAGGGCTTTCCCTTTCACCCTTGTCATTAGGGTTTGATTCTCACCCCTTACTGGAACTCTAGAAGAATTAGTTACCGATTTACCTCTCTTCTTCCATGTAGGGATTTCGAGCCTATCCCGAATCAAAAAAATACTTTGCTTACTCCCCTTGATGTAATGTTTAGTCTTTAGTATATGCAAATAATTTTTTGGATAATTGTACTGAAATAAAGCAAGTATTTTGTCCATCATGGATCGACTAGCCGTCTTTAAGAAAACAATACGTAGTTGCATGCCTGGCTTGATGCTTAGAAATTTAAAAGTATTTTAATGGCTTATTCGAGTGTAGTCAACTGCCAATAACATATCACACTCCGTATGTCTTTTGAAAGAAGTTTATGTGTTGAAAAGAAATGAAGGATAATATAAAAGTACCCCAAATAATCAATATGGCTCTCTAATGGTAAGAATTTTCATATTCCTCCCATAATAGCCACCTTCATACCCTCAACCCATTGAGGAAGAGTACATATATTGTTGACTTATTCTGCAAATATCACCTATAATTTCACGTGAATAAAAAGTGCACATGTTGAAAATGTCACTAATTCGAAACCCCTATGTGCTATACTTTTTGTGTTAACATTTGGGAACATACAGATTCCAAAAAAAGCTGCACAATCTATACAAATTGAGTGAATTTGACTCCTACTCTACATGATTAAACAATGAACTAGCCAGCCTTCGACAAAAACATATCTACACGCACACAAACTCATCTATGAGTTCATCTACCAAAAATCTCTCTAGTTCTACTACTATCAAATCAACATCTTCCTCTAAATCTAACCATTCCATCTCGCTTCTACACACATTATCAGATGAATCCCGCTTCAATTCCTCTTGCTGGTTCGTTAGTATAGACCACAACACATCCTCAACCCTCTGATGTTTTTGGCTTGCACGAAAGCTTTTCGCTAAAGGTTTTCTCCATGTGTTTAAACCAGCTGAAGTTTTGACACTCTCGATGAGACCCAAGTTTAAGCGATCAAATAAGAGCCTTCTTTCGGATCTCTCCCACAGCATAGACTTACCATACTTCTTCTCTAGTGAATCAAACACCGTTGTGTCTAATGGGTCCATTTCTTCCAAGTTATTTGTCTGAAAACCATACTCCCCTACTATATCGACAACATAAGAGAAATCCCAGCATTCTTTAACCAAAGTTTGACAAATTTCGATAATTTGTGGATCGTTCTGATAGAAACAGACTGAACTTCTATTATCACCCTCATCACTAGATACAAGCATCTCCGGGCCCTCTGAGAAAGATTCTAAAGACATTGTATCTATCACTTGAAGCTTTCTTTGCAAACCTACATAAACTATAAACAATCTATATTTTAAAGATGGAAGTATGGAACAATATTAAGTTTTCTATGAACATTTGTAAAGGCGATATATCACCAACCTTCGTCATTGTTCTCAAAGCAGGCTGAAACTGACAAATGCTCCTCTGCTTCTGCCGTTGTATTCAAAACACGGCTACAACCTTCTGGCCCTTCCAATGAACTAACAGGAGAACATGGTTGTTCATAAGAATAACTTTGGTCTTTCAACTGCAAAAGATGATTCCAAAGAATGACTCTTTTAGAGAATTAAACAAGCAAACATTATTTATTTGGAAAAATAACCGTGAATAATACAACCTTTTGCAAACTTTCCTACAATAATACCACTTGAGATATACACATATATTCAGCATTTATATGTATAAACAGGTTGAAATTAATCATCCTATTGTAGTAATATAGCATTTTCCGGAAAGATAAACTGTTCAAATTGAATTATACTGACAGAATTTGAAGCAAAATACGACTGAAGAGTTTGATCCAATCATATTTTGATCATCAAAGGTTGCGTAAATTGAAGCATCTCGTACATGCAAATTTAGTTATCACATTGGTAATCCAAACTACATCAACATAGGAATAGTACACAAAATAAAAGATGTGAAAGATACCTTGTTTTTGCAAGACTCTGCATCACCGGACAAGTTATCCCTCGTTAATTTGATACATGTGTTCATTTTTTCATTCTCTTCATCGGTAATGTCCTTAGACTCCAAACTTAAAGGAGCAAGATTACATATTCTAAACAAGGAATCAACTTTGCTATCTTGAGAAACATCCTTGTGTAGGTCATGGTATGAGGGATTTGGTGCATCTGTAACTTCAGAACTTCTATCTAAAGACTCTGAAGGTGTAAATGATTCTTCGCACGAGCTATGTTTTACAAGCTTATCTGAATCAATGAAGGAAACGGAAGCTGCTAGCCGGTTGTTGGGCCCGTCCAAGTTATTGCATTGTTTACTAACCCTTTCTCCTGGTCTCAAACACCAATTTCTATCAAGAGAAAAATGTCTTGCTCTACTATTAGGTATCCAAGCGGAAGGGTAAAGCGATGGTTTGGACAAGTATCTAGCACCAAGAACAGGCCACCCATTCATATAGCTAGTGTAAAAAACCTTGCTGGTATCACGAGTATCCGGGACGTAATTCCTTCCCTTAATACTAGTAACAAACACTTCATCTCGGGTTTTGCCTCTGTGAGATGTTCTTTCCTCTTGGAAGCACTTTCTCTTTCTCCATCTTTCAGACACATGCTTTGTCAGATTCTGGGGTTTTTTCACTGAATTCAATGAATATATATAAGAAGTACTACTTTCTCCCTCTTCATTTCTAAGACTCTTTTCAGTTCTAGTCCTACTACTGGATAGCTCAGCAAAGCTATGCCACATACTATGCTTCACTTGCCCGGTAACTTGCTTTGCTATTTGCCGAGATGCGAGACTACTTTGATTCGAGGATTTTATTCTGTCAAAGGACAAGCAACTCACTCTCTTCTCTTCAAAAAGCATTCCATCAGACAATGACTTTTTTCGCGGCTGATTACTAAAAGAGGATCTAGATGACAATAAGGAGGTACCCATTCTCCTCTCTTGAACACACATTCCATCAGATAACAAATTGTTTCGTTTCTGATCGCTAAAAGTGGAACTAGGTAGGGAAAATGATGTTCCAGTATGCAAAGAATTCTCAGATCTACATGACAAATCGTCATCAAAATCCACGTCAATATCAGCATCATCTGAAAATGGCAACACTTTCTTCCTATTAGTAACTGAGGCAATGTTTTTAAAATAATTCTCCGAGAGTACTCTTTTCCTTTGAGTTGTAGTATGCGAGACAGATGGCTTATCAAAACACATCAACTTTGCAAGAACGCTTTCTGTTGCCATTTCTCAATGCCTTCATTCAGCTACCAACATATTGCCTCAAAACCACTGGATGCATATAATTAAAGATTGGACAATTAATATGAAACTTCCATGAAATGTCAAAAACATTCATGAATTTTAATACACATTTAGACCCACATTCTTTACATCAAATACAAATTGTTAGGTTGACAACATGCCCTAGACAACATCATCATCATCCTACACAATATAACCCGCTCAGAAAAGCTATGATTAGGGTGTAAAGTGTAAACCCATGAAATGTCAAATGCATTCTTAACTTTTAATGATTCACACTATTAGACCCACATTCTATACATCAAAAACAAAATGTTAGGTTGACAACATGCCCGGGAAAACATCATCATCATCCTACACAATATAACCTGCTCATAGAAGTTATGATTAGGGTGTAAACCCATGAAATGTCAAATACATTCATAAGTTTTAATGATACACACTATTAGACCCACATTCTATACATCAAAAGCAAATTGTTAGGTTGACAACATGCCCTAGACAACATTATCACCATCCTACACAATATAACCTGCTCATAGAAGTTATGGTTAGCGTTTAGACCCATGAAATGTCAAATACATTCATAACTTTTAATAATACACACTTTTAGACCCACATTCTATACATCAAACACAAACCGTTAGGTTGTATAACATGCCCCCGACAAAATCATCGTCATCCTACACAATATATCACGCTCATTGAAACTATGATCAGCGTCTAGAAAAGGTCGGATGACAAGTAACAAATCTAGAAACTCAAGACTGATGTCTAAATCTGCAATAGTAATTAGTAAAAACCTAGAAATTCATAGAAAATGCCCACCAAAGAACAAATTCCGGCCTCAAAGTTAAAACATTAAAATAGGATTTATTTGTATAATTTTATCATCAAACATCTCTGCTTATATAAATCATAGGAGCTATCTTCACTGTCTCTAACACTTCTTGGGTGTATCAAGTCAAGTTCAATTTGCAGACAAATTTGAAATAGAGGTCAATAAAATTAGTTTTTCATTCAAAATTAGGCTTATTCACATCAGCGCATTTGACCAACAAAATTTTTTAATGAATACAAACATAAAATAAATATCATAAAACAATATAATGATTCCTTCATTAATATTAGATAAATAAGCGAATTGCTACAATAGAAACAAAACCCATCAGACACAATCGACAGAACCAAAACCAAAAACCCAGAATACGGATGTTTAATATCACATCACAATCAGTACAAATTGTAAATAAACCCATCAACAGAACCTAACCTGAAACGAGCGGTGTATGAATCATTCAGAACTTCCTTGCAGAACAGAAATCCATACACAAAATAGAAAAAATGCAACAAAAATTGAAAAGGGGAAGAAGGATGATTACGCTCAAAAAAGAAAATGAAAAAAAGAAATAAGAAGGCAGAATTTCGAAGCGATTTAAAGGAAATAATTTTTCAAGAAAATTAAAGATATGAAAAGACATTGAAATACTAGTGTTGAAATTGATTGAGTGAAGAAGCTTGATGGAAATTGGAAATGGAGTCAAAATATTATTTCCCGCAATTTTTGCCATACTCTGTTTCAAATACTCCTATTCTTCTAAGAACTACTCCTATTTTAGGAATAGCTGGTTTCTCGATACGTATGTCCAGTTCATTAAAGATTAATGTCTTTATATCTAATTTTTAATGTTTACTTATATAACTAGCTTGAATCCCGTGCCAAGCATGGAAAATTTTAAAAAAATTAATAATTTCTTAAACATAAATAAATTTTATTTAAATTATCATGATATGAATTTGTTATTTGTTAACTATATAAATATAGAGAAAATAATATTTAACGTGTAAGAGAAATTAAACGATCAATTTACATTTTTTTATGCTCGTAATATGAAGATATTTTTTATGTCAAATATTTTTTTTTGAAATATAATTGTAGTAACGTTTCATTTTAAATAAAATAACTTTTTATGTCAAATATTTTTAACTGTCTTTCTTTTGCATTATTCTCTTACTTGAATTATTCCTTTGATTCTCATTCTTTAAATGTGATTAACATTTAATGGGTCAAATTTTATTTTGATATTGTTTGACCAATTTTTAATTGCATAGAATTGAATGTATTTTGGAGGGAAAACAATCAACATGAGAGTGCATGTGTTCTTTCTAAATAATAGCTTTAGTATATAGTATAGATTCTTAATGCATACTTATCGTACCCTTAATGTCTATTTACAATATTTAAAATTTAAATATCTACCTACATTATTATTAATGCCTACGTACGATTTTAAAGAGACTATCTCTCACAAGAATTTGTGTTTTAGGAATTCCATGCGGCGATATTGAGTTTTGGCTTTTTTCATGTGAGACAATAAATGTACGTGATGACTTTGAGTTTCCAACTTTTTCATATGGTAAACAAAACGTTAATTTTTTTTGTTAAATTAAGTAATCATTTTGACTGAATTGTGAATTTTGTGGTCAATTAGGATGATCACGATGTGTATTTTTTGAAAACAAAAAAGTCATTATGTTTGTGAAAAATAGTGTACCGTTAACAAACCATTTCCCTTTTGTCTATCACGTGGAAAAGTTGAAAACTTAAGATCATCATCATATAGGATAAAAAAAACGTTTGTCTATTGCATGGAAAAATAGCGTAAAGTTAACAAAAATACTTTATTGCTGCTTTGATTAAAGCACCCTTGCTCCCTAATGCATCCAAGATGCTCTACGTTTAACGCACTCAACGATCAAACCCATCAACAAATATTTACTTTCATTAGATGAATTCAACAATACATTAATTAATTAAGTCTCATGCTTGAGAACAAGCTCTCAAGCCATAGATCTCACAATTAAGATCTTACAATATTAATACATAGAAGAAAAACTCTCTTGGCGTTTGCCCTAACCCCTTACAATGTATAGCCCTCTCAACAAGTGCTGTGTGTTCTTGTTGTTGTGATTTTATGAATGAGTATGCCTTTATACAGAGGCCATGCATTATTCTAAAATCATTACATTAACACCACATTAAACATAACAATAAACTTCAGAAATAATGCCTACCGTTATTCGTTATTTAATCGCCACATTATATCCATAAAGTGACATGAAACAGAAAGAAAATAAATTGTTGTACTTCTCTGATGATGCTGGTTGAAAGATGTTACCTCTGCTCGAACGAGCAACTTTTTCCTCAACATTTTGCCAGCTTGCTCTGTAACACCCCGAGATTTTCCGACTTCATTAATTAATATCTTAATAACTTTTAGGGATTTTATAATTATATTATATTAATTTTCAAGTAGTTTAATAAGTTTCGTTTGTAAACGAATTTAAATATTAACGTATGTTTATATTAAAAATACAACTACGACTTCTAAATTAAAGAGGTTCGAATCAAATTATTATTTTATTAAAATGTGTGAGCACATGAAAACGAGTTTTATAAGGGGGCATTTCAATAAAGTGAATCTAGGAATAATAATAATAATAATAATAATAATAATAATAATAATAATAAAAAATTAATATTAATAATAATAGCCATGATAAGAGTACTAATAAAACCCTAGCACTTAAGACTCAAGAGCCGTCATTTCAATTTGTTTTTCTAAGAGACAAACCCATTTCCATTCTCCCTTCTCTTTCTTCCTCCTTTTCTCTCTTCTCCCTTCCCCCACCAGCCACTGGCGGCACCGCCCAGACAGCAGCCGGCGGCCACCCTCCTTCCCCTTCTCTCACGTCCGGCAGCCACCACACCCGGGTGGCTTGACCTCGCGCGCCACCACCGACAGCAGCCTAGGCTGCCTCATGTTCCTCTTCTCTTATTTCTTCTCATTGTAAGCTATATTTCCCCCTCTTTGTAAGAAATCCTTTACCTAATTTAAGTTTGTATGTTTTTTCATATTTAATCTCTTATTATTTAGAGTCTATATTTGTTAAATTTGAGTATGTTATCTTGATTTTTTTTTTTTGGGTTTGGTGATTATGGTGAATTGAAAATAGATATTTAGAGTTTATATTATAATGAATTTAGATGTGGTATTTTGGGTAAATTGATGAACCTTGGTTTAGATTAAGTTATATCTTGATAGAATTTAAAGTGGGTAAGTATTAGAAGGTATGATTTGAACTTGTATAAGTTAGGGTTTGATGAATTTAAATGTAGTATGTACTACTTTTGTTTGTGGCTTGGATGGTGTTTAATAATTGAAAATCTTGTATAAGCTTGTGTATGTGACATGGTTGATGAATGATGGCTAGTTATTGTTTATATGACTTTACTCATGGTGGTGTGACTAGTATTGTTGATACCCATTGTTGTAGAATAAATGATAATAATAATTACTAAGAAAAATTAAGGTCGCGATTGTCATTAATGAAAGTATTGCCGTGGTTATAGTCGTTTGATGAGGTGATTAGTTTTGAGCTTGGTCGTTATATTGATATGTTTAATGGTGATGCTAAATTATACGACTTTGACCCAAGTTATACGAATCGTTATTAATTCGTCAAGCTACAAATTTAATTTATTCTTAATCGTTTTATTCTAAAACCTTGGAAAAGTAATAAATCATCACTACCATAAGTAATATGATTGATGATTTGGTGTAATATCATATATTATGTGTCCCTAAACTTTCCCATTAGTAGTTTGATTAAAGCACAAGCATAGAGTCGTGTTAGTTCACTTGAACCCATCTTTGTGTAGAATTCATTGGACTCTAATGTTATGGTTTGATTGGAATTGATGACGTGGTTCATGTGTGAGCATGAGTTGAATTTATTGCATGAGTGCGTTTAGAATGCGTATTAGTTTGAATTGAAACTTGTTCGGCTAATAGTGTAGTTTGTATGGAGTCAGTGCTCCTTGAATGATGTGAAGTAGGCTTATTAGTCTTACTTTTAACGTGTATAGGTGCCCGGTTCATAAGAGGGCCGTAAGAACCTCATTCGAAGTGATTTTTGCGACTTGTTGTCTTGCAGCAGCAGGTAAGTACACGCAGTAGCTAATTCCTGTATCTTGAATATGTTTTCTCTGCGTAACAATATTATATGAGCTATGTTGGATATGGTTGGCTATTAAATATTATTAAGTTAGTGCTACAAGTGGGAATCAGTCGTAGAGATAGTAGAGGATGAGTTCAGATATCGCAAGATTAGAATGTTGGATTGTATGAGATTGGAATGGGAATGAGTCCCCTTATTTGATGAGATATTAAGTTGGATATTTACTGTGACTCCACTGGATTGGTACCCCAGATGGATTAGTTCCCGGAGGCATTGACCGTCTATATATGGTCGCTGTACGGGGGTATGATCATACTTTGCCATTGGGCGCCGGCATGGCCGTCACCGTCCTTGGCTGAGGTGTTGCCATGTGGGTCTTGCAAACCCCAATATGGTGGCCTCTAGTCACATAAGAAGATATATAAGAGCAATTGAAGAGATAGAAGACGGTGAAGAAATTGAGAAGGATATTGAATTGAGAAATAGATGGAGTAGAGGTTTACACGTTTGGATACCTTCCTCACCTTGCTTTGTCGAAATCGTTTATTAGTTACGTATGCATAATTATATTTATTGTTAGTTACTGACGTGTACTGTCTGTTTCCTTGTTGATGGCTTGTCTTTGATGGCCCTGCTATGACACGTTGGTCTATGACTTTACGTTGGGCAGTAGGGGTATCATAGATAGCACTTGCAGGTTTTTTTTTTTTTTTTTTTGGAGTTTATTTGCATTGCATACGGGGGATTGAGTGAGAATCTTGACACGTGCCATGTCCTAACTGTTTTTGACAACACATGTAGTTTTTGAATTGTAATTGCGTATATTTTTGGTTGAGGCGAGTGTCCTCCTTTTAATGTAATTAGTTCCGCTGCAAAGTTTATTTCGCTTTATATTTCGTTATAGTATCTTGAATGGCCTGTTTAGCTGGTTATGTTTTTGAAAACCTAAGTGTTTACATGGGAACCACGATCCATGCTTAGCATGTCGACAAAGGTTTTGGCGATGACCATTCCGCCGTGATTTTGTTACAAGGCTATTAATGCCTCTTCTCATGACGTTTTAATGTTTGTGATTCTTTTGGTGCGTTAAAATTTAAGGCAGATGCTGCCGAAATTTCCGTAGGATTTTGTTTGAAAGTTTTTCTATAACCTCTTTAATTAAACTTAAACATTATCCTTTTATTTTATTTTATTTTTTTTTCTTTATTTTAAATTATTTTAAATGTAACACCCGAATTTCCTCCGTTTTCTTCCGGTTTTGGTTCCGTTTAGAGGGTCGGAAATTCAGGGGTGTTACATGCTCACTGCCTCAAACAATCCATTGACTTACTCGAACAAGCGGCGATGTGCTGATACCCTCTGATTGCTACATGTTATAGCCTCGTCCGAGGCAATCATCCTCCATCCCACACTCTTTCAATACAAGGTTCTACACTCTTTTGTAGAGCCTCTTGTTGCTTTGATTAAAGCTTCCTTGCTTTTCCCAATACATTCAATACGCTCTACGTTTAACAAATTCGTATCCTCATCGTTGCTCACAACATGATATATCTTGTTTTGAATCATCGAGTCACACTTAAATAATTTGGTATTTGCGTTAACAAATAATTATTTATTTGCTCAAACAAATCATTATATGATTACAGAATGTTTTGAGCATGGTTGTATATCTTTACTCATTAATCACTTTACTTACCACTTCTAGTATTTCATTTTGATGGTTATATTTATTTTTTCCACAATTTTTAAAACATAATTTAAGTAAATATCCATAGTTGTATCATATATTATATAAAAATAATAAAAATATATTTTTAAAATTTATATATCAAGATAAATTTAACAATATATCAAAATTGAATTTAATTTAGTTTATATTTTCATGGGAAATCATGCTAAATTTCTCTCTTATAAATTATTCATGACCTAACAACAAACTCAAATAAAGGGAGCAATAGTAGTGTTACAGTATAATCATCCGTCCTCTTTAACTTGGTTGTTATTCATTTTAGTTTGTTGTAATAAATTTAGGAAAATGATATATATCTTGTATTTAATTTTCTTTGGAACATAAACATTTAATTATAATATATTATTTTATCATTTATTATTACTTGAAAAGTTAAAATTCATTAAATAAAATATTAATTGTTTTTCGATTTCTATATTAGATTCTCTTGAAAATCTAAAATTATTAATGATAAAAGAAACTTGTTAATTTTTATGTACAACCCTAAGGACTGTAAATATCATTACCCATAAATTTATTACATTTTTATTTTAAGATATAACATTCTACTCTTTACTTTTTGCATTCTTTCATACTTTTAAAATTCCATTATTTCTACTTATGATATATTCTATTAAAAAGCTTGAAAATTTTCAAATGTCACAACTAAAGAGAGCTTACCAATTAGACAGTAGACACCAATTGTTGGCTAAGGAAAAATTACATGACATTTGATATTAACCAATATCTCTGTCATTATAATATTTTTTATCAACATTTATGTATAATTGGTGTTTGGCAATATAACTATTGGACACTTTTAGCTTATGTTTTGACATAATAGAGAGCTGCGTGTGGTCAAATCAGCCAATGCTAGTGTTTAGTAAAATAACATATGGAGACATTTAATTGTTATGAATAAACTGTTTCTGAACAAGTTGCTCTTAGCAACGAGTTCAAAATCAGCTGGTCAAAGCAACTAATAAAATCAATTGGTTAAATCAGTCACCATAATCAATTATCAGCCGTTTGTCAAACACCCTCATAGTTAAATCGAGTGAGTAAATTAGAGAACATAATATACTTCACAATAAATTATTGACAATTAAAATCTGCAGACTTAATTTAATACAATGAATTTTTATATTGGGCCTTATTTAATACTCCCTCCTATTCAGCTTAAATGTCCCATTTAGTTTTTCACACTTGCCGAGACAACATTTTAACTCTTAATATCTCAAATTGTTCTTAATTAAAAATTATAAAAATTTAATATTAATAATCCTTGTATTGAGACGAATCAAACAAGATCCCACATGACTATATTTTAACTTATAGATTAAGAGTAAAATACAAATTAAGAGTTATAAGTGAATAGTGCCGAAAAACAAATGGGATATTTAAGCTGAATAGGAGGTAATACTTTTTATTACTTTTATTAATTATCTGGCATATTTCTATTTTTATTACTTTTTTATTTATAGGTGAAAAAAATAGAATTTTATATGATCAAGTATTTCGCATATTCTCAAAGACCACATGTACATGTATTTATATAGTCATTACTAAGAAAATAGTACATTACACAAAATTGTACACTAATTCGTTTTCGTGCCAAAAACTAGTTGAACAAAATAAGTAAAAAGGAGAGTGTTATTTAGTCGGTGAGTGGAAAGAAAAGAAAACGTGGAAAATTTGCTGTCCCTTATCTCGACTTTAGTACCTTCTAGATATTTTTTGCTCCTCATTGAGAGTGGAGGATGTATCAGTAAATAACGATAATTTGTAAAGTTAATAAATCATCCTAATGTGGTAGAACTTTATAGGATAAAAGTTTTATAATTTTAATTTACCTTTTTTATTTTGTTTATTTTATTTTTAATGTTTTTGACTTTTTTTAATTTATATATCATAGTTATTAATTAGGAATTATTGTGGATTGAACTCTGGTGAATGCTATAAATTGTTTGTATGTGGAGTTGGCACTTGAGAGTATACCAACTACCAATAATTGTTGTAGCATAAGATAAAGCCTCTATTTTTCTCTTCTCAATTATTATAACCTTTTGGGAATTTACTTGAATTTCAATTTTACAAAATGGCTGTAGAAGTTTGTGTCAAAGCTGCTGTTGGTGCTCCTAACGTCCTTGGGGACTGTAAGATTTCTACCATTACTCTTCTATACGTTCTTTTTAGATAGAATTTACGAATTTAAGTGTCAAATTTTGATTATAATTAATTTTGATTATAATTTCACATCGATTTATAAGAAAAAGTATAATTGCATAGAATCTTGTTAGATTCGTCTCAATATATACTTTCTAAATAAACTTTTTACAATTTTTTGTTAATGTATATGACATATCCTCGGGTCTCAACCATAAGTTTAAACTGATGGTTGAGGCCCTATAATATGTTATACTAAACTCTAACATTTTCAAAAACTCACTATTAAAATTATTTGATTTTAAAGTTTACATTAGAATCTGCGAAAGAAGTGAATGGAAAGAGTAAATTTCATAATTAAACATAAAAGTTAATTTATGTACTAAGAAGTGACTGGTAATTTAGGTCCATTTTCTCAAAGGGTTCTTTTAACATTGGAAGAGAAGAAAGTACCTTACCAGTTACATCTTATCAACGTAGCTGATAAGCCCAAATGGTATGAATTTCCATCCTTGTTCTACTCATTTTTTATTAGTATTTTTAGGGTTTTTTTTCAATTAGCTTGTATTAGACTATTTTACGGTGAGACGAACTTAAAATAGGAAGTTTATAAGCTAAAAATTTCTATTATTGAGTTATTTAACTTAACCATCTACATACTCTTGTGAGAGACCGTCTTTCAAATAGACGACCTCGAAACAAAAGACCCATATTTTTATTTTCTCTCTAATTTGTATTAATTGGGATATTTAACCCATATATCTAATGCGTCTCTAGAAAAGACTGTCTTTCACAACAATTTGTGTTAACCTAAATATGAGGCATATTACATGATGAGACGATGAATTTTTTTGGGATTATGATTTTTTGAAACAACTTCTTTGCGGACATTCGGGCTAAATATGTTGGGTACCCAATTGGACCTGCCCTTATTTTTAAGTTTTGGGTCTAATTATTTTGACATCCAATAGATTCGGGTTTGTTTCATCACTTCATGTAGAAAAACAAATGGGTTTGGATATGAGTCTAGATCTTTAGACTAAGATTTGACATAGGCTTTGCTTTTGGACCCATTTAACATTAAATCTGTCATACCTAGGGCTGAACAAAGTTTGGTCTAAACCGTAAACCAAACCGGACCCAACCGGAATTTCAATATTTGGTCTGGTCTATGGTTTAAATGGTCTGGTCTGGTTTTTTTTCAAATTAAATTACGGTTTACGGTCTGGTCTCGGTTTTTTTATTTTCAAACCGGACCGGACCGCAAACCGTTCTATGGTCGAAAATCATAATTTTGTATTTAAAAAATTAAGTTGCTACCTAGATATTTTAAGATGTAGTTATTTTTATATAGCAATATATACATGACTGATGTTAATACTATTAACTAATTACGAATTATTATATTTATTAATTGTAGATGTGAAATATTTGCATAAATACATGTATTAATTTGGATAAAACTATAAAAAATTAAAAACCATAGACCAGACCGGACCGGACCGTTGTAAAACGGTTTGGTCCGGTCCGGTCTGGTGATTTAAACGGTCCGTTCTGGTCTGGAAATTTTCCAGACCGGAATTTCTGGTTTGGTCTGATTTTAGTGTCAGACCAGACCAAACCGGACCGTGTTCACCCCTAGTCATACCCGCTCTAGATCAAATCTATTATTTAATGCAAATTTAATTTTTACTTCCTTTCTGAATCTAATTTTATAGGAGTATTTATTTGGACTCAATTTAGACTTATTTATATAAAATTTATATACCCATAAAATACTAAAAATTTGAGTATGAAAAGTTATATCAAGATACACCATATATTCATCAGATCTAGCGTGTTTAAGGTTTTGGACTAAGGTATGGGTACACCAAAAATTAAAATGTTTGGGTTCAATGAAACCTAATCCAAGCCTGACATGTGAACATTCCTATCCTAAAGTCTTAACTAGCTATTAAGTTAAGTTTTGATTGAGTTGGTCTCTTGAAATGATATCAAAATCTATTGTAATAACAGATTACGAGTTCGAATCTTACTTCTTTTAAAAGCGAAATTTTTTTGCGCAAGTTACGGGAAAAGTAGCAAGTCATTTGTATATGCTCTAAAAATTTAATGCTTAGGATAATGAAATGTTGATGATTTATGATATTTTGTTTGGAAATACTTTACATGTGAGACAAGATTCCACATCGATAAAATAGTGGGTTGTTGACTTGCATATATAGTGGGTGAACTAATTTTCCCATTGCCATATGGTTTTGGGAAACAATGAAACCTCGCCTAGTGTATGTGCAAGTCGACGCTTTTGTCCTGGGGCTTGTGGGTCCGAGCCCACGAGTTTTTCGTGTCCACACGAGTGGGCCACGGTGAGATTATGTAACGAATTATCACGGCCTAATAATTTTTTGATTTATGAAGGTTTTTGGAGGTGAATCCAGAAGGGAAAGTACCAGTTATAAAGTGGGATGATAAGTGGGTTGCTGATTCTGATGTTATTGTTGTTCTTATTGAGGAAAAATATCCTCATCCTTCTCTTACTCCTAACCCTGAATTTACTTCTGTGTAAGTTCTCTTCTTTCTTTTAACTAATTAATTCCCATTTCATCGTTTTTCTTTCTATTTTATGGTAGAATTGTTTTTTATGAGATGGAATTATATGCTACTTTCTATTTGGGAGACACGTTTCATTGCGAGACATGTCTTATATTCTGGTTGAATAGTTTAACTTTTAAAAATTACGAAAATATTATAAGTCCTCATTTTTGTTAGAGTATATAACATATTCCGGAACTTCAACCATTAGCTTAAGCTTTTGGTTGATTTGGTTCCTTGACATGGTATCGGAAGCCAGAGTAACAAGAGGTGACAGGTTTGAATATCAAGCACCCCTCATTTAAAGTGGAAAATTTGTGCGCCATGTATGAGGAGGGCATGTGCTACATCCACACTTCTAGCCCAAAGGGCTCTAGTGTGAGGGGGCGTGTTAGAATATATAACATATTCTGGGACCTCAACCATCAGCTTAACTTTTTGATTGAGATGGTTCCTTGACAATTTTGAGATTGTTTTATTGAGATATCTCTCTCATAAGAGAACCTTTAGTCAAAAAGGTTATTGTGATGGATGCTCGTCAATAATTACTTAATTTGTCCTTTGATTTTACTGTATATATTATTTTAATTCATCATAGATAATTTATTAATTAACTCTGAACAACACCCTAGGCCGCTGAAACCTACAATTTATTTTTTGTTCATCAAAGAGAAAAGTGATTTTCAGGGTGTATAGAAAGTTGTAATATTTGCCTTTAGTATAATAAATATGATATTGAATGAAGCATAGATTCAATTGTGTGGATAAGATTAAAAAATTATTTAATACGTGAATGAGTTTAAAAAAGGCAGTCGTATTCAATTCTAATTTAGGAAATGATGTAAAATCAGAAGCATATATATTCAAAATAGAAATTAATGTAAATTATAAGGTACAAATTAGTATGTATTTAGGTTATGTTATTTGAGTCCTAAAAGAAAGTTTACTAAGCTTATATTTGGGCTCCCTTGTATGTATTTAGGGGCTCTATGATCTTTTCATCTTTTGTGGAGTTCTTAAAGAGCAAGGACAACAATGATGGTTCTGAACAAGCTCTACTGGCTGAGTTAAAGGCACTAGATGAACATCTCAAAGCTCATGTATGTATAAAGAAAAAACATTTTATTTTTGCTTTTTATTTGCAAAATTGATTTATATATATTTGCATTAATTATTTGTTATAGTATATAACATATCTGATCATCAACTATTAGTTTAAACTTTTGGTTAAATTAGTCATTTAATATGGTATCAGAGGTCAACATGAAAAAAAGTTTCCAGATTCAAATCTCAATCACTCCTACACTTAAAATGGAATTTTGCGCACTAACTATGAAGAGGGCTTATACGGCATCCACACTTCTACCCCAAAAAGCCCTCGTGTGAGGGGGCATGTTTGACTATATAACATATTTTGGCGCCTCAACCAACAGCATAAAATTTTGGTTGAGTTGGTTTTTTATTAGAGTATATGATATATGATGGGGCCTCAACCAAAAACTTAAGCTGATGGTTGAGGCCCCACGATATTATATACTCTAACATTTTTTGTCCTGGTATTATGAGAGGTTTTGAGCATGCTCATTTGTTCAATATGTTTGACCGCACAGGGCCACAAAAAATTTGAAGAGTGTTTAAAAATACAAAGTTGTTGGAAAATATCATAATTTTTGAAATTACACCGAGACTTTAAAGAATTTATCATTTTTTACTCCATCCTTCCCTAATATGCAATATACATTATGAATTCTTAATTATTGCAGGGGCCATACATATGTGGAGCTAACATTAGTGCTCTTGATTTGGCTTTAGCACCAAAGTTGTATCATCTTGAGGTAGCTTTAGGCCATTTTAAAGGGTGGTCTGTTCCTGAAAGTTTGTCTCTGGTTCGTAACTACATGAAGGTGAGTTTCTTCTGCCCAGGGCCGGCCTAAAATATTTTGAGCCCTGAACGAAATAGAACATTAGGGTCCTTTTCCTTTGTATTTTCAAACCTATATGGATCTTTGAATACCTTTTAATTTTGCTTTTCTGACTTGGGGCCCTGGGCGACGGCCATCTTGCCCACTCTTAGGGCCGGCCCTGCTTCTGCCTCATTTACACGTATGTTATACTTGGAAGTTGGAAATGCTAGGCTTGTTTGTGTCAATGAGAGATTGGCACAATTTTTATTTTTGTGCGCTTCTTTTAACTTTACAACAAAACTATTTTAAATGGTATTTCCAATTTTTTTTTGGGTTTTGGGCGGAAGATTATTTATAGGTTCCTAAACTATTGTATATATGGAAAAGTTTGTAACTATTGTATATGAATAGAGGGAGTAGTATGTAGTATATAAAGTCAAACATTTTATAACATGAGGTGCTGATATGATTTATTTTGTTGTTTATTTTACTTGTAAATAGATTCCCGATCGTGTCACTTACGGGTTGGGTTAGTTTGAATTTGGTTCGGCTTAAAACAACATGTCAAAATAGTTGGGTTTAGGTTGCAGTCAAGCCATTTTTGGGTTATAAGTTTAAATTTTCGAGTTACCACGCACTAATTTCCGGTCATATTCCGAGTTGATTGTGCCTTGTGGGTCTAATCAAATTTTGACATTTCGATGAGTAGGCCATTCATGTTTAATTGAACACTTGCATAATACTTAATTGAACATTCAAACTATCGGCTTTAAGTTTTTTGTCGAGTTAGTTCCGTAACAGAAAGAGGACATCCACTTGCTTTCCATTCAATTGAACATGTTATTTGATCTATCCTCCTGTTTTCCGATGATTTGCAGTCACTTTTCGCTCGCGAGTCCTTCGAGAAAACCAAAGCAGCCAAAGAATATGTGATAGCTGGTTGGGCACCAAAGGTGAACGCATAATTTAACGTTGAACTGAATCCTAGCCGGACCGCCGGACCGCCGGTGAGATGTATCGAGTATTGGTATGAATGTTAAATAAAGTGTTAAATTAGTTGATGTTTATGTTGGTGAATTGAAATAAGTACTCGATCTACATCAAGAAAATGCAGAATTGTTGTTTGTAATGCTTGTAACTAAACAACTATTTCTAATGTTACTTATGGATTGTGTTGTTTTTGTCATGGTCATGTTTCAATTTTTTTTCCCTAGTTGGGCCAGGTCGGGTTGGGTCATGGCTTATAAATAAGGTTGTTTCGTTTCATAATAGCCTCGTGCAAACGAGTAAGTTTTGGCAAGAGGCCTATTGGCTCCCTCATATCCGGCTCTTAACTTTGCGGGTTGGGCCTCAAACGGGCCTGGTTGTAAATAGGCTTTCTATTTATAAACAGCTAGTCTTTTGAGAAAGAGACGTATATTAAGCCCAATCTATTAAAAATTAATCTCTACTTATTATATTTTTTATGCATACTTACGTTATCCTTAATGTCTGCTTTTAATATCTTAAATGACTATATACATCATTCTTAATGTCTATTTATAATATTTTAAAAAATATATAATAGATCGATTTATTTAGAAATGGTCTTTCAAAGATACCGTTTCTCACAAGAATTTGTGAAAACAAGCTCTAATGGGCCCTCATTATTATTTTACATAGATTAAATTTCTCAAGAAATCTCAAAATGCACTTTTGATGATGATACTTTACTAAGGCTAGGAGTTTATTATTGGGTGAATTTGTAAAGAATCCCCTAGTAGTGGGAACATTTGAATTAAATAATATTATTTATCAAAAAAAGCATACAATAAAATCATAATTAAATCTATTTCAAATATAAGCACCTGATACCCCTGAGCACAATTTCAAAGTTGTTTGCACTTAATAAGTACAAACAATAATAAACTGGTCAAAAAAAGTCAAGTGGATGTCGCACTTAGTAACTGCAAACAGGTCAAACAGTGGGCCTTTACAAAGGATGAGTCGACAAAAATCAGCCAAGTAATCGACGCTCTTACTAACAGCGGCCGATTAAGTTGACTTTTGTTGTCTTTTGAGTTTTGTTGAATTTGGATGTTAATGGTTCGCTGTTAGTAACTGCGAACAGGTCAAACAGGGTCAACATGATGATTTTAAGACAAGACATGTTCGCACTTAGTAAGTGCGAACAATCCGAATCTAAGGTTTGCGGATTACACGCTTATTTTTGGAATAAGTTTGATTATGATCTTCTTGTATGTTTTTTTCGATAAATAATCTTATTTATTTCAAATTTGTAGAATAGGTGAGTGATGAAAAACTTGGGAATTTCTTGCATTTGTTTAATGAACTGGGCTGGGCTGGGCTGAAAAGACCCACTCCGTTTTAATTTAAGCAAATCCAGCTTGTTGTGTTTATTTGATGCTTAATATATGCATTTTATGACTTGTTTTTTTAATTGCACGTTTTGGGTATTGTGGTGTTTAAGTTTATTTTGTAGGTATTATGAAAAAATTGTGTCACAATGTCGTAGAAATGATAAGTTCTCGATAAAAAAACCCAGAAAATTCATTCGTGTAAATGTTTAAAGAACGTGTCAAGCAAAGAAGCAAGATTTGAAAAGAAAAGAAAAGGAGTTCGACTAGAAACTGTTAAATGAACAAGTCTCTACACCAAATGATCATGATTATAAACACATTTGTAATTTGATTTTTTGATGGTTAGATATTGAATCTGGGATAATCCGCTTCGATTCGCCTGTTCATGAGCTCAATTTCAATTTATAACGAAAAAGTTATGGCCCCCTTCAAAAAAAGTTGTCTAAGCTTGTGTGATCGTTCGAGCACCTTATGAGCGAGAGATTTTTCAATTTATTTGTTGTCCCTCTTTAATGCTTTTACCTCTACGCAAATGGAACATTTTTCACATACAATTTTCTCGATCAATTTCTCAAGGTTATTGTATTAGTTTAGATTTGGTCCAATTTAAAAATTCAAGTACTTATCAATTGTGGGTTTATTTAATGCTTATTTGTTAGATTGTTGTAATATTTTTTTGTTGAAGTTCATATTTATATATGGATAATTACATCTTATTTCTTTCATACTTATTGGTGTTAGAATTCAACTTGTGAGTAATTGGTCTCTAGGGTTAGGAGTTTAATGACACATTAACATGATTGAGGAATAATTAGGATGTGTTAGTATGATTAAACCTAGATGTAACTCTTTATCATCATCATACTCAGTGCATCTCGTCCATAGAAAACTATGGCCAGGTTCTGAGGAGGGAAGGTCAACGGCAACTCATACCATAAAGGAGACGCGGCCAAAGAGTCCCCCGACTTGAGAAAGAATTAGATGTAACCATTGATAGTGATTAAAAACTCGATGACTTAGCCAAGAAGCTCGGGTGATGGAGGAGGAAAGGCTAACTCAAGAAGATGTGCTAATCCTCCCTCAATAGCCCTCCTTGTTCGATGTTTCATGTCGATGTTGGTTTGTCGTTGTATCATTGTCCATACTACTTGTTTGGAAACCTAGGAGCCCCAACACTATGTAGAAACCTCTTTGTGAATCTTAGAGGATGAACCTAAGACCATAGTTTCATATGGTTGAATGTTCTTCGAATTTATGCTATAGTGTTAGATGTTGTGTTTATAATCATTGCATGAGCTTAACGCTGAGAAAACTATTGCTTACGTTCAAGATAACTTACTCTCTGTCGCTGAAATCGAGAATATAGAAGTGATCTTCTACTAAACTAGTCATTAGCCTTAGTTACATGTTTCATAGGAATTCCCTATCTTGATATGTTAGCTCCAAAGCTCTATAGTTAGTTTGCTTGTTTTTGTTCATTAGTTGTTTGTCTTGATCCATGCAAACAACCAATAAAAAATCAACCAAAACATATATGCTATCAATTAACCACTTAACTAGTTACAAAAAAATATTGTCCTTGTGAATACGCTCTCGTGCGTACCACCAATGCTAGCCATTAGAGAGTATTTGTGGTGTATATATAAAAGTGTTTGCAAAGAAAGGTCCTAAAGAACTTAACAACGACGACTGCATATTTTTTAGTTTCACACATAATCACGTTTTTTCATTTATTCTATCTACATATTTTTTTCATCAGCTTGCTTTGTTTAGTGATCCAACTAGTAATTACTAAGACAACAACGTCCTCCTGTAAAAAAATCTTACAACCTCAAACATAAATTAAACTTTTAGTTAAAATGATGCTATATTAAAAAATCAACTCAATTAAAAGTTTAAACTGACAACTAATACTCCGTTTTAACTTTATGTAATCCTACAAAAATCCAAGGAGAAGGAAAAGTATTCATCAACAAAACAAAGGGTGGTACAATAGAATCTAAAACAAATTGACTTATTGGTCATAAAACAAACTATATGCCACTAAATAAGTTAAACACAAACTGGAATTTATCTTCAAGTGTTCGAATATTAAACAAGATATTAAAAAAAGCACACGATAGTGACCAAAAGACACAATTTTGATGTCCCTACAAGTTTGATCTTCACTTCTAACGTGGTAACTATTGGTAACGTATTTATTCGGATTATTAGGTTGATTTCAGATTAGGTGTTTTGGATCGGTTTGAAATCAAATTTTGTTTTTATATTGTTTTTTATATAAACATAAATCATTTTAAAGTCGAGTCAAATCGAGTTTAATTATTAGGTCGGGTAAATTTCAAGTTATCGAGTTTGTTTTGAACACTTTTAATAATTAGTATTGGTATTTGCTAATATTCATTGTCACTACTTTTCTATTAATTTAAATTTATTACTAAACGTCACATATAAAAATAAAAATAAAACTCCGGAGAAAATTATACTCCGGAGATAATGGTAATAAATTAAGAGAAGAAATGAATTGTGTGGTTGAAACTAAATGAAAAATAAAATGTATGAATGAGATTAAAAGAAAGTGATGGCCATAATCCAAAAATAAAAATAATACAAATCAAATGAAACGAATCAAAATCGAAAATGCTCTAAATTAAATGAGAGAGAGAGAAGAGACAAAAGATAAAGTAACCATGATAAGAAACAAGAGGGAAATGCCAACAAGTGAATGAGTTAAAAAATGAATATTTAGCAAGAGTTGAGAATCTTAGTCCCCACATGTCGTCTTCTTGTGCACCGCCCCTATCGCTACTCGCTAGTACTCCTGCTAGTCCTTTCACATAATTAGAGGTGTTCAAAACAGACTTGATGACCCGGAAGACACCCGATTTTATAATCGAATCAGATTTGATCCGACTTAAAAATGGATCTACAATTATGTAAAAACCCATGTGAATACAAAACCCGATTTTAAACCGACCCGAAATCAACCCGATGACCCGAATGAACACCTTTACACATAACGTTATACTCATCTCATTAGACATCTTTAAACATGACCTAATTTTTTCTACTCTTATACTTCCTCCGTTTTAAAATACTTGTTACATTTGAATTTTTACGCAATTCAATGCACAATTTTGATCATTAATATCTTAAACTACACTTATCTAAAAATTATAAAAATTTAATATTATGAAATTATGCGATTAAACGATTCTAAGATCCCACTTGACTATATTTTACTTACAGATTAGTCGCAATGTGTAAAATAAGCTTGAACGATGAATAGTGCACAAAATCGAAATGTAGCGACTAGCGAGTATTTCAGAACGGAGAAAGTATAGATTTAAGAGTTGCTAGCTTGCTAGTGTTTTTTTGCCCTATTTTTTTTGTTAGTTGATTTTGGTTTAACAGAAAACTCTTCTGTGAGATCGCCTTATCATTCTACCTTAAATGCTAAAACTTCTCCTTTAAAATCTTTCAATCTTTATTATTATTGGGAATAGCAATATATATATATCTATATATATATATATATATATATATATATATATATATATATATATATATATATATATATATATATATATATATATATATATATATATATAATATATATATATATATATATATATATTTATATATATATATATATATATATATATATATATATATATATATATATATATATATATGAAAAATTGTCCTCAATAAATCGATTATTTGCTGTGAATAATCTAACTAATGATTATTTCTAAATAATGCAACATTTGTATATTTTCTGTTGACTGCACCTCTTGCTACATTTTAACTGACTATGCAGTAACCTACTAGCCATTACACTAATTTTATCGTCCTCCTTATACTTCTTTATTGGTAGATAGCTATAATAGTCGGTTAAAATGTGAGAAAGGTATGTTGTGAGCAAAAAAGATTCAAAAAATTAAATTATTCACAGCAAATTGACAATAAATTGATTTCCATATATATATGGTTGGATAATGACTGGTACTAGTAAGTAATAGTAATAGTACCTAGAAAATAAAAAGGACCACAAGAGTGTAGTGCTTATAGTACTCCAAGTAATATATATATGTAGTACATGCAATTTGGCTTTATGCATGTGTAGAATATTGTCTATAGACGAGCTAATAGAACTAAAAAAACCTAGTAGAATAATAAATAAAAGGTACATGAGCCGAGCTTGCCATCAAAAGGAAGATCCTTTTCAAATCATCATCATACCCTCTCGGCCTATCATCGTCATACAGGTCTTGTATTACCTAATATATTTTAAATGTGTTACATATACGCAGGACCGTTCCTGATCATAGGCAAAATAGGCATTTGCCTAGAGCCCAGAGTTGGAACGGACCTTAAAATTAGATAATGTTAGTTAATGGAAGTACACACTTAAAAATTTGAAATTTATGAGTAGTTCTTTTATCATTCAAGAATAATACTATAATACATCTACATTTTTAATGCTAATTATATTATAATATATAAGATCTATCTTTATTATTTTTCTAAACACCCATTTAAATTCAGAATCGACCCTTCATAGAGAGGGCCCACTTCTTTCAGCTTGTCTAGAGTCCATACAATGCCAAGAACGACACTGTATATTGTATATATATATTTAATTTCTGTTTCATTGTACTTGCAATTGAGAGTGACGTTTTCCCACGTAAAATATCACAATATCAGTTACAAATATTTTAAAACGGAGGTAATATTATTCGGTTTTAGTCTTTGGAATCCTTGAATGGTGAATCAGAAATGAGCTTTTGGATCATTTCACTTGTCTCTGCCTCGGACATTATATTACTCCCTTCTTCATTTTTGGATTTTGAATAGGCCTCGAAAAATTCTTTGTTTTCCTTCTCTAGCTCCTTCCACACTGCGTAATTAATATTTTTATTTTTTATGAGTTTAAACAATTTAAAAAGAACCACAAAGAAATATTATACTTATCCGTTCTAAAATATTTGTTACTTGAAACTATTCATCTGTTAAGCTTATTTTAGAAATTGCGACTTATGTGTAATAAAAATTTTAGTCAAGTAAGAATTAAGATTTTATTTGAATCGTCTAATCTCATATATCTATGTTAGACCAGGCCTTATGGCGGTCCCGCGAAGCCGGTAAACGCTTGGACACAGAATGGAAGTTTGTAAAATTGAAGACAAGGCAAGAACACTAACTTTTTACAATTTTTAATTATGTTTGATTCAATATATAAATAATAAAATAACATAATAAATTATATAAAAAGTCAAATATAACAAATATATAGAAAATAATTAAGTATATATATACTTGGTTCTCCTACATAATTCAAGAATCAAAGCATAGACATTTTGATTATATGGTTTAATCATCAATATCTGTGTCAATTTTGTACATCCAAAAGTTATTAAAAATATATATTTAAAAATTATAATATTAGATGAATATAATAAAATCTCACATTTAATTACTACGGTAACAAAGATGTCATACATATTTTATGTCATGTCAAATAAATAAATAGTACTAATATTGAACAATTTCAATTGTAATATTATTGGACAAATTCAACTTTATTGTACAAGCACTTACATAGTTACATGAACTTTCTCGTTAACCTTTAATTTTGCTTAGCTTTTCATGTTTTCACAATTAAATTTCAAGGTTAAGACATAAAGTATACTAATTAAACTAAATTAAAATAGGGTTAAAAGAAGTAATATATTAGCATTAATTAGTTATACTAGATACGTTTAGTTGGACTTATTATCAATATTAGTATAATTTTTAATAATCCGAGTAAAATGGGGCGCAAACACTTCATAAACCAAGCTAATACGCGTACAAAACCATACAGCAATGAAAAGGAAAACCTCCAATAACTTATAAAATGTGTATACCAATTTTAGTTCATCAATGTGGGATAAATCATCCAAACAATATAATATTACTTAAATTTATATCAAATTGAAACCGTATCACCAAACCACATATGAATTCGCAATCATGGGAGGTTCTGAGCATGTTCAGCATGTTCCATCGTACAGGGCCCAAAAAAATTTGGGGGCCTCAATATTAACTTACGTTATACGGAGTACTATATATTTAGTGTCTAAAGATACAAAATTGATAAAAACATATCATAATCTTTGAAATTGCACAGGGCCTTCAAAATTTTTTTCAACTTATGCTCCGCCCCTGTTCGCAATAACCATCTTAAACTACTAGAAATCATATTTTCTCATGATTATTAAATTCATTATATTAATTTTGTATTCTTAAGGACTTGCAATAATATACTTTATTAGAAGTATGATTATAAATTTATCAACTATCATTTTTGTACAATAAATTACCCAAAATAAATAATTTAACTTTTAAATTTTCATACAATGATTCAGAGTTTTGATTAACCCTAAAAATTCCAATATATGGTTTGTTTTCTTAGAGTGCACCTAGGTGACCTACCATCTTTTTACAGGCCATTTTGCAAAAATTTAAAACAATATACTATTTAAATAAAACTGATAGGAGTATATAAAAATGTAAAAAACATGTCTTACTTTTTATTTTTAACTGTTTTGTGTTTTTTTTTTTTTTTTTTTTTTTTTTGCTTTTAATTAACGTACTATGCTCAGTATCCTCCACTTTACCAATTTACCCATTTTTTTTTTTTATAAAACTTAATAATTAGCGTGCACATAATAAACGGACCAAACAATTATATGATTCTAGAAAGATTTGTCATACGCCACAACTATTATTTTAAATTTTTAGTTGATTTAATTCCGTGATATGATATGAAAACAGATCACGGATTTAAATATTAATATATCATTTATGTATCCTCTTTATTAGCGAGACTATTAGCATCAATACAAGAGATACATGTGCGCATGCATCGACATATATATAATAATCTAATTGATTTATTCTTGTGAGAGATTATCTCTCGGTGAAACGACTTTAAAATAAGATGTCTATATGCTAATTGTTTGTGATAGTGGGCTATTTAGCCTTCATATGAGGTGTGTTTCACAGTGAGACCGTCTCATACAATAATTTATACATCATTCTCTTAATAAAAGGCGTAATAGACTATATAACATACTACTATTGGCTTCAAATGTGATTTCTTAAGAAAAGATTATTAATAAGCTAATTAAAAGGCATGCATGCAGAAAAAGAAAGAAAAACAAACCAGTAGAGGTGATAACAGGCTTGATATTAGCATGTTTAGACAAAGCCTCCATGCACTCCTCTTTTGTCATGTGATATATCAAACATTTCTCTATCAAATGTTGCACCTGCACCCACACACTTTTCTTTTTATCACTCATACACACTTATACCAAAGAGTAATTAATAAATAGCTATAGCAATAAAAAAAAATAAAAAATAAAGAGCTTAATTGGAAATCACTAGAACTATTAGCTGATAAGTTAGTTATTTAAGCCAACTTTATAGTTGATAAATTTAATTGTTGGCTCTTATATTTTTTAAAGGAACCAACTTAACCAAAAACTTAAGCTGGTGGTTGAGGCCTCAAAATATATTATATACTCTAACACGCCCCTTCGCTTGAGAACTGGACGCAGTATAGACCCTCTTCATATCCGACGCTAGATATTCATCATAAATAAGGGTTGGCTTCTGATATCTATGTCAATGAACCAACTCAACCAAAAGCTTAAGCTGATGGTTAAGCCCTATAATATGTTATATACTCAGATATATCAATCAAGAAAAAAAACTATATATTGATCATAATTAATTTTTTAATTTGATTTAAAAACAGACTTTTTAATTAGCTAAAAAGCTACTCTCTCATATTCATAGAGAATGAGACATTTTCTTATTGGGTCAATTCACTGAAAATGTCAATACCCTTTATGGAGAAAGAGATTTTCCCCTTTTACCCTATTTTAGCTAATGGGACATTTTCTTTTTGTTATTCTTCTTTACCCTTTTACCCTTACTACAACAACACAACAACACATAAATATCAATACCCTTTATGGAAAAAGAGAGTTTTCCACCCACTTTTAAGTAGTATCCCACCCCTCATTAGTTTTGGTGCAAAAACCAAATATCCCATTCTCTATGAATAAGAGGGAGTATTTACCAATTAACTTTTTTTCGTAATACACAAATGAAAAAACCATTTACCAAACGCATATAAAAATAGTTAAAAAGAAAAGATGAGAGTATAACCATATGAATATAAGAGGAAGAAGAAGAAGAATCACCCATGAATAGCAAAACCAAAAAACCAAAAAGAGAAAGAAGTAGAAAATGAGATTTGAGAGTAGTTGGTAAGATACGAATAAAATCATAAAATAGCTAAAATTTATAGACTAAAAAAAAGGAATCAGATTTAGTGTAATTTGCATAGGTGGGACCCATTATTCCCACGTGGGAGATAAACGTTTATTGGTTGTGAAAGGATTAGAGGGGATTGGGATTTGTTGTTGATCATCTATGTTGTCTTCTTTTTCTTAGCTAATTTTGCATTTCCTCTTCACGTGATTTCTGGGCCCTCTTTTTCTATTCTTCTCCAATTGCTTTTCCTAATCTTGCTTACGTGTCACTCCCCTGGCTTAGCTTTTGATCCTATTGCCTTTTCTCATCCAATCATGTCTTGACACCTAGGATTTAGTTAGTTAATGAACTAGCTAGAAGCTTGTATTAAATCTTAATACACTAAAATACTTTTCGAGATGTTGGATTTAGTGACACTAAAAAAATGATGCTGACTTAATGATATATTTATTTGGTGTTTAGCGACATATGTAATTGTTACTATAATCTATAGTGATATTTATGAGAAACGATAAGTATGATTTTTTATTATGCTGTTAAAAGGTATAATACATGTCACTAAATGCATTATATATATTATTAGAAATTCGAAGTAAGACATGTAAATTAAATGTCGCTAATTGTATCACACCAAATTATGTTGTAGTGATTAGCTGGTTTTCGAGAATTATAAGTTAGTCTAATAGTTAAAGACTTTCCCTTTTGATCTTTGTGTTGTGATATTGCAGTGTGAGAATGATTCGAATAATTCGAATAATTCGAATAATTCTCACTGTCTACAGAAAATATATATTATAATGAGCTCTTTGTTGTTACCCATTAGTTTATGCTTGCTAATAAATAGCTATTCATCATACACTAGAAGCTTGTAATTAAATCTTAATTAAGTTCATTTTCTAGAATTATAAGTTAGACTAGTAGTTAAAGATTTTATTTTTCTTCCTTTATATTGTGATATTACAACACAAGGAATAATTTGAACAATACTCACTATTTACATGATAAACTAATTTATATTAGTTGTATTGTTACGATTCCCATCAATTCAGAGCAAATATTCCATTTGAGATTAACACAAATATCAAAGCAAAAAAAGGAACTGCAATATAATTTTATAATTTTATATTATACATAATTAGAGAAATTATATTGGATTGCGTGGAAAGTCAAATGATACAAATATTTGAGAACAGAAAAAGTACATATTTTAAAGCCGCAATCATAAGCTTAATGATAAAGGACCCATAATATATATATATATATATATATATATATATATATATATATATATATATATATATATATATATATATATATATATGTTATATACGGTAACAATATTTGATTTTAATTGGAGATAGTATAAGGGTTGAATTTCAACATCAATAGACTATTTTTGATGATGGAAGCCATTTATATTGCTGTCGTTGGTTTTGTATTTAACAAAAATAATTATAATAAAAACAATTGCGTGATCAGGTCGTCTAGTGTTTTGATAAATTCATATATATTATTATTACAACCCCACCAATCAGTTTGCAAGAACGTTAGCTCTTTAAGATAACATAATTTCTTCTTTTTATGCCCAATTTCATTATCATAATTCAACTATAATATTGTGAAATACTCTACTTATTATTATTAAATTGATAGACGCTAAAATAGTGTAGATTAAGTTTATATAAGATTTTTATTAAGTCAAACTCATGTTAAATTAGGCTGGACTTATTGTGAATGTCAGCTCATTAACGGGGAGATACGAGGTGCACACACTTCATAACCCAAGTTTATATATGTTATCCCAAAACTATATGGCAATAGAAAGGTCTCCAATAGCTTATAAAGTGTGCATATCATTTTTCGTTTGTCGATGTAGAATAACTCATCCCAATAAAGTTGTGTTTAACCGATAAAGTAAACTAGTTTTCTATTATTTTCGGCAAAAACAAATATTATTTACATTTAATGTCCTAATTTATGGGAGAAGAACACATCAATAAAAGTTGAATTTGATGTCTGAGTCAAAAGAAAAAGGTAAGAAATGACTGTTCTAATAGATTTCACTAAGGTGAAAATTATAGGTGTTTAACGGGCTAGGTTAGGGTGTGGTGGGTTAAAGTCCGTTTCACTTTAATCCGTTTTTTAAAAGTTTATCAAATATTTTATAGGTCAACCCACTTTATATATATAATAATATCATATAAAAATATTAAAAAGCTGTAAAAAAAATTTCACAATCAATTCCCGTAATTATCAACCTTGTTCGTCTCGACTACACCAAGGTTGCTATAGGCCCGACCCGTTATTAATCCAATCCGCTAATAATCAGTTAAAAATATGACCCGATTTAACCCACCACCATAAGTACATTGACATCCTCATTTTTATCGGGGGATAAATGACATCTTTGTTTCTCTATGACCGGAATATAACCCGATTTAAAAATATGACCCGTTATTGATGATGATGAAATTACATCTTTGTTTATTAATTAATTACGGTTAATTTATGTATTTTCATGGATAATTTTGTGGCTAATTTGATGAATAAAAATAAATGATAGATAGTTTAATTTATAGGATTCTAATTCGATAATATGTGAGAAATTAAATAAGAAGATTACATTTGATAAGAAGGATATATCATTTCTCATATTTATCACATAATAACCTATTTGTATATATAGTGATAATAATACTAGTTTTTCTAACGCTATATTATTAACCTTAGATTCTTTATCTTATTAAAGTAAAGGCGTATAATGCCCTTATCCTTTCTATTTTAAACATCTTTTTTTTGGATTTCACCCAATAATAAAAACTAGAAAATCGATTACATGGATTTTCGATTTTCCAAAGATCTCAAACCAAATTTGGATCCAATTTAAAATTTGAAGATGTAATTCAAATCATCTAATTTTTCAAAATTAGATAAATTACTCAATTTTTAAACTAAATAATAAATGTTTCAGAACAGATAATTCAGATCACACCTGTAAATAAGACTAGTTATCTATTGTAGATTTAATTAGAAAGTTCTCTTTACATCCCTATCTCACACACGTGCAAATTTTGCATTACAAAAAACTCAACACTATCCCAAATAGCATTCTCCACCTAGCTTTTCCAAAACATTTGCTATTATTCATATAAGTACTAATTATACATATATATATAAATTAAATTTTATCATTAATTAAAGTCCTTATATTTTGCACTTGATTATTGATCAATAAAGCTACTTAAGAATCAAACTCATGACATTATTCGATAAAACGATATTTGTTTTAACTGACAGAAAATTATATAATATCGTAAACAAACAATTACATATTAGGATCGAAAGGAGCTCAAATTGAGCACTGGTTTGTAGCTAAGATGACAAATAATGTAGGTATGATTAGAATAGGTAGTAATAGTAAAGTGAATTTTAAATACCACACAAAAAAGATTAGAAATGTTATCCAAGAATCAAAGTAAATGGAACACGTACTTTCAAAGTTGTACAAACTTTTGTTTGCAACCACTTTTACATACATGGTGTCTATGGAAAATATAGTTAGGATAGGGGATCTTATCTCCAATCATATTAGGTAACAATTCATTGAAAAACTCTTATCATTTCATCTAAGTTCATGTAAATTTATCAGGTTCAGTCTAGTATCATATGATTCGATAATTTATTTGAGAATCGCAAATGAAAAATACTTTATGATTGATTTTGGATGATTTTAGAATCATTTCAAGTGAATTATGTTTTGAAAAGCAAATTAATTATCAGGTATCGAAATAAACTAATATTCAAAGTGTTAGAGGATTAGTGCATTGCATGGTCGCTAAAGAAATTAATAGCGCGATAAAGGTGAAAACTCTTTCTTCAAATGACAAATAAGGCTGATTAGAGCTAAGAAACTCGTTTTTAAAAGGTTTCATATTTTATGTATGGTTTTAAATTTTAATAATGAAAGGGAAGATTTTTGGACCCAATGATGATGAGAAGTGGAGTAGAAGGTCGAAAAATAGAGTATAAATGATAAAATTTGCTCACCAACAATACATGCTAAGGAATGAGTTATATTGTAATCAAAATCAGCTTCAAGTATAAGTAACTTGGCTTTTGCTGATGGGCCTTGAATACTAATAAAGTTGTAATCTTCAATTTTTCACGCATTTCAAGTAAAACATTTCATTATATTTTTACTTGAAATGCGATAGAATTTAGAAAATGGATTTGGACAATCCAAATAAAGAGGAGAAAAAGTAGTCCACTCGATCATAAACCCAAAAAAGGTTCACTACTAAAACCAATTGGTGATAGTAAGAGTTACTCCTTGAGCTAATAAAGTGATGCATACTTTTCTCTTTCACCGATGTGGGACAACTCACATGTGGGAAACACATGGGCACTTCAACAAAATAAGAGGTGAATAATATTTAAATTCGTGATCACTTATCACTTCAGATATCATATTGAGAGAAAAATTTAATCGATAACTTTAACTGATAATTAAAGCGCAAGACATACACTCTAAAATTAAATACTCCCTCTGTTTTCATATGTTTTTCTCACTTTCCCCATTTGGAAATTTTTAAAAGTTCTTCTCATTTAGAATCTTTCTATTTTAGTAACCAATAGAATTCAAAGAAATTATTACACTTACACTCTAATCTATAAGAATTAATTTACATGTTAATTCCCAATGCATTTACTTTACATACACCCAATGAAATTTAATGATATTATTACACTTACACTTTAATCAATAGAAACTTTATTTTTTATATTATTTTACTCAACTCTCATAATATCTATTTTGTAATTATAGTTTATATTGGTTTCTTCCCAGATTCCAAATGAGAAGAACAAATGAAAACGAAGGGAGTAGTTTTCTATATTAAATTGTTTTCAAAGATTTTAAAACACATATTGCGTTAACAGTATAGAAAACATTCCTTTTCAATTGTTTTGTCCAAGTATCGTAGTCAAGTCCTACAATTAAGGGGAACCTCTAGTAATGTTGTACGGGTAATAATTACAACTAGTTGTACATGCTTTTTTTTTTTTTTGAGAAAACTAGTTGTACATGCTTCATCCTCTAAATAATTCATATATTGAACATGATTTTTTTATGTTATTATATCTAAAATCATACAATTATATTAGTACTAGTATAAAACTCCGTGTATTGCACGGAGTCTGCATAGTGAATTTTCTTTACACATAAATTTTAAAAAATTGTTTTCATATCATCATTATGAAATTATAGTACTATAAATAAAATTTAATTATATATTAAAATTGTTTATCAAAATATAATGTCTTGATAAATAATTAAATAAAAGACTAATAAAAAATAAACAAAAAATTTTATATATCATCATTGATATTAATGGAAAACATTAGATTTTATTTTTTTAGTACTTCATAATATTTCAAGAAAAATAAGATATCATTATTGCAATAATTTTATTAAAATAATAAAAGCATTTTATATAAAATGAAAATATTGAGATTCTATGCATATTGCCACTCATAATTAAATGAACCTTAATTTTGCTACATTTGGCAAATAGCTATTAGATTGCCATTTGTCATTTAACAGCAAAATTATACTCCCTCCGAATCATTTTAGATGTCTCATTTGGATTTTCACGGATATTAAGGATAGTGTGGGGTCTATTAAAAAGGTGGTAGTTGGGTATTGGAAGTAGTAAAAGTGGGGGTATTTAGGTAAAAAAAAGACAAAAAAGAAAATGTGACAATTAATATGATTTTGCTAAATAAGAAAATGGGACAACTAAAATGATTCGGAGGGAGTAGTATTGTAAGATTTGAAGTAAATTAAATATTTAGGGAAATTTTTTGAAATCTTAGCGTAGTTGACAATGTTCTTATAATTCTTACAGTTACTCTTTAGTATCAAATTAGTTTGGACAATGACCTTATTTTCATTAATGACATTGAGTTTTCCTCGTATAATTAATGAGCCGTTAACATTTATGTAAGATACTCAAAAATCAAAATAATGTGACCCTTTAATCTTCAAATAGCTACTTTTTCAGTCTACTTTTTAGTTGTTTGACAAACTAAAAATCAAATATTAATTAAAAAATAATAATAATAAAAACTAATTTCAAAAAACCCATTAAATATTAATAGTAATTAACTCAAAAAAATATATATATTAATAGTAAAGCTTTCCCTAGTAGGGTGATTGTCAAAAATATCAATATTAGAGTTGCTTGTAAGGGGAATCATATTTTGAAAGATAAGTTGATGAAAGAATTATTTTATGTGGGGCTTGAGTGTGTGACAGAGTTGTTCGGAGATTAGGAGATTTTCTTCATGTATTATCCCATATTTATCTTGTTACTTCTGCTCTTCACTTTTCTTTCACGTACTTATGTCTGATCCTTGATATTCAGATATTAATATGACATTTAAACATTTTATTTTAGATGTAAAATTGGATGTTTGCACGTATCCTACGTACGTACTAGTATATGAAATCGGTACTTAAGTCCAAATAACATAGGTTATCTTGGTATATATAACTCATTTGTAAAAAACTAATATCATATGATTTTAATCATCATATTGATTCATCATTTACACTTCAAATATATTTTGGTACTCATATAAAGCTTTTTTATCCCTTTAAAAAATTGATGTTCAATATGAAATACTTATGTATAGAATAAATTATAATGCTATTAAAATGATTTAAAGCATAATGTAGCATTTGACACGGGTATATAAACAAAGTACTCAAATGAGAGACTGTTTTTCGGTTAGACGGCCTCAAACAAGAAACCTATATGCTAATAATAATATGTATAAAATGAGTTATTTAACCCATATATGAAGCGGATCTTTCGGTGAGACCTTAATTCTTTTTATAAATGTTAAATTATGGCCTCTCCTCTCATCTTATTAAAACAAAAGTTCGTATTAGTTTTACTATTTATTTCAAACTAATACTTCTATTAGAATTCAATATGTTACCTTCAAAATATGACGTTGATAGAATATCTCTCCTTACCTTAGTTTTTCATTTGTTGAAGTTATACATATACAAGCATGAAATATTAGCATTTAATAAGCTATAACAAGAATATGTAATAAATTTAAAAAGCATTATATTCATTTTATATATTATATTTTTTCATTAATAAATACCTTTCTTCATATTTATTTTGTATCATATCACAAAGGCTATTATTAAGCTAACAATAAACCATGCATTTAGAATTGCTTTAACTAGTCTGAATCAAAATACAGAAATTCATTGTCCTCATTTCCAAAGACCAAAGAAAATGCCCCAAAGGAAAATCAACCAAATATTACAAAACCACGCAATAAAGTTCGTTTCATATTTTATTTGGAAGGGCAAACTGGGGTAATAAACACCATATAAATAGGAATTTCCATACATATATGTGAATACATTCACATTCATCTTACAAAAAATCACCTCAAAGAAATAGCAATAAATAGCTAATTACAATAATGCAATCATACCATGTGGTATTTCAGAAAAAATGATGTAATTTATGTACAAATAAGCACCATTTTGAAAGAATGACACACTAGTTGTGGCAGGGTATGTTTTAAGACCTCCCGGGCAGGAGTGGTTCCTGCAACTGGTGATCAGAATTGCTTGCAACCGATGATGTCTGAACACCGGATTCTAAGTCTATGGTAGTTGCAGTTTCATTCTTTTGAGCGAGTCTCGGGAAACTGCTTGGCTTGCCGCCATTGATGGAATCTGGTGTTCTTGGCATCTCGAATTCCTGTACGTGTTGGAAGCAAACTTGAACAGCATCATGCACTCTCACAAAATACCATTCCTTCCCGATCAATTCAACTAGACCAGCTCGGGTTAAAGTTTTCAGAACTTCTTTATTAGGATTGGAAATTACAATCTGCAAAACCAACAGTGGAGCCAAAATACTTTACTTATTCACATTCATAACCAATGTCAATTCTTCTATACAATACTGGAACAAGTATAAAACCTGGATGCCCCGAGCTTTGTACTCGTGATACAAGTCTTTTAAAGCCTGAGCAGCGCTTGAGTCAATGTATGTCACAGCTGCAAAGAAATAAGCCTAATATATCAATATGAGTTCTTTACTTTAAAGAATCACGAAAAAAATTATGTTTTCAGGATAGGAAACTTCAGATGTTGAGAAGCATAGTTGTAAGGCCCATCAGCTTTGTCAGACAAACCAAACATCAGTTTGGCCAACATGATAACTCTAACTTATATGTATCAATACAACTCCCCACCGTTCTTTGTTACTCTTTTCACTTCATAAATTTGTTAGGAATATTGGTGACTTATGTTCACTAAGTTTTGACTTAATTAAGTAATTTAATCAACTGTGTTAGTATGGTAAGAGAGAGCCATGTGTTAGCTTGGCATTGGTTAGAGCAGGAAGAATTTTAGTAACAATGATTGATCAATTATAGGTTTGTGTAAATCTTGGAAAGCAAGACAAAGAATCAGCCTAGGACAATTTTAGAATGGCAAAAGGGTGTATAGGGGACCATTGGACACGTTGATCATGCAAGCTGACCAAAAAGAAGCTCGCAGCAAGTGCTTGAACGAGCACCTTCTGCCAGCAGGCTTCTCCCTGTTTCTGTTTCATTGGCTGTTTTTGTGTTGTCCCTATGCCTTTGCCCTATGCCTCCCTAGTCCCTATAAGTACCACACTGCAAGGTCATTGTTTGCAAGCCAAAAGTCTCAGTAAAAACTCTACTTTCTTAATTAGTTTTATTACTCCCTAACTTAGCCTCTCTTCCCAGTTAATCTCTCCATTTAATTCCTTTAAGTTAATAGTTTGTCCTTTAAATACATATACAATCCTAACTAGGTATGGTGGATGCAGCCTTATTTTGTGAAACACCTTAAATCAGTGTCGATTATTGCTTTGTTCATTTTGTCATTCATCATACTTTGGTTCATATCCTTGTGCAACACAGACACTCATTTTCTTCGTTAAAATATTGATCTTTGTTGTGTGGGTGTGCCACTCATTTCAATATTAATGAATACTTTATAAGATATTGTGGCACCAACAAATATTCCCTCTGAGTTTCATGCTGTCCTGCTTACTTGCTTAGTAGGCGGTCAAAGGGCTTTAGATGTTAAAATCTTGTATTTAAACAGACCATTTTGACCTTTACCTAAAATGAGGGGAGTAATTTGATGTTTGATTGTACTTCATTATGGTATAACATCTGCAACATTCTCTAGTTCAATAAAGCAAACATGACTCAAAAAACAGTGAGTGACAATATCAAAAGAAAAGATTCAAGGTACTTACGTGACAACTCAAGAATTACAAAATAAACTTGTTCCACCTCAGGACCACGTTTTATTGATCCATCATGATTTGTTTCGTACTCCCGCAGCCTACATGAGGAAAAAATATACTTCTATATTTAACATTCGGAGGTTTAAGTGTAAATACGAGGACTTGCAAGTTGCAAATTAACATTTCATAGTTCATTTCATCAGAAATGCAGAACACAACGAATATTTAATCATACTAGAAAATGTATGAAGTTACCTATCCTTTATGTAACTAGTGTTGGCAAAATACATAGGCGCATCAACACGGACAACCACTATCCCGTGATATGTGTATGCTTCTGGATATTGTTGAACGTTTCTGTAAATTGTTGTGCCTGGAAGACGACCCAGTACAGCTGCAGAGTTACAAAGCATAAAAGAATATTTTAGTCCTTCAATTAATAGGAAGCTAATTAGTGGAAACTAATGCTAGCTAAAAACAATCATTCCGCTCAAGCGATACAAGACTTGTAACAACTAAAATTAGCAACTCACCAATATGTGGATTTGCTGATTCATATATAACAAAAGCAAGTGAAAAACCAACCTACAAAACAAAAATGAATCAACCAATAAATCAATGTCAACCACAATTTACCTACCAATGGATAGGATTTTATTTGTAACATTTTACACTGTAGTAGTCAGTTAATGAAACCTAAACCAAGAGATAATTCTGTTAACTAACTAAAAATGAAAATCAGCAATGGCTAAGTTGAACTTCCAGCAGTGAGCTTTATTATTATTTTAACTAAACGCAGCAGAAGACAGCTGCTGCTCTATTATTTTTGGTGGAAGTACTTAAATCATATACTTATATTAAATCATACCTATTATATACATCACTAATTAATATTTATAAGCTGTAATAGAATACACAAGTGCCTGAGACATAAAATCCATGTACAGATCATCCATGCAAGCAAGAATCAATCAGGCGCACAAATCACAGTATGTTATCACATAAATTCCATTAACTTTAAAAGTATCACAATTTCAATTTGCAGCAACAAGCACACTTCCAAATTTCACCACACCAATTGTGAATAATTCCAATTTTAAGTACCTCATAGACCACTTATACCACATAACTCCAACTGTGAATGGGCTCAAAACTTGAGGATATTGTACATTAAAGTGGTCCATAATCAACCGTCTACTTGTGCACATCCACATCAATGAGTCCATAAATCCCTATTTTTGGACAAATATCTACTTCATGATCAAATCCAGGACTGAATAGGTAGTATAATTTTGCAAGGAAGCTTCTCATGTAATAACCCAACCATTCACAAAGCGTCATGGCAATGTAAAATTTCACAACATATAAAGATAGAATCCATGTACAAGTAAGATGTACTATCATTTTTGGAATGAGAATATGAAGTTATAGGAAATTTATGATTTATATATGTATGTGAATATGTTACACTTCAAGCATATGAGATGATGATACAAAACTCACCCCAACTAGCACACCAATCTCAATTCCAAGGAACAAAGTTGCCGCGAAAGTGACAGTCCAAAGAAAAAAATCTTTTTTATCTACACGCCATAGAAGCATAGCCTCTTCATAATCCACCTACAAAAACAAATCACTTGAGGATTTTAAATAGAATAACAGAATAACACAACTACAAAAGGTATGTTATTTCAACTTTAATGATTAAACCGAATTTTTCGCAACATTTTTCTTTCAGCATTTACAAACTGCTGTCTTTCACCAGTAACAGATTAATAAACAAAATACTAACTTTTCAAATTTCAACCATATTAGCCATTAGCCAAAAACAAAACAGAATCCCAGATATATCCTTGGAGATGTATGCATTCACACGGCAAACAAGGTGTTCGTAGCAAGAAGACCAAATGTTCTTAGCATCTAGGCGAGAGATGAATAAATAAAGAATTTCAAGATAACCAATAAGATTATGACTACAATAAACATATCGACTTTAAAGCCCAATAACTAATTGTACTTACCAGACCCATGACGGCAGAAATAACGATAGCAGCCAAACCGCACTGTTGATTTTGTTGACAAAGTAAAAGATCTTGTGAGCAATAATGATAAACAATTCAAAAAAAAGTAGAGACCAGATAGAATATGTGCTCTGAACATACAAAAATGTTACAGTGAAAAACAGGAGTTGCCTATGTTCAATATTATGAATATGATCCAAGACAAATAGCTTCTATGGTCATGCTTGTATTAGTTGAAAATATTTATGGGGGAAATAAAAGTCAAACTAAGAATGAAGGTTATTGGAGTGTAAATTAAGAGAATATTGTTGTTGTCAAAGGTAAGAAAAAGTTGAATAGTGATGGAGAAAAAGGTTTAGAAGAATTAGTCCTGTTATTTCGGGGTAAATATTTACCCTTAGTGGGATGGAGGGGAAGTATTTCTCCCTTCTCCCCCAAAATAAGGTTGATCATCTTCATTTTCCTTCATATAACCATACCATTATGTTCTTTATCTGTCATCTCCTCTTTCAAATTTACCTCTACTTACTGTCATTTGTACAGTTTCACATTTATTTTCCCTCAAATATTTATTCTAAATACAAGCATGCCCAACAAGAAAATATAACACAAAACTTGAAGGGATTCCTAATTCCATGCAAGTTGTACCTTATACAAGAAAAACATGGAGATTGAAATGAGCATCACACCTGAGGTATGTCTACAAATAATGGAGTCAAGAATAGGAGAGCACAACTCATTATAATTCCTGTGAGTATCCCGGCAAAGCCTGTTTTTGCTCCACTTTCATGATTCACTGCAGATCTAGAAAACGAACCTGCAACACCAAATCAACAAAAAGTGTCATTCTGCAAGGAACTAGCTGCATGAGGACAAAGTTAGAATTATGTCGCGAAAGCAATTGAGTTTGTTGCAATCTCAGCTTTTATAGTTATAGTACAAACAGCGGTGTACAACACTATATATCTCCAATGCCACTAAGTGACTCTCCCTTAAGCAGAGTTTAGAGGGGTTGGATTTGCATAACCTAATCAATGTTATAACGAAGAGTTTGTTTTTGAATGATCCTTGATGGCAAATATTATATGAAACTTACATAAATAAGAAGCTCAAGAGTTATTTAACTAAAGTCCAATGTAATCTACAACCGAACCACAACAAATCTTGGCACCAGCGTGAATGGACATCATAAACAAAGCATTTAGGAAAAGACTAAGAGGTCATTTAATTGCATACTAATTCTATTGGAATTTTGGTCTGATAAGAATTGCATATCGGTATAGTTTGGTTGACATTTTCTAGGCCAAGCTTGAGCAATGGAAATTTCCCTCTAGTGGAAATTCTTACAAAATATAGACTTAATTACTGGGGAAAGTCGTCGTGTCGGTAATTTCAAAATCCTGATTCAATTGCGAATTCTAGCGTTCAACCAAACAAAAAATCATTTCTTAGTAACTCAACAAAGGAAGTAACTTCCAAAGTAATAGAAAATTCCTAATGAAATTTACTTCCTACCTCGACTGAACAAGCTCTTAATAGGAAATTGATTGGTTATTATGTGGTTTTCATGGGGGAGAGTTTATTGTCTCTCAAGTCCTATTGTTAAAAAGTAGATATAGATCGTTTGTTACTATAATCTTATAGATCACCGTGAATACAAGCTTACAATTGTATCTTAATTTTTTTCCAATGTTGAGTTACAATTGAATCCTTAATTCATAGCACATTTCGTAGAAGTTAAAACAAAAATATCCACTCCACACTTTTATTATGAAATTAAAATGTTAAATATATGCAGTAAAAAATCAATCTCTAGCCAGGATGTAGCAGAACGATTGATAGATGAAAATCTTACCAGTACTAGGATATGAAGAAAAAAACGACCCGGCAATGTTGGCTACACCAAGACCAAAAAGCTGTCAAATGTAATTCGTTAGCTTTAAAAATGATTTCAGAATACTAAGATTAGACTTCGATAGATGATGATAGCCAATAATAATCACTTCAACCTAACAGTGACTTGTTTTCTCTTTCACTATAGTCTCTTCATCATTGAATTTTAAAACTAGGTTTGCATTTATTTATGCATGCTCATTGATCGAACTCTATATCGTTAAGATGCAACAAATCTGCTTGAAACTTACCTCTTGATTTGAATCTAAATCATAGCCATTCTTCGCTGCAAGTGCTTTAGCAATTCCTACAGATTCCTGAAGTGCAACCATTAAATAACACATTAAGAGCTGTATAACCTGGTGGGTATACATTACAAAAGAAGAAAACTTCTCCACAGTTCTTAGTTCCTTACCAATATGGCTACACCAGTTATAAGAAATGCTGTAGGAATCAAGGATTTGAAATAATCAAAAGCTTTAGGAACTGAAAACTCCGGGAGTCCTTGAGGTATTTCCCCAACCTATATCAATAATACACAATTCTTAATAAAACAAAAAGGAGCCTTGAGATAGTAATAGGAAATACACACAGACACTATACAATCATAATGCATAGTGAAGAGTCTATAGACCCTCAAAGGCTCAAATTTTATACGTTAATGTACTTTAACTATAAAATTTTGCTGCTTTCAGTCTCTAATTTCTGTATAAATAGGGCCAACAAGGCCATAACAAATCAAGTATAGTTTCCTAGCACATAAGCCATGACAAAAACCGAGGTTCCCATTCTTTTGACCCTTGACATAGATGTTCTAAATTTAAATATTTTCCAATGCTAAAATTACTTAAATAATAAATATCTCTTTATGTCTTGAAAGGCTACTATCACTATCAAATTCTCAGAATAGGCTAAGAATAACCGTATGTAAACCTTCAATGTGCACCAGTTTTTGGCAAAAGATATGAACAACAGTACAACACATAATGAAAGAATATTCAGAAAATCTAGATAAATTAATTTCATTAGACTCATAATATTATAGTATCTTTGTTAGATTGACTTTAGGCCGTGTCGTGCAAGAGAAGGGAGAAAATAAAGGGTTAAGGGGTTGGTAACCATATAACTGATGAAGGCTTTCGCATAGTTGTTGTGTAACAAACTATATGTTCATCCTGAATCGAATTTTGTTGTTTTACTCTTCACTTATCTGTTTTCAAGTCACAGGACACTCAATGATAGTAGAATTGAGGATGATGATTTCACTAAGGAAAAAGAATATTGTGCATTTTGATAGGAACCCAACTCGTCTCTCCATCCAAAATAAGGTAAGTTCCCCAGGCATATGATGCATTCGTTAGGATAAAAAAGTAAATGGAAGAACTTAACGTTAATTGCTACAAGAAGTATTTTCCTATCAATGTAATGTGAATATATAGACAGTTAGACATATACAAGTGAATAAAGATCATAAGACTATTGTTAGTAATCTATGTCAACATATCTGGATTTCAAATTTCATTTAAAAAAAAGAAGCAAAAGACACTCATACACCGTTACAAACTTCAAGGCAAAGATGAAAGTATCGTACCACACTGATGGCTGATGGATGAAATAATTTGACAATAGCAGTACCCAAAACAACTCCTGTCAATGGACCTGCTGCTCGGATAAATCTTAGATACTTCCTCGTTTTCCCCTATAAAAACAATACCATGATGATCATCCTATTTCTAGATGATACTAATTATGAAGTTTAAAAAAGAATACAGCAAATCCATAGAAATTTCCTTACCAGGTGCTTCATAATCAACATGATAGCTAGAATCAAAGACCCCAACATGAATGGTGGCCATGAAAACTACAAAAGCAATAGAAAAACTGTTAAGGATATTAGCTCCATATACCAATATAAAACCCCAAGAAAAAATGCGCTATGTTGAAAGAAAGCAGTGCAAGAGAAAGGGTACTCAAATGAAGTCAAATTTTCAAAATAGTAGAATGAAGAATGGATTATCAAATAGTTCAACAATGTTGCTGGTGATGGTTTATCTAAAATATGGGGAACTGCTACAGACACTCCAACTAAGTACTGTGCATGTAATTTTTCAGTCCTCATAAGAAGCTTACAGAGAAATTTAATTAAAAAGAATGGTTGATTCATTGAAAACACCAGAAAACACAGAAGCAGACAAGCAGTGTTCTTAAACAACTCCGGAAGTAACATCAAAGAGAATGCTTGGCTTTTTTTTTGTGATCTGAGGACATACCTTGTCAATTCCAGCAATAATACTTTTTGCAAGGGGAATAATTTCACTGCTTCGAACTATATCATAGCCCAAAAAGTATTTTGCTTGAGACAAGGCAATGACTATAGCTGATGCTGTAGTGAAGCCAGAAATCACAGAATGGCTGATAAAACGAATAATCCATCCAAGCCTGGGAGGAAAGAGAAGTATAAGTGTTGTTTCAAGAGACCAAACAAATTAACACTCAGCGGTACATTTACCGTCTACATGTTCACATCAGAATTTTAAAGCACAAAAAACCTTAAAGAACCTTTTGAACGTTTGGAACCAATATATTTTATTGTTGTAACCTCAAAACCTTTTTTCTCGTAGATCATTCAATTCTAAAACCCTGAGTGGGTTTTTCACCCCCTAGTTACACTACCTGGATAGTAGAGGCTAGTACATCTGTACATGACAGCTCATCCTATGAATTTTTTTCTAGAAAACATGCTTTGGAAAGTGATTGTGTGAACAAGATACTACAACACTCAATCTCTAAGAGACTGTAAGCTATTTCACTTGAGACTCCTCATCACAAGCACTTGTGGCAGGTACTAAAGTCGAATACATGAGATACAAAAACATGAAATGTGTTTTAGAGAATGCATAGCATGATCCATATTACACGAGATATGATTTGATTCGATATGAGAAATGAGAAACGTTAATTAAGTGTTTCGAAAGCTTAGAAAATGAAATTTGATCCAATAGCAGTTAAGATTGGGCCATAAATCCACATACATTGTATGCAAACGAAAAATGTTAATTTATGTGTTTTGGATTGCATTTCCGTAACATTTTGATATGACCGGTTTGAACGTGGTATGGAGTAAAGTTTTGCATTACGGAGTTTAAGATTCGATGAGCATGACCTCAGACGCAAATTTGCTTAACTGTACCCAAAAGGTTAGCAAAGGGTATGTTACTTTATTAAACGTTAAAAATATAATGCGGAACCCGTGATAAATTTTTCTACTAAATTCAGTAACATGTAAACCGTGAAAATCTATGGCTTTGAAGTCCACATTTGGCATTCCCTTCTAGTCCAAAACAAAAACATTTACTAGCGTAGAGAATAACTACCTCAAGAGGCCCATCAAGCATTCTAATATGCCAACCATAATTGCCAATGTGATTGCAAGTTCTGTGTACAGCTTATCAGATGGACTAGCAAGACCACTTAGAACATTCGAGACCAGGAGAGATGTCAAAGCTACAGGACCCACTGCAAGCTGCCTTGAGGAACCAAAAATGGCATATACAAATACAGGAACGCAACCAGAGTCTGTTGAGAAAAATGAGAATCAGATTTTGAATGACAATCATAGAGCAGATGATATTCACAAACATCAGACCAATTGAGACAACCATCAATACAAATCAGATCTTTGGAAAGGGGCAGGCCACCAACACAATTAGCATAAAGTAGTTACACTTCATAAGATACAGAGACATAGAGAAGCATCATCATAATAAAGAAATGGTGCTAATTGTTGAAAGTCATCACTAGTTTGAATATGTGACTATGATGTGCCACCTAAGTCTTCTACAGGCTAGAGATCCCAATAAGGATTAGTAAAGTAGTACATATAATTAGTTAAGTGTGCACTGATCCATTCTACTATAGTTGCTTATTCAATAATTAAAATCAGAACTTCCACACAAAAAAATAAAATAAAAGAAGCATCAAGAAAGCATTATCTAATCATTGATTATGAATTTCTACATGAAACTTGTTAGGTTGCTTATCTAATCATTGATTATGAATTTCTACATGAAACTTGTTAGGTTGCTTGTAATGTTTCCAAGCCACAATAGACACAAAATTTCTTATCCTCTGAACTACATGCTCTACCACCTTTTAATTCATCCTATTCAATTAGTGACCTAAATTTTCATTCGAAATCTGATATTATTGCCAATAAATGAATGTATAAACAGCAGCAGACAGTTATAAAAAATCAGTAAGTTTGAACTTACAGAGTCCATAAATTGGAGCGAGCCCAGCTAACTTTGCATACGACATTGCCTGTTCATTAAGATTGCCAATCAATTAAAATCCCATAATATTGATGATTATTAAAACAAATTAATATCTCTAACAAAGTGATAGTATAGATACATATCTTGGGGCTTCAACCAAAGACTTAATCTGATGGTTGAGGTTGAAGCCCTAGGAAATGTTATATATGTTAAATTAGGCTGAATATGTTGTCAATGCAAGCATTTAATCCAGGAAACATGAGGTGCACACTTCATAAACAAAAGAGATACCATCCCAAAATTATATGGCTATGGAAGGGCTCCAATGACTTATAAAGTTTGAACACCATGCTTGATTCATTAATGTGGGATAGAGCATCCCGACAACATACTCTATCGTGAACTACATGTCAACATCGAGACAATAGATAAAGCTGAAGTTCAAAGTCGATCAAGGTCTTTTAATCTTGGTTGTGGTTCCAAACTTGTCACTATATTATGACCACATAAGCACACCTTACACGGCAATGTAAAGGGTTTGTGGCATTCACCACCTAATGTTAGGTTGGTGTCTGATTATTACTCTTTTACACTAGAGTTGCCACGCAGTAAAATGTAACTCAAAGAAAGTATGTTAATTGTTTGGAGTACATAACACATCCTGAAACCTCTAACTATTAGCTTAAACTTCTGGTTGAATTGATTTTTTTGACGTTAACATAACAATTATTAGGGAGCCAATTCAACATGCAAGGAAAGTATCGTAAGGATTAAGAAACAAGAACATTCAATGGTACGAAAATTAGTTATTAAATTAAACATGAGAAGAAAATTGAAGCTTTGAGAAGAAAGTCAAATTTATAGTGAAAAATAAGTTTCAAGCAGCATAATTTATAGTAGTAAAATCAATTTCAGTTCAAAGTTGTATAAAATAAAATTTATATAAGAATTTTGTTGATCAGGGGTGGAACTTGGACAAAATTTTAGAAGGAGCGGGGTTGCTATAATACATCCGTGCGTTTTTATTTGGTTTTTCCACCAAGTTTAAAGAGTATGTTCTATGCATATTATAAGATCAATAAAAATATGTTAAAGGTCATACTTGTATTATGAGTAAATATTTGTAAGAGAAATCAAAGTCAAACTATAGAAACATGGTATTTAAGCCTTCATTTACGAAACGCGGTCCAAATCGCTCAAATTGATGCCCCGATATTAAAGATCTTTTTCAAAAGGTATTTAAGACTTCATTTACAAATTAAAGAATAATGAAGAGAGAAAACATTTAAGCCTTCATTTACGAAACGCGGTCCAAATCGCTCAAATTGATGCCCCGATATTAAAGGTCTTTTTCAAAAGGTATTTAAGACTTCATTTACAAATTAAAGAATAATGAAGAGAGAAAACAAACGACATGAAACCTAAAAACCAAAAAAAAAAATATTTAAAAACAAAAGAGAACTTAGGGCAAGAAATAAGAACTTATTAAAAATATGCTAATAATAATAACAATAATAATAATAATAATAATAATAATAATAATAATAATAATAATAATAATAATAATAATAATAATAATAATAATAATCCCTCCGTTCCTTTTTATTTGTCCATTTACCTTTTGCACGCATTTTTTAGGAAATTTTAAGCCTTAATATCTCTAAGTACGTATCATAAAAAATTATAAAAATTATATATCAGAAAAATTTACATCAAGACAAATCTAACAAAATCTCACATGAATATATTTATCTTTAATATATACTTCAAAAATCTAATTTAAATTTCTCTCTCTTAAAGTGGATAAACTCAAAGCGGACATACAAAACTGATCGAAGGGAGTAATAATAATGTATATTTTCACCGTTTCATTATATTTGCTACATTTGACTTTTTACGCAATTCAATGTGTTATTTTGATAATTTATATATTGAACTATACACATCTAAAAATTATAAAAATTTTATATTACCCTCCAATTCACCACTAAGTTCCTATTTGTTTTAGCACTCTATCCAATACACTTATTCTATCGTTAATATCATTAATTGTGCATAATTAAAAATAATGAAAAGTTGATATAAATAATCGTTGCATTGAGACGAATCAAACAAGATCTCACTGAACTATGTTTTAACTTACAGATTAATAATAAAATACAAATTGAGAGTAAGATATAAAGAGTGTCAAAAAAACAAATGGAAACTTAGTGATGAATTGGAGTGAGTATTAAAGTATGCGATTAGACAATTCAAACAAAATCCTACTTGACTATATTTTTCTTACACATTAGTCGCAATATATAAAATAAGCTTGAACGATAAATAGTGTTAAAAATCGTCATGTTGCAAGTAATTCAGAACGGAGGAAGTACAATATGAATTATTTTTTCAATATCTTAAATTATATATATATATATATATATATATATATATATATATATATATATATATATATATATATATATATATTGTCATGACTCATGATTATAATATTTATACAAATCATTGAAAAAGAGAAAACGTGCTAATCCAATTGATGACAAAAAACGAAATAGTCTCTCAAGTCGATGCTAAGAAAGTTGGAATCTAGTTAAGCTTTCGGGGCATATACACCAATGAAAAGTTCAAGTCCAAAAATGGAATCCTATTTTTCTTATAGAAAAGTAAATCTCAAAGTGGACCCAACTTGCTTCACACCACGAACTTCATTTTTACAAACGCTAAACTATTGCCGCTGACGACAACACAGCAAAATACAAATATGAAATAATTATTTATTTCTTATCACATAAATTATTTTGTTATTCAATTTACATTTCAGTGCCAATTCGAATCACTAAAAACTGATGAAGATTTATCCGCTAAAAGAACTTCTTATTAATCAAATGTATGATCTAATCATTCATTACCACTCATAAATCAGAATACACAGCATTACGCCTAAAATAGGAATACGTGATAGCAAATTAGCAACAGCAAAGATGTGCCTGTTCATTCGTCCACCAATTTTTTTTCCTTTTTTTGACACATTATTTTTCATCACTTCTACTAGTTTTTCTGACTCCATATTTGCAATCCTACAATACTATGTTTTAAAAAATTATTTGTAAAAAATATTTGTAAAATAACAAGTAATCCACATCATGTGTATTTGTGATTGGCTAAGCTATTTGTATGCAATATTTTGTCTCTTCCAATTTATTATATTTATACAAGTTAAATATTGTATTTAAGATCGATAATGACGCCAACATAAGTTTTAATAATACTACTTCGTAAAATGTATAATTGCATAAACAAAAGTAAAAATTACCTTTGGCAAATCATTAACCTTACTTGATTATCGTAACTTATCTAATTAAAATCAAATAGCATATGCTATATAACTACTAACAATGTACCAATTTCATAAGTACAACATCAAATAGTGTGCCTAATTTATGTATTTTCATCTATTACTACTATTTTAAAAAGGTAAATACATTAAGTAGAAATGATTTGCAATTGAGCTTATCAAATCAACGGAATTCGAAAAAAATACACAAAAGTTCTTCAAAATCAGCAAAAATTAGGGAAAAAAAAAAGAGAAACATAGTTGATGAATGCGAAATTAGAGAGAAGACAATCACCTGAGGAACAACCATAACACCGACGGTGATACCAGCCATAAGATCACTTTGAAGATTCTCATGAAAATTGTATGATCGAACCCAGCGATAACAAGGGAGGAAGATTGAAATCCATTCTGTGATACTCATCGCTTTCATTTTGGCCCTCCATCGAGCAAACATAGAGCTAGACGACGTCGTCAAAGAGAATCCGAGATTCGACTCCGTTTCAGGGTGCTGTAACCGAATAACCTTCACCGGCCTATTACTGTAACTCCTCGCTAATCCGGCGAGGTCGCCGGAACTTGGAGAAGCGTAGGATTTCTCCATGTTGGTAACCGGCGTATTTTAGTGTGATGGCGCCCCTTTTTGAGAGAGAAAGAGAGGGAGGAGAGTGGATTCGTAAGGAAGTAGATCATTTATAGGAAAGCTTATTGGTGTAGCCAAAGGTTGAGAATAATTTCTTTTTTTTTTTTTTTGAGATATGAGAATAATTTCTTTTGGCTCAGGTTGAATCAGTGAAAGTTACTAGATCGAATTGACTAAAAAGTTATCACATTTTTTATTAATGGAGAAATTAACATTAATAATTTAAATAGTATTTTATTCATCTGCTCTGAATGATTATATTTTTTGATTATTTTTAAATAATTAAATATTTGTTAATAGTCCATATATCATATTATTGGTGGGTGATAATAAAGGGTGGTAATGAAATTGAAAGCTAGCGTAATTTTGATGAAAAATCTTTTGATTATATTGATGGTCATGCTTATTCGATTTCAATCATCTCATTTTCTCGTAAAAGTCATTCCAATACATTACTAATTTACTATTGAAAGATGAGAGGTATTCAATGATGGTAATGAAAATTTATAATGAAAAACCTTTTATGACCAAAGTTCATCGCCATGAGAATGATATGGAACTTTTCACTATTAATACATCCTCTGTTCAGAACTACTTGTTAGTTGTTACACTTTACTTTTTTGTCCATCTTTTTTTACCTAAATACCCTCACTTTTACTACTCCCAATACCCAACTATCACCTTTACCCCACTTTTCCAATTCTCAATACCCTCAACTACCACCTTTACAATTAATTTAATCAATTAAAATACCCAACTACCACATTTTTAATGAACCCCACACCACCCATAATAACCGTGAAAACCCAAATGGGACATCTAAAATGATTTGGAGGGAGTATATTGTGGCTAATGTACGTGCACGAAAAAATATAGTCAAGCGAGATCTTGTTTGAATCAACTAAGTTTATACTTTCATAATATTAATTTTTTATAATTGTTAGATGTGCATAGCTCAATATATAAATGGTCAAGTTCAAATATAAAATTGTATAAAAAGTCAAATATAGCAAGTATAATGGAACGGAGAAAATATGTAATGTTGGGTATGATGTCAGCGCACAAAGACAAATGATGGATTGTTCAGAGCGAACTAATATAAGGAAAATCGTTGAATTATTGGAAAACAATCTAAAAGTCGGTTTATTCACAGTGAACGAGCAAAAGGTTGGATTATTAACATAAATTTTTTCTTAATTATATTATATCATACAAATTCAATTTTTAGTATATATTATTTATTATTTTGTGTCGCCTAACTTATTGAATTTTTTAATTTGAAAATGGACTCTTTTATATTATTTCAATCTCAATTATACTAGTCTTATTAGGGTAAGTATGAGTTTTTGTAAGCAAGGTTTTTAGTTCTCACATATTTATCTTTTCTCTCGATCTATCCTGTAATTGAAAAATATAACTCTCTCTAATACCACAATTTAATCCTCACTATATCAAGTTTATTGAACTATAGGATACTCCTAAAAAATACTTCTAACAACTAAAAAACAACTCCAAATGAATTTCAATTCAATGGGACATTATAGTAAAAGGTGTTAGACATTGGGGATTAGGGATAATTACATTTAAGCTCTTTTTGAAAAGCAATTAAGGATTTATATGAAAATTGTTATTAGTTAGAATAGTTGGTTTTTTGAAAAACTAACAGTATTAGTTGATTAGCCAGTTGAAGTGTAAGTTTTAATGAAAATGTGTAGTATGAGTAATTGTTAGCTGTTGGTCGTTTATTAGAAAAAAAAAAGTGAATAAAATGCTAAAAGTCAGTGAAAAATGCTAGTCTTATTAGTTTTTTGGTTTTAGTTTAAAAGAAAAATTTTCAACCGAATTAAAAGTCATTTACCAAATATTTTTCAGCTGCTTCAACTAAAAAACTACTAAAATGTCATTTGTTGAGTACACCCTAAGAAGAAAAGAATGGAAAAGATTTGGACGGGAGGGAAGGGAAAGGAGGGGGGACAATGATGGTGCAACCTCTCTTTTAACCGCTCTTTCTTTTATTTCATATAAAAATCAATTCTCTCTCTTCATTCTACCCATTTATATATTATATTAAACTTATATTTAATCTTATTTTTCAATTACAAATTAATATTCACGCTATATAAATGGTGTAATTTCGTAAGAATATAGATAGTGTTTATAAGGATATAGTATAAGACAAGAAAGAAAATTGTGTGGAACAAAAAAATATTTGTTAAATATTAGAAATAAGACACAAAGAGATGATTAAAGAGAAAACCCATGTCTCATTTGAATAGAAATTGAGTTACGAATAAAAGGAATGTGTTAAGAGGTAGGAAAGATATAAGGAGAAAAGTACTCCCTCCGTTTTCATTTGTTCTTTCCATTTGGAATCTGGGAAGAAACCAATATAAACTATAATTACAAAATAAATACTATGAGAGTTGAGTAAAATAATATAAAAAATAAAGGTTCTATTGATTAAAGTGTAAGTGTAATAATATCATTAAATTTCATTGGGTGTATGTAAAGTAAATACATTGGGAATTAACATGTAAATTAATTCTTATAGATTAGAGTGTAAGTGTAATAATTTCCTTGAATTTTATTGGTTACTAAAATAGATAGATTCTAAATGAGAAGAACTTTTAAAAATTTCCAAATGGGGAAAGTGAGAAGAACATATGAAAACAGAGGGAGTAGTATATATAATGGATATCTGTGTATTTCGTATCTGTTTATAATACATGAGTGCTGTATTTATACTAAGCATTAGTACTATTCAAGTACTGTAGAATGAGATAGAATTTAGAACTCCAATGCATTCACTATTTCTAACATTGTCTACTTCTAACAGAATGGGGATTATTGGAAAGGACCTATGCCCATTTATTTTTTATGAACAAAACATTTCAAATGTAGAAAAATTTTGAAAAAAAATAAGCCTTCCTACACATTCTTATAGTTTACATGAATAATTCATTATAAACAATCTTGAAGTTTAGGTCATTTAAAAATTATAGACGTAAAGTTTATTATTCACAGGTTATATTAGCTACTATAAATCAAAAGGCGCAAGCATTGTATATCCACATTATCAAATCCCGTAAGGATATGATCAGCTAGAGTATAAAATTACCTTTCACTTCTCCAAATTACCTTTGACGGTTTGACCAACTAAGTAATATAATTATATGCTTTATTCTAAAAGAGGGAAATAAAGTGGTGATTTTAGTGAGATGTTCTAAATAGAGAATATTAATAGAGTCATGTCCAAAGATATTAATGCAAAAATTAAAGTAAATTATTTACAATGATGTAGAATTTTTTTTTTCCTTTTTTTTATACTTTTTATTTACTTTTTGCACATTTCAATATAAGTTTAAATCTTAAATAACTTTAATTTTGTATTTCTAAAAACAAAGTAAAATGTTAATTTTCAAATGTATACATTGAGATGAATTAATCAAAATCCCACATATATATTTTTTTAATATAAATTGAAGATAATTTATAGTTAAATTTTTACTTTAAAATTCACAATATTACAAAACAAAAAAAGGAAGTATACCTAGCATTCTAGCAAAATCAGTGCACAAAGGCAATACTTCTAGCCCTCTGCTAAAATAACTAATACTATAAATTGTTTATAAGACATTCTCATGGTAAGAATAAGATCAACTCTGTTGGATTGTATCACGTACATTTGATTTGCTAAAATGCTCACGTACAAATTTTTAATGCTCACGTCAATTAAAAAAGTGGGCTGATAATATAGATTCGTCTTATAATAATACGATCTCATACAATACAAAACAAGCTGAATAAATAATTCTTTATGATTGGACATCCACATTGTCCACAAAAGAAAATTACTAAGAAAATTGGGAAATAACGAATTGAGACGGAATTTTGAACAAAAGAAAGGAAGTGATATTAAAAGCGTAAGCAAAATAGGCACACCGCACACGTCTTGTTTGGAATTTTGAACTAGCTTACTGAATCTGGACATGTTTCCTTTATACGTTCATTTCTTGTAAAAAGTCAAGATGTATTACACACTAATTTAGCATTTATCAATTTAATAATGTTAAATATCTCTTAATAATTGTATTTAATTGTCTTTATTAAGTAAATTTTATTATTTTTTAAAATTTATTGCAGTTTAAAATAGCGTGAACCAAGTCAATATATATGATAAACATGGCCTGATCATGGGTATTTATAACAATGCCCAACCATATCACTATTAAATACAAAACTATCAATAATGTAAACTATGACGCTTTTAAGTTGGAGCATGAAGATTATAAATATATTATTATTAAGGAGAAATCGAAACTACTTATGGCCTAGAAACTTAGTAAAAATGTATACTAATAGCAAGAAAAAGGACCTAAGAAGGACTAAGAAGACTATCTTGAATGAAATCACGAACAAAGTGACAATCAGCCTCTATATATTTAGTACACTCATAGAATTGGAAACATTAATTTTGAGCAAGATAAATACTCTTTTTGTTCTTTTTTGTTATTTTTGTTTACTTTTTGTACAGTTTTCAAAGTAAATTTTGAACCTTTGTGTATAAAAATATGCATCATCAAAAGCTATAAAAAAATATACATTAAGACGAATTTAACGAAATCTCACACAAATATGTTCTATCTTCTATATATATCTCAAACTCAAATTAAATTTTTTCTCTCTTTTAAATGAAATATTCTAAACGGAAATACCATTAGAAAATTAAGGGAGGCATACCGTATTTTGGGATATAGTTATAACTCTTAAATTAAGTCCAGTCTAATTCTAAATATATATTGTTATAACTCTAAATATAAATTTAAACTGGATTTTAAAAGTCATTTTTACAAAAGACGGTCTCTAAAAAAATCCTCAAAACTTTCATTTGGAAGTAATTATTTGAAATTTGATGAACTTGTCAGCTTCATCATGTAGTGGAACAATGGTCTATGAATATGTCTGGCAGAGTTGAATCAATCTTTAGAGATATCAATATATCAGGTTCTTATGTGACACCAATGTGTGGCTGTAGTTTAGTGGTAAGAATTCCACGTTGTGGCCGTGGAGACCTGGGCTCGAATCCCAGCAGCCACATTTAATACTTTATTTATTTTTTATTTTGCCAATTTCATGAAATTATCACTAATAAATCCCGTTGAAGAGTTAGATACGTGTAGGAGAAAAATATAATCAAGTGAAATCTTTTTTAAACAGTTAAATTTCATATTTTCATAATATTAACTTTTTATAATTATTAGATTTGCATAGCACAATATATAAATGGTCAAATTAGCATATTAAATTGCGTAAACACAATCTTAGCCTTAAATCAAAAAAGGTTGTAGGATATTTCAATGTCTAAAAATAAAAAAAAAAAATTAGAACAATCTAGTAAGGTTGTAGGATATTAAATCAAAAAAGGTTAAGAAAAAAAAAACTAGAATAATCTTAGCCTCACTTTGATCGTCAAAAAAATCAAAAAAGGTTATTCTAAATTTATCTTTGGATTATTTTATACATATTAGGATATTATGAAAAATCTTAGATATTTTATTAGAATATTCTAGATAAAGACAATAAACACAATCTTAGCCCTGAGTTAAAAATATATATATCGAAGGCCTTTCAGCCTATAAATTGAGGATATGCTCTTATAAATAATAGTTACGTACCCATAATAGATGTAAATGGAGAATATGTTATTGTTTTATACATAAAATTCAGATGTGTTTTAAAAACACCCAGCAGTTTAATGAGAACATATTCATAGATGTTATATACATCAACAAATACTAGAATATAGTATAATTATATCAGATAACAATTTATACGCTTATAGTTTCGTAAATGGAGGTTAACCTAAAATAATTTATAAAAAAAAGTGTGTAATTGGATATTCACGCCACGAGAAAAAAAAGTAACAAATTGACCAATACAAAAATACAAAATTTGTCTCATGCGTCTTAAAATACTCATCTCAATACTTAAAAAGTCAAATCTAATCTTTAAAACCCCTCCTCCAAACCTCAATTATCTTTGTCGGGCGGCTTAATTAAATTTTGTTAGTTATCAACTTCAACACTTCAAACACTTGTTTCATAGGTCAATTTTAACATTTGAAACCATCTCTCCAATCCTTAATTTTATATTTTACTTGCCTACCCCACCAGTAAAATATTATTTTCAACAACTAGGAGGTCTATGGCAATGGTTTGGTTTTATGTTTGTCAAATTTAAGACTTCAAATGCATATTTCAATGTCTAAAATATTCAATTCAAGATTTAAAATGACAATTTTAACATATCTTGGGAATTATTTTGCAATATGAAGTTTTATATTTTTTTGTTTCAAATTTTCAGCATTTGATCTATCTACTGTCATTGTGCTACTTCTTTTTGGGCCTTTTCAGAAATTAATCTTATTGGTAAAAGTTGAAATTTTGAAATAGATAAGAGCCTAAATCAAAAAAAGCATGCAATAAGATCCAAATCAAACTTATTCCAAATATAAGCGTTTGATACCCCGGAGAACAGGTTTGGGTCTGTTCGCACTTAGTAAGTGCGAACAGTAATAAACTGCTCAAAGAAAATCAAGTGTATGTTCGCACTTAATAACTGCGAACAGGTCAAACATGGTCAAAATGCTGATTTTAAGACAAGAGTTGTTCGCACTTACTAAGTGCGAACAGACTGAAAACCACAAACAGTCTGTTCACTGTTACTAACAGCGAACAGACTGTTTGTGTTTTTCAGTCTGTTCGCACTTAGTAAGTGTGAACAGCCCGAACCTAAGGTTTGTGGATTACACGCTTAGTTTTGAAATAAATTTGATTATGATCTTATTGTATGCTTTTTTTTGATCATTAGGTCTTATGGGAGACCGTCTATTCTATAGACGGATACCACAAAGCCCAGCCCAATCACAAAATGGCATTTTATTTTTTGGAGAAAAAGGAAAAAAAAAAATTTTAAATAAATTTAATAACCACTATTTTGGGAAACCAAAAGGCTGTCACTTTCCCCATACATTCATAACTGCCTAAATTAACAAGCCAAATTCACGGGTCCCAAACTTGCAAGAATACCAAAAGACATCTCTCTTCCTTGATAATTTCCTCCATTAGAACAGCAAACTAAAGAGCAAAAATCCTCCATTAGAATTCTTAATTTCAATTTTTTTTGTCTTCTCCAAGCTTCATCAATGGCGGACGTTAATATAAATTCAATTTTTTTTTTTGTCTTCTCCAAGCTTCATCAATGGCTTCAATGGCGGATGAGAATTTCCAAACTTGCATGAATTCTTAATTTCAATTTTTTTGTCTTCTCCAAGCTTCATCAATGGCTTCAATGGCTTCAATTTTTTTTTTGTCTTCTCCAAGCTTCATCAATGGCTTCAATGGCTTCAATGACAAAAAATTCAATTTTTGGGGGTTTAATGTGTGTTTGGGATTATAATGCCTGTGTTTTAGGAGTTTAATGGTATATGTTTGGGGGTTTAATGGTATATGTTCGGTGCTATAATAATGTGTGTTTGGGATTATAATATTTGTGTTTTGGGGCTATATGGGTATATGTTTGGGGGTGTAATGGTATATGTTTGGGATTATAATGCCTGTATTTTGGAGGTTTAATGGTATATGTTTGGTGTTATAATAAATTTGAAAAAATTCATGCGAAAATGGACAAAAAATTCAGAAAAAATTGAAAACCAAAATAAAATAAATTCGAAAAAAACTCACTTTGAAGATAAGTAGATAATCTTCAGGAACAATAATGAAAATGAAAAGATTTGGAAGTTTGAATACCAAAAACTGAAAAGATAAATTAATAAAGAGGAGAGAGAGAGTAGTGAGAGAAGATGGAAAGTAATTATTAAAAGAGGAAAGTTGAAAATGAAATGACTATTTAGTTATCATTACATTCAATTTTTTTTTAATTAATTTAAATATTAGAAATTGAGAACTGATTTGTATTTGGGCTGATCCATAAAATTGTGGTCTATAGTATAGACCATCTTTTGTAAGATATTGTGTTTTTTGATAAATAATCTTATCTATTTCAAATTTTCATAAAAGCTTCCATTCTTTTAGAGATGTTTTGGATTGGGCCTCGTCAAATTTGGGTCTTAATACATTTGAGTAGATTATTATCGTAATTCATTGAATTTGGGTCGAGTTGCTAAGAGTGGCAGTAAGGAGGAAAGTTATTGGGTTTGTCCTCTCCTTCATGTGCTGAAGGTAAATTTTGATAGGTCATCTACTCATTCTAAGGAGAAGTTTGGCATTGGATTTGTTGTGCGGGATTCATTGGGTAAGTTCATACTTGCGTTTTCAGACTATTTAGGTGGGTCGATCTGCCGAGGAGGTTAAAGCTCGAGCTTTATTTTGGACTCTTTCTTGTATAAAAGATCGTATTTGGTTACGTGTTCTCGTGAAAGGTGATTGCAAGAATATTATCAGTTCGTGCAAACCATTTCATATAATTGTCTTTTGTAAAAAAAAAATTTCATCCTTTGTCTTTTACTCCCTCCGTTTCCAAATGTTCTTCCCATACTTTTTGCACAGTTTTCAAAGTAATTGAGTCTAAATATCTCTAACTACGGATCATAAAAATTATAAAAAATATATAATAAAAAAGTATACATTAAGACAAATCTAACGAGATCTCACATGGATATATTTTGTCTTCTATATATGTCTTAAAAATCTTAATCAAATTTCTCTTTCCAAAATAGAATATTCTAAATGGGAAGAACATTAGAAAACGGAGGGAGTAATTTTTGCCCCGTTCTTGTGATTTAGTAGCCCATAGGTTAGCTCATTGGGCTTCTTCAGTTGTTAGTTGTGAGGTTTGGGATAATGTTCCCCCACCTTTGTTAAAGACAATTTGTATTTTAATTCGTTTCAATGTGATGCTTAACCTTCCTCTCCTTTCAAAAAAAATATATAAATTAATTTAGTGATAATTGACCATCTTTCTTTAGTTCTATCTTTGTAGGATGATGGGTTTGAATTATCTGTTTTTCTTCAACTAGACTATTTTCCAAGCTGAATATTAAATTGATCATGATAAAATACTTTTAAAAATTAAAAAAATTAAATTTAATATTTAATATAACAATTATCCAAACCGAGTTTTCATATTTTAAAAAGGCATATAATACCATTTTGTGATAAATTTTGTAACAAATCACATTGGTAATTAACAAATTCTTGCTATAGACCGTCTATAGCATAAATGGGTAAATATAGATCAGTCTATTTTGCAAATAAGTAGTTGATTAGTCATCAACCTTATTTTTAAATTTTAAAATCATTGGGCTGAGTTGTTGGAAGAGTCGTCTATACCATTGACGGTCTCTCAGGAGACCTTCTGGAATTAACATGCTTCATTCATTAAATAATACTTGCTACTGAGTGTAAAAATATTTTATGGGCACACCAAAATTTGTGAATCATTAAATAACAAAATCAGTAAAATCTACAAGAGAAACGCTTAAATTAGCGACAAGCCAAAGAATACCTCCTTTACCAAGCAAAACCAACACCAAAATGAACATAAAACAAATACTCCCATTACTATTTACTATCATTTATAAAATTAAACAAAGACATAATCTATAAAAGGTATAAAAACAGCAACAAACCCATATAGTCTATACACCAAAAACCTAAATGTGTATAGAATTGATTACAAAAGTTAACACAAAACATCTGAATTGTTGTACTCAGATGCATTAGTCCAGACCACAACATCCATTAAAGCAGGACGCAGGAAGTTATGGCAAAACTGGTTAAACTCAAGCGTATCACCATTATCTTTCTTAACATCCACCATTAAAAATGATGATGAAACTGTAAACAATTCCACCTCAATTACCAACTTCCCTTTCCTTCCCTTTTCTAATCCTTGCAATCTCACCATTGAATCTCCTACCTTACTGATCTTGAACTTGCCCATCTTGGAAGCTGCTTCTTCCAGCCTACAAATCACTTCATTTGCTGACACCATTGTTGTGAATCCAATCTCTTCCCTTTCTTCTCTTTTCTTCTTTGATTCCAAGAAAAGTGGAGACAAATCTAACCCTTCTGACATTGATATGATATGAAATGCATTCAGTTCTTCTACTTCTTTCTTATGAATCATACCATCAGTTTCTTCCTCCAATGAGGTTATCGTAGTATCAGAATTCCACCATTTTGATTCCATGATTTGGGTTAAGGTGATTCGGGTAGATGGGTTTGGATCCAACATCCGGGTAATCAATTCCTGAGCATCAGGGGAAAACCAAGAAGGGCAGGTGAAGTCTCCTTTGTTTACCTTACGGTATAACAATACAACATTATCACCATGAAAGGGGAGGTAACCTGCAAGAAGAACATATAAGATGATACCACAAGACCAAATATCAGCCTTTGAACCATCATAAGGTTGGCCTCTTTTGGACACTATTTCAGGGGCTACATAATGGGGGGTTCCACAACAAGTCCTTAACATTGCTTGCTCATTCTCCCCTTTTTCCTCAAACAGAGCACTTAGACCAAAATCTGTGATCTTAACATTCCCATCTTGGTCAAGCAAGAGATTCTCCAATTTCAAGTCGCGGTGGAAAACACCGCGACTATGGCAGTAATCAACAGCGGAGATTAGCTGTTTGAAGTATGATCTAGCTAATTCCTCCTCTAGTTTCCCTTCTTTTGCTACCTTGGCGTGGAGCTCGCCCCCACGGACGAGCTCCATTGCTAGGAAGATTTTCGATTTGGTAGCCATAACTTCGTAAAGCTCGACAATATTTGGGTGTTTCAATCGTTTCATAACGGTAATTTCTCTTTTCAATTGATCCATCATCTTCGCCTTTAACACTTTCTCCTTCCCAATTACTTTCATGGCTACGCTTTTCCCTGTCTCAACATTCCGTGCGAAATACACACGAGCGAAAGTTCCTTGACCTAAAACCCTTCCTAGTTCATACTTCCCATCCATCACCATCTTACAGTATTGCTTCGGAGGTTGAGATTGAGGACCCGAACCCTTCAAATCTTTAACAGCTAACACTAATTCCCCCATCATTTTACGAAATTAATCCAAGAATTCAAAAATCTACAAGATTCTCAAAAAACCTGCCTAAAAATCAATTTCCTTCAAAGAACAACAGAATTTAAGAGAAATTGAGAATTGAATTCACAAATTCATGGAGTAAAAAGAACAAAAACTAGCCATCCTTAACGTATTTACGGTGTCTGTGCCTTCCGCCGACGACATGATGGATTTGCTGAGTAATTCCACCAAGAACATAGGGGTTAACAAGCGATGGATCTTTCATCTTTCCGCATTAATTCTCCGGCAACAGCCTTGTCACTCCTTTCTCAAAGAGATTGATTATGGCGTAGAAGAAGAATCAAGAATGGGTTTAAATGGATTTTAGGGTTTGTGCAAGAAAAATCGAGAAACTGTGTATTTGAGTAATTGAAAGAATAAGGATTTTAAGGGAGGGTATTTATAGGAAGAATTTAAAGGGCATAATTATTTGTGTTTATTTTTAGGGAAAGGTAGGCATGATCCTAGAGGATTCTTTTCTGTTACTTATTAAAATAGACTTTTCTGGAATTCCAGTCATCCTGACGTGTAACATTCAGATCGTTGTAAACTCTTACCTAAAAGGCTAAAATATAATATTAATTTATATTAATAAAAATAATAGTAATATAATAATAATAAATTTCGGTTAGTTTTCTTTAAAAAAAAATCTGTTAAAGACATATCAATACATTTGATCAAGTTATTTTTGAGTTTTGAAGTCATTTTCATTTGAAAATATTATTTTTATTATGTTGCAAATTCTATGGGATAGAATAGAATCACTCATGGTGTCTGGTATTCTGGCCTGATCTACGATTTTTTATTTTATATTTTTTCCCAAATGAAAATATGTGTTTATATAAATAGTTAACACGTATAATCACCAAATATAAGAATTTGTAATTAGTTCATTGCATTAACATTATTCAAGTATATTACTATATAAAAATAATTACATCTTGAATATCTAGGTAGCCATATACTTCATATAGTATTTATTTAAAAAAAATGATTTTTTTTCTTAGTATGGTTTGCGTCTGTTCTAAAAAATAAAAAATCGGGAAAAAACGGTTAACCATAATTAAAAAAACAAATTAGATCATTTAGATCGTAGACCAGACCAAATATTAAAATTACGGGTCGGTTGGTTTGGCTTGCGGTTTGACCAAACTCTATTCAACCATAAATATGAGTATGACCAAGGCCGGCCTTAAGGGGGGGCAAGAGAGGCCGTCACCCAGGGCCTCTTGTCAAAAAAACAAAATTATTGGTTGTAGAAAATCTATACTCCCTCCGTCCCTATGAATTTGCAGCATTTCTATTTTTGGACTATGGCGCACCACTTTCTTTTAATCTCATCCAAACATTTCAACTCTCTTTTAATTTTATCCACACAATTCATTATCTCTCTTCATTCATTACCACTTTCTTAATTCTCACCATTTTTCTCTTTGCTACTATCTCATAGAAACGGAGGAAGTATATAGATTATAAATTGCAAAGAAAAAAAGCTCTAATATGTTATTTCGCTGAAAGCCCTAATATATTTAGGGCGGGCCCTAAGTAAGTATGACCCAATAAGTTTCAAGATTTGGGATGACATTGAAAATGAAGAGGTGTAGATTTAATTAGGTAGAGTTGTAGGTATAAAACAGCTCATTACTAGAAGGTGAAGTTGACCATGCAAATTGGCTTTGGGTTTGAATGGTAAAGCGAGGAAAGCATTACGTGGATACAACTAGATCAACAAAACAGTATGATACATGTGATTAATTAATGACTCTAGTGATAGTGTGATTTCGTGTGAATGGTGGTGTCCGTGTTTTTATTTGACACTATTATTTATTAATTAATTCTTTACAAACTAATGCAATGTTTAAAATTTCGATAAATAAAATTTGTAGAAAAAGATGTAGTTACATATTACAATTAGGAGTATTCATGAATGATAATACTATTCGAAAATTCTGACTCGAATTATTCGGTATCCGGTTTCTAAAATCGAATAATCTGGGTTAGGTGCCCGGTTTTAAAATCGGATGCCGGATCCGGATCATGCGTTTTTGAAACAAGGTATCCGGTATTCGATTTTCTTTTTTTTTCTTTTTTCATAAATAAAATGATCATGATATCTCTTAAGCTAACCTTGGATTAAAAATATTTGATGAGTTAGTATTTGAATTTTATAATTGTTCTTACTTAAGCCCATGAACAATAATATTATTCTTTCATTTTCTTAATTAATCCTTTATGACTAATTAAGTTAAATATTTTTCAAGATTTTGTATTGGAATTTTATATAAAAATATTTTAAGTGAAAATTGAGATATTAAATGTATGGTTGAACGACAAAAAGACAAAAAAATAATTTAAAAAAAATCTAATAAACCGGATACTCGATTTCCGACCTGGTTTAAACCGGGTCGGAACCGGATCGCAATTTTAGATACCCGAAAAAGCGGGTACCCGGATTATCGGATAAAATCTTTTGAATATCAGATATTCACATTTGAATTTGTAAGAATATTCTATTAGGCAAAATTCTATAAAATCAACATATGAAGTTTATAAATTAATATATATTCAAATGAAATATTATTTAATTTGTTTTAATGTAAATTTAATATGTAAGTTTTATTATTTTTAACAAAACACAACTAAATATCGATAAATATGCAAAATCAATATTAGAATTAGGACCAAACATACAAGTTGTGAGTTGTGACTTGTGACCAATATAAAGTAGTAATGTGGATTTGTATATCCGCGGCGCCCACAAGGCCAAAACCATGCACAACCATTCGAAACGCATACCTGCCCTTCAATTTGATTATTCTCCCTCCTCTATATTTTTTATTTGCTAATAGCACTATGTATAATAAATTAATTAAAGTGTGAAATATTAAAAAATAAAGGAGATAATATAAAAAGTCAAAAGTGATAAAATTTTATTTCAAAAAAACAATAGATAAAACTAAGAAAAATTGTCGTGAATAATCTCATAATATGTCCATCTACAGTGGATAACATCTATCTCTACTATTGATTATTTAATAAATAATTCAATATTTGTTTATTATTTGTTGATAGTAACTCTTGTCAGTCTGTCACATTTTAACCAGTTATTGTACGCATCTACTAATCGTTATACTCACTTTTTCTTCCTCTTTATGTTGGCTGTCGCTACTCATCTTTGGTGAACAATTAAAAGTACAAAGGTTAGCTTATTTATAAATAATCAATAATAGAGATTATTTATGGCACATGGGTAATAGAGGCATTAGGTAAAAGTAATGGACACTCCCAGTATCCCACACAGGATAGGGTTCGGGTGGGGGGCTTTTTCCTAAAGGATGCGGACAAAGGAGGAAGTAAAGAGGGGATAAGGCAGGGTTCGGACGGGGAGGCTTCTTCCTAAAAGATGCGGACAAACAATACATGATCCTCTCAAGAAGGAAGTAAAGAGAATGTGCGCAGTCAGATCATTTCCTCCAGTTAATACCTGCACCCAGTACAAATAAAACATCAAACCTCCTACTCAACAAGCAGATGCTCTATCCAATATCCATTGAGCCACAAACAGTTTTGTCCGGTTTTGATTTTATTCTGGGCACATTAAGCATTTAATTTGGTCATAAATCAAGTTGATTGAAGGTTTGTGTCGATTCAATGTCACACCGAGTTGAAGCCTATTTGATTATCATACTAATTGGTTGTAATGAGAATAATTTATAGGGTTAATTTTCATAATATATCTCATGTTATATTTATTGTAATAAAAATTGTGATACCGTGTGAATGCTGTCCGTGTTTTCGTTTCACACTTTTTTTATTAATTACAGAAAATATAATCATGTGGAATCTTGTTTGAATTGTCTAATTGCGTACTTTTATGATATCAATTATTTATATTTTTTAGACTTGTATAATTTAATATATAAACAATTAAAATAACGCATAGGATTACATAAAAAAGTGAAATGTAGCAAGTATAGTGGAACGGAGGAAGTATAAACTATATATCGATAAATAAATTTTTTAGAAAAAGATGCAATTGCATATTATAATGAATATGAATTAAATGTTATATAATTACATTTTAATCAGTAAAAGGCTTTTATTTGGTAAATCTCTTTAAAATTGTCATTTGAAATTTTCCTATTCTTTTATAATATTGTATGATTGTGTGATCTGATCTAGTTCTTTTGAAAACTTAAATTTAATACTCAAAATCACATTTAATGTAATAAAATCTTTTGAATATCAGACATTCATATTTGAATTTGCATTGTAAGAATGGTTCTATTTCGCAAAACTCTATAAAATCAATATTTGAAATTTATAAATTAATATATATTCAAATGAGATATTATTTGATTTGTTTTAATGTAAATTTTATATATAAATTCTTTTATTTTTTTTAACAAAACACAACTAAAGATATCCTAAATATATCGATAAATTATTTCAAAAAAAATATCGATAAATGTGCAAAATCAAATAGAAGTATATTGATTAGAATTAGGACCAAACATGCAAGTTGTGACCAATATAAATAGTAATGTGGATTTGTATATCGGCGGCGCCCACAAGGCCAAAACCACAACCATTCGAAACGCATACCTGCCCTTCAATTTGATTATTGTCCCTCTTAAATTTTTTTATTTGCTAATAACACCATGTATAATAAATTAATTAAAGTGTGAAATATTAGAAAATAAAGGAGATAATATAAAAAATCAAAGTGATAAAATTTTATCTCAAAACAAAAATGAGATAAAACTAAGAAAAATTGTCGTGAATAATCTCACAAAATGTCCATCTACAGTAGATAATCTCTATCTCGATTATAAATTATTTTATAAATAATTCAATATTTGTTTATTATTTGCTGATAGCACCTCTGTCACATTTTAACCAGTTATTGTTCGCATCTACTAGCCGTTATACTCACTTTTTCTTCCTGCTTATGTTGACTGTCGCTACTCATCTTTGGTGAACAATTAAAAGTACAAAGGTTAGCTTATTTATAAATAATCAATAATAGAGATTATTTATGGCACATGGGTAATAGAGGCATTAGGTAAAGGTAATGGACACTCCCAGTATCCCGCACAAGACAGGGTTCGGGTGGAGGCTTTTTCCTAAAGGGTGCGGACAAACCATACATGTTCCTTTCAAGGAGGAAGTAAACATGGCATAAGACAGAGTTCGGGTGGCGAGGCTTATCCCTAAAGGATGCGGACAAACAATACATGTTCCTCTCAAGAAGGGAGTAAAGAGAATGTGTGCAGTCAGATTTCCTCCAGTTAATACCTGCATCCAGTACAAATAAAACTTCAAACCTCATGCTCAATAAGCATATGCTCTATCCAATATTCATTGAGCCACAAACAGTTCTTGTGGCTAATAGAGGCATTGTTTAGGACAATTTTTTTTTCACAAACTGTTGTGAGAGACGATCCCTATGCTTGGCTAACGTGGGTGTAAGATGCAGGTTTCAGATATTTGCAGGTCCTATCCTTGAAGACTACTATAGAGCCGAAGGACTCTTATGACCGCCCTCTCTTTCTGGGTATGAGACGCCGTCGACCTTCCTTCCCCGGACCCTGACCATAGAGTATCTATGTGCGGGAACACTGGGTATGATGATGATGATGTTGTTGTGAGAGACGACCTTTCCTATAGACGCATTAGATATATGGGTTAAATAGCCCAATTAATACAAATTAAATAGAAAATAATAATGTGAACTTCTTATTTTGAGGTCGTCTCTTACATAATTAGGTAATGTATGAACGGTTTTAAACAAAATCAAGTAGACTGCAATTCAAACGTGGTAGCCATCACTTGTCGCTTCTTTATTACTATTTCCATTTTCTATCATAATCACACGCCCTTGAGCCCATCCTCATTAAAACTCACCTAATTTTTTTTTAAATTAATCAACTTGCACTTATTTATTTAAATTTTTAATTGAGAAATTGTTATATTAATTTAGCTAATGACTAAGTGGAATTTTTAAGCGTGGGATTTACTAAATAAACAATTTAGTTTAATGTTTAATTTTTTGGTGTTCTTATCGTGGTGCTTTTTAGTTTTAGTTTTTTCATTTTTAATTGTTTGTACTTATTTATTTTATTTGTTTTATTTAATTTATCTTTCTCGTGCAGATTCTTCTCTTTTTCTTTCTGGAGCCGGGGGACTCCTTTGGTCGCGCTCTCCTTTACAGGTATGAATTGTCGTCGTCCTTCCCTCTTCAGACACTGTCTATAATTTTCTATGAGCGTAATACACTGAGTAAGATGATGATGATGTTGAACTTTTTAGTCAAATTTAGTTGGATTGAAAAATGAACATGTGCAAAAGGAGAAGGTTATATTTATTCAAAGGATCGGTTATGGGAAAGATAAAGATTGTGTGAAATGCAATCACAAAATCTTATCTGAAAAATTATAATACTTATTTTAATTGAGATAAGACATAATTATCATCGGTTATTTATACTCCTTGAGCACTATTAATTGACACATTAAAATGTGGTAAATTAATTCTTAAGCATCACAAAAAACATATCAAGAAAAATGTAAACTACGCTAAGTTTGCACGGATATTTATAAAGAAATGATTTTCTTTTAATCAACTCATTCTTGATTCGTAGAACCCATCCCTTTTTCAAGAAGTGAACTATTAACAAAGACTTATAGGACGCATTTGACTCAAAAAGCTCATATATACTAAAGATAAATACTTTTTTACAGAGTGTGTAAAACTCTCATAATTAAGTTTAATTTTAAAAAACTTTTAGGTCTAATTTTAACTTGCGGCATTTGTCAATATATAATTATGCATAATTAACAATTATAAAAAAATACTGATGAACTTTGTATTAAAACGAATCAAAAAATTTGCACTTAACTATTTTATAACATATAGATTAAATATAAAATACAAGTTAAAAGTAATAAATAGAATCAAAAATCAAATCAAACTATTAGAGTCAATACTAAATTGGAGGGAGTATTATTCAATAAAGCCATATCAAAACAAGCTTAAAACATCTCACAAGTTACTCAAATAGAGAAAATGCCACTTATAAAGGAAAATTTACGGTTCACTAAGGCAATTAGTACTAAAAAATGGTAATAATAAAAAAGAAAAGTTAGCTTAATTTGGTTGAAATATCTCTTGACAAATTTTATTGTTACGCTTCTTCTCCTTCAACAATCTCATTTTCTTTACAGAATGCGTTTCAATATATATTACCCTTTGAACATGTGATATTAGTAAGTAATCAAAAAAGTGGAATGAAAAAATTATTTATGATCAAATTTTTATTACCATAGGAATAACATGAGATATATTATGAAATTTAACCCTATAAATCATTTTCATTAGGAAAAATTGTTGGGAATAATCTCTACTTTTTACGTTTTCCTGTGAATAACTCTCATCATCATCATCATCATCATCATCATCGTACCCAGTATTTCCGCACATAGATAGATCTATGTTCAGGGTCTGGGGAAGGAGGCTCGACGGCGTCTCATACCCATAAGGAGAGGGCGGTCAAAAGAGTCATTCGGCTCAAGTAGAGTCTTCAACGATAAGAACCTGTGAATAACGCTACTTTTGATTATTCATGAATAATCCAAAATTTGCAATGTTTTTGCTCACAACACCCCCTTCCTAACAATTATCGGCTACAACAGGAAAAGAGTCATTTTGTCACCTGTTTTCTTCCTAAAATTTGTCGGGATGATTTGAGTTTTCTCTCTCCTAAAATTTGGCTTAACAATGGAGAAATGGGGTAAGAAGGAGGAAGAAGATGGCAGCAGCTATAAGGAAGAAAACAAGTGACAAAACGACTCTTTACCTGCTGTACTCGGACATTGTTAGGAAGGGGGTGCTGTGAGCAAAAACATTGCAAAGTTTGGATTGTTCATTAATAATCAAAAGTACGGATTATTCACAAGAAAACGTAAAAAAGTGAAGATTATTCTCGACAATTTTTCCTTTTCATTACAACCAATTAGTATGTTAATCAAATGGGCCATTAGAACTCAATAAAATACCCCTCTTCAACTCGGTGTGACATTGAATAGACACAAACCTTCAATCAACTTGATTTCACAAATTCTTACTTGAGACCATCTTTTGTAAAAACGGCTCTCAAAAATTCAGTTTAATTTTAAATATATATTGTTACAACTCTAAATATAGAATTGGACTGGACTTTTAACCGTCGTCTTTACAAGAGACGATCTTTCAAGAGAGCACCTAACTTAATTTATGAACAAAATAAATGCTTAATGTGACCAGAATAAAATCAAAACCGGCCCAAACTCAAAAACTTAAAAAAAATAATTAAAAAAAAAAAAAAACAAGAGAGAATTTACCACCTTTAGTTGAGCTTGCTATGATGATAATTGAATGTTAAGCCTCATAACCAACAATACAGTCGATGATTAAGAGAATTTCCATCTTTAACTGAGCTTGCTATGATAATGATCGAGAGAATTCAAGTCCAGAGAAGCTCATCTATGTTAGGGTAAACCGGTTATGGAAGGCTAACACTAAAGCATCGACCAAGAAAGCCCAAATAATAGGTACAACTAGAGATATTCATTCAGAACATCGGATCAAAGACGGGTCAAATATTTTGAGTCGGTTCAAAATCGAGTCTCGCGTTCACATTAATATTAAATTCATTTAAAGTCGAATCAAGTCTGTTTCAATTACATGGTCGGATAAATATCAGGAAGAATTGAAAGTCAAGGACTTCTTCCAGACTAATCATGGCAATTCCCTAGCAAGCAATTAAACGGAACGCACACATTATACATTCTCAAGACAAACTTGATTCTGAATAGACATAAAACCAGTATTAACCATGCTCAAAATATTCATGTCTAACAAAATTGTCAAAGATCCAATCTGCTTTCGACAAAAAAAGAAAAGGCAATAGAATTTATATGATTCCGATCTTGTTCGCCACATCTAATGCATCATAGTCTGGTGTAAGGCGAACATATGCCTTCTTGGTACCATCAGGCCTGCAGTTGAGAATAAGACAACTTCAGTTTTACATTGTTTGGCAGACATTGCATAAACTATGAAAAGCTTTTCGTAGACATCACATAAACTATGAAAAGATGACTATAAAGTATCAAGAGTATATTGCCGGGAAGAGCAACACAATAAACCACAAGCAAAAAATGTTGATTTTCTGACAAGCGGAAACCAAACAAGATTAACAACTTATAATCAACCAAAGAGTGAGCATTACCGACATTCATGGCCTTAACCGAGATGAACATGTTGCAATTTTGTGATATCAAAGACACCAAATTTGAAATCCCAAAAAAATTCAAATTCAAATTATAATCCACGCTAACCCTCAGTCTCAATATTTTGCTTCATTTACCATATCTACAATGGTGTATAGTTTAGGGCAAACTCAAAAGAATAGAGGTATTTAGCGATAAACATGTTAGTGCAAAATTACCAACACTATAATTATTAAATATAACAAAAAATGGTTTACCTGATCAATGTGTTAACTTTCTTAGCCTGGATATCATACATCTTTTTAACAGCATCCTTAATCTTTTTCTTATCAGCACGTAAATCAACAATAAAGACCAAAGTGTTGTTATCCTCGATTTTCTTCATTGCTGACTCGGTGGTCAATGGATATTTAAGGATCTGATAGTGGTCCAACTTGTGTCTTGGAGGTGCACTGATGCGAGGGTACTTGGGGTTTCTGTCTGTCTTCAATGTCTTAGGCCTGTGGAACGTAACCTTGGTCCTGATCTTCTTAGCTTTCTTCTTCAGGGTTGACGCACCGGATTTGACCGCCTTGGCAGCTTTTAAGGCCTGAGCCTTGGGATCAGCTTTCTTTCCATCTGCAGTCAGGAATGCATGTATGCAAAGAAAACATTACTATTGCAAAAATCAAATAGCAACCAAAACCAATTTCAGCTACACTGCTTTCTTTTTTTTTGAATACAGCTACACTGCTTTCAAAGCCACTCTAACACCTAATTTAGTTTAAAAACAGAATATCGAACTCGCTATGCTATCTAACTTACCCGTAAATTCAAGTTTTTTCTATACAATTACTATATCAAATTAAGTCAATAAGAATCATTACTGATTAATCCCAACTTTATACTCCAACAATAAACACACAAGATACATTATACTACCTGATAACACATCTCGTAGCACATCAAACAATCAAATCAAGCATGGTTCAAAAACTTTAAAGACCAAGAACCTTATAGTAAAATAGCAAGTCACATATAGTATAGAAATGGATTTGTAACTCTTAAAACCTTCCTTAATTTCTTCTAAAAAATTGAAGAGGTAAATAATACATAGAAAAACATTTTAAGTATAAAAATCATAAGTTTAGCACATTTGAGCGACTTACTATTTCTCTCCTCATTTTATTTCACTCTCCTCATTCCTTTCCCTCCATTACTTCCAAGACTACGACAAACTTTAATTTCGCAAATCCTAGATCCACCAACATTCTTCCCAAAATAATCATCTTCACTGATTTTCTCTCATCGATGGTGCCTGAGCGAAAACCTTATTGTACTTCAATTTTCCTCGATGAAATCTTTTGTAGCTTTTAAGTTCATTAAAAACATTGAACAAAAAAAAGGCAAATGATTGAGTTCAAAAATAAGGAATGGAATATTGTTTTACATAGGGTACGAGAATTCAGGAGGATAAAAATGACAGAGGTGGTACGAGGTGGGTACGAGTATGCAAACGATGGATGCAACAAACACAATAATGTCAATAAGCCAAATTTCAGAGGTAAATTTTAGTCTATGATACCCAAGGGTAATGGTGGAACGGAGCAGGAAAAGGTGGAGGTGGCTGTGAGAGTGTAGGCGACGGAGACACAAGACAGTCAGACACAACAATGTCAACAAGACAAATTTCCAGGATTACACCGATTTAAGGGGACTATGATTACTCCTCTACTTCTCTTGTTCCTTTTACTATAATCCAGATTCATAAATTTTCCATAATATTTCACATTTACTATTTTCTCACTTTATAAATCCCCCAAATGAAATATTCGTAATCGTACATTGTTTATGTCAGACCTCCAAACCGCATATTAAATTCAATGAGAAAATCTGCATTAAATTCTAATCTCAAAATTATAAATAAAATTCCTAAGCAATCGTTTGTTGAAAAAAAAAAAAACTAAACTAAATCATAACACAAGAAACGCTATTCAAATTAACAGTATTGCAATACAAAATCAAGTGTAGCATGAATTAATTGAAAATGGAAGAGAAAATGAAGAATACCTTTCGCAGGAGGAGCCATTGTTGATAAGTCCTAAACAAGAATAAACAAAGAAGATAAACAAAATGAAGTCTACCAGATTTAAATGATGTAAATGAAAGAATTAGAGAAAAACCTAGGAGAAGTTGCTGCGGCAGATGAGTATCTAGGGTTTTTAGAACGGAGAGGATGTGGGCTTTATACGTTCAGGCTTTTCAACTCGTTTTGCCTCGCTCTAAAATCAAAAATACAAATAGCCCAATAATAAGTATTTACTAGGAGTATTAAAAAAGTAGGTGCTCTCTTGAGAGACCGTCTGTAGTAAAGATGACTCTAAAAAATTCAGTCCAAATTTATATTTTGAGTTGTAATATATATATTTAATTGGATTGGGCTTTTGAGAGTCGTCTTTACAAAAGACGGTCTCAAGTAAGAATTTGTGTTAAAAAATAATATAAATATGAAAACTTGATATGAATAACAGGCGGTGGAGAGACCCTTTTTATTTTCTGGACATGTTTTAATTTTACTCTTAAAGGTATCAATTTTGACCTTAAAGATATCAATTTCAATTTAGGTATAAATTGATCAGTGTAATGACACAATTGATCACTTATAGGTTCAAATTGAAATTTATTTTAATTGATATGTTTAAGTACTACTTTATGTTGAAATTGATACCGTCAATGTAAAATTGAAACCTTTAAAGTCCAAATTAAAAATGCCCAGAAATTGAAAAAAAACAAAAAAAAAATGGATTCTGGAATGTTGAATTAATATAAAATAAAAGGCTATAGTGATAGCAAACTATTATCTATGCGCTTGAATAATGTCAATTTTAGATTATTTTTAGATTATTTATCCGCAAGTTTTGGTTTTAGAACAATACGGTCTTACGTAAGTTTTTGTGTATTAATAATTCAACCTATTATCTATCCACTTTGAATAATGTCAATTTTAGATTATTTTTAATAAACCAATATTATCTTAATTTGCTGTTAACATACTAATAGGGTATACCGATAGGCGATAGCAAACTAAGGGCAAATGTTGAATTAATATAAATAAAAGGCTATAGTGATAGAAAATTAAAAACAAAGGTTGAATTATCAAAGGAAAAAACAAAAGTAAGATTTTTCATTGCAAATAGATTGAATTGTTAACGTCAGTTTTCCTATAAAAAGAGGAAATATGTCACTGTTTTAGCAAAAAAAAACATTTATGTGTTAATATAGGTAATTTGTTAAGAGGACTTGGAACGATATGCAAAAAGATTGAGACAATGAAACTAGCCCAAGCGAATTTTGCTTACAAAAGATATCATCTCTATTGTGAATGGGGATATTATCGGAATATATGCAATCAAGAGGTAAGAAGCTTTTGAAAAATATGTGAGCATTTGAATAAAAAATAGAGAAGATATCAAAAAAGAACAGAAAAAAAAAATTTTTTATGCCAAGGGATTTCGTTTGGCTCCATTTGAGAAAATAACAATTCTTAAGCTTCGCAAATACAAATTTATGACGAGTTTTTGATGATCCATTTAAAGTGTTTGATAGGGTTAATAATAGTTTTTCCAAAATTGAACTTCCTGAAGAGTTGATGGGTGTTAGACCTACTTTCAATGTGAAGGATTTGTCGCCATACTTCTATGATTTTAGTTTGAGGACAAACTTTTCAAAAGGAGAGAAAGATCCAAGATCAAGTATATTGTATCCTTTGCCTGTTACATTAGTTATAGAACTACTTGGTTTTGGTCATTCACAAACCCGATTAAGGTACATATTTATATTGTGTTACAGATTAGATGAAGCTAAAAGGTGTTTGTCCTGACCCAATGAATAGGGAAAAATCTAGGACGGATCTAATGCGATCTTTTTTTTTTGAATGAAGATCTAATGCGATCTTAAACCCATAATCATCCCTATTATTATCTCAGCAAACTCAACAAGATTTCAAAGTCATTTTGAGTATTAAACTAGGAAAGATTGTGCTCGTCTTATCTCTTGTCTAAACATCATTGCGTTGAATTTGTGCTTTTGCTCTTAATAACCTCCTTTTGCCTAAAATACATTCTTCCCATAATTATATAATTAATGTCGATAAAATCTAATACAAAATAATCCCAGTATAATTTTAGTTGAAAAATCTATTGCTACCTTGATGATCATGCTTGTCAACTTTCAATCATCTCATTTTCTTCATAAAATTTCATTCCTATGCATTACCTTAAAAGATGTGGTATTAGGTGGTAATGGAAATTTAAAGACATTATTTTTTGTGTGATCAAGGTTTCATTACCAGAGGAATATGATGAAACTTTTAATGAAATTTTACACTATAAAGCATTATCATTACCACTATTTAATATCACTAACTAAACGAGCCCTAAAGATTTGATTAAAGTCTGAGGGATAGGTAAAACAGTTAACAAGGAGATGTGTTTTGAGACATTTGCAACAGCTGCTTAGTAGTAAAAAATAGTACAATAATCCCAGGCAATCTCCTGCAGTCCAGCCCTATCTCGAATCCAAACGGCTATGTAATCTCAAAAAATATCACCTCACTTTTAGACTTGAATTTCTGTATGATTCATGCTTCATGAATGAACCAAGAAACACTAGCAAGCAATCAAAGAGATCAAACACATCATTATCCAAGACAGATAGATTTTGGATGAAAATACAACTACCACCATAAACCATGCTCAAAACATTCATGTCTAACAAAATTGTCAAAGATAATTAATCTGCTTCTGACAAAAATATAAAGCCAATATATGTTTATATGATTCCAATCTTGTTCGCCACGTCTAATGCATCGTAGTCTGGTGTTAGGCGAACATATGCCTTCTTGGTACCATCAGGCCTGCAGTTGAGGATAAGACAACTTCAGTTTAAACATTCTTTGGCAGACGTTGTGTGAACTATGATAAGTTTTTTGTGACATCACATCGACTATGAAAAGAAGATGACTATCAACAGTGTATATATTGCCCGGGAAGAAAACCACAATAAACCACAAAGCATGAAAAAGTTGAATTTCACAAGCATACACGAAACAAGATTAACAACATATAATCCACCAAACAGCGTCAGCGAGTACTTGAACATGCGTTGCCTTGAAAGAGAGATGAACATGTTGCTATTTTATGATATCAAAAACACCAAAAATCACAACAAAAATTCATATAATAATTCATGCATCACCTCGGTCTCAATATTAGCTTCATTTACCATTTCAATATGAGCTTGGGGCAAACACGAAAGTATGGAGGTAATTTAACAATCAAAATCACAATCAGAACAGAACTAAAATTTAAGAGCAAAAATACAATCGCCATAGAATTACCTGATCAATGTGTTGACTTTCTTAGCCTGGATATCATACATCTTTTTAACAGCATCCTTAATCTTTTTCTTATCAGCACGTAAATCAACAATAAAAACCAAAGTGTTGTTATCCTCGATTTTCTTCATTGCTGACTCGGTGGTCAATGGATATTTAAGGATCTGATAGTGGTCCAACTTGTGCCTTGGAGGAGCACTGATGCGAGGGTACTTGGGGTTTCTGTCTGTCTTCAATGTCTTAGGCCTGTGGAACGTAACCTTGGTCCTGATCTTCTTAGCTTTCTTCTTCAGGGTTGACGCACCGGATTTGACCGCCTTGGCAGCTTTTAAGGCCTGAGCCTTGGGATCAGCTTTCTTTCCATCTGCAGTCAGGAAAGCACGTATGCAAAGAAAACATTACTATTGCAAAAATCAAATAGCAACCCACACCAAATTCAACTACACTGCTCTCAATGCCACTCTAGCACCTATTTCAGTTTAAAATCAGAATATCCAACTCGCTATGCTATCTAACTTACACATAAACTTTCCCTCTACAACAATTACAACATCAAATTTCCATCTGCAGTCAAGAAAGCACGTATGCAAAGAAAACATTACTATTGCAAAAATCAAATAGTAACCCACACCAAATTCAACTACACTTCTCTCAATGCCACTCTAGCACCAATTTCAATTTAAAAACAGAATATCCAACTCGCTATGCTATCTAACTTACCCATAAATTCAAGTTCCCTCTACACAAATACAACATCAAATTAGTTCAATAGAAACCATTAAAGAATAATCCCAGCTTTATACTCCAGTAATAAACACACAAGATACATTATACTACCTATTAACACAATCTTGTAACACATCGAACAATCAAAATCAGCATGGTTCAAAAACTTTAAAGCCCAAGAACCATATAGTAAAATAGCTAGTCACATGCAGTATAGAAAAAAAATGAAGTATTAAAATCATAAATTTGGCACATTGAAGCGACTTACTATTTTTCTCCTCATTTTATTTCACTTTCCTTCTCATTGCATTCCCTCTAATATTTCCAAGACTCCAACAAACTTTAATTTCACAAACCCTAGATCCACCAACATTCTTCCCAAAATACACCATCTTTACTGATCTTCTCTCATCAATGGTGCCTGAGCAAAAACCTCATTGTACTTCAATTTTCCTCGATGAATGAATATCCGAACTAATAGGGTTTTGTCTAATCCTATATTCATAAACAAGTTAATGTTCCATAATTTTTCACATTTATTATTTTCTCACTTTATACATCCCCCGAATGAAAGCTTTGCAATGGTACATGGTTTATATTCAGACCTCCAAACCGCAAATAAAATTCAATGAGAATCCTACATTAAATTCTACTTTCAAAGTTAACAATAAAATTAATAAGCAACCGTTTGTTGAAAGAAAAAATTACTCTAAATCAAAGTACAAGAACCGCTATTTTAAAACAACAGCATTGCAAAATGAAATCAAATCCAATATAAATTAATTGAAAATGGAAGAGAAAATGAAGAATACCTTTCGCAGGAGGAGCCATTGATAAGTCCTAAACAAGAGTAAACAAAGAAGATTAACAAAATGAAGTCTACCAGATTTAAAGGATGGAAATGAAAGAGTTAGAGAAAAACCTAGGAGAAGCTGCTGCGACAAGTGAGTATCTAGGGTTTTTAGAATTTGTGTTTTGAGTTTAGTTTTTAGTCTATGTATAAGTTAAAATATAATTAAAGGAAATTTTGTTGTTCTTCAAAAAAAAAAAAAGGAAATTTTGTTGGACTTTTAAGATTAATAATATAAACTTTTTAATTTTTTTGGCACATTTTTGTATAAGATGAACTTATTGATAGCGTCTTGTATTTGAGTTCGTTGTTTGAGGTCGTTTCACTGCGAGAAGGTCTCTCACAAAAATATCTCATTTTTTATTCATATACATAACTAGAGATACTAAAGATCGAATTAATCCATTGAACTACGTAAAAAGTCAAATATTATAAGTATTTTAAAACAACGTAATATTTAAAACCTTCATAAACTACCATTAGACAAAGTTTCAAAGTGGTATGGTTCCTTTAGAAAATTAAAAGAAATGTTTTCACTTTTCATATATAATAAAGTGTTAACTTTTTACATTAAACATTTAAAAGTACTTACTTCATTCGTTCCATAATATTTGCTACTGATAGTGATATTTTTTTGGTAGCAAGTATTATGGAACGGAGGAAGTATATTTGATCGCGCTCCTCAAGATCTTTTTATTTCACGAGTAGCAAGTCCTTTTTTGTTTAAAGGGAATGGCAATAAGGAATGAGTATAAAAAATGAAAAAAATCCCTAAGATTTAAGTCTTGGAGGGAGGGTGGTATATTGGTAATTGGTGAGACTTTCATTTTCATCTATTTTTTCCAAGTCCCTAACATGTCAAACGAAAAATGAGACTTTTATATCTTTAAAGTCTCACCTTAAAAGTCCCATTCCCTTGTGTCAAGCGTCCCCTAGGGAATCAAATCCATAAGTAATTGAGTAAGTTGTTGCACAAGTTGTGATGGTTAGAGGGTGATTTGATCAGAAAAGATTTGTATAGCTAATGAAATACGATTAACGACCGACAATTAAGCAGTGAAATTAAAATTAGGACTTAGGGACATGAGTACATGACTAGTTAACATGATTTTAGGCAATTTGGATTATAGGCACATTACATAACGTTTCATAATTAAGTGTGCTTTCAAAAATTTAAAAGAAAAATATAAATTGAGTTTTAATCATAGAGGTGTTAACTTCATATTTAATCGTAAAAGATATAACAACTCTGGCATTATACACAATCATCATTCGTTGTTCGCTTCTAATAACATTTCCCATTTCCTGATATTTACTCACAATTACGTTTATGTTTAGTTTATATTTGGCCAAGCCTAATTTACTCCATCAACCTAGATCAATACACATCACAATGTTTTTCAACTATACCCCAAATTCAAACTTAAGTTTATATGTGATCAATTTATAACTTTATTGGTCTAAATTTTTTTCTCTAGCTAGGTAAACTAAATTGTAGAATTTAGCTACATTTGTGGGGTGGCTTTTGATATCAATTATAACACCTTGCATAATATCTATCTGATAGGCTCTAATTAGACTATGTTATTAATAAGCATAAATCGCATAAACACAAATTTAAATACAATTATTCTACTAAATATGACATGATAAAATTTTAAAATGCATCAATGGAACCCAATAAATCCTCTGTTGATACAGAAGGTCTCCTGAGAGACCGTCTATGGCATAGACGGCACTCTCAACAGCCCAGCCCAATGAAAATTTCAGTTATTTTTCTTGAAAAGTGTAAAAATGGGCTGGACCATTACACCCGTCTTTACTATAGACCGTCTATGGCAAGAATTTGTGCTGTTGATAATGATGATAATTTATGCCTAAAATTGTTATCATTGCCATCAATTTTTAAGAAAAGATTTGCTAAGATTGTTATAATTAATGATTTATATTCAAAATTGCTAGTCTACTCATAACACACTTGCATCAGGTTTAATTGGTTACCCATTAGTATTAGGCTCGACCCTAGGGATAGGCCATAAAGGTAACCTCCCAAAGCCCATCTCATAAAAGTTGAAAGTAAGGTAATAGAAGGGCAAAAATATATAAACCTTCAAGCAATATGAAGCCTAAAACTAAAGTGAGTAAATAGCTGAAATAGAAAAACATAAAACAAAGAAAAAGTAAAATTAACTCAAAAAAAAAGAAAAAGAAAAAGTAAAATTGATTTATGCCTCATTATTACTCCGCTGCCTTCTTTACTACTACTACTCCCTCTGAATTAATTTAATTGTCTCATTTGTTTGGGCACACTTGTCGATGTAATATTTTAACTCTTACACTATGTTTGGATATCAAATTAGGAGAGAAAAGAAAGGAAAGGAAAGGAAGAAAAATGTACTCCATTGTTTGTATAATTGTATAGGAAGGTCCGAAGGAAGGGAGGGGAAAAGAAAGGAATTTCATTTTCCTTCCAAATCTTTCCTTTTATGGAGAGATTTGGATGTTAACAAAATGAAGGGACATAATCCCTCCAAATCCCTTTCCTCCCTTTTTGCTATCCAAACAAGTGATTTCCTATCCCTCCAAATCTTTTCTTTTCTTTTCCCTCCAGTTCCCTCAATCCAAACAAGGCCTTAGTATCTCTAATTATGCTTAAATAAAAATTATGAAAAGTTGATAAGAATAATCCTTGCATTGAGGCAAATCAAACAAGATCTCACATGACTATGTTTTAACTTATGGATTAAGAATAAAATACAAATTAAACGAAATTGATGAATAGTGTAAAAAACCAAATGGGACAACTAAATTGGTTCGGAGGAGTATAACTTTTCTTGGGAATAAGCAAACTATTCATATTTATTTATGTGGAAACCCATTTTTTACTCCTTGCTTTATTTTTCATCTTAATTTTATTTGTAAATTATCAAGTTATGTCTTCTCCAATTTCCACTATTATTTCACAACTTTAAACATTTTTCACCACTATCCCAAATTCAAACTTAAGTTTATATGTGATCAATTTACAGTTAAACATTTTTCATTTATTCCTTTCATCTCATTTGTGGCAGTGGAATTGAAAATAAATGGTGGAGTTATGCTGCCATGGATATAGAAAATTAAGGTATAAGTTTTAATTAATCACTTATTTTCCAAATTATAAGTCCATTCATTTCTTAATTTTCTTTTAAGCTTCATTTTATTCTATATTCTTTTAAATGTTAAATTATTTTGTTTTATGAGTTTATCTTATTATTTTTTTTATTTCACTAATGTCAAACTTATTACTCCCTCCGATCTTACTTGTTCTTCCCATTTGGAATATGGGAAGGAACCACGGAACTCATCTATCTATACTTACTATATACTAAAACAAAACACAACTGACATAAGCAACTCAAAAAATTAATGAGTTGTCATATTCTTATGAGATTGATGATGTCATTGAATAAGATGAATATAGGAATATTAAATGTTATTAATTTGATCATCATTTAAAAGTTTAGTTGGGACTATAACATATACTATTAAAATTTGAAAAACAATGTAATAATAGTACTCCCTCCTATTCAGCTTAAATGTCCCATTTAGTTTTCTCACACTTGCCGAGGCAACATTTTAACCGTTAATATCTCAAAATATTCTTAAATAAAAATTATAAAAATTTGATATTAATAATCCTTGTATTGAGACGAATCAAACAAGATCCCACATGACTATATTTTAACTTATAGATTAAGAGTAAAATACAAATTAAGAGTCATGAGTGAATAGTGCCAAAAAATCAAATGGGACATTTGAGCTGAATAGGAGGTAGTATGTAATAATGATGCACAAATAATCTTTGATTTTTAATTTACAAATCATCATTAATTTATATTTTTTTAGAAAAACATTCATTCATTTACAAATTAATTATATTATTTTTAATTATACTTGTAAGGTTCACTAAAATGCTAATTATATTATAGATACAATTTACAATGATCCACTGCTTTATCATTATTAGAATGATAACTATAAAAAAGTTTGAATTTCAATTTCATGAATTTAATAAAATATGTATTAAGAAATAATTAAAATTAATGTAATATTAAGCCGAAACTTTTTAATGGACCCTACACCACCCTTAATAATTGTACCCAAGCAAAGGAAACATCTAAATAGAATTGGAGGGAGTATATCATTTTAATGCAAGATAATTTTAATGGAAAAATTCAAACTTTTTAAAAGTTTTGAATAATTATTTTTCCTCCCCTTTGCATAAGACCCTCTTTTTGTGAAATGAACCCATACAAAGATTCATTATGTTAAAAATATATACTACCTCCTATCTAGTCTAAATGTTCCATGTTTTTTAGGCACTATTCATTCACACATCACTCTTAATTTATTTTTTAATCTTAATCTATAAGATATAACATAGTCATGTGGGATCTTGTTTGATTCGTCTCAATACAAGGATTATTAATATCAAATTTTATAATTTTTAATTAAGAATAATTTGAGAAATTATGAGTTAAAATATTGCCTCAACAAGTGTGTAAAACTAAATGAGACATTTAGGCTGAATAGAAGGGAATATTGTTATTCATTAGACTACTAGTATAAAAACCCGTGCAATGCACGAATTTTAATTACGTTAATATTCTAATGAAATTTTAGACTAATACAAATATTATATGAAGGTGGATAACAAGTATTTACACATATATATTGTAATTAAAAGAATTAAATGTAAAGAAACTCAATATACGTTGTTAATGTTTTGAAACACATCAATATATATACTACAATCTTAGTTTGATAGCATATTCCACCATCCTTGTTGAAGAAAGCACTTTTCAATTTTTAGACTATTTAATCTAACTATAAGACACGTCTCACAGTAAAAACGTCTTATACAAAAATTTATTTATTTATTTTTTTGTTTAAAAATTCTTGAACTCATGGCATTGAGCATTGAGTTTGAGAAACACTAGTTACAATCTCTAGACTTCCCTTGGAAAACATTTACACATCCGTTGAAGAAAGCGCTTTTTATCGCAAGTCGCAACTCTCCAAAAGCCACCCAATAATGTTTATTAATTTAAATAAAGTTGACGTTGCCGTTAACCTACCTTTTTCTCTTTCCTCCTTTACAGAAAAAAAAAATAAAATCTTTAAGAGAGAGAAAGAAAGAAATTTCGACGACGAGTCAAAACTCAGAATACCCACTCCCACTCTTTCTTTCTCTCTCCTCTCTCCCGCCTTCTTTGACTGAGTTACCAACTCGTTCTCCTTCTTTTCTCTTTCTCTTCCGCCATTGTTGATTCAAACAACCAGGTAGTGAAGAAATCGGTAAAGAAAATTATATTGTGGTGATCTACTCAATTTTTCACTTATTTTGAACTTTTTTGGACTGTAATTAATCCGTAAATCTAGCGTAACCTAAAAATAGATCGGTAAACAAGGTGAATTTGGATTTTTCTTGAGGAGATAGAAAAATGAATGTATCGAGGGGACTGTTTGGGTGGTCCCCACCCCACATACAGCCATTAACGCCGGTATCTGAAGTTTCGGAGCCTCCGGAGTCTCCGTCTCCGTATATAGACACGAACGCCGAGGGTGCGGCTCCCGGTGTGGAGATGGAGGAGGATATGGAAGATGAAGCCGAGGATGAGATCGAGCCGCCTCCAGCTGCTGTCCCGTTTTCGCGACTATTCACTTGCGCCGACCGCCTCGATTGGTTTTTAATGGCGGTTGGATCACTTGCTGCTGCAGCTCATGGCACTGCTTTGGTTGTGTACCTCCATTATTTTGCTAAGATTATTCAACTTCTTGCTTTCAACAGCTCCAAGAACATAAGTGAGGATGATTTGCATAGCAGATTTATTGAGGTATGCTTGCTTTATTGTTTTCAGTTAGTTTGCTGTACCTTTTCTTTTTCAGTGTTTAATTGCTAGAAAGTAGTAATTTGTGCTTGAATATCTTAGTGTAGAGTTGGTCGCAGAGACAGAATTCACAATTAAATTAGGTTTCATACAGTGGGGATTTTATGAGTAAACAATGAGACATTGTGATAGTCGATTCCCAGGTTGCTGTTAAGGATTTTAGGTCCTTTCTGTGCTGACAAATTTATAATACCTTAGGTACTTCCTAATGACTGGCATCACTGCTAAGCAAGGGATTATATGCTATGGGACGGTCTTTCTTTGCACCAAGTCTAATGGTGAAAGGAAATTGTAGGAAATTGTATATTAAGTTGGATTGTTCTGGTTGGTTGCAAGAGTTAAACAACAATTAATTAAACCTAGGGTTTTAGGGCAAACACATGAACAAGATAAGAATTTATAGGACTAGCATGCAATTAATGTCACCTTTATGTTTTTGGATTTTGGGTACTAAAAGCTTGTCTTGAACTCATATTATATATATGAATGGTTACAGCGAAACGGTGATGCGGTAACAAGAGTGATGCGCGTTTCGTAATGCTTAAGTATCGTTCGAAACTATAAGATATCCCTTGTTACGGCTTAAAATGCGGCTTTTTTTACACCTTTACAATGCGGATAATATCTTTATTTTGAAAACATTTTTACAGCGCGACCAATGCGATGTGATGGGACCTTTTTTTACACTATGCTTGAACTACAACTCTAGCTTTCTCGGATTTTACACAACTTTCCAATTTTAGGCCTCTAAACAAGTTGTATTGCCAATGACTTAAGAACACACTAACATTATAGTGAAAGATGACAAAAAATTGTTATATATAGATGTTAGACACTCCTCATAGGGTTAGCCTCTCCTCCTTCACGAGCCAACTTTCTACGTTTCAAGTCATGAAGACATGAAGTCCTTAACCACCATCCAACACCAAAATGTCACAAACAAGCCCTAATCACCCGGTGCAAGTTGATGGGCCATCCTTTACAAGCCCTAATCATCCCGTAATAAAAAACAGTTAAAAAGAAAGACAAATAAACTCTTTACTTTTTATTTGATCTTTGTTTAATGTATTTTGAAATAAAAGGTTTTTAAACATACTTGGTTTATTAATTAAAGTATTGAAGATAAGAAAAGGAAAACTTAATTGAAAACTAAAATTTGACAAAATTAATTCCTTCCTAGATAAGTGTTCCTTCTCTCTCACTGAAAAATGTTGGAACCTTCAACCAAAATCCAATTTCGTTTTTCATCCTCTTTCGATCTACCCTACTCCATTTGCCATCCATACTCCATCAAAGCTATCAATATCTTCCATTATTTCCAAAACTGATTTTCCATACAAGTACAACCAAACCCAATATAAAGATAAGTGAAGGAGTTAAAACATATTGAAGCCTTGATACTATTATCTCCCATGACAAACATCAAGAATTTATCTATTTCATGATGAGACAAGAAGATAATCGATTAACATCTAAGCTACATGGTGGAAGTACCTCCAGATTGTCATAATCGAAATCAGAAGTTTTTACAATTTTCTTAGGTGGTGTTTGGCTAAGTAACAAATGCTCCTTCTTGTAGATACTCCTTGTAACGATCTTTCTTCATGCTATTCTTTTGTAATTTAGGGTTTCTCTTTTTTTGGGTGTTTCTCGGTGAGGGGGCGATGAAAGAGATGGAGTTGCATATAATTTCTTGTGTATTTGTAACCAATTTTCAATTTCAATGGTCCTCTACACATAGATTTTTTTCTTCTCTATTCATTACGATTTTCTACCATCTCAATTTGTAAGTTTAGGTTATTCATAACCTTTTCCACTCTTGTCTTCCTATTCATCTCTGATTTTTCTCGACCACTTTTTAAGTTTCTTGAGCTCCAACTTTCTATCTTCCTTATCGGTTTGCTAATACCCCATGTTTGCACATGTCTAGACCATCTTAAAAGATTCTCTTTCATCTTTTCATACTTGCAACTCATACCCTCTTTCTTAGATTTTCGTTTTGAATTTTATCCCATAAAGTATGTCAACTCATCCATTAAAGCATTCACATTTTCGCTACTTCCATCTTTCGACAATGATCCCTCTAAAAGCCCTATTTTTATCTACATAGTAGTGCCAATCTAATTGTCGTTCGATAAGTTTTCCCTTCAACTTCAAGGGCACACCTCAATTATATAATAGTCAAGTAGGCGTCTCTATTTTTGCTACCCATACTTATTTTAATGGTCACATCTTATTAGATGTCTCCACTACATTGAAATATGAACTCAAGGTATTTGAAGCATTTACTTGAGATTCTTTCTCTTCTAGTTTTATATCTCGTTGGTGCTAATTTACACTCCATATACTTTTTCTTGCTCTGACATAACTTGAAATTTTGTGACTCCAACTCTTGTCTCCAACGTTCTAACTTAGCATTTACCCTTCTTTAGTCTCATCTATGCACCACCTTGTATCGATCGCATTATTTCTTATAGGACCACTGCAAAAAGAAAGAGTCTTATAAGCAAGCCTTGATTTAGGCCAATTGTGATGGGATAATCCTTAACTGCCCCTCTGCATGTCCTAACATTTCATTACTTCTTGATACATATCTTGCACTATATCAATGTAATTCTTGGGAATGATCTATTTTGTGGGCCTATAGTACTCTGTTATTTGTTTTATAATATGAATTGCTTCCATTGTAGATCTCCCCAACATTAATCAAAATTGATTTTTAGATAATTGATTAAAAAATAGGGATGAATCTCAAATTGGCTTAAGCAAAGGATAAGCAAATCATCATCCAAACTATTTGATTTATCATGAACGGAAAATGGTGTAGCAAATCTATTAAAATAAGGGAAGTTTATGACTCAATAGTTATGCTATGGGCTTGAAGTTTCTCCAAATGTTGAATTGTTATACCTATTTTATCAAGGAAAAAATCTAGTGGACCCATTTGAAACGTATTACTTTGATACCAAGTTGGAATGAACTAGAATCTAACAATGTTAGAAATAAATTGATCTAGGATTTGAAAGAGTAAAGAGGAAGAGGTTGAAGAGAATTACTAAAGAAGATTAAGAATTAGTGAAGAAGTACACAACTACAGTGAGAGATAGAGGAAAAAGAAATATGAAAGGGAGAATTCATATCATATCCATTTTACATCTCCTCATTCCCTTATTACATGCTATATATTTATACTAATTAAGAACTAAACAATTTATTTTAATATTACTTCTAGTCTCTAGAATGTCCTCAAACAAATACATAAAAAAATATTTCCCTATTGTATAACAAAATTAGTTTTCTTCTATGTGACAGTTGGCACCACTGAGTGTTCGAGTCATTAACTTTCCTACTCTTAACATATCTGTGTTACCAATATGTTTGCTCTAAGAAACCAAGGTGGTGCCTCTAAACAATGTGTACTAGCTTATTCTCGAAGGCTTCCGACAAAAAGATTGTTGACAAAGAATGGAACCAAGATCTAAAGAGTGACATCAAATCATGCTCTATCAGTGTGTGCTACCCAATACTAAAGTGCATTGGAAAGAAGAGGGAGCTCAAGACTTTGTGGAGTTTTTGCATTTCAGTCACACTTTGGACAATATGGTTGGAAAGGAATAGGCGCATTTTCAAAAGGATTGTTTCCTTGGATTAGATGTTGTTTGGGATAAGTTTAAAAATTTAGCAACCCTATGGGTTAACGCCAATGGATTGTTTTGGAATTTTGTTATAAATGATTTATGTAAAATAAACATGTGATTTTATTGTTCATAGACCCCTGCTTTATATTGGTGAATGTTGCATCAATAAATTATTCTTTATTATAAAAAGAAACTCTTCCAAAATCTTTACAAAAATATTTGATGCTTTCTCTTACCCTCCCCCTTCTTTTTATATTACTTTTCTCTACTTATTCCTCAAACAAACGAAATACCAGTTAATTGTAATACCCCTTCAAAGCCTTACGTTACATATTAAGATATTGCAGTACTTGCATAGAGACACTCAACACCAAGCTAGCTGGCCATACAAGCACCTAGCTGCAAAATTGTATCACCCAAACAGTAGTTAGCTCAAGCATTATAGGTATTCTCCCCCCTCTTTTTGGTTAGTGCCTTCTATTGCTGGTGTATTCCTATGAGGTCAATGTGGAATCTAAGGTTAGCTCAGAATTACATGCCTTGTAAGCTTTGAGGTGGTGGATCCTAGATATTGAGGTTGGAAACATTTCTACCTGAACCCAACATAAAGAATGAGTTTGGTAACACTATTGTTGTGTGATTCTAGTATTTAGTAGCAGTTTTTCTTCGGTCTGTTCTTGGCAGCTTGAAATGGTGACTTTGTTTAAGGGGATTCTACAGACAAATGTAGCGATTGTGATTGGTTGGGGGTGCTTTGTTTGCCGTGATGCCGTACAAATTCTCAAATTGGTTAGGTTTCTTTTGTTGGAACTTTGAAACTCAAGGAACCTTTTTTCAAATAATTAAGTAGTACTACATCGGTACACGGTACACCCTTTTGTTTGCCGTCAGTTTTTGTTTTTGGCTTTTTTTTTTTTTTTATATATATTCAACTTGTATGGATATTGTATATCTTTTCATCTCTGTTCTCAAGCATAGGGTGTTAATATATGATATAGGATTGGATGGTGTAGATAAGGAATAACCAACCTCTCCTATAGTCCTATGGCATATGTCAAATTATATGTGTGCCAAAGGGATAATAGAGGCTCTGTCAATGACTATTCACCACAATCTTTACCTATCATTTTAATCCTAATTTAAGTGCTTCAGTTTCTTGTTTCAAAACATAGCTTTGGAAATATCTTCCTATTGGATTATGTTTATAGGGGCTACTGCTGGTGGTGGTTCTTTTTATTCCCTAAATATCAACTTATTTTGGGGTTGTGTATTGTGTACTGTGTACGGTAATAGTTGGCATATGATCTTGGAACAGTTGACTGCTGGCTTATGCGTGTGTTGTCTGCCTTGCTTCTGGCCTGCATGCCGAGGCAGCAAAATTTAGAAGGTTGTTTATGGGCAAGTGCTCAGTACAGCCAACCTATAGTTGGATTTAATTTTGAATGTATTATAAAAAACAATGTCCAATTACCCCAATCCAATGCATTAAGTGATTCTCACCTTCATATGCATGCAATTTTACACTTGTAGATACAAAAAGGTTGTTTTCCCCTTGATAATAAATGTCATTTGCAACTTCATATAATTGAGAAGTGCACATATTTTATTGAGCTATTTAACCATAGTTCAATATAAATGAATCCTATGAACTATTAATCTTTGCTTCCATTGAGAGTAGACATAATCTGTTTAAATTTGTTTTGGAGAACATAATGTTTGACTGTTATTCTATTAATACGGCTTGTTTTTGTTGCAGCTTGCTCTAAAAATTGTCTATATAGCTGCTGGTGTTTTTGCAGCTGGGTGGATTGGTAAGTTGATGTCTGGTACATTTGTGTTTAATTGCACGTCAAATCCTTATTTTGTGTTCATGTCTACAATTCTAATATATTGATTTTAAATAGAGGTCACCTGTTGGATTCTTACTGGAGAACGGCAGACTGCTGTAATCAGGTCAAAGTATGTACAAGTGTTATTAAATCAGGATATGAGTTTCTTCGACACGTATGGAAATAATGGAGACATTGTTAGTCAAGTGTTGAGTGATGTGCTGCTTATTCAATCAGCATTAAGTGAAAAGGTATAAGTTTTTTTTTGAATAAGATATATTTTTTTGAATATTTTTGAATAAAGATATTATGATCGATTAATTTCTAACTTTCCGTTTTTGGTACATCAGGTTGGCAATTATGTTCACAACATGGCAACATTTTTCAGCGGTCTGGTTGTTGGATTTATCAACTGTTGGCAGATTGCCCTCATAACTTTAGCGACAGGGCCATTCATTGTTGCTGCGGGAGGAATTTCAAACATATTTCTTCACAGGCTTGCAGAAAATATCCAGGATGCATATGCAGAAGCAGCCAGCATAGCTGAGCAGGTAATTCTTTGGCAATCATGCCAAATCAACTTATGAATGGAAAATTAGTTGACTCCCGTTGTGTATAGTGATTGCTCCACCAGTCTTAATGGGCGTCCATATGAAATTTCTTCATTTACTCTTTATGAAATTTGTCTAATGTTTTTCTTCCCCCACCCTAGGCACCTACCCTACCCTTGGCCCATCCACTGTGTTTGCTTTAAAACAAGCAACTAAAGGGTATTGGAGTAATCTCATATGGACATAGGGGGGAGTAATAGTCAAATAAATACAACATGACAATGCTCCAACAGTCCAATGCCAAGTGGCTCCCGTCCATGTGGAGTTTGGAGGGTTTGGATGTATTTAAAGTTGAAAACTTATCCTTGTAGCAACACATTGGTTGTTTTCGATTGACAATAATAACAACTTCACATAAATAAAAAGCGGAAATGATTTAATGAGTCTTTTTTTTTATTACTGAGTAGGCTGAGGTAGGGGAAGGCTAGGTGAGAATTACTTGAAGAAAGCGGTCAACTGAGACAACGACCTGATTCTCTAATGAGTCATTTTGCTATAGTCCATTATTTCCCGAAACCAATGAACTAAATTTTTGGCTCCATCGAGTGAGTTAAAGATGTTAAGATTAAGTTCTTTATTCTTTTGGATATATGTTGATATTTAAATCTGTTCTTATTTGTAGAGTACTTCCATAACAGTCTTCTCCGTAGTAAAAAAAATCGTAGATGTCAAAATTAGGTTCTATAGATTTTTTAGATGCCTTCTAAAATATATATGTGATATCTAATTGCATTTACAGGCTGTGTCATACATCAGAACATTATATGCATTCACAAATGAGACATTGGCCAAGTATTCGTATGCAACGTCGCTTCAAGCAACACTTAGATATGGTATATTAATAAGTCTTGTGCAAGGCCTGGGGCTTGGCTTTACATATGGCCTAGCAATTTGTTCTTGTGCACTGCAGCTTTGGGTTGGAAGATTTCTGGTTACTCATAATAAAGCACATGGTGGTGAAATTATTGCTGCGCTATTTGCTGTGATTCTGAGTGGCCTGTAAGAACCTTCTTGTAGCTGCACGTGTCTTTAATGATTTTTTTTACTATTTTTTTATTTACTTTTGCCTCTGTTTCAGTGGACTGAATCAGGCTGCAACAAACTTCTATTCATTTGAGCAAGGACGGATTGCTGCTTATAGACTATTTGAAATGATCAGTCGTTCTTCTTCTTCTATTAATAATGAGGGGAATACTCTAAATTCCGTTCAGGGTAATATTGAGTTTCGAAATGTGTATTTCAGCTATCTGTCTCGTCCAGAGATACCTATTTTAAGTGGGTTTTACCTCACTGTTCCTGCTAAAAAGGCTGTAGCACTAGTTGGAAGAAATGGCTCAGGAAAAAGTAGTATTATACCTCTCATGGAGCGATTTTATGATCCTACATTAGGTAATACAGGCTTCAAAATACACTGATTTCTTGAATAATGCTGAAGCTAGCTAATCCTTGACTGAGTTAGTGATTTTTGTCTTTTATTGGTACAGGGGAAGTCCTTTTAGATGGAGAGAATATAAAAAATCTTCAATTAGAATGGCTTAGAAGTCAAATTGGTCTAGTCACGCAGGCACCTGCTTTACTTAGTTTGAGTATCAGAGAAAATATTGGTTATGGACGGTCCGTTACATCAGATCAAATTGAAGAAGCTGCTAAAATAGCACATGCTCATACATTCATCAGTTCACTTGAGAAAGGATACGATACTCAGGTAGACCTCTAGTTGTATGTGTAATTTTACGGTGCATTCTACATTTGTATATTTAGGTTTGGTTTTATCTGGTTTCCTTTATTTCCAACTCCTGTTATTTACTAGAAGTTGCTTGCTCCAGGTTGGTCAAGCTGGTTTGGCATTGACAGAAGAGCAGAAGATTAAGCTGTCAATTGCGAGGGCAGTGCTCTCTAATCCATCGATTTTACTTCTCGATGAGGTTACAGGTGGACTTGATTTTGAAGCTGAAAAAGCTGTCCAAGAGTCTTTGGATCTTCTTATGTTAGGACGTTCTACCATAATAATTGCTAGGCGACTTAGTCTAATCAGGAATGCTGATTACATTGCTGTTATGGAGGAGGGTCAACTTGTTGAAATGGGTACACATGATGAATTACTAAACTTGGATGGTCTATATGCTGAACTTCTTAAATGTGAAGAGGCAGCGAAGCTTCCTAGGAGGTAGGGCATGAACAAAACCTGTAGCCTTTGCTGTTTGTGTCTTAACATTTTGATTATTTAGTTGGTGCTAAGTTCGGCAATGTTTACCTTTTGTTTCCTCCTTGTATAGGATGCCAGTAAGGAAATACAAAGAGGGCACAACTTTTCAGATTGAGAATGACTTTTCTGGAAGTCACAATTACCAAGAGTCATCCTCTCCAAAAATGGCTAAATCACCTTCTCTGCAGAGAGTTTCTGGTGGCCATGCTTTTCGAGTGTCTGATGCTGCTTTTAGCTCTTTAGAGTCACCAAAAGATCGAAGTCCACCTTCAGAGCAGTTGAGGGAAAATGGTAATGGTAATTCCTTAGATGGAGCAGAGAAGGAGCCATCTATGACAAGGCAGGACAGTTTTGAAATGAGATTGCCTGAGCTACCAAAACTTGATGTTCAAGCTGCACGAAGACAAACCTCCAATGCTTCCGATCCTGAATCCCCTGTTTCGCCGCTTTTAACATCTGATCCTAAAAATGAACGTTCACATTCACAAACCTTTAGTCGCCCAAATAGTGAAATTGGCGACATGCCTGAAACGCTGAGGGAAACAAAGGATTCACGAAATTGTAAGCCACCATCATTTTGGAGGCTAGTTGAACTTAGCCTTGCAGAATGGCTTTATGCTGTTTTAGGGAGCATTGGTGCTGCTATATTTGGTTCCTTTAACCCTCTTCTTGCTTATGTCATTGCATTAATAGTAACAACTTACTACAGATTTTCTGAAGGTCACCATTTACGACATGAAGTTGACAAATGGTGCTTGATCATAGCATGCATGGGCATTGTGACTGTACTTGCCAACTTCTTGCAACATTTTTACTTTGGTATCATGGGGGAGAAAATGACTGAAAGAGTAAGGAGGATGATGTTTTCAGGTACATCTTTTATTTGTCATTTTGCTGTGTGATTATTCCCTACCACAAACGCTTGTTTTAGATATAATACTTTTGGTTTTACTGGCATTACAGCAATGCTGCGAAATGAAGTTGGATGGTTTGATGATGAGGAAAATAGTGCTGACACCTTATCCATGCGATTGGCTAATGATGCAACATTTGTGCGTGCTGCTTTTAGCAACCGGCTTTCCATTTTTATACAAGACAGTGCTGCAGTAATAGTTGCTATTCTTATTGGGATGTTGCTGCAATGGCGTTTGGCTGTGGTGGCTGTAGCAACACTTCCGGTCCTCACAGTTTCTGCAGTTGCCCAGGTTTTACTCTTGTCCCTACACCGAATATCTTTCAGAATGCGTATTATTTCGCTCCTACTTTTTGGTACTGTTTTCAAATAGCTAGCTAACCTTTGTATATGATTGTTAGATTTGTGGTTCCCTCGGTTTGTATAAAATACTTTACTGATTGCTCTTTATTGTTGGTAAATTTTACTTTCTGTTAGTTTAATTAGCAGTGTACAGCTACCCTGAAACTCTTGTTTTACTGGAGAGTTTCTCGAATTCAGTTTGACGAAATGCTAAGGTTAAAATGAAAATTCTGAAAGGTTGTAAAATTACACGCCAATGTAAAGTGTGGTAACCGGTTTTAGTATTAGTTATCTTAAGTCATTAGTCAAAGAAAATAGTCTTCACCGTAAATCAATTTTCCTGTTTTCTTTACTAAGCATAAATAAGCAATAATCTTGAAGATTCCTTAGACAGCTTGAGTATTCCTGTGAACTTTGCCACAGTGGATGAGTACACTTATTTGTGGTGATTCCTACGGATGTTATTATTTCTTTCCAAAAAGATTGACTCATGGAAATGGAAGCAGCATGAGCTTGCTGTTATACTTTCAATTATGGCTTCAGCTGATAATTCTGTGAAAGGATGTAATCTTGTCATTTGAGTCGGATGTGTGCACTTCCACATAAACTCTCATCTTGTTATTTTAGGACCTTTGCATCATGTATGCTGTCTCTTTTGAAAGTAAGTGTAATGAATTAGTGTTTTCTTACGAGGGGTAGAATAGTCTTTTAGTGAAATTCTAGAAAAAGAATTTATGTAACCAATCTAGCAAATGGCAACAAGTTTTTAGGCTTGTTAGCTATAAATATAATGATGTAATAAATGGTTAAGGGCATCAATGAAAATATGAAATGAATTCTTCCTCTCAAACTTATCCTTCTCTACTCTCTTATCTTTCTGTTATTTCTTCTCTACTCTGAAATTTCTCTTTACTTGCTTTCTATAATCCTTCTCTTCTCTTCTATATCTTACTACTGTACTGTTTTCATCACAGTAAACCATACTAATCTAGTCACCCTTTTATCGTAATGTGAAAGTTCTTTTAGTCTTCTACTGGTATATTCCAGTATTATTGAGTAAAGTGAGTTCTAGTTGCAGTGTGTAATAGGTAATAGACTAGATTTCTTGCTTGCATCCCTTAATGCTTGTCCAACTCTAAGAAAGTCAAATTCATAATCTCTTATGATTTGGATCAAGCAAGAATGGATAAACTCAAATAATTTTTAAGCCTTTTCTTGCATCATTGTGAATATTTATTTAGCTTGCCTGGTGTAGTTGGCAAGTATATCAACTGGTAAATTTAATCATTAGTTTGATTCCATCAAAATTCTAGTTCTTGGGGGCGGGCTAGTGTTCTACTTAACTTCTTCCTACTTCTCCATATGGCCAAGGGGTTTGTTGCAAAGGCTGGATTGAGTCAGAAATCTAAATGTGAAGACAGGGAAGGGGGGTTAGCCGGTAAGGTCCAGTTGCTGTTGGGCCATTACTTTTACCTTCCAATAAATCTGTAGAGGGTCTATGTAACGGGGCATTTAAATGCTTCTGAAGCTGTAGTGTGCATGAAGGGAAATTTAGCTTTTACAATTTAAAGCCCATGCTCAAATAGGCTTGCAACTCAATTATGATAAAAGCTTTGCTTCCTATGCACTTATTTGTGTATTGATTGTTTAGTATATGATGCAACATAATGTCGACACACTTATAAACTACTAGTGCTGCTGCTATATCAATGATTTTCTGCATTTTGCGGCTTTATCTTTAGCTGTCTAAGAAACAATTGTAATATTCTAGTTTCTTGATTACATTGGTTTCTCTTTATCAATGTTGGTAAATTTGACTTCATGACATAATTGACAATCATCCGATTGCTGTTGAAACAAAAAAGAGCCTTTAAACAACTCTATTCATGAACCCTTTTAGTACGGAGAAGTTTCCATTATGGCCTTCCTGTCAAATTTTGAACTTTTGACATACTTTCTGTATTTTTCCAATTTAAATGTTGTGTACTGATACCCTTTTAGTTATCATCTTTCTGCAATGCTTGGCCAAACCCTAAATCCCTGACTGATTCTCTCCTAATTTTGCTTCTGTTCTGTAGAAATTGTGGCTTGCTGGTTTTTCTAGGGGAATCCAAGAAATGCATAGAAAAGCTTCTTTGGTACTTGAGGATGCAGTCAGAAATATCTATACTGTTGTGGCTTTTTGTGCCGGTAACAAGGTGATGCACCTCTACAGAATGCAATTGAAGAAAATACTGAGGAAGAGTTTTCTTCACGGAATGGCTATCGGTTTTTGCTTTGGCTTTTCACAGTTTCTTCTTTTTGCCTGTAATGCTCTTCTTTTGTGGTATACGGCGATAGCTGTCAAGAAGCATTACATGGATCTCCCAACAGCTCTCAAGGAATACATGGTATTCTCATTTGCTACTTTTGCTCTTGTAGAGCCATTTGGTTTAGCTCCTTATATCCTTAAACGTCGGAAATCTCTTATCTCAGTATTTGAAATCATTGATCGTGTACCTAAGATTGAACCAGATGATTCTACTGCCCTCAAACCTCCCAATGTCTACGGAAGTATGGAATTTAAGAATGTTGACTTTTGTTATCCAACACGTCCTGAAGTTCTGGTGCTCAGTAACTTTAATCTTAAAGTTGGTGGTGGTCAAACTGTTGCTGTAGTCGGTGTTTCTGGCTCTGGAAAGAGCACGATAATATCTCTTATAGAAAGGTTTTATGACCCCGTTGCTGGTCAGATTTTCCTTGATGGCAGAGATCTTAAACAATTTAACTTGAGATGGTTGCGAAGTCATCTAGGTGTGGTTCAGCAGGAACCTGTCATTTTCTCGACTACAATAAGGGAGAATATCATATATGCAAGGCATAATGCTAGTGAAGCTGAAGTGAAAGAGGCAGCTAGAATTGCAAATGCTCACCATTTTATCAGTAGCTTGCCTCATGGCTATGACACCCATGTCAGTATGAGGGGTGTAGATTTGACTCCTGGGCAGAAGCAGCGAATAGCTATTGCTAGGGTGGTGTTGAAAAATGCTCCCATCTTATTGTTAGATGAGGCCAGCTCTGCTATCGAGTCAGAATCCAGTCGAGTAGTGCAAGAAGCCCTGGATACCCTAATCATGGGAAATAAAACTACCATTCTCATAGCCCACAGAGCTGCAATGATGAGACATGTCGACAATATTGTTGTGCTTAACGGTGGTCGGATAGTTGAGGAAGGGACGCATGATGCTCTGGTTGCAAAGAATGGGTTGTACGTTCGACTAATGCAGCCTCATTTTGTGAAAGGACTTCGCCATAATCGATTAGTTTGATTTGGACTGAAGATCTTGGTTCTTGGATCTATTTGATAGGTGATCTTGATCAGTTCTAGTAAATATTGTTTAATTGACTCCTAAGGAAATGTTGATTATAGGTTAGTCACAAAAAAATTGGGCACTTAAAAGACTTGGAGGCTTGGAGGGTTGTTGGCTGTGACAGGTATGGTGAATACAGCACCAGATTCGACTCTGCGGAATTCTGTTGGGCCTGTGGAGCGTGCTGTCGGAGGTCTGTGTATTTCGTAGTAAACAGCTTGTAAGTAGCCTTGGGCAGCTTTGTCTCCATGATTATTTATCATTCCATTAATCAATTTGTACTTGGGGGAAAATTGTAATATTTTTTGGGTGGTTTTCTTTTTAATTTATAGATTTGTTGTGCTAGGTTGTGCTTTTTCTTTTTTTATTTATTAGCAGAATTTGTTTGTTGGTGTAAAATTGTTAGCTTAGAACCCTTGACTAAGTGAGGAAAAGTGAAGAAATTAGTTGTAATTTTCTGTAAATATGGCTTATACGGGATACAGGGTTGTGAATCAATTTTGATGGTTGAGCTTTGGAATTTAAAATTTTCTCTTCTATCTTTGATTCTATTTCTATCAGTTTTTGTTTTAGGGAATGTAAATTTGTTGCTCACATCAGGCTTGCTAGATGGGCTCTCAAGAGAGCACTTGACTACTAAATGCTAGCCCGGATTTGTTGCTACTACGTTATTTTTTTAAAAAAATTCACAATTAAATTGATTGATATTTTAAATAACTCAAAAGTAATCGATTTAATTTACATTTGTCAACCAACATAAGTAGATTTAAGTGAAATTAATCTTTTTTTTATAATGGAGTTGAAATTGAATTGATCAACATTCATATATGTGTTTACAATTGCATTGAACTAAATCAAAACGAAATTAATATTTATATTTTTTTATTAATTTAAGGATATTGAAAGAAATAAATCAATTGACATTTTATAATTGTGTCTTCTATGCATTTTCGTTAATCAAAACGAAAAATCCATATGTTGCGTATACGTTAAATAGTTATTTGTTTGTGAGATTTAAAAAGATGATTAAGTTCAAACAATTTTTAAAGAGAAGGTTAAAATTAGAAATTCATGAAAAAAATTGGTGGCGAAATGCCCTTTTCTTCATTGTTATTTTGTCTTTTTATGTACAAAAATGTATTCAAATCTTTGAACTTAATTGTCTCTCTTAATTAATTAAAGCTAGCCACCACCGAAGGCATAGTTCAAGTTGGGTGAACCTCGTAAAAGATTTTATTGTTTATTATTGCAATTATTTCCTATTGTCTTCATTCCTAGTTCGTAAATTATAGTTGTTCCTGGATCAAGAGTCTTCCTACCATTGTTCTCTGACGTTCTTTTAGGGATAAAGCCTTAACTTTTAGGCCCTAATCTTGTTGCATTTCAGATTTGGTTAAGACCCTTCAATCATATACGAATACGAGGAAGCATACATTTAAGTATTTATTAAGGGAATGTAATCATATGTCGATGAAAATTGAAAGCGGGAATTACGTATCAAGTTATAGGAACATATCACATTTATAAATGACATTTTCATAATCACCTTATCTTATTACATCCACCCCTTAATCCTTGTATGTACCCCTTCAAGATCATATGTACTATTTTCTTCCTATTTCCACGTTTTCACCGACTTAATGCTAATTACGAGATCCTACTCTATATATAAGAAGCATATTACATTATTACTCCAATAGAACATGAAAATTTGTAACTTATATGGCTTATTTTAGTATATTCTTTATTTGGGAAAGGTTATCATCAAGGATGTTCAAGCTAATGCATGTTACAGATATATTGGTGACTTATAATCTTATATGGCTTATTTTAGTATGTTTTAGTTTGTTTGAGGGCAAGATAAAATTTACCACTACTCAAAAAAAAAAAAAAAAAAGATAAAAATTACCTAAAATATGGATGGATGGCCTTAATCTTTGGGTTAAATATCATCTTTGTCAATTATGATGATTTGACAAAATCAAAGCCATACATGGCCCACTTTTTAAGCCTAATATTTTGCATCCTACAATACAAATTAATTTAATTTAATGTTTATATTTGGTGATAAAAGTTTATGGAATAAATTTTTATATTGTGAAGAAAATAAAAGAAAAAATAAATTAATCAAAGACCAACTATAATAATTGAATATATATATATAAGAAAAAAAAAATGCCTATATACAAAATTGCAGTGGGAAATCCAGGAGAAGCAAGGCATCCAGATGCTCTTAAAGCTGCCCTTGCTGAGTTCTTTTCTATGCTTATTTTTGTTTTTGCCGGACAAGGTTCCGGCATGGCTTTCAGTAAGTAATCTTTGTCTTATGGCATTTTAGTGCAAAAATAAGGTTTTGGTCACAGTCGCGGTAACGGCCGTGAAACGGATTTTATGGTCAATACGGATGATTTTACGTTAATTTGGTCATGGTCGGCCTTGTTCAAGCTGACTTATCGTTTTTACGGCCTGTTTGGTAGTTGGTATTAAATGGTCCAAACGGTAATTTAATGTTATGAAGTATAATTTTAGTACCACCTTTTAGTACCAACAATCAAATGAGTTATTTGTACTCAAAACATGTCTTAGATAGGGTTAGATGGTTGAATATGCTCGACGTTAGTTGCAGACCATGAAGGGCCCACCGTGAATTATAAATTGTTAATAAGAAAAATGTCTCGTTCTCTATTTATTTGTTCTTGTCAAATTATTGTATTGATTAAGGGATAGAGACGAATTTAGGATATTAGCATAAGGTAATATTTAAAATACGTCATTCTTATAGTCATGAAACATTTAAACTTAGATCATTAAAAAAGATTTTATTCACAATTTTTCATTGCACCTAATACCATATCTTCAAAAGGTAATGCATTAGAATAAATTTTGCAAAAAAATGAGATAATTAAAATAGAACAAGCACAACTATAAAAATTGTCGAAAGTTTTTCCTATCTAAGGTACGTAAACTTTCCGTTACCATTCACACCCGTTAATATACCGACAACCAAACATACCTTTTTTGTTCCAAAGTGTGGTGTTTTAATTGATTCGTCTGACAAAACGTATCGTGTTGTATTGTGTCGAGTTAAGGCAGATTGAAAGACAGCGGAATAACACCATCATCAGGAGTAATAGCAGCATCATTATCACACGCATTTGGATTAATAGTAGCAGTTTCAGTTGGTGCCAACATTTCAGGAGGACATGTTAATCCTGCAGTCACATTTGGTGCATTCCTTGGTGGTCACATTACATTCATCCGTGCCACTTTATATTGGATCGCCCAATTACTTGCCTCTGTTGTTGCTTGCTTCCTTCTCCAATTCGCTACCGGCGGCATGGTACTAATATACGAATTACAGCCTTAAAGTTTAGGTCGTTTGCGAATTATAACGATTAAAATTTTAATATCTACAGCTTTCAGGGCAAATCGCATAATTCTGACCATTTTAGTGGTTAGAATTTTAAGTAAAGTGGTTGGAAATTGGAATCCTTTAATTGGCTAGAATGCTGTAGACCTTGATAATTTGGTGGTTGTAGTGTTGTAGAATTATTTACGAGTTAGAGTTTAAAGTTTAGTTTACTTGCGAATTACAGCCATCAAAGTATCGATATCTACAACTTTCAGGCCAAATTACGTAATTCCAACCATCTTAGTGGTCAAAATTTTAAGTTAAGTGGTTGGAGTCATGTGATTTTCCATAAATGCAGTATACATTGATAATTTGGTGACTATGATTCGCAAAAAACATAAGATAAAGTTATCATTTGCAAAAGGCCTAAACTTTAAGGCTGTAATTCACAAATTGTTCTTCTCGTTAGTTCTATTGATAAGACCCAAGGCTTAAAACACAAACTATTTATTAAAAGAGTACTCTTGCGAATGATCATCTCTCGATGAGACGATTTCAACACAAGGAGTCAGCATCTATGCTAATAATTGTATTACTTGGGTTATTCAGACCATATATAAAGCGCGTCTCACAGTGAAACCGTCTTGTAATGCAGGAAGTAACAGCATTTGCACTATCACCCGGGGTAAGCTCATGGAATGCAGTTGTACTTGAAATTGTGATGACATTTGGACTAGTTTACACCGTATACGCCTTAGCCGTTGATCCAAAAAAGGGCAATTTGGGCATTATAGCCCCAATTGCAATTGGGTTCATAGTTGGTGCAAACATCTTAGCTGGTGGTGCATTCGACGGGGCGTCGATGAACCCGGCAGTCACATTCGGGCCTGCTGTTGTGAGCTGGACTTGGGCTCATCACTGGGTCTATTGGGTTGGCCCATTCATTGGAGCTGCTCTTGCTGCTATCATTTATGATCACATTTTCATTGGTGATGCTGCTTATGCACACCAACCACTCTCCACTGATTTTTAGATCAAAATTATTCATGGTGGGACCCAATAAAGCTAGTAATTGTTACAAAGGGGTGGTCCCACTTTCCCCTTTTAAGGAAATTTGAAGTTATATATTTATATATATATTCCTTTGCTTTGTTCAAGTGTATCCATGATTGTGGAGATTGTAATAGTGTTTTTTAGTTTAAATTAGTGATGGGACTCATTTAAGATTATGGGTCAATTAATCCCATTTAAAGTTATATATTTTATATTAATTTTTAGAGTACTAATTAGTAGTATATTATATAATATTTTTGTTTTACTTAATCAACTTTAAATTACGCTATACTAGTATAGAAAATCGTGCAATGCACAAATTTGTTAGTGCAAAATATATATATAAAAACAGTTTCATATAATAATGTAAGTAGTAACTATTGTATACTAACGTTATTAATTACCAAATACATGATTTTTTAAATTAAAACATAATTACTGACATTTATTTTAATTATTTACCTAATACATGACCTTTTTTCATTTAGTTGAACATATTAAATTCGAAGTTGACTAAATAGAATTACTATAGTATATTGTACAAATACTTTACCTAATTTAGCTTCAAACTTAAACAAAAAATATTAGATTCTAAATTTGATAAATATTGTCATGTCTCTTTAAATGATGATACTTGGAATTTTCCAAGACTTTTATAGTATTGTATGATATGATGATATGATTATATATTAATTCATTGTATAAATTTTCTACTATAATAATGTTTTAAATCAGAAAAAATCACCTAAAATAATCCAATCTTTTACTAATTTTACTACAAATACCTATACTATTGATTAATTATGAATAATTTCAAGTATAAAGTTATTTAACTTGGAGCATTGAAAGTACACTTTTCTCCATTCTCATAAAAAAAAAAAAAAAAACACTTTTCTCTAATTTAACATGGTTTTTTTTTTTGAATGTAAATCTAACAAGGTCAAATGCAAATGTGCAAATAGGATTCAAGATAATTACTAAGCACATTGGTTGACTTTCTCGGAGGCCGATATAGTAGCTTTGGACCCCTTAAAAAATTACTTTGTTCGGTTTAGTAACAACGAATAAAAACATAACGTCAACTATGGTTTAAAAATGCTTATTTTTGAAATTAAAATAACCCCAAGCTTATTTTGAGATTTATTTCTAAAATAAATTTATTTTTTCAAAATTTCACCATATATTAGCACTATACTATATATTTGATTATTGGGAAAGCTTTTTAAATTCAGGATCAGGAGTAAGACTAAAGAATACCTAAAGTCTAAATAAAGACAAGAAGGAAAAGTAAAGTAATCATTCCTATAAATGGTGATAATCCAATTGCTCTGACAAAGATAAAAGAGGAAAACTTTCAAACCCAAGGACAAGGATAAAGTTTCAAAAAGACTTGATGTTTCATTTTATCATGTATGTTCGGTACGAATGCAACAACAAAGCATGGTTAATGTTGTTGAAGTCGTTTGTTTCCAAACTTCAAGTAACCATTATATAAATACTACCTCCGTTAAAAATTATGTGCAACTTTTGTACTTTTTGCGGTTGCCAATGTAATTTTTTGTAGGGGGAAATTAGAGGAAGTAGGTATAGGTAATTAAGGGAAAGAAGGAGAGAGAAAATGATGAAAATAGAGATAGATAAGTAAGAGAAAGAAGGAGAGAGGAAGTAAGGATAGGTAATTAAGGGAAAAAAAGAGAGAGAAAATGATGTAATAGGTAATTAAAGGAGAGAAAAAATGATGGGATAGATATTTAGATTGGTTATTTTTTACTAAAAAAGGAAAGAAAAAAGTGAGTTGCACATAATAGTGAACGGACAAAAATGAAAAGTGTTGCACATAATATTTAACAGAGGTAGTATATATTTAAGTCAAAATGGATGGTATTTCTTAATAATGGGATACCCTCTTATGAAAAAAAAAATGTTAAGTAATAACATTGGTAAATGACGGTATTATTATAGATGTGATCTTGGGCATGGATATCTACTTGTGGATGAAGTAATCTATGTTATTAGAAAGATAACAGAGTATAAATGATGAGAAAATCAAAAGAGAATTACAGTTAAGCAGGAAATTTTATGCACATAAAAGAATTACCAGTGTCTTCAATATGGAACCAAATATTCACACCTATCCAGTCACCTCTTCTTTTCAGCTTAGAGGAACGATCTACAGCGTAAAAAACTACAGCAAGAAAAAAAGAATAGGAACGTCTTTTTTGTTAATATGTTCAGTGCTTTCTCACAAATATTGGATCAAAAGCTGCAACTAAGCTACGTTCATCGCGAGCTTTTAAAAAAGCCTCGATCCCAACGGCGAAAGAACCCATCCATGATATTACCTGCTGATGAATTTTTTTCAACAGTCAATGTGGCTTTCGTACCGTCACCAGATTCATTGCTAGACGATTCCGTTGTTTGGGAAGGTGTAACAGTTTTTGTATCGCGTTTCGGGGAAGATTTGTCTGATTGAACTGATTGACGTTCAGAAGAGGGTGTATCAGTATTGTAGGCAGAGGACTGAGATGCTAGAGCATCGCTGTTTGTTGATGAAAGGGAAGTTGAGTCGGTTTTCGATGATTCACAACTTTCTTTATTTGTGGGTGCAACAGGCGTATGATTTTCTTGGCTAGATTCTACATCGGAGTTTGTGCAGGGGGTTGATTCTTCCGGTGATTGCCTCGTACCCATGTCTTTCAAAGACTCGACTATGGCTTCCATCACCATCTGAATTTGGGAAATACACAAGCAAATCAATGATGCAAGTACAAATATGAATTTGCATGTAATAAGATAGTCAATTGACCAACCCGCTCTTCTTCCTCCAAATTACGGGGGAATTCTGTCATGTTGTCGAGAGAGTATTCTACATACTGATCATCGTCAATGGCAATTGGAACATGAGGACCATAGGGTTGACCATTGGCCAGTTCGAAGCTAATCATCCCGGAACTTGAAGAAGGTGACTCGGTTCCTATGGCCTCTCCCTGGAGCATAGCGTAGAATAAGCCATAAGGTTTTCAACAAAGTAAAAAACATAACAGAAGCTGTAGAACATAAGCAACTTTTGCAAGCAGATACTACAATCAATGTCTTAGTATAAAATCTGGAAACGAAATGTTTTTGATCACGACCAACTTTTTGTTTTTTATCAAGAAAATTTAGGAATCCAAAGTTTGTAACATAGATTGTTTGCAAGAGTAACTCATGGATAAGTCAAAGTGGACGAGTCAGAAGACGGACAATGGTGCTGAAAAATGAAAGGAGACAGGACATAACGAGTACTCCTATTATATTCCGATGAACTAATCCGTTCCCTCCACTCGCTCTCCTTCACTTCATCAATTAGATTCTTCACTCCTTTTCTTTTCCTAATTATTCATCAGTAACAAATACTCTTAAGGAGAAATAAACGCCACGGAAGTAACAGCAGAAAGGAAACTCAAATGAACAAATGAGAGAAAGAAAGGGAACTTTTAAGCTCCACCTGCGAGTGCCCATGCATTCATTGCAGTTCTCGAGCCCATATAAAGGATGGTTTTGGTAGGCAAGTGACAACCAACATTAAACATCATCACATTTCATAACATGAGCCAAATTCAAATTAACATGGAGGCGTCCACTACTCAGCGTAAAATATCATAACATAGGTGTTGTAAAGTTAGATGCGAAGATACTCCCTCCACATGCATGTTCCAAGTACCTTGGCCCAAGTTTTCACAATAGAGATAATGATTAAGGTATTATGCATAGGATTTAATGTGGATGGCTCAAATGAAAAGTTGTAGCTAAAATACCATATGAACAAGGTGTGCCATTAAAGTTAAAACAGAAAATATTAATTGGTTTGATAAATGACCAGCATTAGTACTACTCTATTGGTCAGATTCTTTCAGAATAGATCATTGTAGGAAAATGAGTAGATGAGATGCATATGTTAAAATCGACGAGCTAATACACTCTACCAAATAGAATTCGGAATGAAGATACCAGAAAAGATACTGGTACCGCAAATATTGAAGACAAAATGACAGAACTATTTACGTTTTGATCAAGTGCAAAAGTGACAAAAATGCACTAGGTACATATGAGAGGTTGGAATCCTAAGAAACTTTTAGTCAGAAAAATGATTTGTTTTGGTTCATTCGGTCTCTTATTTCTGGTATTAGGTTTTGGCATTGTTGCTCAGTCTACCACAAGTAATTTCAACTTGCAACAGTGATGCTCCCAAATGTACTAGAGTTCTCAAAAAATTAAACCCCAAATGGAGCTAGAATTGCCATAAAATAATTAATAACAATAAAAGCTCAAACCCTATCCCGCATACCCCTTTCACCCTTTATTTCAAGCTCAACAACAACCACCCCTTTTTCTTCATCTTTCCACGCCATTCCATTTCTATATTCTAGGCTCTAACTACATTCGCGCACATGTGAGATGGGTATGTATGTCGAGTGCATTTTTATAATTAGATTGAAAGATTCTATACATGAATTTTTCAAGTCTTCATAGCCATCATAGGTTATGTGAAAATTTTCTCCCTCCCACTTGCTATATCAAAGTTGGCTAAATTTGGACGAAACGAACCCAAAGGACCTATTATTTAACTTCAAATTGTAATGCATGCTACAAAGCCACTTAACTCAACTTCATCCCAGTTATCATCTTCGATGGGGCAAAGAAAGATTTGAATCATTGCCTACACAAATTCGAGGAGTCGGCAGAACTCCAAAGAAAACAGAATACTCAAATTTGCCTGAGCAATGAAGGATCATCTGGAAAAGCACTTACGTCCGAATTTTAAGGATAATTTTGTACAAGTTTTCAGCACCATAGATAAGTAAAGAAACATTTCATCATCCCAAGGCCCAAAGCATCATAAATTACTAGAAACGTATAATTTTCTGCACCAACAGATGATAACTTTCATATAAGAAACAGATTGTAATGTGTTGATGGGTAACTTCATTCTAGAAATTGATCAGATAAGAGTATCATAGTCAAAAGCTGTTTTATGCTGTTGACGTACATCTGTTTAGTGGGGAAAATGATTCTCCCAAGCCCAGAAACTCTCAACTTTACAGAATCACATTTATAGTATTCGATAGATTAACATTGTAGCAATTAATCAAAAAAAACAAAAGACAATAAGGTGTTAGCAAAAGGGATCAGATATACCTTCGTTACAGGTTGTTCATCTCCTTCAGTCATTGTTGGGGGCACCTGAGAATATTCAATTTGGAAACAATATCAAATACATAATGAATTAAAAATAGGGTATTATGTCTGCAGTTTATCCAAACATGTTTTACAATGAAAGCAAAACGATGGTTTCTAAGACCAGTATGTCCATCTCTATTAATATCAGAAATGGTACCAGCATCTGAGTATAAGAGGCATCTAATAACACTAACCTCCATTCTGCTCATGGGTCGTTTGGAGCGCAACTGCTCAATAGCATCTCCAGTGCCATTACTGGAAGGATCTGCAACAGTTATAATAAGATAAACAGACACTGAAAAACTAGTATTTGAAACAATGGATGGATCAAAAGTTCAACATCCAAAATTAGATGAAAAAAAAGCTACTGAAGTCATGCCTCTGGATCCACCTGAAGAATTGTTGCCTGTGTATCCGACACCATGCAATGCGTTATAAGTAGCCTAAAAATTGAAAAAACAAAGCAATTATTTACCACAACTATTTCCTTTTCATCAAACTCTCCACTGTTGGCATCAATCTGCAGCCTACCTTATCAATGTATTCATGCACTGGGTCAAATAACCTTAGTGGAGCATCATCCTCAGGAGGTTGTAAAACATTATTGAAGAATATACTTATTGAATCGAAGTAGAACTGAGGCCGCGGAGAGTTGTGGTCACCCTCAAATTTGATTATATTCTTGTCTCCCTGTCAGAGATATCATAGCATTTAGTTTTATTAGAAGAATGATATCCACAGAAGCTTTAAGAATGAAACAAATAAAATTATCTACAATTGCACATTTATCTAAAATTCCAAATTCTTAGGCTCTTATTTAATATCATATGATCTGGAAGTCAAAACCGATATTCCATTCATCAAAAGCATTACAAAATTTTAAAACACATGGATAATTACTTATATCTAATAGTAATGTGTTGCAGACTAACATTAATGTATAAGATAGAATTATGGAAGTTAACTTGCTCTTGAAAAAACGCAAATTCATCTGTGAATCATTTGATGCCGTTTTACTTATAACTACATTTTGTTAAGTCACCTCGAAAGAAGGAAAGGAAAAAATATTCTTTCTATCAAGTACCCGAGAAATAGATATTTCGTTGCATTGTATTTAATCTAGAAGCATGACCTAAGCCTCTTGAACTCATGAATTGAGTAATGAACAGTAGATACTTCTATTTCAGGAACCATGTGAAATATTTTATATGACAAGCATTTTTTGCAATATCACAAAGAAATCTGCATTCTTGGTGCATACATTGACCTCCTTTGATAGTCCTTCCTTCAAAACAAGCTATTCTAGCTACTAATATGGGTGTCAATTACTACACATGAGCATTTAAGATATGTAATCTTCCTAGTTCGTTACATTAATGTCCTGTAAGACTAGACACTTTCTCAGATGATTGCTCAGTCAGTGTAGCATATCCTACAACTTTTCAGACCACTTCATGATTTGCACTTTTCGAAAGTAGATTACTGCAATGCTTAAAAAGGATCATAGAAGCACAGAGTATATAAAAAAAATACAAACATCAGACTTGCACTTTTCGAGATTAGTTTTGTACAAGTTACAGAACTAAACAATCAATATGATTCTCTGGGAGTCTCATTTAATGAGAGACAAGGATTCAAGACAGATGAAATAGAACCATGCATTTGTAAACCAGGCAGTAGATGCAAATCAATCATTCAAACAAAATTTTTGGAATTAACAAGGAAATGTAAATATTTATTGATTTATAAAACGAGAAAAATGTTGAACTTACCACATACACATCATATATACGTTCTGAGTGATGAGGGTGTATGAAGTCATCATCAATTGCATGGCCAAATAATACTGGAACAAAGCAAGACTTCGCTACCTAGTTTCGCACAGTGGGAGAAATGAAACAATCAGTATAAAGACTATAAACCATCATCAGAACAATAAAGCAACCAATTTCAAGCCTTAATTATCCGAGAAAGCCTTGTAATAAACCATCATCAGAACAACAAAGAAACTATATATCTTATTGATCCAAGGAAGGCTCAGCATGCCTACAAGTCAACAAATTCCTTTAAAAGATAAAACATAAGGAATACAATTCATGCCAGTATTCCTCCCATACATCATGATTCTCTTTTCATTATAGCGTATAGTTACCGGTTACCACATAGTCTCTAACTCCAAGAGCAAGACATGTGAGATTTTCAAAGATTGGTAATGTAAATAGCTCATTATTTTGCATAATGTTATATACTTTTCGTCTTTCACTGATCCATCCAGCATTTTTGTACGGCAAAGATGATTCAGAGAGGGATAAAATCTAATTTGTATTTTTTATGAAAAAAAAGTTCCAAAAGACATTTATTAGACAGGGGGAAGGATCACACATTTATAGAACAAATATTGTAGAATTGAAATTTCCAGAAACAGGACAAAGGGAAAGAAACCTTAATGGTGTTCAGTTCCATTATGTCAAATTTAGCTTTCTTCATGATCGCCCTTCGCATGTATTGGATGGCAAATTTTACCTAAAATGGGAAAAGGAGAAGATTGAAGCCAGTGTTAGGGATTTCTAATTTGCAAAAATGCAAGAGCAAAAAGGATAATTAAGGCATAGATTAATCACTTGATAAGCATCAAAAAGATGGAATACGTCATAATTTTATCTTATTGTTTAAATGGAGCAATAGATGTGAAATCTCCAATACTCAATGGTGACCAGTAACTTTTTTTTTGGAAATCACAGACCAGTAACTTAACTATATGTTTTAAACAGCACTGAGAATCATATATAAATATTCGTTGAAAAATAATTCAGTTTCATTTAAAAAACATTTGATGCATGGACCAAAACTTCAGTGGTGTACTACAACATAATACTTGGTGCGCTTTAGCCTTTTTTTTCCAAGTGATGCAAGTATATGCATTTAGGTCAATATCCCAACCAAGAGCTTGCACACACAATTACACGATTCAGAAACATATGATACATCTTAATCCTAAGTATAAAGTACAATCTTAAACAATATAGATTTATAAGATCCTAACTGGTAGAATTTCAAACATTATAATCTTAATGATCCTAGGACCCAACTTTTGTTTGTGCTACATTAATGTGGGATATGATATGTAATTCATAATGTAGATTTTACTAAGGCCTTCATATAAATTTTATAGTTGTATAAACTAATAAATAATTATTTCTAATAAATTTAAGTAATCCATATAAAGTTTAATAAATCATGCTCATAATGATGTTTGAACATTTGAATTCCAAAAATTGAAAATAACAATAATAAAGCCTTCAATTCCAAAGGGATGGGCATTTATTTTACTGTTCTGAACATCCCAAAAGCATAATTATTTTACTACAATTTTTCAAGAAAATTATCACATCTAATATGACCTTCCCTAATAGATCCTAACTTCATTGATACCAGACAATAATTGTATATTCATATTGCATATGAACATAATCATAAAAAGCATATTATGAGAAGCTTCGAATGATATAAAGATCACTGAATTTCAAATATAACATCAGTCATGCTTATTTTACAAATTAGCATTTCTTTAGTCTTTTCTTGCAAATCAAACTCTTACTCCCATCCTAAACTCTATATATGTGCTATATCCAACTTTTCTTATTACTTGAAACACTTTGACTTTGATACCATTTACAAATTTAGCTTTGACCTTCTTTAGTGACTATCTTTACCAAAAAGGCATACTCGTGAAATCTTGTTAGAATCGTTTCAATTTATAGTTTTGATAAATTAACTTGATGTAATTTTTTACTTGTGTAACTAGAGATATTAGCTGTAAAAAATTTGCATATAGTATTTTGAGAAAAGTTGTAAGTAAAAAAAGACGAATGATAAAATATTTTAACATATGGACTAAATTAAAATTTCTAGCATGGAACGCTTAAATGGTATGCTCTATGCTCCCAAAAACATCATGTTTTGTGAGCTCAGATATAATTGATGATATAATATTCTTCATCCATTTAAGTACACCATTTCGTTAGTGCATGTAATAGGAATGATGAGAGAGGGTGTGAGTGTACCAATATGTTCATGTGAAAGGAAGAGACTGTGGTGCTCCCATATGAAAATTGTGATGTGAACATAGGTAATCTTGTCTTTTATAAACCAAAATATATCTCAAAAAGAAAATGGTGTACTTATTTAGAAATTTCTCAAAGGGGGAAATGGTGCACTTAATGCAAGTTTATCAGAGAAATAATCTTTTTTGTAAAACCATTATAATTTCATTTTCCATCTATATTCAGCTTCAGATGACAAGAACACAACATTCAGGAATAGAAGAGAGAAATAAAAGTGCATCCCATCTTTTTGTACAATAATAAAGTAGGTAAAGTGGAGGAACTTTTAGAACATATTTATCAGATATAGATCTAAAACTAAGTAGAATTCCAGAAAGTTCGATAAAAGATCTCAACTTAAACCATTACTCACAGTAAATTTTGGAAGCCGAACTTTATAAGTATCCACAAGCTCCATCATCAAGTCTACTAAATCTGAGAAGGGACTATCAAGGACCATTCCAGCAATCGATGGATCTTCAGCTCCATACATTAAGCTGTAGGAGAAGTGAACTTTTACATTAAACATCCAGCAAGATATTCGACCATTACCCCTCAGGAATCTTCCAAAACAGTATAAATAGAAAACTACTATAGTCTAGAGAGAGATACCAAATGAAACACATAAGAAACTAAATGACAAGATGCACAGTCAAACCTCGTAACGGCACCCATTGAGCGACCCCACAAGCCAATCATAGACACATTTCCATCTGACCGTAGATAATCCACAACAGCCTTGAGGTCATCTTTCTGTAAATGCCACAGTATACTTAGAAAATAAAGCTTATAAACCCTTGCAATAAGTCTATTGCTCCCCCTACAACAGAACAAGCTCTCAACAAAGAATTACAGTCGTTGCTTTTAAAACATAGCAAATTTGAACTTCTAAATCATAGGGGAGGAATTAATTAAATTGCTTGAGATATCATGAAAAGACATTTTATATAGTTCATTTATAAGAAACCATATCATAGAAAAACAAATATCTACTATGTTGTAATTGCACCCTATTTCTCAAACTGTGATAGATCTCCCATAGAAAGGCCGCATTCAAAAATTATTGCATTGAGTCACCCCACTGCCACTAAGCAGCTCCCGCGTAAGCTAAGCAGGGTTAGGGGGTCGGTGTACATAGTCTTCTTGTAATGACAAAGACTACGAAAGATACTCTTTTGGATACACTTGATTGCAAACATCATCATCAACTTTTTACATGAATAAGAAATGCACGAGACATAATGTAAGTGAGTGGCGCCAAATCTTTTTATAGAATGCTTTTTTCGCCTCTTTCGCAGTCAAAGTTCCTATGTTACCAGTTCATGATTTATTTTTTTTATAATAATCCAATATAATCGTAAACCAAAGAACCATGAAAAAACTACAATAGGATAATACTCCCTCCAATTCTTTTAAGTTGTCCCATTTAGTGTTTTGACACTATTCATCGATCACTCTTAATTTGTATTTTATTCTTAATCTAGATGTCAAAATATAGTCAAGTGGGATCTTGTTTGATTTGTCTCAATATAAATTTTATAAATATCAAATTTTGTAATTTTAATTATGCACAATTAGAGATATTTAGAATTGAATTAGTCCATTAGATAGCGTGCCAAAACTAAATGGGACAACTTAAAAAAATTGGAGGGAGCATATATGAATGGTGGAAGTATATGAATATCTCAATGGCTCAATTCAATAAAACTGAGGGAAACTTGCCTCATTCCATCCTAAGGTAACATGCTCTCCTCCAGAGAGTCCAGATCCTGAGAAGTCCAAGGTAAAAACTGTAATATTCAGAGGCAGCAAAATTATAGCAGCTTCACTTGCATCTGCCCTGCACCCACTGTGGTACAAACTTGCTGTAGTCAGAACAATTAAACGGCAATGACAACATATTAGAAAAGTGGCTCATTAAACAGAATGTACATAAACATGATATAGACCGAATGTGCATAAAGCCTACAAACTAAATTAAAGAGTTACCCATCATATTCAATTATTATAAGATAACTTTATATACTTTGGGAATGGCAGTAAATGGTTTTTTATTTTCAAATGTTGATTTATTCCTTGATATTGGTTCTATGATTTCTTTATCATACTCGTAGACATCTCAGTAAAAGGAAAATCAAAGAACAGTCTTTCCAATTCCCATTTAGACTAATCACATATGTAATAGGATATAAACTAGTAAGACACGTGTTATGTACCCAAACATTTATAAATTGGCATATAATTCATTATTTATAATAATTGGTTCATATAGGTTCTAAACATGACACAAAAGCGAAGGATGAAAGCAAATCAAGTAGGTGACTACTTCCAAAAAAGCACAAATAATCATTATTAAGCAACTTAATTATAAACTCCACATCATCAGGGAGACAGGGAACTAATCAATATGTCAATCAATTAAAAAAAAAGAACAATTTTATGAAAATATAAAAATTATTGAGCCAATCTTTTACTTTGAACAAATTGAAGGGAAACTGTGTAGGTGAACACTAACCTGACATCTGTTTAGCTTCGACAAGGTATTAGCTAGGTGAGAGATAGGACAAGTGAAAGAGAAACTACACGTTGATGTAACAAAAACCATTACAACATTGAAGTTGCATAGATTTCCCCCCTACACCAACCAAAACTCCAATTCTCAAGGAACGAGGAATTGTAACAATGATACTACGAATAATATTCAATCTAGGTGTAAGCAGCATGTATTGGACGTGCTATATGATCACACATTGTTGTAAACGAGCACTCCTTTTCTCTTGAAAAATGTACCCTAGAATCAGCCCCAACTTCATTTAAAAAAGCAACAGATGATTCCTCCCTCTTAATAATAAATTCTAGCTTTCGTGCTTTAAACCTGATTGAAATAGGCTCTCCAATTCATCAATTCACTTTTATGATGTACCTTAGGCACAAATGTGGCCCATATACAACTCATTAACCCTTTGAAAAATATATTGTATATGACTCATCGCAAATTGCTTGCATAATTTGATCGCTTGATCATTTTTTGATTACACTACTCAATACCAAGTAGTGAGCAGTTCTTGTAAAGTAGATTTTTGGTGATATTTATTAATCTTTTGTCAATATATAAAATATTTGATAAATACTAAGTGTTCATCGTTTCTCCATAAAAATGATATTGGTTATTGTAAGTGTTCAAAGTCCCAACCTTAATAATCTTTTTATTCGTGCTCTAAACTTGTTTGTTTGCTTTGTAACTTAATAACTTAAATTGAAACTTAATTGTTTAATTAGAAATTAGATTTTTTGGGTTGTGTATTTGTTTTGGAAATTAGTTTATTATTATGTAACTTAAAAGTTGAAAGGTGTTTACCTAGAACATTAAATATTATAATGTGTTTTATTACCAAAAAAATGTTGAAAGGTTTGATGAGTTTAGCATGGTCTGTAATTTGAAAGTTTGAAGATTAATAAATTCGACTACTACATGAGCATCTGAAAAGTCTCATTAATGAAAAAGTTATCTAATAAATTCCATATGAATGTACCTTTATTGATTTGTAAGTATTTGATTATATGTTTTTGCAAAATAAAAATATTACTTTGGACCTAGATTTATGGATTTGGTTTAACTAGGGTTTGAATCCACTATCCATAATTCTTAGAATCAAAGATGGCTAAGTTAAGTGGTACACTGTCATGGATGGGTGGAAAGGGGTATTATAGGAATTAAGTAATAAATAATATTGAGTAATTAGTTAAGTGGGAGAATATTATGTTGGCATAATTAGTATAAATAGAGGAGAAGGGAGGGGAATTAGGGAATCATCCAAGTAATAGAGTTGAGTGGAGTATTATACTCATTGGGAGAGAACAAGCCTCTCGAAAGCTTGTAATTCTATCTTTTGTAATTGTTCTTTTATTACATTCCATTTTCCATATACAATTCCATTTTACATTCAAATTGTTACATTCTCTTTACATTTTCTGTTTAATCTTTAGTAATTACATCTCATGGCCTATCCAGTCCATAACATACACTTTCAAATCCTAGTTAAGCTATTTATACAAAAATACAATAGAAAAAATTGAAAATCATCTAAGGCATGCTCTTTCCAATTCAAAACCCACTCCTTTTCACATTAAAAATTGATGATAAGTTTTATGCAACACTTGAAAGTCATAAAGCTTAGCAAGTGGTAATTCGCATCTCCCCTCCCATGCTTCGTCTTGTACATAGTGTAAAAACTACATCGCATCGCATCGCAACCGCTGTGTTGTAAAGATTTTCAAAATAAATGAATTGATAATTTTGTTGTAAAAGTGTAAAAAGATGTTTTTTGGGTGGTATCAAGGGATATCTTATAGTTTCGTCAATATAAAGGCGTTATGAGAACTACATCACTCCAGTTACAGCATCATTGTTCCATTACCACAATCGCGATCGTTACCGCATTTTTACACTATGGTCTTGTTGTAGCCTCCTCCTCCTTTCTCAAGAACTAATGCAAGAGAAATCCCATGAGAAAATACGTAGATAATCACTGAAATTAATTTTTTTTAGTCATAGACTATTAATAGATTTTATATTGTATAACCTTTGTTAGCGATGCTTTCCCATGATTAATTGTTTTAGTTCATGTAGTTGACACCATATTGTTGGCATTAAAGCTTTCGCAGTGTTGTATATTTTACAAAACATATCAGTATAACTCTAAAAAATTTAAAGGATAGAAATAACAAATAAGTATATATAAAATATAAAAACTCTTGTTTAAGACTTGCAAGTTGCAATCCGATTGTAAAATAAAGGATATGGAGTGGTCTGCGGAGACCTTAACATTGTATGTAAAAGGCTCCTATTAAATGGTCAAGTTGCAATCAAGCACATGAAAGGGGAGATAAGGGCATAAAGAAGGAGAGCGAAATGAAAGAAAAAAAGCATTCGTCTTCCTCCATCATCTCTATTCCCAGTTTCCCACCTCTCTATGCTCTATCTGTCTCTCCTCTTCTCCAATGGTGACTACCCCATGTTACATTACCTTTTTCTTTGTGCATTTCTTCTTCTCTTCTTGATAGTACATTTTTTCCTTTTGCCTTTTTGTGATGAAAAAAAAAGAAAAATACCAAAATGTCATAAGGGATGATGACATCAACAAGCCGATTCATGAGCCACAACTGTTGTGAATGGGCTATGAGTTTGGTTAAGAAAACAAGAACAAAACAATGGTGAAAGAAAGGAAGAAAAACAGAGCACAAATGGAAACAATGCAAACACACAAGATTATGAGGTATCTTGAGATACCTCCCCCTCAACAATGGTTTCTTATCATTAATGATTCAACAATACACTAATGATTCAACACACTAAGCCTTGAGAACAACTTCACAAAGCTTAAAGATTGAAACTTTCTTTCAATCTCTCACAAAACCCCCAATACAATGAGAATACTCTTACAATGGTTAAAACCCTAGTAAACCCCTTGTAATGTGGCTCTCTTAAACCCTAAGACACTCCTAGGACTCATATATATAGTGTAGATAAGTGTTAGAAGACATGGGGCTAAAAAGACAAAAGCCCATTAAAACCGTGCATTAAAACAGAACAGCGCTGCTGGGCCTGCTGACTCCTTCGCTCGACCCGCGCAACTGGGCTCGACCCAGTCGAGCAGTGGGCCTGGAGCTACTGATTTGGTCGAGCGTTATTGCTCGACTGCTGCTCGATTGTGTATCCTTTTGCTCGACCATTCCAGCCCCTTTCCAAGTTAATGCTTCCTCTTTGCTTGGCTTCATTTAGCCACCCCACATCCTCTCCAATGATCACTCCATGATCAAAGGACCCGAACTTCAACACTCCACACTCTTTACCTTCATCAAGGCACATAAAGTCTCCAACTTTGATCACTTCACCAAGTGATCCAAAAACCAAGCTATCACATCCCTTTGCCCTCACATTATCATCCTCAATTGTGCAAGACAAAGCATAAGCTACGATGTGATCAAACTCGCCTTCATCGACATGAGAATTCGGGCTTGACTCAACAACAAATTGGGTCGTGTCTGTTCCGCAATCCAGGTCAAACTTCATAGGCAGAGATCAGTGGTATGTTTCGCAATCCAGGATACGATTACAAATAATCTAGACTTATCTAATCATTTTGGCAATTAGTATAAGAATAATACTCTTTTTGGGATCCCAAAATGAAACAAGGAGCTAATATTTTAGAATATAGTTGGAAGAAATTAAATTGCGGCAGTGTCTTGCCAAGTTTCTCCTTAATCAAACAAATGCATTACAGAATATAAGAAGCATTGGAATAGCTAGAGAACTTCAGAAAAATTAGTATGGAAGAAGAGGAAGATGAGAAGAGAAAGTAGCAGGATGTCCAAATGAACACTCACATAAAATTACTCTAGTCAAATCAAACAAATTCTAATATGTATAATATAATATAAATAAATCCAGTGTGCAAACAGTTGGATCAGATCTGCACTATCCAATCAAATATTCTGAAAAGTTATTCTAACCTGTTACCATGGCAGTATATTACACAAGGTAGGAGCTTCCCTTCAGGACTCACAAGGGGGCTGTAATGACTACACTGAAGAGCATCCCCTCGGTTATTCTTAATCTGCACATGAAGATACTTATTGTTTAGTCTGGTGAAGATAGAAAAGCAGCTGATATTCAGATTCTGTAGTGCTCACTACAAATCAAAAAGTAACAAGAGTTCTGAACACTTATAATTGAAGCATTTGTTGCAAAATCCAAGCAACTACTTAGATTTCTGATTGGGAATCAATCAGTCAAAATAGCAGGAAATGCTCTCCAAAATAAAGAAATAGTTATCAATAGAATCAAAAAAGATCTATACATCATTGAAAAACACAGGTTCTCTAAAGAAGTCTACAGCAAAAAATCATGTCAATCTTGATAATGACCACTTAACGGGTAAATATTCACATAACCAAAAAACCCATTAAAAAGGGAACTCCCCATATCCCATAAAGGATGTCAACTAGAAATCCTGCATTGGTAAATATAGTTCAAAGCATCTAGCTAAGCATTAGAAAAGGTGCCTATTATCAAGCTATGGCATGTGAGCATTTATGAAATTGACTTTTTTTTCTTTTTAGTCTTCCAAATTTACACTTTGTTTGGAAAGAATGATTTGTAGCGAAATGGAGGGAAGGGGCACGGAGAGATCCTATTTCTTCCATTAGGATTCTAAATAAGTTGGGTAGAGAGAGGGTGGGATCTGAACAAACTGTTAAAGAGGGAGACTCCTGTGGGCACATCACAGGAATTTCAAGATTGTCCGATTTGCATCTTGGATTGGCTTTGTCTATCCAGTTTTTTATTACTAAACCTATTCTACACATCGTGTCCAAGTAAACGATTGTAATCTAGTTTGGATCCAATTTAATACCGACGTGAACCCTACATGAATCCAGAATATATCAATCATTCTGAGTCTGAATCTGCTAAAAGGGGCAGAGTCTTCTAAAAATGTCCAGATAGCAGCTGCAATGAATAAGTACCCTGTAGACAGTCCGGCCAAGTCCAACAGAATTCTGTGTTGCATTCAAGGTCTTGCTTCTGAAAATTCTCAAAGTCATTTTTGATTTTTTTTATTGATTCTCATGTGGGAGCCTGGGAAGTAATTAGTAAGTACAAACACCACACTTCTTAAATAGTGAAAACAAACCTCACGCTCTCTCCCTGTCTCTCTCCCTCTCTCTACCCACTTTTTCATTCTTCACTACTCCCTCACATCAACTCTTTGTCACCTTCAATATTTTCATCCAACAAAATACTCATTTTCGAAAAGCCTCTCACTGTTTTCTGATTTCTGCCTCATACGGTTTATATTTTTTCTGATGTCTCTATCATAGAAAATTGGGTCCTGGAAAAGTAATTCAATTGTCAGCAAGAAGTTCGATTGTTGATTTTTAAAAGATCTCCGTTGTTCTAAACCTCTCATGTCTAAAGTGCACATCGAACTGATACAGCCTCCATCTCTTTCTCTATCTACTAAACAGACGTAGCTTATTAGCCCTAATTTCCATTTTATTTAGCAACTATAAATCTTATTTTTTGTTTGTATGAGCTTTTAAGAGTTCAATTTATTCAAAATCATATGCTCTATGAAATTCTCAAAATCGGAACTGAGTTATTTTGAAGAAGTGATATACGCAATGGTTTTTGATAGTACATGGAATACGACTGAGCCGAGTCAAATCCAAAGGATTGACCCTGGTCCAGTAGAGCCACAGTTGGAGGAAGACCTTTGAACTAGCTCTGATTACATTGGTGTAGAACACATACACAGTGAAGTCCAGTCCAAGACCGACCTGAAGCCTAATGTGTATATGCATACACCGAACACATACATATACAATATTACACACACAGACAACGCAAGATTGTACATAAGCACAAACTTGATACATATTCATCTCAAGAAAAGGTACATACCAGCATCAAATGCTTTAATTCAGAAGGTTACCTCAATGTCCTTTCTTTGGTACCATTTCCCTTTTAGCATGAACTCTTGATCCAAAAGGTCATGCTCAGCATTATATTCAGCTCTGCATGAAACATGAACAAGTAACATTTCAAACACAAAAATGCAGAATTAGAAGACAATTGTGAAGCAGAAAAGGTCCCTTCAGTTCTGCTTACAGTATCAAATCTTAAGCAAACATTTAAAACTTTTATATAATGGTTCAAAGGTGACTTGCAAGTTGCAATCATAGGGAAATATGTTGTTTCAGTCGCGGACTCGCGGTTACGGTAACATTTTGCGGTAACCGTGGATGATTGCGCAGTCGCCGCAGCCTACATTTCTTTCACAATAGTGATGCAGGCGAGACTTTGCACTATGCTTGTAATTTCAATTTTTCCTTTAAATGAATGTAATTGCTTATGCTGGACCAGTGTATTTTTATATTCATTTTTACGCTCCACTCTCATTTTTTCTCTTTTAGATTTAGACCCTGCAGCCGTCTCTTTACCCTCTCCTCACACTTATCTTTCTCTTCTCAAACACAATGTGTAATACCACCTACTTCGGTCAAGCACTGTACCAGCATCCAAAATAAGTTTTATCCTATAGAATAACAAACATAAACTTTTTGAAATGTCTGCACAAAAGTTCTCACATCATAATTTTCCCTCAACATTCTGAAATCGCTACTTCACAACATCATTATCTTTTTAAAATATGTATATTGCCTATCATTGCTTGAGCAAAATCCCTCTAAGCCATAGTGCCAAATCTTATATGTGGACACAATCGCAATAATGGTTAAAAGAAACTTTTCGATAATATTTTGCACTATGCTCAAAACACAAGAACATTATTGGGTTCAAAATGGCATAGATGCTCAGATCATTGGTATTGACAACCTTGAATAAAATTTGCCTATATATAATTTTAATATAAATCAACATTCGTAAGTCCCAAAATATTTGCATCTCTTTAAATCAATTTAACTTTTGATAAACTCCAAAAAAGCTCAATTCAGGGGTCTTATTCTTGAAATTATGCAAAGTGGCATTCACCTTGCCAAAGTAGAGTTGTGCATTTGGGTACATTTATAATTAAGTTGGAAAGTGTTAGACTAAGTCAAAATCGATTGTTTTTTCATCACAAGGAGTTGCATCACTACAAAGCTAAAGGTGAAGTCAAGTCCATAAGATGTCACATCAATACGTTGAAGGAGTTTTTAAAAAGGTAATCCAACTCTTATAGTATATAACACCCTTAGTAAGTTTGTACTATGCCACAATTAATCTATCATGGCTAAAAGTTTAGTTTGTTAATATTCCTTATTGAATCTCATTTTATTGATATATTGCATTATGCACTTCAATGAAACGAACAAATCTACACACATTATTCTCATAATCCAATCTAAATCTTCATTTAATTGACATTTAAATAAAAATTATTACTACTTACATAATAAATTATCAACATCTCTTTTTAATCATTGTTTGGGTCAACACTACTTAAGTTTCTATGATGAGGAGGCCCTAAGACTAGTACGCACAATAGTCCAAGAAATATTGGGATCCTTCATAATACTGCATAAGCTTCTACGATTAAGAAGCAATAAGACTAGTATGCACATTTATTCCAACATTGTTTTTATTGTATTTGTTGCTTCTCTAACCAATTAAATTTCAACATTTCTACTAGTGAGTACCACAAGCCTTCTTCAGTTTCCATACCATAAAAAATCCCATGTCACAATTCATGCTTGATATGTTGGTACTAGTATTACCTATGATTAAAAGAAATTTAGCCGGTCATTTAGAGGGAAGCAAATAGAAAAGAATGAGAAGGGTCTGACTGTGCCGATAAGAAAGGCACATAAGGGCGAAGAAATGGAGGGATCCTCAATACTTTGTTCTATAAGAAACTAATCTCTCCGCAAATGGAGATTTGAAAGAAATATTGAACATTCATCATCAATTACTATATTTTTCTCTCTCCTCCCTCCTTATTTTTGTTTCTCCTTCAGTATTGTGTACAACGTGCTTGATAATTTTCTCTCTCCAAGCTCCATTAAAAATGAAAGGAAATTCCTTGAATTCACATAATCTATAATCCCTTTAAGACAAAGTGTAGAATTCATTTTTGGAATAAGAAAATTTTGATTTACTTTAAAGGACAGGAGACAAGATTAGGGATGAGTCATCCCTAAAAAAAACAAGTGATTTATATTTAGTTTCTCCATTCATCCCTACAAAGATTATGTAAGGAAAAAATCAAAAATAAGTCATCGGACTTGGCCCAAATAGTGGCTAGGAACTTGGATCTCTCTCAAACTACATTTCGGATCTCTCTCAAACTACATTTCAGACGTTAGAGCTCTATCTTAAAACTTCTAATTCTTTCCATTGAAATGATCCAAAGCATGCAAAGAAGCATGGTTTCCATAGAAATTTAAGGTGATCCTCTCCGAAATCAACAAATCTTGTTTGAAGGAAAAATCCAATCTTCAAAAGCCCCATCCAAGGCTCTCCCTTGATGCCAATTAATCTATTTCTTATGTCCCTTGTAAACTTACAATGGAGCTATTTTAATAAAATAAACTATGCACCATTGGGGGTTGAGAGATTATTGATAGCATTTTTGTTGTAGGTTCTCCAGAGTGTTAAGCTTGTCCGGCCAAGAAAACACCGAAATCTTGAAAGAAACTTAGCTTTACAAATTTTATCGACTGAAGTCTGAAGCAAAATGAGAGCACTCAATTTAATTATGCTAAGGGAAAAGTAACAATTAATTTTTCATTTGCTTCCTGAATTTCAATCATAACAAGTTGAGAAATGATTCTGGAAAGGTTGGCAAAAGATTAACAGCATCATCAACCAGGGCATGATAAAAATTCAGCCTAAAGTGAAGCTTCAAATTCGTAGTCTTTAGGTGATCAACCAGCCAATTAAATGCATCTCTACTGAAATTCCTTTCTAATTCAACAATATGTGTTTACTTGATCATAGCAAAGTGTGTACCAGTCATGAAAAATCACCAAACTCAGATTAATCATAATCGAAAATGGAAAATGGAAAGTAAAGATATACTTAAATCACTTTAAAATAGTGACCAAAATACAACTAAACCAGGAAAAGAGTTCCGATACATAAACATATGAATCAACAAATAGAAGCCGAGCTAAAATAGAAAACAACAAAATATCCAAACCAATTCAATCAATGAACACGATAAGTAATCTAAAATCACACCTAGGTGGTCGAATAATGAAATTTACGAGTTGCTCCATTCACCAGCCAATTAAATAACCTGCAAAATTTATGCACATCAAAAACCAAACCTAAATTATAACACAACGAATACCAGTGAAAATCATAAAGATAATTAATATCAGTAGAAACATCGTAATCATTAAGCAAAATTAATAAAATTACCTGATTGCTGCAATAAAAAGTAACGAAAAACAGTGATTTAACTTGTAACAGAGTCAACAATAATCGATTATCAATCAAGTGATTAAACCTAATTCAGGTGGTTTTGGACGAGATTTATGGTAGTTAACATGAGAGAACTAGAACTAGTTTCTGAAAGAATTCGTTGTTAGAGATCTGACGAGAGAGTAGGATCGATGATCGGCAATGGCTGATCGGCGGTGTATGGCAGTCTCTCTCCTTTGACCAGGTCAAGATTGTTTTGGGGGAGGCAGAGTCGTTGTTTGTGGCCAACCAACTTTGTGTGTGTCTAATGCCTTTCGTGCTAGTGGAAGGTTCTGATGAGTCATCAATACTTGCACACTTATTCTGTAGATTAGATAGATCTGTGTTTAGGAGGTGGGACCTGTATTGTACTCAAGCACTTCTTATAATCTTTTGCTGTGAGGGCCCACCAGTCTTAAAGTAGGAATGTTTATTCTAAATGTTTTTTTTTTAACAAGTCTTTGACGAGACGTCCTCATAATTAGACTGTTAATTTGGATTAGCCCAATTCGTGTGTGTAAGTGTACAACAATTTGGGCTTTTTTTCATTTTTTTGAGTAATTTTCAATTTTGATTTTAAAAGGTACTTTTCTCCTATTCAGTCTAAATATTTCAATTAGTTTTCACATTTGTCGAGGCAAAATTTCAACCCTTAGGGCATGCTTGTATTGGATGTAAATATTTAAGGGATGAAATAAAGTGAAACTAATGAAATGAAAGCAAATAGGATTGCATTTTAAGTAGTTGAGATAGTTGTAAAGAAGGTAAAATGAGCATAAAATAAAAATAATGAAGGAAAAAGAAGATGATTTCTCCTATAATGGAGGTAACACATTCCCCCAACTTCCCCTAGGATAAATATTTACTCCACAAAATTGAGAGTTTCCTTCATTGTTTATTACTTTGCAATCATTCTTCTACCTCTACAACAATTAAATTTCACTAATTTATCATTTATCAACTTCATTTTCTTACTTTGACTTTTTTTACTCCCTTAAATATTTACACCCAATACAAGCATGCCCTTAATATCTCTAATTATTCTTAAGTAAAAATTATAAAAATTTGATATTAATAATCCTTGTATTGAGACGAATCAAACAAGATCTCACATGACTATGTTTTAACTTATAGATTAAGAGTAAAATACAAATTAAAAGTGACGAGTGAATAGTGTCAAAAAAATGAGACATTTAGGCCTAATAGGAGGTAGTATCAATTTTCAAAATTGATAAATGCCTTAAAAATTGAAAATTATTACACGCAAGTGAAATGGGACACTTCGTCTTAACTTGTGACGGTCTCATCCAAATTTTTGTCTTTTAAAAAGTAAAAGTTTGTATAAACTAGGTTCATATAATAGAATAAAGAAGATCAATCTAATTAATAATATGAAGTACTATTATTTATCAATTTATTATCTTGCCATTGTATCCCGCTTATAGGAAACCATGATCATGTTTTGAAAATGAAAGAAATGCGGCAACTCATACTCATAAAGAAAAGTTTTGTTAAATAGTCCCTAAAATAGTATTCTGTATTCATAAAAGTAAAAATATTTAATATATTTTAATAAGCTTTAATTAATGTTAATGTTCCCTCCTCCCTCCTCCCTCCTCCCTCCGTCTCCTTCCTCCTTCCATTTTCTTTTTCTTCTTCATCTTTACACAAAAAACACCTTAAGTTGGGGCTATCATCAACCTTTTGGTTGATGGTAAGACCCTAATTTTTCTGTTTTAAGCTTTTTAAATATGTTTAGAATAATTTTGTGTCCTCTCCCTATAGGAGGGTTGTTCTACCCATTTATTGGGTTTGTTCTACCCATATATTGGGTTTTAGTCTCTCTCCTCGTGAGAGTTTGGAGTTATGTATTTTGGTCTCTTGTTGATTTATTGGTAGAGCTTAATGCGATAATACAACAGATGCAAAATTTGCAATTACTATCAACTACATCAATTTCAATTTTATCTCAAGACTACAACAGATCGAAAGACCCCCTCGTAGAAGGCTGTATCAAACAGCGATGTGGAAGAGGATGTTCAGAATTGTCAGATCTGATACACAACGATCGTAGTTTTGTTAATTTAGAATTAATTTTGGTTAAAGTTGTTATGTATTCGCTAATTTTTAACTCTGATGTAGATGTCGTATGACTCTTTATTAATGAATCAGGTATTATTCAAAAAAAAAAAAAAATTAATGTTAATGTATACTAAAATAGTGTAAATCAAATTTAAACAAGATTTTTTTCTTTTTTTTTTTTTAGTTAAACTCCCTCCGAATCATTTTAGTTTTACGGTTATTAAGGGTGGTGTGAGGTCCATTAAAAAAATGGTAGTTGGATATTTTAATTGATTAAATTAATTGTAAAGGTAGTAGTTAGATATTAAGAGTAGTAAAAGTGGGCGTATTTATAATTCAAAAAAAAAAAAAAAAAAGTGGGCGTATTTAGATAAAAAAAAAAGATAGACAAAAAAGAAAATGGGACAATTAATATGATTTTGCCAAATAAGAAAATGGGACAACTATAAAATGATTCGGGGGAATATTTGCTAGGTGGTCGTTGAAATATTTTATGTTATTTTTTAAATATATTATAGCTTAGGTTAGTGGTAAAAAAAATATTTGAAATTTTATGATAAAAATTTAATTCTTTAATCCTCCTTTGTATAAAATCATATACTATTAATTTTTCCTCACTTTTTGTTACATAATAATAATAAGGGTTTTTTATAAATTACAGCCTCAAAGTTGTCTCGTTTTATAAATTACAGCCTCAAAGTTTTTTTTAATGAATTACAGCCACAAACTTTAAACCTTAATCTTTGGATTGAGAATTTTGACCCAATTAATTAATAGGTCAACCCGACTTGATCTGTTTATTAAATGGGTTAGGTTCAGGTCCAAATTTTAAACCTTAAAAAACTTGTATAATATAACCCATTTAATTTAAATGTGTTAATTTCAAGTTAAATCAATAAGTAAGCTAAACTTAGTTCATTTATTATTTTCTTATTCTTCATAGTAAATACAAAATAAACAATAAAAAAAACAAGTTAGAATTAAAGTCTAAAAAATTAGATTTAATCGACGTTAAAAACCTAAAAACGAAAAAAAATTATAAACGAATTAAGTGGGTCGAAATCAGGTCCGCCTAATCTGTTGCAGGTCGGGTCAATGTTGTAATTTTCGACCCAATTTATTAAATGGGTTGAGTTTGGGTCAAAGATTTCCTGATCTATTTATGTATGATCCGAACCCGAACCTGACCCAACCTAATTTGTTTGACAGGTCTAGATGCAGGATTATTTGGTTTTTTAAAAACAAAAGGTCATGCTAGTCTTTTTTCTATTAAGATGTGGTATTTATTAAGTTTCGAGTATATTTTTGGACAATTTTATGTTCATCCAACATCGTGATATTTTAAATTTATAGTTAAGGATTCTCTTAGGTATGAAGTTTTATGATTTTTTGACAAGTTTTCAAATCATTTTTATATGCAAAACAAGCTCAAACTGCAATTAATATTAGATTATACTTATATAATGCTACCATTAACCTATGGCCATGAAATTTTATACAAAACCAAACTATTTCAATGTTTTAAGATAAACAAACATTCATCATCATTTCATACACCAAAATATAATATTTGATTTGCTCTTATATGCGGCTCCTTCATAAATAAAACGCTCTTTATAAATCCAACTTATAACAACTACGCACTTAAATAATCACATCACAAAAATACTACTTCCTCTGTTTCATTTTACTTGCAACACTTACTGTTTTTGGAAGTTTCATATTACTTGCAACATTACTATTTTTGGCAAAAATAATCTACTTATTTTATCCTCACTTTATTCCTACCACATATCACCATCAATTATACATCACCATCAATATACCCACAAGTCACAACCACTATCTATTTATAATAATTTTTTTTATTTCTACCCCACATATCACCATCACTCATACACTATCCCTACTTTTACCATACTGATTTGACAGCTCTTAAATATTATGTCAAATTCAATGGTGCAACTAATATGAAATGGAGGTAGTATATTTGTGACATTTAACATGAAATGATTACCATTAGAAGGTGGTGGCAACATCAAACTTACAAAAATTAACTTTGAAAAATTTAAAAAGAAGTGAAAACTACTAGCCGAGGATAATGTCATGCCACCACTACAAGGGAAAACGGGAAAAGTGAGCAAAAGATGAAATGATTCAGAATTCAGTTTCACTAAAAGGTTAATTCTCGTACAAATAATTATTAAAAATAATTCGAAAAAAAGGCCCTATTTTTAGAGATCATCTACAGTATAGACGTCTCTTAATAGCTTAGCCCATATCTCCCTTTTAACTTACAAAACCATCAATCACTTTTTATTTTTAAATTTATAAATTGGGTCAGCCCCAAAACTTGAGACATTTATTGTATAGACGGAATCAAGTAGGAATTTGTGATTCGAAAATACCTAAATTAAAGATTTTTATCAAAAATAATGGAGTGATTATAGATTCAAAATTATCAATTACAAAGTTGGCATATACTTTTATAATAAATTTATTGTGTTTGAAATGTATATATGGACCGATCAAAGTATGATATATAATATCAATTCACTATAATTCGTGTCTCACTTGTCTTACTAATCCGGCATGCTTTACATTATATATATAATTAATCAGTACTAAGATAATCAATAATATTATATATAGCTCAGTTTGCTATTAGATCCACATGCCAATTGTCTTTGAGGTTAGGTTTGTGGGATCAACAGGTCCAGCCCTAAATATTTTAGGGCCCTGGGCGAAATGACATATTGAGGCCCTTTTCCTTTACAATTTATAACCTATATAGATCTTCAATAACCATTAATTTATGTTTTTTTGACATGGGGCCCTAGGCGACGACCCCTCTTGCCCACCCTTAGGGCCGACCCTGGGGATCCATCCTTGCTAACTATAACTTTTTTTAAATTTGGGGAGTGCCCTCAAGTGCGGGCATGTGAGCCCCCTTGGCTCCGCCCAATGGAATAATACAATTTAGAGTAGCTAGCTCGAATTAGCATAAAATTCTCTTTTCTTTTCTATTTTAGTTATAGTCTTAATTAATCTTTTTTTCTGGATTTACTAAAAAACAACTATGAAATGTCTGATTTATAACAATTATCTAGTTATTTAATTTTAACTTGCTCAATTTATTATTAGTTTATCACTTTTTTTATAGGAAAGAAATATACTGAATATAAGAACAAGCACATTCTAACAGCAAAATGTAACCCAAAACCTGAAAACCAAAATCAAACATACAAACATTTTTAAAAAACTCCATACTCCATATACATGATGATAATCTTAAAGCTTTAAAAAAAAAAATCATATTACATTTACAAATAAATAAACCCTCACACTATTTTACCGGACCTTGGGTACGAGTATTAGATACGTGTGCGGATCTTAGTATTCGGTATATCATATTTTAGGATAAGGATAAGCAGAAACCGTTCTAGTAATATATACGTATGGGTATACAAGAAAATAAAAAAAATAATTTCTCATATAAAATGAAAGCTATTTTTATAAGTAATGTTATCCGTAAATTAGCTAGGTTTAATGAATTGGAGGGAGGGATTAAGTTTATGCTCGGATAATCAAATGAAGTCTTTTTATATGTAAAGTAGGTTTATAAGTGAGGTTACGTGGTGTGGTTGGCGGCTGTGTGTTTAACAAGAAAATGATGCAAAAATAGTAAGATAAAGTGTTAATTGAGGGAGATAAAAAGTGTATATTTTATAATTTTTAACATTTTGTTATATTTTATGTTTTTACGCTTTTCAATGCATGAATTTTTAATAGTTTAATACCTATAATTATACATTATACATAATAAATAAAAAAATATAAAACTTAATGCAATTAAACAAAATTAAACATGGTGACTATGTTTTAGTTTTTACAATAAATTCAGAATCAATTTAAAATTTATAATAACTATTATTAAAACAAAACACTCTTAATGTCATTACTTTTTCAAATCGCTTACATATCACGTACTTTCTCAATAATTAAAATTTTTTTCTCTAAAACTCAATGATAAGAGTATTTATATCTTTGACTTTTCTACTTTCTAATCATGACTATATTATTATTCAGACCGATCGATTTTTTATTTTTTATGTCAAATCATTTAATTAATTAAAAAATCATATATTTTGTTTTTTTTTCAATTGGTATAAAATCTTCATAATGCATTTATTGAGTATAGGATATTTTGAGATGGTCAAAATATAAGGTCGTAAATTTTTATTTTTTAATTTATACAAATAAATTAAAATATCAAAAAATTTAATAAATTCGGTGTGCAAGGGTATTATTAATTATTCAGTTTATCAGTTAAAATTAAATTAAAAATACTTTTTTTAGAAGAAAATTTTTTTTTTTGCACCATTTTAGAAGAAAATTAAAATACTCAGTAATGTTAAGAATTGACTATCTCAACGATTGCTCGGTAGAATCATCTTAGCCGTTGATCAAATTAATATCTCTATATATAGGAAGAGAGAGAAAACTTAGCCTCCCTATCTTTTTATCTTTCCCGAAAGAAATCTAGGGTTTTCGTGCTCGCTTCCGAATTTCATTCGTCGTTCTTCATCCAGGTGCGCAAATCTTTTTATTTTATACTCGATTCAATTGCTTCATCCTCTTATGTTGTTCAAATTTCTTGTAATTTTCTCTGTCGGTGACACTTTCTTTAATGTTACTTTGTAGTTTTTGCTAAAAGTTGTGGATTTAGAGACTTAGGTTGTTGTTGTGTTTGATTTGTGTCTTTGATTATGAGTATATAAATTATTTCTTTCATTTTTCTTTCTGAGGATATGTTAATTCAATCTTAGTGTTCTGATTATCGGCAAACATATAATTTAAAAGAAAAGAAAAGGGGATCGATTTGGATGAGCAGCCAAATTTTTGATTTAATTTGAAAATTGATGTTTGAAAATTTTATGATATTTTGGGGGAAGTTGGTAGAGAATTGTTAGTACATGGATGGGTTTGTTGAATTTTCTGATTTTTTTTGTAGAGAAAATGCCTCGTTACGGAGACCGTGGAGACCGTGGAGACCGTCATGGCAGTGGTACTCGTCTCTATGTTGGGCACCTTTCTTCGCGTACCAGAACTCATGACTTGGATGATATTTTTAGCCGATATGGAAGGTAATCTTATCATGTGATTGATTAGTGCCTACTTTATCTTAGTGTGACAATACTCGCATGAGAGGGTTTATGAATTACATTTGTTTCAATGGTATTGGTCACATGTTGCTTTTAGTTGATGTAAGTGTGAAGATTGCATTTTTATCATATCCGCTCTTTTTGTTGTTGTTGAGTGCAAGTATTGTTTGATCATGTGCAAATACCAGTATATTTTAATGTGGCTTGTGGATTTATATCTTTGCTTATTTATGCAACTCTTTAAAGTAACAACCAAGATAGTGTCTATATAGACATCTTGTTTGATGAACTCTTTAGTGTGTGCTCATGTATTATCATTGTCAGCAAGATAAGTTTTCCTCCTCGTGACTTGTGCTTTGGCTAATCAAGGGGGCTCTTGCAAAGGTTTAAAATCACTTATGTATATATATATGTGCTGTATAGAAGTATTTGTTTGGGACTGTTGCAAACCTCCATGTGTCGTGTGGCTTAACTTGAATGTGTTGTTGAAGGTTTCTAGGCTTTTGCCTAGCCTGGAGGTCTGGTGGGATGGTTGCCCTTGATGGAATTGGTGCCTATTCTTGCAATGTATAGGAGACTTTGGCGATTCTTTATAATTTATGCGTGTTTTTATGGAATTGGAAACTCTCAAAATGGTGTTTAGTTCATCTTTGAGGGGCGAGGTATCAATCCTTTGGTAGTTTTGTCCTGATGGCCTTAATGTTTATGGCAACCGTTTACGCAGAGTACGTGACGTGGACATGAAGCGCGATTATGCCTTTGTTGTATGTATTTCTTCTCTTTATGCTTCTTATTTTATATTGTTCTCTGCAGTGCACTATATCCACCATTTTGGACTCTGATTTTTTAATCACATATGAGCTCCTTGTATTGTTCTTGTGACATTATGATTACAGGAGTTTAGTGATCCCCGTGATGCCGAAGATGCAAGATATAGTCTAAATGGGCGTGATGTTGGTGGTAGTCGAATTATTGTCGAGTTCGCAAAGGGGGTATGTTGCAATGGAGTTAATTTTTAAAATATTTTCTGCTTTATTCAAGGATTATATCTATTGGTTGAAATTCTACACTAATTTTGGGTACTTGCATAACATCAATTATTAGATTAGTTATCCATGATTCATGTTATTGGAGATGTATTTGGCGTCTATTATTTTTGTTGCTTCACTTGTCATGGCCATCATTTGTTTGCCTTCACCTTTCAGTCTTTATGTATTTAGTGGACACAGCTAAAAGCTAGATTTCCAGCTGTTAGAATTCACATTGTGTAATTGTCCAGATGTACATCAGCAATGCATGCTGGTCAATGTAGGACTGACATTTCAGTTTTGTAGATCCTGCATTGATCATGCAATTGTTATTTTCATGACATTACATTGTCAAATTAGACTAAAGGTTTGACGCGCTGTTTCTTATTCATTATTCAGACACCACGTGGTCCAGGTGGTTTACGTGACTTTGGAGGCAGAGGACCACCTCCTGGATCTGGAAGATGCTTTAATTGTGGAATTGATGGCCATTGGGCTCGAGATTGCAAAGCAGGTGACTGGAAGAACAAGTGCTACCGCTGTGGAGAGCGAGGCCACATAGAAAGGAACTGTCAAAACAGCCCAAAGAAACTAAGGTCTTAAATATAATGTTACCTTTCTAAGCTATTATTTCACCGATGTTACTTGGTCTACCAAAGCTACCTACTATGCAAACACTTATGCTGATTTGAGTTTATGCCATTAAATTTATCTTTGTTTGTAAGCAAGGGGCTAAAGCAAATAGAAAATTATGTTAACTAAGTGATTTTTCGGAACAAGTTAACTAGTTTATGAAGCCTTCTTATTATGAATATGTTCCACTTGGAGGAAGTTTGCTTTCATTTCGTGATTTTCGTATTGAACTGTCTTTGTTTTTTCTAGCAGACGTGGTCGAAGTTATTCACGCTCACCATCTCCTCGCCGCCGTTCCCCATCACCTCGCCGAGGTAGAAGTCGTAGCCGCAGCCGCAGCCGCAGCTTTAGCAGAAGTCGTAGTTACAGGTGTGTTGCTTATTCAACCTTTTTGTTTATATTTTACTGCCAGTCCCATTATTCACGTGTTTTTTCTGACTGGAGTGGTGATGCAAAGTTGGGTTACATCATTTGGTACTTTTGGAAGTTAAAGGTTTAGTATGTTTGCTAGAATGATGCTTCCAATTTTTTTATTTTTTTTTTAAATGTAATAATAGGTTTGTATCAAAGCTCATATAGTAGATAATTTCCATGCTTTTTCAGGGGGGGGGGGACGTTTGAAGCTTTTTATTTCATTATGCTTAGTAACAATAATTAAATAGTGGTAAATTTTCCTGAGGCCTTTTGGTGATACTATAGCTTTTATATTGTATCATAGAAAGATCCTATTTGCAGCTGAATACTTGATATACTCGTTCATTGTTTATCTACAGTTCATCTGTTTTTTTTTTTTTTTTTTTTTTTTTTTTTGCGTTTTCTGTGTCTCGCGACTGCTGTTTGTAATTGTTGTCGTTCCTCTTCTGCTTTGGGTTTAAATATCTGCATGTTCTTACCTGTTAATGACTGTCCTTGCTTCTGCAGTCGGTCGAGGACTCCACCTAGAAGAGATACTGAGAGGTCAAGGAGCCCTCGCCAAAGCAGGAGCCCTAAAAGACAAAAAGGTTCTCCTGTGGAATCCAGGGGCAGAAAACACTCTCCATCACCAGATGAGAGGAGCCCAGATGGCAGAGGTAGCCCTTCTGATAGGGATGAAAGACAAGCAAATGGTTCTGATTATGGCGGTAGCCCTAGGTCAAGGAGCGGAAGCCCCATGATAGAAGGCAAAAGAGGTAGCCCCAGCCCCAGGAATGAAGATGGTCGAAGTCGGAGCCCCTATGAGGAAAACGGAAGAGACCGAAGTGTCAGCCCTGATGCTAGAAATGAAAAGAATGATGCCTATGAGGCTTCTCCTAGAAGCAGCGGTTAACTTAAAATACTATATTTTACCATTTCTTCACTATGTACTCAAATCTGTTTGTGCCTTTATTTTAAAAATTCTGCTGTTAGCTATAATATTGATTTTTCTGTCCTGAGTTTGTATGCCTTTCCATTTGATCGTCTCTAAGTATGGAACTCTTTTTTCCCATGAAACTAGCCCTACTATCCAATGTGTAAATTTAGGAATAACTAGTATAATTTTGGTTGAACAATTTCTTGGCTATCTTGATGGTCATACTTTAACAATTTGTTTAGTAGGTGTTATAAGCGATGATAATGAGAATAAAAAATCTTAGTTACCTTGATGGTTATGCTTGTTTAACTTTAATCATTTTATTTCCTTCATAAAATTTATTTCAATCATTGAAAGACGTGGTGGTTATAAAATTTTGTAAATAAAAAACTTTTTTGTAATTAACGTTTCGTTACCATAGAGTGACAGAACTTTTGATAAAATTTTACACCATAAATTTATTACAATCCTTTAGTAAACTAACCAAATGGACAGTAAGTGGAAGTAAAATGTGAATGGATATTAGAGTTCGTTATTAGCCAAATGGTTTAAAACAAAGGGAGTATCTTCTTGCACGTAATTTGAAGAGTTACGGCAATCTGATTGGATGATAAAAGCCTCTTGATGAAGCCAAGTTTTTATTCAAAAAATGAATATGCTTTACTGTGGGGTAGGATTAAATATTGATATCCTCCCTTTCATTACCACCATCATCATCATCATCATACCCAATATATCCCGCTCAGAGACTATCCTCCCTTTCATCACCATACATTTAAGTTCAAGAGATACATAGATCACCTAATTAAATTGCACATCTATGGTGTCATAAATGGAGATTAATTGAGATATAAAACGCACACAACTGCTTTACAGCAGCTTTAGGAACTATTGTTACCAAGAAGGATCACATGTGGAAAACTGGAAACTGGAACAACATTATTAGGCATGAAATCAACAAATTCTTCAAAACAGCCCTATTGGTATGTACAAAGGAAAGAGAGTATTTTCAGCTATTTTTCTTGAGCCTACAACTGTAATCATTTTACACAATTGTTGAAGAATCTATGAGATATACACCTTAGTAAGATCATCGTAGTTACAGACCAAACCTGTCCTTGGACAAGTAATTCTACCATTATTCCTAATGGCCATTTCCTCAAGAGCCTGCCACAACACAAGACAAGTAAAGCCATGGTTAATACAAGAAAGCAACTAGCTATTGCACAAAATATTTCCATGTAAGGGACACAGGACACTATAGAAAACCTGATTGCTGTAAACAAGGCCATTTGGTAAGGCCATTGGTGGATTTTTTGAATCCATCAATTCTTTTGTTATGTAGCAGACAAGCTTTGAATTTGGCTGATATTGGAATGGTAGCGATGATGCAAGTTCACGTAAACTTTCCTGAAATAGTGGATCAGCTTTTGGACATTCACCTTTGTAGCAGAATCTAAAAGAGGTCAAGGCAAACAACAAATTCACAAAAAGATGCTCATTCATGCTGTAATTTATACTTCCTCTGTTTTCCTATGATTGCAATTTGCAACTCATTTTGGGCATGCAATTCAAAGAAGATATCATACTGGACAAAATACCCTAGCATGTTTGAAACTTTTTTTCTTTTTATGAAAACTTAAGAATTCAAATCAAGCAGCAGAAACACAACTGTCTATGCAAGGATATAATTCTTGAACACAATATTGCCATGCCGAAAGTGTAATTTAAGAAAAATTCCATATGGCTTTGAAAACGGAAAAGTTCATTCTTGTACAAGCGCATACAAAAGAAGGATACGGAGTTTTCAAAGCTATCAAACCAGCTTGCAGATAGATTTTTAGCAACGGTTCTAGGGTCATGCCATACAACCTACAGAATTCCTGCTTGAATAGATCTACAAGATGGTCCCATTGTTTGGGTTCAAAAAGAACCTGCCAAGAGTAAATGGAGGGAAATATAAGATAATGATACAGAGACAAGGCTCATAATCTTACAAAAATTTAAAAGTTCAGGAAGAAAATTTAGTCCGGAAATAAAGACCGGAATACCAATCATACACCCATCACCCAGAGACATTGACAATTGTCAAAGAGAAAAGGAAATGATAATTGACAAACATCTCCACCATCTAAGCAAAAGAGGTTAAATAAAGTATGACATAATTACAATATTTCTTTTAGAGTCTATTGAGAAATTCATGTACAGACATGCTAAATATCTCCTTAACAAGCAGCTGCGTAACTCCATGTCTCCATATCATAACAACATTTAGGTTTTTCACTTGAAGTCAAAATATATGTTGAATCAGTAGTGGGTGTTGGTCTAGAAGTTATCCAAACAAAAAAACTAAGGGGGCCAGGATTTGAATTTCCAACCTTTAGATTAAAAAAACTCTTAACCACTAAGTCATATCGTTCTACTGTAAATGGACTATTACGCAATATTTTGATTTTACATGATGATCGAAGAATTTTCAGGGAGGCTGTGTCAATTCCACCTACCTATTCTTCACTATCTTATCAATCGTCTTCCCACAAAATAACTTAATTATAAGACTTCTTGATTCTTAATCTTTCATGTCAATTCCACCAACCTATTCTTTACTTCCACGTGTCTTTGGTATTATTGTATATGTTCATCTTCATGAACAAAATTGGAATAAATTAGAACCTAAAGCACTTGAGTGTGTCTTTGTTGGGTATGGCACAACTTAAAAGGGGTATTGTTGCTTAGATCGATTCCATATACTACCATGGACAGTGTTTTCTTTGAAAAATCTTATTATAATCACCACCTTTGATCTCAGAGGAAGAACTCTAGTGATGATCGAAGTTGGTTGACCTATTCTATAGGGTTGGTACGGGATCCTCTGGAGCAAGTAAGTGGGCAATACCTCTACAACTGCCTCTGACAACAACACTTCTTCACCTCCTTTTTCAATTGAACTAGTCCTAATCTTGTCTCATTAGCATCCAAATGAAGAGGAAAGAGTTGAAGAAGTAAGCCAGGAGAATTTTGAGGAAGTTAATAAGGAATTTACTAATGCTATGTTTGGGAATGAGGATTTCATTTGAAAATATAGATTTGACTCAAATTTAGTTTTTGGCAAATAAAAAATTTTCAAATTTGGATTTGAGTCAAATCCAAAATTGTTATAAAAATGGTTAAAGATAAGGATTAGAGAATGACCTTTCAAACCTTGTCATTTTCAAACTTTACATTAATGATTTCATAATTGAAATCTATAATTTGAAATGAAATGCTTGTTTCCAAACAAAACCTAAGGAGATTGTTGAGAAGTTAATTGGAATGTTAATGAGAAGTTTTTTTTTACTAATAAGTCTATGTTACAAGTAATAGAAAAATCAAAAGATGGAATATCTATTGGGTACCAATTACATCCTAGAAGTACAATGGAGATTCCCCCAAGGCAACATGACCTGACTTTGAAGCTCACGTCAACGATCCAAATATCCTATTTATCATATCACAGGAAGAAATCATCAACAATTGATATCCCTCAAATTGTTGAAAAAGTTCTAAAGATTAAAATTTAGCAGAAGGCAATGGAAGAGGAGGTTATGCTTTTCAGAAAAATGGAAGATGAAAAATATGTAATCTTCCAAAAGGAAAAAAGGCAGTAGAATGCAGGTGGGTGTTCCAAATGGAACTATTGAACGGAAAAAACCCCGTTTGGCAGTAAAAGATTATACTTAGACCTACGGAGGGGACTACCCAGAAACTTCTCTCAAAGAGCAAAAATTGATACAATTCGAGTATTATTCTCAGTTGTACTAACTTAAATTGGCGTTTTCACCAACTATCGTCTTTCTTCATGGAGAAATAGAAGAAGTGTATACAGAAGCTCAGCCTTTAAAAAAGGAGAAAGTTGCAAACTAAAAAAACAATTTCCTAGAGCTTTGTTGGAAGTTAATGCAACAATGAAATATATTGAGTAAAGTAATTATGACCATTTTTTTTTTCTAAAAAAGACAAAACGATCAAATTACATGCTTATAATTTGTGTGGAATGATATGATCATAGTTGGTCATGATATGAATAAAATAGAAGAATTGGAGAAAAAAAAATCATTTCAAGAATTTGAGACAAAGGATCTTGAAAACCTTAAAACTACTTCTTGGCATTGAAGTTCTAAGAAAAAATGAAGGTATCTTTGTCAATGGAAACAGATAGGGCATTTCGCATTTCTCGCTTCAATAACTCTAAATATATAACCAAATGAACAATCAATAAGTCAAAACCAAACCTTAAAAATATAAGTAAATTGAATGAAAAGAAAAATACATACAATTGGTTTTGCTACCAAAATTCTCGAAAGTGAGCTTAAAATCAGGGGAAGATAGCGATTGTTTATTGCCCACCAATTGAGGAACCTTCAAGTTGACAATGGAGAAACATTGGGGCCTTAAACAACAAAATTTATGATTGCACTACACTCCTCTGATATGTAATGGAAGTTGGAGTTGCCAACATGTTTATGAAGGAAAACTGAGAAAGAAGAAAAAATCATAGAAAAAGTGATACATTTTCCTATTTGAAACTAATTAGCTTTGTTTTGTTTTCTAGGCAAAGAATAATGGAGTTGGAGAGAGAATCAGAGGATTTTAATGTCATTTAAATTTTTGAGGGAAGATAGAGGCTGGAGAGAGAAATGAAAAGCTATTTGAGTTTTTCACAACCCCAAATCTATCCGAGTTCCAATTTCCAAGCACTAGCAAAAATATTTTATTTTAATATAATAATTTCAATTATCAAAGTTAATCTTTATAATATAGGGCCCTAGCAGCTGCCCCCTAAGCAAAATATGGGACTAGAGCTAGTGGCAGAGAAATTTTAATCAAGAAAAATGGTCATCTTAATCTTATGGCATATACTATAATACTAATGCAGATTGAGCTGGAGATAGAAATGAAAGAAAGTCTACTTCAGGGTACTTTACTTTTATAGGAAACTTAGTAACATGGAAATACAAAAAACAAAAAGTTGTTGCTTTATCAAGTGCATTAGCAAAATTTAGGAGAATTGCCAAAGGTGGTATGGAGTTTCTATGGTGATAAGAGAACTTGATTTTCCATCAATAGAAGTGTGTCAATATTTTGTGATTATAAGGCGACAAACAGCAATTCTGAAACTCAGTGCAACATGATCGGACAAAATATGTTGAAACTGATAGACACGTCAATAAGGAAAATCTTGAAAACAAAGTTATTAGTCTTCGTTTTGTGAATCAAAAGATCAAATTGCAGACATTTTCACAAAGGTTGTTGGATTTGAAACCTTTGAAGGAGCACTTTGCAAGTTGAGTATCCAAGATCGTACTACTCAACTTGAAGGGGAATGTTAGAAAATTGAATAAGTCAAAAAGAAAAAAATTTGTATTTTTATTGGACTTTTTTTTTCTTTCCCGTTAGAGTATTTTTAGAAAATATTATTTTAATATTAGGTTAAAACTTTCTTTATAGATATGTGGGGTTATTCCCTAATGTAAATCAATTTTATAAAGTATTAAAAACTTGAAAATCTATTTCTATTCTATTTTTCAGGTTGGGCCAAATAGACCGAGTCTATGATCCCCCATTGCACCTAAGCACAAAATCTTATTTTCTTAATCACGTCATTATATGATTGCAAGAAAACAAAAGTGAGACTACGCATATACAATTTGAAACTTGATAAAATCCAGAACTTTAGAATAGAAAAGGACTGCACCATTAGAGAAACACCTTAATTTAAATGTTGCACTTTCCAGAACTTGAGGTTTGGAGAAGAAGCAAATCAAAAAAATATTATATATGCCTTGCTAATAGAGTACGTACAAGGACAGAAGTTGTGGTAGAGTGCTACCTCAGAATTTCAAACTTACATTACACTAGGATGTAGAAAAATTAGGGTAAAATTGAGTCAGAGACTCGGCTTATTCTATGATTATGTCAGTTACGCACAACATGAGTTTGACAGTTTCAAAACTTGATCAAATATCATTTTTAGTTAAAAGTGCTTGTATCAAAGATCATCTTCACAATATCTGTGTTTAATATACAAATCCAAATTCACATCCTACAAATCAAACTCATTCAAGCACAACAGTCAAAAAACTATGCGAGAAAGAAGAGAATGACACGCATACACAAAAAGCGAAAGAAACTGACCTTGTAGGTATCACACTTTGTACTGCTACCAAAAGCAAGTGTTGCAAATACTCTCTGCAACTCTTCCATATGTGAGGCTCTGTAAGCTGTAAAATACTTCCGGGAATATTGAATTGCACACATTTTATGATTTATTCTAACCAATTCTATGAACTCTTGGAGTCTTAGTTGAAACTCAAATATGCTCTGACACCGAAAAAGGGAATAGTGTGTCAACTATTAGATGTTGCAAGTGTAAAGTGTTGCAACTAATAAAAAAGAGGGTAGTGTGTGAACTCTGTCTTTTAACTATGATCAAAATGAAAATAATTCTTGATACTTGGATGAAAAGCACAATACCTATATTTCTTAGGTGAATTGAACAGAATATTCAAAGTAATGTAAATAGCAATTCGACCATTTGATTGAATAAAATCAAATTATACATGATGCAGTGCACCCATTGCATCCCCAACATTGCGTTTATCTGGAACTTATTACAAAATCCTTCCCTAATCCCCACCATAGTGTAAAAAAGGACCGTATAACTATTTCATTAATGTATCTTAAATGTTTGAGAATTTACTGCAACCGACATAGACCATGAAATCATTTGCATTTTCCGCGAAATACGTTTTGTGAACGTCACCAAAACCCTATTTTTGTATTATGGTCCCCATCCAATCCATGATATAAATATGCCTCTTTACATTCCAAAGAATTCAAAACAAACTAAGGTTTTAACTAGAGTCACTCAGCACAACGAACAAAGTTGCATCTACGCTGTAAACTTGCAAAATATTTGGAAAGTCTTTAGTTGCAACCAACTTTCAAGGTGGACTTTAGCACTCAAAGATTCCATACCATTCACAAAATTGAAAGTACCAGGTACAGGGGTACTTGAATTACCACAATTTCCTTCAATTTGGCATTACAACTAAACTCTGCTTTACTAGAATCATAATCCAGTATTCCCATTTTCAACTTTTCCAAAAAAAATTAACATAAGGAAGAAAATTCTCAATTTTCAGTTGTTTGAGTAAAGACAGCATAGTCCACATCGCATTGGTTAAAGGTTTATGAACTCTTAATGCATGACAAATATTACAACTCAATTAATTGAGGTAGCAAGAACTCTATGTTACATGGAAAATGGGACACAAGGACCAATATCCTACATGACGTGTTCGAAAGATGCCTGAATATTCAAGACAGGAACATGGACACAAGCACGACAATATATTTCTCTTTATGTAAATTAGTATAGCAAGAACTATAATTAATTTAAAGTTTCAGAACTAAATTTAGAATTTTAGAATTTGATTTATCATTGTGTTATTATGAAGCTTGAAAAAAATAAAGCCTAAAGATAGCAATTGAACTGTACATGTTACATCAAAATATATTGTAAAAGTTATAGATAATGAGGTACGTTAAGGCCCGGGTTCCACACGTGTCTGGTGTTTTGTTAAGGTATAATGGGAACATATACGTGCTAGGGTAACATATATATGCTCTATGTTCGACAGACTTTGAAACATGCTACACATGTGACCTACCACAGTAAATATACCTTTGACTTATCTAGTTTGTACTTATTATCTGCACACCAAGCTAATGCCGTAGCTAAATCTTTATTTTGAAGAGATCGGATGACTCTTCTTGCTTCTTGAAATACATCAAAATCAACAAGATCCTAACATGAAAAAGATTACAATCAACTTAGTAAAAATTTACTTTAAGGTTTTCTCCGAATCAAAAACACAAAAATCAAGATACAAATGTAAGACAATGAAGTATGTTGAATTGTCACTATATACAATGATCTCGTGTAATCTGTAGTCACCTAAAACAAACATATAAAAGGATGTTGTAATAGATTGGAAAAATCCATTCATAATCTAAGATATAGTATAAAAATGTAAAAGAGATTGTATTAATGTGATTTAAGAACGATAATGATTGAATACAATCATTCGAGAGGCTTGCACCTCTCAGAAAATGAGTTACGAACTCAACCTGAATGTGTTTACAAAATATTCTCATATGTTCCTTTACTTACCCATTCTTATTTAAACTATTTTTCTCTCCCATAATATTATAACTAATTAGTACTAGTTACCTAAAATACACTAGGAACTAATAATATATCACATTACCGACCATCTGAAGTTCCACCTTGCCCTCAAGGTGGATTAAAAAAATTGAATGGCAAATGTGAATGAACATGATAAGTAGAAAAAATTAGATTGAAAAGAAATAGGTTGAAATATTTAGAGGATAGAAAATTCATGGACAAAATAAGGTTGAAAATATTATAGATGAAATTAGGAATAATGATGGGTTAATCAGTTTTAGTGGAATAATACTAAATATGTCAAGCCACAAAATTTTGCTATAATGAAAATCTAGAATGCATATTATACATATTATGAAGCAATAATACTTAAATACATACTTGTATTTTGCTTGCTTCAGTCAACTTTGCAGCACTCTCATAATATGTCATACGAAGCATATAGTCCACAATAATCCGCGTCAAACGTGTGTTGTTTAATATACAATTTGCATCAATAGATTCCAAATGGTCTAACCGCGCTTTAATCCGCTTAGCTTGTAAGTTCTCAACTTGACTTCCTTCCATCAGCTAATTTATCATGGATACGATCAGATATAAAAGCCAGAGAAAAACCACATGAAAAAAATTATACATCATGAAATTCAACAAGAGCTTTACTTTCATAAGATATGTGACATATCCTGTATAAGAACCTAAAACATTGTGCAAATTTTCTCCTCCTTGACATCTCATTCTTGATTTACACATTCAAAACAATATTCCATTACCCAATGTTGTATCTTACAACTAGAGCAGAAGTATATAAAGGGCACCACTATCATTAGTCACTACCCCACAAACCAAATTCCTAGATACAAGATCCTTTCTTGATGAACCTAAATCATCCAATCACAACGCTATCCTATCACAACCATCATCCAGCTCTTAAGAAACTTCTAGGTAAATGATTACAGCCCATTAAAGAATCTATGATAAACATTCCTATTTCTTGTGTCAAATTTTATTGACACCTAATTAAAGCAAGTTAAGTTTGTTGGATTAATGTTTAAGGCTTCAGTTTGAATTTTAATAACCCTTTAGTGAAGTTATTTCAGCTAAATAATAGAGTGGGAATTTAGGAACTTGGATACTGTGGAGTGTAGAATTCTGGAAAATGCAAGCAACGTGCAAAGCGATTAGTCTAGGTCATGCTGTGTAAAGAAAGTCTGGAAGTATAAAAACTAATTTTATTTTTAATAGTAATTTGTTATGTTCTTGAACTAATTGCAACCTAAATATAGCCAAGACAATCCAATTCTGGAAAATGCAAAGCAGCGTGTAAAGTGATTAGGCTAAGTCATGATGTGTAAAGAAAGTCAAGAAGTTCAAAAGTAATTTTATTTTTATTCGTAAATGAAATGAAAGCCTCAAGAGGTTATCTTTATGAAAAACAAGATGAAAACAATAAGGAAAGATGAGCACAGCTGTTTATGGGGAATCTTAGATACCTCCCCCTCAAATGTTGTTTTATTTATAATTGGATTCAACAGTACAAGTATAAAAAAACCTTTCCTATCTTGAGAACAACCTCTCAAGATCACAAATACTAGAACAAAGATGAACTCTCTCAAGTTTTCTACAATGTAATAGCCTTCTCTCAATGTGTGTTTGTAGTGTGTGATTGTATGAATGATGTATTCTAGTTATAGGCAAGGCATACATCATTCTTAGAATTCCCTGACAAATCACCATTAACTCACATTAACATCACAAAATTAACTACGACAATAAATATAGTATAAACATGGCATTAACCAAAGGAATACAATGCCCATCAATATGCAAAACCGTAGCTCAAAAGTTAGAATCAGCATCCGAGGCAGAGTGCTCGAATTCGCCAACCTATTGCTCGAATGAGCACTCACATCAGAAACCCACTGTTTGCCCACTGGAATGCTGCTTGAACGAGCACAACAGGCTGCTCGAACAAGCAGCCCTGCTGCTACCTGCTGTTCACTTGTTTCATGTTGCTTTGAACAAGCAACCACCTTCCCATGCCTTGACTCGTTCAATGCATGGCTTCACTCCTTAATGAAGCCTCAGCCCTTATTAGCCTCATATCGACCACTTCACAACCAAAAATCACTTGCATACGACACATCCTCAAAGTATTTCTCCGAAGTACAAGCAAAGGCATGTTCAATCAAGTGTTAAGTCATGAGTTATGGCACTTGCATTAACAGAAAAAATTTGTTAAGTCTTGAACTAATTGCAATTTAAATATAGCCAAGACAACCCCAAAACCCTCAGCATTAATCCCGAAATCCATTTCACAACCAAAATCATATTCTTGCCCTCTAATGTCTATCCATATCTTTAATTTCGCAAAAGACTACAGTGCACTGCTTGTAGTATCCATCTTGAACAACAAAGTTTAGAAGAACGTTAAATCCTATTTTAATTTGTTACCAAAACCTTATACCTGTTTCCATTGAACAAAGAACGTCGAATTTTAAACTTCAAAAATGCTACTTAAACAACTGCAATCAACAAAAACTATCCCGATTCATAAACGCTAACAGGAAAAAGAACACAAACAAATGAATAGAACGCAATACCTTTCGCTTGAGACCTTTGAGGCGAGAAACGAGAGAAGAGAGATGAGAAACAGTATCATCATCGGGGGAAACAGATTCAACAGCGGAGATAACGGATGAAATCCTATTCTTAACAGAACGATTATTAGGTCGGATAACATTCTTGTAGTGTTCAAAATGAAGTTTAACAAATTGGAATTCTAGTTTCACAGTATCAGACAAGTTTGACGTCGGCAATGCCGCCATTGTTACCGAATTAGTGATTGGTGATTGTAAAGCAAGTAAGATCCTGAAGTCATATAAAGAAAACTTGATCTGGTGATTTACCGAATTAGTGATTGGTGATTGTAGAAGAAAGTGATGAATGAGAAATGCAACAACAAGGTTGAGATTATTCTCATTTACACATTGTTGGAAATTATCCGAACTATTGACAAACCGCCGTAAATAATCCCAAATATTGATTATTTATAAATAATTCCAAACCTTTTTAGTTTTTTTTGCTCGGGGCACCTCCAACCGAAATTTAACCTGTTGTAGCAGGTTTTATCAATCCTTTGCAGGTCATCTTCTCCAAAGTTCTTTTTATAAATCCATCTACTAATTTCAATGTCTTCTCCATTGTTTTTCTTCCATTTCTTCCATTTTGTTCTTCCTTCTTCACCTTTCTTCTTCCATTTTGTTCTTCTTCCTTCTTCCACTAACTCCAACTCCATAAAAGAAAGCCTATTTTTTTCCTGGGTAAATGAACTCCAATTATTCCACAAGCCCTAGTAGAGCTTCAAATTGGAATAATGACATGAGATGTAAGCATGGGTATTTGGTGAAACTGTTTATAAAAAGGAAGGTGAAAAAATAAGAACAAAATGGAGGAAGAACAATGGAGAAGACATTGAAATCAGTAGATGGGGTTTATAAAAAGAATTGATAGAACCTGCTACAACAGGATAAATTTCGGTTGGGGTGCCACGAGCAAATAAACTGTAAAGGTGGGATTATTCATAAATAATCAACAGTTGGGATTATTCACAACGGGTTTGTCAATAGTTCGGATTTTTCCCGACAATTTTTCCTAAATTTTATTAAATACAATGGATAATTACTTGAATAATTTAATATTTTATTGATTTTCTTATTTTTTTTGATTTTCTAGACGAGCGTTAGACATTTCACTAAATAATTTAGAATATACAAGTGAATAACGAAGAAATGTACATCAATAAAAAAATGTACATAATTTAATACTTCTATAAATTAAATAGGGTAAAATCGTGTCTAAACATGAAAATTATAAGCTAAATTATCAATGATATTTCTAAACTTTTGCACTTTATCAATGATACTTTAACGTTTTTTTATTATCATCGTTACCCTCATGTTATTGACTATTGAGCATCTTACAATCGTAACATTTTCTAAATTTTTTTTATGTTTTAAATTGAAAAATAAAAGAAAAAAAAAGTTAACGGTTTTGAACGAATTTGCACATAAAAGTTTAGAAGATGTTACGGTTGTAAATGCTCGATAACACGAGTATACAATTGATAATAAAAAAAACTTAAGGGTGTCATTGATAAAGTGCAAAAACTTAAGGTACCATTCGACACCCCCTCCCATCCTATCTAAGTTTTTTTCATTGTCGTAGTCGATGATCATATACTTTCTTCTATTCTTCTAATTAATCTCATTTGGCTTTTTATCAATTTTTAAGTAGGTCAAATGAGACCACTTAGAAATAAGAGAGAAAAGATACTAAGCTAACTGAAAATATTCATCAGAATTTTAAGGTAATGTGAGGTTGTTTGGCACATGGGATTTGGGAGAGGGAATGAGACTTTATTTTAAATAAAAGTCCAAGTCCTTGTTTGTTTTAAGGGAATGGGAATAAAAATGGAGAAAGTCCCTAAGATTTAAGTCTTGGGGGGAGGGTGGTAATTGGTGAGACTTGCCTTTTCATCTATTTCTTCCAAGTCCCTAACATGCCAAACAAGGAATGAGACTTTTATATCTTCAAAGTCTCAACTAAAAAGTCTCATCTTAAAGTCTCACAAGTCCCATTCCCTTGTGCCAAACACCCCATAAATGTGAGTAAGGTAATAAGACAAAAATTACATACTACTTCCTCCATTTTATACTCCCTCCGTTTCTTAAAGAAGTTCCCACTTTCCATTTTGGTGTGTTTCAATTGTTGTTCTCATAAGGAATCTTTCCATTTATATCACAAATTTTGGACAAAAATAACCTCACCCATCCTCATTTTAATATTTTAATAATGATTATGGGCCCACCTATCTACCACTAACTCCATTTTAACATTATTATATTCTTTATGGTCCCCACATGTTTCACACTAACTTCATAAAAATATTTTTTTAATTAGGTGTGGTCCCCATAACTTTGTTTAAATACTTTTTTAATACTTTTGGCCCTCGCTTTTATTATTCAATAAAATAATATGTCCACAATCTAAAATATTTTACTTTTCTCAATTCCTGTGAACATTCCATATGGGAACATCAATAGAGAACGAAGGGAGTATATTACTTGCAACAAATTAACTTTTGCACTATTCATTATTCTATAGTAATTTTCATATTTCGGCTATTATACGAGAAAAAACATAGTCATGAGAAATCATATTTTCATTATATCAAATAGTTTTAATTTTTAGTTCTGGAACTCTAGATATAAACGATTCGACAAACGCATTGAATTGCGGAAAAATACGTTTCGTCATCATCATCATACCCAGTGTATATCGATCATAAAAACTATAATTAGAATCTGGAGAGGGAAAAACGACAATATTTCATATCCATAAAGTTGTAAAGTTTAATAAAATGATTTAATCCTATTTAAAAAGTTGTAAAGTTTATGTAACGTAAAACGCTCCTTAACTCCACTTAAATAGTGTAGACTGTCCGCTCCAAACAGCCTCCTCGAAATATTCAAATTCTATTACATTGACAATTCCACCCTTACCAAAACAACTATTTGACCGTTACATCAAAAGGGCTTTTCCGCCTTTCAGCTCTTTTTCTTTGTCTTTCTCTTTCTCTCTCTTTCTCCCTCCATTAAACACTACGAAAAGCTGCTCTCCTTCACGTTTCTCCCATAACCGCCGCCATTTTTCATCTTCTCACTTCAGTGAGTCTCTCCTATTTCTTTTTCAATTCCATTATTTTTTCAAAATTTATTTATGGTGATTGTTTGATTCTTTCTATTTATAAAACGATTTTGTATTTTTTCATTGATTTTCTTCCTCTTTGGGATGAAATTTGAGGAATAAGTTTCATGATTCATGTTCTATTGTTAGATTAATCGTCGTTTCAAGATTTTTGTTGAATAGGTAATTTTTTTTAATAATTGTTATTACCTTTTTTTATTCGAATATAGGGTTTACACTTTACAGTTTAAGATAATTTTTTAACTTTCTGCTGATAATGAATGTGGTTGGTTGTTATCAAACTGAAGTAAAATCACGTTCTAGTATGTTCTTGATCTTGTTAATTTTTGTTTATTAAGTCTACTGTATGATTGAATTAAAATAATTTGAATTGCAGTCTCTGACAGTTTTGTCTCCATTTGTATACTAATTAAAGATTTCTGTAATGTATCACCTTCTCTATTGCAATAGTTTTTAATTTCTTGAAATATTACTATTGTTTTTATGAAATTTGGTTTTGTCAGTTGTTGATCAATTTAATTTTTGATGCCCAATGATATCACGTGTTTTAGATTGTACTACATTTTAGGGTAAGTAATGGTTGTGGACTTGGCTTAGGTTCTTTTGGTGGAGTTTATTCTTATCTTAATACGTTTATATGGGCCATGAATTTTTTGTTGCCCTTGGTTCTGTCAGTTGTTGATCAATTTAATTTTAATGCCCAATGATTTGATGCTGTGGAGTTGATGTTACGAATAACTTGAATTTCAACTAGTGTTGATTCTGTTGCACGCCATAGCTATCTTCCATATTCCCGTTTGGTTCTTGATATGATTATGTGTTATAATCTGAATTTGATGTACTTTTTGGCTCCCGCAATCCGGCAACTGCGAATTGTTATCCGTAATTTACACTGAATGCTCTATTTTTCCTCAATATTGTATAAATTTGCTGATTCCTGATTTTTGTCCCAGTTATTTGGTTCCAAGAATGTGAAGCCTCCTTGAACTGCCTTTCAATTTTATTTTGCGTTTGGCAGATGTCATTGAAAATAATGGTTTTCATTGTTGTTCAGGTAGACTAAATTGACCTTCATAGCTTTTGGAAAGAATCAACTTTAGAGGCCTTTGTGGAAGTTTTTATGAAATAGACCAGACATGAAAAAATTCTTCTTTTTTAGATCTTCAACAGATAAGGTAGTTTCCTCAGAGAACTCACCCAACGTAGTACAACAGAAAAAGGGTAGTGACTCATCCAGACTGTCCAAAAACCTTGATGTAGACAATGATTTTGGTCTTAGAAGGAGCCGTTCTTTCTCATCTGCTGCCTTTCTTGGTAACTCTAGGGAAAGAAATTTATTATGTTTGAGTGATCAAAGTAGCTCTCCTTCTACCAGTAGTGAAAGTGTTAAAACTCAGCAACACAATCGATCATCTAGGTAATTTCTCTCTCCCTATATGACTTGTGTGTCAGTGTGGCCTCTTTTTTTACTTTGATTTTCATAGACAATGTGTCTGTATGAATGGTTCGGTTGCTTTGATGGTTGATTTAGGTATTGCAGACTAACTCCAGAAAGGCATATTAAGACTAAGCGTCACCCTGCAGTTTCTCATGATAATGATTTTGGTGGGCGGAAACCTGCTGCTGCAAGATCTCTGCAAGCTTCCTATCACTCACGAAGTGCTTCAATTAGCTCTAGTGATGTGTCAAATGAGGTTCTAGACCTGTATATTGATGGAGAACAACATTACCAACGGGAAAGTCCCAGGAAGAAAGCATCTGCAAAAAGTCATACTAGAGGTGGTGGACTAAAAAAGCCGCCAAGAGTTCATTACACAGCTCCCGGGTCTCCAGTGGGTAGTATCAAAGATAAGCCTAGAACTGATTCGTTTAGAGGGGCTAAAGGAGCAGATCATCATCTTTCTTCAAGAGATTGGGTTGAAGCTGGATTCAGACATGAATCTTCTCAGGAATTGGCAAAACATGTTGTTGAAAAGCTGTGTCAGTCTAGGGACTATTCGAGAATAAATTTAAACAATCCTGATCCTGATGTGCCCATAACAATTGACGATGTTTATAGTAAGAGCTTGAGGGGAGAAGCTGCTTCAAAGTTCAATGACCCATCTTGTAATGAGTTCCCATCAGATACACCAGCTTATGGGTTTCAGGCTGAGCATTGTCCATATTTTGAACATGATAGTTATGGCAGCTGTGATGCAGGTGATGATGATGAGTTTAATATGGAGTTGAAATCGAAATTTAAGGAGGCCCAGGACAGAATCTTGGTACTCTCTGAAGAGCTTGAAGAGGAGTCGTTTCTTAGAGATGTTGACTATAATGTGCCAGCATTGATTCATCGAATTAGAAACCTAGCTGAGGAGAAAATAAGCCTGGCGCTTGAGGTTTCTGCTGCACTGGAAAATCAGATTGCTGACAGGACTTCTTTAAAAGAACAACTTAAGTCTGCAGAGTTAGATTTCGACTTACGGATGCAGAGATTGCTGGAGGAAAAGAATGAAATGCAGTTATCACTGGAAAAGGAATTGGACAGAAGATCGAGTGACTGGTCATTAAAGGTGGAGAAATATAAGACCGAAGAGCAGAGACTTCGAGAACGAGTAAGGGAACTCGCGGAGCAGAATGTGTCGTTACAAAGGGAAGTATCTTCGTTCAGTGAAACAGAAACAGAGAGAAAAAACATGATAACCCTTTATGAGAAACAGATCAAGGATTTGACCTCTATGCTAGAGCTGGCACGAGAGGAGAACCGAGCTCTTCAAGATAGCAACTGTGAATTACAAGAAGAATATAAGACCACTGAAGAAGGCAGAGCTTTCATCCAAAGAAGTTTTGGAGAGAAAGAGGAGGAGTGCAAGCAATTGCATTCATGTGTCACGAGGTTAGTCAAAACATGCAGTGAACAAGAGAAGACAATGGAGGGATTGAGAGGGGAGCTTATGGAGTTGGTCCAAAAGAAGCATGATATGGATAGTTTTGACAAACATATCCAGAAGCTACAGATGGAGCAAATAAGGTTGATTGGAGTAGAGCTGTCTTTAAGAAGAGAAATTGAATCTTACAAGCAAGAAGTTGATTCTCTTAGGAATGAGAATGTTAAACTGCTGGAACGCCTAAAATCCTGTGGGAAAGGAGGTGGTTCAATAACATTTAAGCTAGATGAGGAGCTGTCAGCTCGTCTTCTTTGCTTACAGAAACAGGGTTTATCATTGATTAATGAGAGCATTCATCTTTCCTCAAAGCTACTCGAATTCATAAAAAAAACAGGTCAAATAGGAGGAAAGATGGATGGTGTAGACACCCAATTCATAATTGAATCGGACACAAGAGTTCAGGGCTTTAGGCGAGGTTCTGAAAGTCTAATGAAAAGTTTGCAGCTCATTTCCACAACGCTTCATGGAAGGTCTGACCTTGTTGCCTCAGCATCACAGACAGAAAATGCAGATGATGACAGATGTAGGATTCTGAATGAGTGGAATTCAACGGTAAATCCCCTCTCCTGAAGTGCCTCACTTGTCAGGGTTCAGTGGAACCACATATTTAGTTTAGGGATTGATCTTCTTTCTTTATATTGCACAGGATTCGACCAAATCTGAGCTCAAAGCAGAAATGTTATTAACAAGTCTTTTGCGAGATAAACTATATTCCAAAGACCAAGAAGTTGAACGACTGCAAGCTGAATTGGCAACTGCAGCAAGGGGTAACGGTATCCTTAGATGTGAAGTCCAAAATGCTCTCGATTCTTTTTCCTGTGTTACACACAAGATGAAGGAGCTTGAACTCCAGGTAAATGTATAGTTTGTTTCTGAAGCTATTTGTTCCTGACATCCAGATTGCATGACTTGTGTCTTATTTGAGTTTATTGGTATATTTGCTATTATCACTAAACGAAAAAACATGCTGCTTATTTTGTCACAAGATTGGAACTTTTCTTTGGTTAGGAAATCTGTTTCACTGTTTTTGTTGAATTTGTTCATGTTCTAGAAATCAATATTGTGGAACTGTCTTTTGTAGATGATGAAGAAGGACGACAAAATGAATCAGCTTCAAAATGACCTTGAGGAGAGTTTGAAAGAATTGTCGATCATTCAAGGAATATTACCAAAAGTTACTGAGGAAAGAGATATGATGTGGGAAGAAGTGAAGCAATACACCGAAAAGAACATGCTGCTGAACTCGGAGGTAAACATGCTAAAGAAGAAGGTTGAGGTGCTTGACGAGGATATACATGTTAAAGAAGGTCAGATAACAATCTTGAAAGACACACTAGGAAGCAAGTCTTTTGACCTCCTTACAAGTCCGGATCAAATCCACGAGTTCTTGCTCGAATGACTGATGAATGTCTATGGTCCTTAACTAAGGTTCTTTTTGGGGCAATTGAAAAGTTACATAGCATCAACCCATAGTTGATTTTCAATTCTGGTATACTTATACTTTTTTGTTATGGCTAGAGCTAGACAAGTTAAGCCTTTAATCATAATCAAAGAACTGAGTCTGAAACAAAACCTGTTATGGCTAGACAAGTTAAGCCTTTAATCCTACTTTTGTCTATAGTTTTGATATTTTATCTGAATTTGTGCATCATATTTGTAAATCTCAACTATTGGAATCTTTTTTAGTGTTTTGCTGATAAATTCTTGAGAGTGTGTATATCATATCCTATATATATATTTATGTAATATTTGATCATTTTTAGTGCTTTTGTCGATAAAACAAACATGTATTTGTGATTTTAAGAAATTTGAAAGGGCATATTTAATTTCTGATCTTTAATATTTACAATGTAAAAAATAATTCGTTTTCATCTTTTATTCATATTCATACATTGATACCAGTTTGAATTAACCAAATTATGTTTGGCAACTTGGAATTTATTTTCAAATGTTGAATTGAGCTAAATATTATGTTTGGCAAATCTTGAATTTGAAAATGTGAAATTGAGTCAATTTTATAGAATTACAATGACAATGTAAAATTTGTACAAGTATCAAAATTTGCAAATTTCAAGTATATAGGTGTCATTTACAATTCCTTGAATTTGAATACCAAAATTAAATTACTTATTTTCAAATGAATTCTATGTTGTCAAATACTACCTTAGATAATTTCGGTTTAATTTACCATTTTGACGTTTTTACCCTTAATAAGTGTTGATTCTTGTCTATACATTTGCCCAAAACATTTGATAGCGTTGATGAATTAAACGTAAAAAATGGTGAATTTAACATGTAAGTGCATAAAAATTGTTTAGGTCAAATTACAAAGACAACAACCAACACTTAATAAGGATGAAAACATAAAAATTGTGAATTTAAACGGAAATTGAGAAGAATTTTACAGAAAATACAACATCAATTAGATAAGACACAACCACGGTTCAAAACGACATTTCTAACCCAAATAAAGAAAACAAATTCACAATTTAAAACGCTCTCATAGTAAGATAGTTATAAATTGGCTAAAATAGTCCAACTATATTAATTAAAATACGACAAGCCAAGACAATATAAAAATTAAGAGAATGTAATATTAATCAATAAATAAGTTTATTGTAAGAAATTGAATAATATGTGAGATAATTCTAGACAATTTTTCCTTTTATAAATTATAAATAGAAAATCATATTTCTTTTTTAACAGTGAATATCAGTAGAATTAGGAAAGTAAGAATTCGTTTTCAATTGATCCATAATAATTGATAGCAAACATTTACGACTTTAGACAAATAAATACACATGAATAACAAGCAACTTTCTATAGTCTATTATAACAAAGCTTAGTTATGTGCTTATTTCTGGCATTGATACATCTATCAGCAGCAACAGCTATTGAGAAGCTCCAAGCATCCACTGTTTTGGTCACCAGCTATTTGATTGCAGCAAACGAAAACGAGACACGATCTACTATTTAGTCGCCAACTCGATATGAAGCATAAAAGCATGTATACGGACGTGATAGAGCTCACAGAGAAGAAGATTTCCAGAAATCAGCAGGCTTTCGTTGCTAAAACAGGATGGTTACCAGGAAATTTTGCATCAGTAACTGAATGAGATGTTGAAAACATGAAACTGATAGGAAACTATCCACTGCTGTAAAAATGACCATATCGTATGGCTACGAGTAGCAAAAGATGGAATAAAAAAAGCTTTATTATAGAAAGAAATTTGCAAAATAAGCGGAAATTTTAATTTCCAAAATAAGCGTCTTCGTGTATGCGTCTAAGGTTAGGTTGTTCGCTGTTATTAACAGCTAACAAAAAAATACAAATTGTTGTGAGAGACAGTCTCTCTAAGAGACGAATTAGATATACGGGCTAAATAACCCACTTAATACAAATTAAAAAGAATTTAAGAATGTGAGCTACTTGTTTTGTGGTCAGTCTCTCACTACAATAGTTGAGAAAAAAAATTACTCTGTTCGGTGTTAGTAACAACGAACAAAAAAAGACAATGTCATAATGTTTGAAGGGACAATAAAAAAAAAGCTTGTTCACAATTCATAACAACAAACAAACAATTTTTATTTTTTTGTCCCTTTAAACGTTATGACATTGTCCTTTTTAATTCGTTGTTACTAACAAACAAATAATTATTTTCTTTGGTTCTCTGTTAGTAACAACAATTAACATGACCCTAGATTTGAATACGAAGATTTGAATATGAAGACACTTATTATAGAATTAAAAATTTCCAAAACTTATTTTGGAGAATTTTATTAAATAAAGCTTGTTTTATAGTATAATTCACGAGTACCACATGAAAGATTTATTGTCTAACAAACAGAATAAAGTGAGATGTGAAGCGCATTAAAGAATGCGCATGTACTTTTGAAATACGTCAATGCTTCTTATAGTTTAAAGAAAAATATCATCTTACATCATATTCAAACAATTTAAAAATTTAGTAAACTGCAAATAAGAACCCTGACTGAACTAGGCACTAATTGACTGATTTGGATCTGAGATTCTCTGTCAGAAAGAAAAGCATCAAGATCACATACCTTGTCTATGGGCATCTTCATCCTCACAGAATCAATATATGAAAAGTCAATATCTGCAACGGCAATTCCTGTTGAATGTTTATCTGTAAAAGCACAAACAAACTACTTGATGAGCTCACAGACAAGATTTCACAGTTCACTCAAGATTGGCCCACAAACAGCCCAAAACCGATCATAATTTGCTTTATGTATTCACTATTTGCTTAAAATGGCCGAGAAATAGCTCAAAACTGACCATAATTCGCTTTTTTCAAATCGCAGTTCGTGAGTAGGTTAGTGAGCATGGGACATTAAGCAAAAGAGATGCTTCACAACGAGATTTTCTCTCCAGGAACTCAAAGTGATTAGCTTACCAGGAAGCCGCCCGACTACTGTTCCCCAGGGATCAATAATTAGAGAGTCTCCATAGCTCTCTCTTTTCTCGTTATGTTTCCCAGCTTGCGCTGCAGCAATAACCTGCAAAGAGAGGGTCACACAGATCATTGGTCCATGCATCAGGTTACTTTGGCCTAACCTCTTTCCTCAGAAATTCAACTCAAATGTACACAACCATATTCTTGTAAAATCAAAGAGATTATTTTCGATTGACACTGGATAGAAATGTCGTGTGCAACTTCAGATAAACAAGAAGTGCATATGATTTTATGGGTCTTTATAATCTTAAACCGAAGAACTACAAATCTTTGGGTCCATTAAGAATGGACACAATAGAAGCTTTGTCCAACAGAAATAACAGCAATAAACAATGTATTTTAGCTTATTTGCTAATTGCCAAAACAAAAAATAAGTACTCTAAAGAATAACCAAAATTTGATGATCAAGTAGTATGCTAGTACACGACAGGTCGTTGGCATGGGTAATTAGGCATATATTTTAAAATATGGTAATAAAAAAAAACAAACATTCTGCACACTCAAGCAACAGATGCAGTAGTGAAAAACTTGCGCTCCCAAACGCCAAAGGGGAAAAAAAAAGAAGGATCGGCGTTCGATTTGTGTGTGTGTGTGTGGGGGGGGGGTTATGATCCAAGTCCTTACATAGCATTGAGTTTCAATGGCACGAGCACGAAGAAGTATCTCCCAATGAGCTTGACCCGTTATTTTTGTGAACGCGGAAGGCACCAATAGCACCTAAGTATCATGGACAGTGTAAGTAAATTGAACAGTAACTGTACCTTCAAAGAATTTCACAGAAATAGATACACAATTTTTTCATACTTGTGCTTGATGTTGGAACCGTAAACACTGATATATCTCAGGAAATCGCAAATCATAGCAAACAGTGAGGCCCAAGCGTCCACAGGGACTGTCTACAGCCACAACATCCTTGCCTGGAAATCGGGTATATCATCATATGAGCATAGTCTGTAGAGATCCCAGGAGCTAAAAACAAATTTAACAGAAAAAGGCTATTTTGTTTCCCTTTTTTTGCAACACCTTTTTTATAAAACACTAGAAAATAGAAGCAACCAAGTCATTCATCAAGGTAGCACTTATATTTTGAGTTCTATGCGGTTTTAGAAGGAAGTCAGTTTAAGGTGCTCGCACTGATGATATTGGGAGATAAATCTGCTTGATATATGAGCACAATTTACAGTCATCATCTCAAAGTTAGATACATCTTATAATGGAAAAGAAAATTGAGCTGTATTTGAGAAACACAGCTTCCTATCTCATTTTATTGACTAACAACAGAACCTCCTAATTTCTGGAAACAAGATGGGAGAGAAAAATCACCAAGCCAATTAAAAGAAAAGAGGATAAATTTATAAGACTAAGTGGAGCAAAGACATATTTCCAAAACCGAGCCCTATCACTTTTCCAAACAAAAACCCTGAAGAGATATTTTGGAATAAATAGATCTTCTGAAAGACCAAAATAAATTTGCAGATATTTACTTGATACAATCATAGTCTATGATTCATAGACGCGGCCTTCACACGAATAATTCCAAAACAAAAGAAAAAAAGTAAAGAAGTTCCTTGTTGGTCATGCAAACTAAACTAATCCCCAACTTGGAAGTCAGAACTTCATAGAAGGGCAAAAGAACATGGGCTGCATCATCAAGTTTGCTCAAGTATAGCTAAAAGTGCAGTGATTTATACGAATTGATAAGAGAAACTCCTTCTAACATCATCATATTACACAACATGCAGATGAGTTGGCTTGAAATTTGTGAAAAAAAGGAATAATGGCGCAAGAGAGAAATAAGGAAGAATGGCTTTTCTACGAAATGCAACGAAACTTTTATGTCAAACTTGCAGCTAAATGTTATTATCTCAATCAAAATATTCACAGCAAAACTTGCAAACCTGCTTCTGTAAAGCTGCTTTCCTTATACACCATTCCACCCGGAACGTCCACATCAAACCTTCAAGACAGGTAAACAAATCAAGGATCTCAGATAGTTTTTAACTCCCATGCCTCAAAAACTCCACCAGAATGATCATTCACTCCTTACTCCTTTGTCCATTATAGGCATATTACCACATTAAAGTATATATGTTTAGAGACACAGAATTCAAGTGGGAGAGAAAAAAAGGGATGAAGCCAGGTTTTACAAGTTTGAGCTTTTTGTGAGTCCGTGTATGCATTCATTTATATATGCACAGATTTAGGTTCTCCGTGCATATTCACCTTAATATATGACAGAGAATCAGTAAATTCAGCACTAGAACATTCAGTAGGATGTTATGAGAACTGACAGAGACTACTTGATTAGCAAAAACAAAAAGAAATAGAATCTGCAGAAAATGATAAGATTAAAAGAATAAGTAGAAGAAGAAGAAAGAAGAACAGGGAGTTTTCTTTTAATGAAAAATATGCTTAGCACAGGCTCAGAACATTCAAGTGGTTCTGTGCACTCCAAAAAGATATCCTTTTCACATCTCTCTTTCTCCCTATTCATATTACTTGCTCGATTACGATATAAAAATATCTCTAGGCAACTGCTTTCCAAATCAACAAGAATTGAACAAAATTTCCTTTACTTTCCTGAAGTTTTGTTCGCATGGTAATGGGAAAAAAAGTATGCAGCACTAGAACCCTATTTAAGTTTATGACAGATGTTTCTACCAGCTCTTCCAAACAACTCCGAGGACATGGATTTTACTGTTATATACTTATATTAGTAAATGGTAAGTAGTGCTTAATATAAAGGTAAAACTTAATCAGCTGATTGAAAGCCACAAAACGTACAAGTGTATTTTGCGATACTTGTTTCTGATGTTTCCCGTATCATCAACTATCACATGGGTATTACACAGATGAGAATCATCAGAACCTTTTTCTTGAAACCCTCCAAGAGACAGCCATATTTGAGACTCTCTGCAATTCATACAAACAAAGAGACAAAGGATGCAAGAAATTCAGGATAATGACTTATTCAAGTCTGTAAATACGCAAAGACACAACTGAGTTGAATTACAACAATTGCCAAACAGCTAGTCGACTGTCTCTTTAAGAGACGTATCTCAACCCCAGCCAATTAAAAATTAATGCCTACTTATCATATTCTTAATGCCTACTTACATTATCCTTAATGCTTACTTACTATATCCTTAATGCCTACTTTTAATATCGTAATGTCTACTTACATCATTCTTAATGCCTACTTACAAATACAATATTTTATAAAATATATAATCGGCCGGCCCAAGAATTTTTGATTGCCAAAACCCCACACATTGATTTTTGATTGCCGAAACCCCACACATTGATTTTAAAATCATGATTCACTTGAACACTAGAAATGAAGATACTAAAAACTTACAAGAGACCAAAAGCATAAGTTCACCTGGCAAGACTGCAATAATTTTGCATTATTGGTCCATCTAATGGTTCCCCAATCTTAACACTGTCCCCAAGATTAGCACCTATATATGAAAAACTCTCTGGAAAGCAAAGCAATTTGGCTCCAGCAGCTGCTGCTTCCTTTGAAATTTCAAGCAAAGTTTCAACTCCTTTAAGTATTAGAAAGAACAGACTCCAAGCATATGCCAGCGTTCAAATTTATTTAAAATTTTTTGAATCTAATTGGAAAACCAAGATACAAAATTAAAACTTGAAGATGCCTAAGAGACAAATGGAGGTTGCAATTAAAGTGGGGACTATGAGACAATTACCATAACCAATTAATCATATACATATTTACACCAACATTACATTAACTGGGGAACTGAGATACCCAAGATCCTATGTTTTGTTCAAAATAGATCCCCAAAGTTAAGATAACCAAACCCAACGTTCCACAGTTTCACTCCTAACTCCTAAGCCTCCTATAAGAAGGTTACCAGGGCAGTAAATTGGTATTTGGTAGAATTACAACCAAAGTTAAATGTAAATAGTTAAAAATCAGAATATTTTATGAAACAGAAATCGAAATTGGACTTAGTTCCCGGACTCAGACAACTAAGGCAGATGGCTACAATACTTCATTCAACCAACAGCATAACGGGAAACCATTTACCTCAATGAAATCGTTAATTACTATATCAAAACCATTAAATTTTGTGCATTAAACATGAAACTAGTAGAAATAAAAAACATGACTGCAAAGAAGACTGAATATGAGAACAAGAACAAGAGCTCCTACTTATACGTAAATATGAGAACTAATCTAGGAAACTAAATCAATTACAGAAAAATTACAAATCAATGAGAATAATCTGATATTTTCTAAAATATGATTTCCTACACTCCCTCTCAAGTTAGGTCGTACGGTTCACCAAGACCTAACTTGCATATAGCGTCATCAAACGCTTCTGATGTCACTGCCTTAGTGAGGATATCTGCCAAAGGGTCCTTTGATCGAACAAATGGGAGACAAACAATCTTTTTGTCAAGTTTTTCCTTAATAAAGTGTTCGCCAATTTCAGCATGTTTAGTTCGGTCCTGTTAAACTAGATTCCCGGGGATGCTAATAGCTGCATTGTTATCACTATAAAGATTACATGCCCCTTTTTGAGGGAATTTCAATTCCCATAGTAGTTTCCTGATCCACAGCATCTCAGCGATACCGTTGGCAATTCCTCAAAATTCTGCCTCAGCATTAGATAGAGCTCAGACCTTCTCCCTCTTGCTTTTCTAGGTGACAAGATTACCCCCATAAGAGTAAAGTACCCAAAATTGGATTTCCTATTGTCTCTGTCTCCTGCGCAATTTGCATCTATATAGGCTTAAAGGTCTAAGTTATCCTACTAGCACGCTTTAGATACCTCAGAATTCTCATTACGGCTGTTATGTGATGTATTTGAGGCATATGCATGAACCAACTAACTACACCAACTGCATAAGCAATATCTGATCTCGTATGTGAAAGGTAGATAAGTTTTCATACCATTCTTCGGTAGCAATCCTTGTCCGCTGATTTTTCCCCCTCAATCATTTGGAGCCCATGATTAGTCATAATAGGAGTTTCTACTGGTTTACAATCAAGCTTGCCAGTTTCTGCCAAAAGATCTAGAATATAATTCCTTAGACTAATGAAGATTCCCTTTCTCAATCTTAGAACTTCAATGCCAGGAAAGTATTTAGGGTTACCCAAATCATTCGTATCAAATTCCATGGATAGCTTCTACTTAAAATCACGAATCTCCTTTGCATCATTCTCAGTGATAACGATATCATCAACATAGATTATCAAATAAGTGATTCGATCCTTTTCTTTCTTCAGTTTTAAAGTGTGATCATAATTACTTTGCTCATAGTTGAACTTCAAAGCTACAATGAACCTCCCAAACCATGCCTTCAGAGATTGTTTCAACCCGTATAAAGCCTTCCTAAGCCTGCAGCCTTCTCCTGGATCGTAGTCCTTTGAGAAGCCAAGTGGTGCTTTCATATACACTTCTTCCTTGATTTCACCGTGTAGAAAGGCATTTTGACATCAAACTAATGGAGAGGCCAATCCTTATTTGCAGCAATTGAGAACGTTTGGCTACAAGACGAGCCTTATAACACTCAATTTTAGCAACTGGGGAGAAGATTTTGAAGTAATCTACTCATAGGTCTATGTGTAGCCTTTGCATTTACTTGATGGCGAACATCCATTTGCTCCCTACGGTCTTTTTACCTTTTGGTAATTGACATTTCTCCCATATTTCATTTTTCTTGATGCTGACATTTCTTCCTCCATTGCTTTCTACAATTTGGAATTGGGATCTTGAAGTCTTCAACATTTTAAGGTAAGTTACTAGAATAAAGAGAGGTGTTGAAGGCCATGGCTACCTCAAAAAATGATTCATCACTACCTTGGTTGATGAGATACTAGAATTGTTGTGCTTCATATTCTGGATCATATCTCTTTGGTGGAACACGTTGTGTGCTCATTTGAGGTAACTCATACCTTCTAGATATCTTAACATTGGGAATATTATTAAGCACATCATCAAGCAATAACACGTCGACAATATCTCATCAGTTGGTGTCGTACCAGCCACTAGGCATATCATCTACAAACAATTCAGGTTCTGGCTCATTAGGATGTTCATAAGATAGGACAGTCACAGGAGTGAGCTGAGATGGAGATACTATGTGGTCAGTGGCAGTGCTGGCGGTATTACCTACTTGCTCTGGAGAGCCATGCTTACCGGATATGTCAACCAACTTTGGTCATCACTAACACTCTCCCCTTGAGAACCAAGCTGAGAAAAATAGTAGGACTCTTTAAAGATTTCATAATCAATTGTGGTATACAACTTATTATGGACTAGGTCAAAACACGGGTACCCTTTTTGAGTGACCCCATACCCCACAAAGACACATTTAATAGCCCGAGGTTCAAGTTTGTTCCTATCTCGCTTGGGGAGATGAACATAGACAGCACAACCAAAAACACGGAGGGGTAAAGAGTAGGTTGAAGGAATAAGAGTATGAGTTTGGAGAGAATTTTGGGGTTTGAAAGTTCAAAGTTTTTGTGGGAAGACGGTTGGTTAAGTAAGTGGCGGTAACAGTGGTTTATGGCCAAAAATGAGAGGGGACATATAATTCAAATAGAATGGCTCAAGTATTTTCTAAAAGGATACGATTTTTCGGTTTAGCAACCACTTTTGTTTGGGGGTATCTGGGAAGGTGATTTGGTGAATTAAGCCATGGTCGAAAATAAATTTTTCAAGTTCAAGTTAATAAATTCTCTCCCATTGTCAGACCGGAGTATTTGTGGTTGAGTTTGAAATTGAGTGAGGATTAAATGATAAATTTTGACAAACACATCAAAGACCTCAGACTTATGTTTCAAAAAATAGACCCAACTCATCCGAATACAATCATCCACAAACAAGATAAAATATGAAAAACCATGTGTATCACATTCGAGAGCAGGATCCCAAACATATGGATGTATTAAAACAAAAGGTGAAATAAATATTTTCATGTTCAAGTTGACATATTCGCCCCCATTGTCAGACCTGAGTATTTGTGGGTCATCCTCCCTTCTCCTTAATTTTAGTCTTACTCCCTCTTCGTAATTCATGATCTGGGCTCTCCCATTCCCTATAGTTAGGGTTCGTTCTTTGGACCTTGCAGCCATATCCCCTCTTTTGAAGTCCTCACCCGATGGTTTTTTGTCGGAGATCACTGCAACAATGAAGGGTTTGCCGTTTGCGTGCCTTATTAGATTTTGGGTGGCGATTTGACATTGGTGCGGTAATTTTGGCCGGAAAAATGGTTGGTGTCTAGTTTTGGTTAGAAACCACGAACAAAGGGTTTGGTGTTTGATTCTGAGTGTGGATCTAACGCTGATTTGAGTTTTAATGGTCGGAAAAAAAATTCTCTTGGTGGTAAATCCCGAAATCCCTTGGTTGGTGTTAAACTAGGTTGATAATGGCGGTCGGAGATAGAATTCATTAGCTAAGGTTATGTACTGGTAAATGATGAGCTCCGAACAAATCTTCAGATAGATCTGAACCTTACAGCTCTGATACCATGAAGAATTAAAATGCGAAAATTGGTTTATGAATATTGTTTGTGTTATTTGTAAAAAGAACAAGAGTTCTTGCTTATACATGATTATGAGAACTAATCTAGGAAACTAAATCATTTACAAAACAATTACAAATCAATTAGAATAATCTGATAAACCCTAAAATATATTTTCCGACAAGGACAACAACAATTTGATCAATTTAATTTTTAAAACAAATTATCTCCTAAACAACAAGATATAAGAAAATGATAATAAATAAAACATTTCACCAAATTACATCAATTCCGTAACCTTTTTCCGATTGAACATCAACATTACGCCAAGAATATAATCATATCAATCAAAGGATTCAAAAAACATAAATTGTAAAAATCACAGTAAAAAATGAAACTGAATATTGTTATATTATCAAATGACCTTAACAAGACGAGAGCAGGTGGCGAAATTGGCAGAAAGATCGTTGATGGAAGTCATCTGCGCAACGGCAACTCGCACTGAGTTTGCGGCCATGGTTAACTCGCCGGAGTATGTCGCGCGTATTACAGGTATGTAATTGGATTTGGGAATATTGATCGGCGAATTCAAGAATTTAACCAACATCACCTATTCCATTCGTTACATCATTTGAGATTTGACGGGGATGGATATTGAAAAATAAATAATATTCCCTCCTATTCTATTAGTAGTATTTTTTTATTTAATTTTTATACGTTTTTTTAGATAATTTTTATACGTTTGTTAAGACATGGTATTCAATTATAAATACACAAATTCTTAAATAAATAAATAAATAAATAAATAAATAAATATATATATATATATTAAATATATATATATATATATATATATATATATATATATATATATATATATATATATATAGGAAGAAGTTCCAGTGAGAACCATTCTTATATGAGAACCGTGAGAACCAATCAACCTTCCAAAAAAAGTGTTACTTTTTATTAAAAATGTGTTACTTATGGGTAAAAAGGTGTTACTGTATTTTTATGATACTATTGGGCAAAAATGTGTTACTTTAAGAAAAAAATTCTGAAAAAAACATAGAAAAAGGTGTTACTTTTTACATAAAAATGTGTTACTTTTCGAGAAAAACGTGTTACTTTATTTTTTTGAAAAAAATATTTTTTTCTGAAAGTAACACATTTTATGCTAAAAAGTAACAGCTTTTTTTTAAAATAAAAGTAACGTTTATTTGTTCAAAAGTAACACATTTTCTATAAAAAAGTAACACATTTTTATCAAAGCGATTGGTTCTCATGGTTCTCATATAAGCTTGGTTCTCACTGGAACTTGACCATATATATATATATATATATATATATATATATATATATATATATATATATATATATATATATATATATATATATATATATATATATATATATATATATATATATTAAAAAGGCTGGCTAAGCATTAGAAATTCTTAAATATATATTGTTTCAACTCTAAATATAGATTTGAGCTGGACTTTAAAATTATAAAATGATGACGGTTAACATCAAGACGATTCAAATAAGATTCTATTTGACTATATTTTTACTTATAGATTATAAATAAAATACAAATTTAAAGTGATCCATAAATAGTATCAAAAATAGTGAATAGGAGGAAATACATAATCAACTAAAACATTATAAATACGGCATCTATTCAACCATTGACAAATGTATTCGAGATTGTTATGATGAATAGGAGGGAGTACTTACATATGTTTTTCTAGATCAAAAAGGCAAAGAGTACTTCTTCAAAAGTATCTTCAAAAGTTTCAATTTTTAGGTTATACAGAGGACATCTTCAATCAGATTATAAAACATTGAAAATCTTAACTGATTTTGTTGTTTTTAAAAGAAATTGGTTTCAATTAACCGATTAGAATCAAATTAAAGACAAAACCATAGAATAAGAAATTTAGAGAGAGATGAAGATTTGATCGAGTTATCCCAAAGAAATTGGTTTCAATTAACCCTAACCGATTATAATCAAATTAAAAGACAAAACAATAGAATAAGAAATTTAGAGAGTGAGAGAGAGAAAAAGGGTTTTTGCCAAACCTGTGCTGTGTCTGTACTCTAATGTCGAAAACGAGATTAAGATTTGATCGAGTTAAATAGACTGAAGACGAGAATAAGTAAGGTTTTCATTGGGTCTATTATATGATGGCCCAAGTTTTCCATACTTCATTTAGCCCATTCTAAATGATGTAGTTATAGTGAGACAATTTTTATTAGAGTGATTAAATGTACATTTTAGAATAATTTGGTTGACGTACAAATTTAATTCCTATGGGAAGTTGTAATTCATTGGAATTTAATTCATTAGGAGTAATTCATGGGAATTATTAATGACTAAGGGGGTATATGGTAATCCCTATGTCTCATAGAAATTAACTTCTCTTAGATTTTATGATTCTTAGATTTTTTGGCAACGAAACAAATTAGAAATAATTCATGGGAATTGTTAATAATACAATTTCCTATAAACTTAAAATTAGAATAAAGGGTTATGGAAGGGTTGACAATAGATATTTTCATTTCCTTAGAAATAATTCATGGGAATTGTTAATAACTAACGGGGTATATGATAACCTAATTTCTATGTCTCATAGAAATTAACTTCTCTCGGATTTTATAATTCCTAAGAATTTAAGATTTTTTGGCAACGAAACAAATTAGAATAATACCATTTCTTAGGAACTTAAAATTCCAAGGGTAATAAATCTAAAGTGATTAATTATAAATTTAAAGTAATCACTCACAATTTAAAGTTTAACACTTTACTTACTAGAGGGTCTTTTTAGTAACAACAACAACAATGTTCATACTCATTATTCAAATAGTTTTATTCTGAATTCGTCAGACCATATAGGTAAGGCTGCAAATACTGATGAGGATTAGGGATACACGGAATCTACGACCATGTCATTTTTTGAAAACAAGTCTGTGTAGACTATGAGAGATTCGAATAGCTAGCCACTGCTCCATAAACTACAAACAATGTATGCTGAAAGTACATTGAACAAAGATATGATCATTGATCAATAGACTCGGGTGCAGCATTGCACATTGGACAAACGTACACCCATTTAGACCAATTTATCTATGGTTCTGTCTGCACATCCACTCACTTAATTGAAGCTTTACATATCAGAGCCTCTTCAGAGCCCAACTACCCAACTAACCGTTATGGAAGGGTTGAAGAGCATTCAATCAGCACCTTTCGTGTAAACTTCGTGCATCCATTTGATCCATAAGAACTCCTGCATTGAACAGATATGTCAGGTAAGCTTGCCCACTAAATTCCATACATCAAGGTTTCGAATCCTTAGATCACTAATCTTCGGTTAACAGACCTTAGACCAACTGACGTTACCTCCAAAACTTTTGGTAAAATCATCGTGCCATAAAAAAGACCGACAAGATATTATTATTATTATTATTATTATTATTATTATTATTATTATTATTATTATTATTATTATTATTATTATTATTATTATTATTGTTGTTGTTGTTGTTAGTTTTTGGCAAGGTAAATTTTATATTATTATTATTATTATTATTATTATTATTATTATTATTATTATTATTATTATTATTATTATTATTATTATCGTAATAAAAACTAAGGAGCAACCCGTTAATATTTTTATATATCAATAGAATATTATTATATAACATACTTATATAATAACCGAAAAAAATTTAATCGAAAATTAACGGGATATTATAGAAGCAATAGATAATTTGGACACATAAAAAACTCTTCCAATTTTGATTAGAATGTTTTTTATTTTTTTATTTTTTATTTTTTATTTTTTATTTTTTTATTTTTATTTTATATGAAAATTATACCATTTTTATAAACCAATATTTTTTTTGGTAACTATAAACCAATAATTAAAAATTCATATAATAATTAATTACATATATAATATTAATAATTGTTTATTTAAATAATTAATAAACCGTGTTTATCACGGGAATTTATCTAGTTATCTCCTAAACAACAAGATATAAGAAAATGATAATAAATAAAACATTTCACCAAATTACATCAATTCCGTAACCTTTTTCCGATTGAACATCAACATTACGCCAAGAATATAATCATATCAATCAAAGGATTCAAAAAATATAAATTGTAAAAATCACAGTAAAAAATGAAACTGAATATTGTTATATTATCAAATGACCTTAACAAGACGAGAGCAGGTGGCGAAATTGGCAGAAAGATCGTTGATGGAAGTCATCTGCGCAACGGCAACTCGCACTGAGTTTGCGGCCATGGTTAACTCGCCGGAGTATGTCGCGCGTATTACAGGTATGTAATTGGATTTGGGAATATTGATCGGCGAATTCAAGAATTTAACCAACATCACCTATTCCATTCGTTTCATCATTTGAGATTTGACGGGGATGGATATTGAAAAATAAATAATATTCCCTCCTATATTAGTATTATTTTTTTATTTAATTTTTATACGTTTGTTAAGACATGGTATTCAATTATAAATACACAAATTCTTAAATATATATATATATATATATATATATATATATATATATATATATATATATATATATATATATATATATATATATATATATATATATATATATATATATATATATATATTTATTAAAAAGGCTGGCTAAGCATTAGAAATTCTTAAATATATATTGTTTCAACTCTAAATATAGATTTGAGCTGGACTTTAAAATTATAAAATGATGACGGTTAACATCAAGACGATTCAAATAAGATTCTATTTGACTATATTTTTACTTATAGATTATAAATAAAATACAAATTTAAAGTGATCCATAAATAGTATCAAAAATAGTGAATAGGAGGAAATACATAATCAACTAAAACATTATAAATACGGCATCTATTCAACCATTGACAAATGTATTCGAGATTGTTATGATGAATAGGAGGGAGTATTCAATAAAATCAAATTTTGTAAAAAAAAAATAAAAAAATTTTAATAAATAAAAAATCACAAAAATTATTTAATTAAAAATTTTGTATTAAGAAAATCTAATTAACAAGATTTTACATGAATATATTTTATTTCAATATATACCTCAAAAGCATTATTTAAATTTTTCTCTAAAAGTGGAAAATTTAAAGTGGACAGAATGGACAAACAAAAAGAAACAGAATAATTAATTAATTTAATTTCATTTTACAAAAAGTATATTTTATTTATAACAAAATAAATAAAAAAAAGTGGGTTAATTTACTAAAAAAAGGTAAAAGAAAGATGAGATTAATTAGGCTATGATAGTGGTTGCTCAAGGTCATACTTAACATAACCCCTTTAATATTTAGGAAATTATGATTATTATGAGGTAAGTGAGTCATTTATGATAAATTAATGCCTTAAAAATATCACAGGAATTTAAACTTTTAAAAATTATTTCTTTATATATTATTCATCATTTTTGCGATTTATATTAATGACAATCTTTTCTTTCTGGAATTATTTAGAAAGATATAATTTTTGGGAGATATTTAGGTTTATTGATCGTGAAAAATTACTCTTTATTCATATGAATTCTAACTTATTTGAGGTAGGCTTCTAATTCATTTTTTTTTTGTCAATTAGTTTGTTTATAATTTGATTTGTAATATTTGTGCTATTTGACTGATTTTTTTGTAATATATTTTCGATATTCTTGTTTTTTGTTCGGTTGGAATTTGATTTTTTTGTTATTTACTCTGTTTGTGTAATAGAGCTGTTCTTATTGTTAATTAATATGTATTAGGCTGGACTTATTGTAAATGCTAACATATATCGGAAAAACACGATGTGCACATGCAACAAGATACTATCCCGGGACCATATGATGATGGGAGGGATAGTGGTACGAACATCATTCTTTTCATACCTACCATTTTAATTTTTGATCAACCATCAGCTCGGATACCATGCCAAATTAGGTTTGACTTATCCGGAAAACATGGGGTGCACTTCATGAGTCAAGGAGATACTATATCAGACCATATGGTAATGGGAGGAAAAAAGGTAGGAACACCATTCTTTTCAAACCTACCATTTTAAATTTTGAACGATCATAAGCTCGGGTACCATGCATGTTAAATTAGGTTGGACTTATCAGGGAAACACAATGTGCATAGACTTCATAATCCAAAGAGATACTATCCTAAGACCATATGGTAGTGGGAAGAATGCTCCAATAATTTAATACGCCTTCATTGATTTATCTATGTAGGATAGACCATCCCAACATAATATTTAGATATTTTCAATACAAATAGACCTATCAAGACAGTCGGGCGAATTCTGATTCAGGTCAATTTCGATCAGGTCAATTTCAGTCTAGATCAGATTGATTTGGTGTCGGATTAATTTCAATTCATCATATCGGGTTTGGAACGTGATCGAGTCAACCCAATGGGTCATTCACTTTCAATATTTTTTTCCCTATCATAATTCATTACATTTAGTGGTGTTTATTCAAGTCATGGGGTAGATTTCAGATCAAGTATTTCGGGTGGATTCAAAATTGTGTCTTATATCATTGGGTTTTACATAACTGTAATCTATTTTTAAGCCGAGTTAAATCGAATTCATTATAAGATCGAGTGGATATCAAGTCATCCAGTCTGTTTTGAACAATTCTGATTACAATTTTTTCAAAATATACCTAGGACTAGGGAGTATATAATAATTGTCATAACTCATAAATTTGAATATTTACTTTTTGCATTAATTAATATACAGATATTTAGTGTTTGAAGATCTCAAATTAATCAAACTAAAGAAAAGAAAGTTATACCATCAATTCATTCATTTCTACTATAAGACATGGTTGCTACAACATTGATGAAGATTGTTTCCCCATGTTGGAAGCCTTTGGTTGAAGGCGAAAACTCATCCAAACACTCGAATGGACGATTTAGTGGACTTTTATGGCATAAAGATTTCGGAACCCATGCTAATGGGGATTTCTCTATGGCTGTGATTCAAGCTAATAATTTGTTGGAGGATCATAGTCAAGTGGAATCTGGTCCGTTAGGGTTACTTGACGATGGCCCTCACGGGACTTTTGTGGGCATATATGATGGTCATGGAGGTCCGGAAACGGCTCGATTTGTATGTGACAATCTTTTCAAGAACATTAAGAGTATGTCCTTTTGCCTAATTGTTTGGTTAAATCATTGTACAAATTATTGTGAGAGACGGTCTCTTCGAGAGACATATTAGATTTATGGGCTAAATTTAATTCAATTAAAACAAATTAAAGAGAAAATAAGAATGTGGGTTTCTTGTTTTGAGGTCATCTCTTTGAGAGATGATCTCTCACAAGAGTAGCTGAAGACCTGAAACCATTGTCTCATTTTGTTCTCTAATATACTTGTTATTTTTATATGTGAGCTTTTTAGAAAAGTGTAGTTAAAAATAAACCAAAGATACATTATGGAGATCATCAAGTCTTGTATGAGACCGTTTCACTATGAGACGGATCCATACAAAAGACTCATTAGTAAAATTACCGTATCACAATTGTGCAGGAAGCAATTTATTTTTTAAATAGTTTGAGCTAATTCAGTTAAAGTCTTCTCACAGTGAGACAACCTCAATAAAAACTAGAAGACTAGAACTTACCAACATAGTTTTGCATAAAACATTTTGAGTTACAAAAGTGGTGTTCGCAAAAAAACTTAATGAACAATTTTGTAAAGAAAATGAGATGGTTAAAAGGAAACATGCACAACCATAAATATTGTTAAGCGATTTTCTCATCATATTTATATAACATTTTCATTACTATTTCCACCATTTACTACTGACTCCCAAACGAACACTAACACTATGTTTGGATAGTAAATTAGGAGAGAAAAGAAAGGAAGGGAAGGGGAAAGAAAGGAAGGGAAAGGAAAGGGAGGGATGAGGAGGAAAAGTGTATATTGTTTGTTTAGAAGGAAGAGAAGGAAAAGGAAGGAAAATATTTTCCTTCCAAATCTTTCCTCTTTAGGGGTCGCTTGGATTGTGAGTAAATATTTAAGGTAGTAAAAAAAGTCAAACTAATGTAACAAAGGTAATTAGATATTCAAATGAAGTTATTGAAATGATTCTGATAGAGGTAGAATAGGAGTAGATTAAAAAATATGAATAGAAAAAGAGTTTGATTTCACTCATTTGGAGGTAAAGAATTCCTCCACCTCTCCCTAGGGTAAATTTATACCCCTAAATAAGGAAACTTATTGCTATTTTCTCTATTTTTTTCATCATTTTCTAATTCATTCTTCCCCTCTCCAACAATCAAAGTCCTTTAATCATCTACCTAACTAACCTTAAATTCCTACTTTGACTTTTATTACCCCTTAAATATTTACTCTCAATCCAAGCGACCCCTTAGGAGAGATTGTCTTTTTAACAAAATTTGTCCAAATTTTCCTTTCAAATCTTTCCGCTCCATATCTCTTCCCTCTCAATTTGTTATCCAAATAAGGCATACCTCATCCCTCCAAATCTCTCCCCTTCCTTTCCCTCCATTTCTTTCAATTCAAACACACCCTAATAGTTGTATTTGATAAATAAGTTGGTTTAAAGCAACTTGTTATATAAATCAACTAACATATACAACAAGCAACTTCCACCAGCGAGTTTAAAACCAGTTGGTTAAACTAGTCACCCCAATCAACAATCAAGTATAAGATATTCCCTCGATTCCATTACACTTATAAGTTGTAACTGATAGTGACATCTTTCCACACAACACGTTACAATCAGTTACAAATATTTCACAACAGATCTAAAATCTTAGAATTAACTTTGCATTGATGGCAGGGCCAGCTCTAAGAGTGGGCAATAGGGGTCGTCGCCCATGACCCCATGTCAAAAACACAAATTCTTGTGAGAGACGGTCTCTTTTAAGAGACCAACTCTGATTGGATCGGCCCATAAAGGAAAATATAGAGTAAGAATAAGTATTAAACTCTAATGGACTGGGTCTAAAAGGCGTCTCTGACGGTCTCTCAGGAGACTTGTTGTGTCAAAAAAGCAAAACTAATGGTTATAAAAGGTCTATATAGGTTATAAATTACAAAAGAAAAAGAGCCCAATATGCTATTTCGCCCAAGACCCCAAAATATCTAGGGTCAGCCTTGATTGACGGTTTACTAATGCTTTGATTTACTAATGTTATCAGATATTGTTGGTGCAGAGTATACAAGTGAAAGTGAAGGGATGTCAAGAGAAGTAATAAAGAAAGCATATTTAGCAACAGAAGAAGAATTTATGTCCTTAGTAAAGGAATTATGGTTAGAAAAGCCACAAATTGCTTCTGTTGGGGCTTGTTGTTTAGTTGGTATTATATGTTGTGGGTATCTTTACATTGCAAATGCTGGTGATTCTCGTGTTGTTTTAGGGAAATCAGATAAGTTTGATAAATGTGTTAAGGCTATTCAATTATCTTCCGATCATAATGCAAGTGTTGAATCGGTAAGAGAAGAATTGCAAATGAAACATCCTAATGATCCGCAAATTGTTGTTCTTAAGCACAAAGTATGGCGTGTTAAGGGTCTTATACAGGTAAATTTCTAACTTTGGATTGTTTTAAGTTGTCGGTCTGTTGGGGTTGTTTGATGAATGACTTTGTGTTGGCGTTTTGGATTTGGTTGTTGTTGTTGTGAGAGATTGTTGATGGATGAGACGGTCTCGAAACAATGAGCTGATAATGTTGTCGTGATTGAAAGATACATTATGGAGATTAGATTAGCAAGTGTTGTATGAGACTGTTTCGTCGTGAGTTGGTCGGTTCGGGTTGTTTGATTGATTTTCGAACTTCTTTTGGATGTCGAGGTTGTTTGATAAATGAATTTTTTTGTCGGCTTTTAGGATTTGGTTACTCTTGAAAAACAACAAAACAACCAAGTAGCTAACACATTTAGATGATCATATATGCCAACTAAAAAGCAATAGTCATTTGTCAAACTCCCCTGCACTAGCTTTGGTTACAATTAATTGCTACACTTGAATAGTAACTTCTACTATCGATCGATATTGTTTTACAATTGCAGTGATATATGCAGCTGAGGCATCCTAACAGGCCGATATACTTGAACCCTGTTCCTACATGGCTCGATCAATTGGATCGGGCGCTCGGCACCCATATTCATTGTTCAATTTTTTGACAATACCAAAAACTCATTGTTCAACTCTATTCTGTATATAAGAAAAACATAGTTGATTGAAACATAGATTTCTTCGTAAAAAGTGCAGCAACTAATTTTTTCTCGTCGGAGGATTTTTAACATTTTTTTTTTTTGATGTGCTAAAGTATATTGAATTGAATATAGGTTTCAAGATCTATTGGTGATGCCTATCTAAAGAAGGCTGAGTTCAATAAAGCACCATTATTAGCAAAGTTTAGAATAAATGATCCTTTTGAGGAGCCAATTATGACAGCTGAGCCATCTATAAGTGTACAAAAGATCCTTCCAGAAGACCATTTTCTAATTTTTGCTTCGGATGGCTTGTGGGACCTTCTTACCAACCAAGAAGTCGTTGACATAGTCAACTCCAATTCTAGACATGTAAGTTTTTTTAAAAAAAAAATTAATTTTGCTATATTTTTATTTTATTTTTAAGTTTTTTTATATAAATTCTTACTCTTTTCGTTTTTAGTAGGGCAGAAAAAATAAGAAATGGTTAAATCATTGACGTGTGTGGATGATACTAAAGAGGAGTTGTAATGTGTTGACGAAAGCAAAAGAGATTGTTAAAGATGTGTAGTGTAGATTAAAAAAATGTTGGACTGTTGAATTGTGTGGATTATATTAAAAAGGACTTGAAATGTATGGACAAAAACAAAAGAAATTGTTTGAGATGTCGCGTTGAAAGATTAAGCGGTAAAATCATTTGAATTGTAAAGTAAAAGGAACAGATTATAAAAAAAGAGTGATAATTTCTTATGGACAAAGGGAGTATATTTCTAATTTTGGTTTTGATTCATAAATTGTTTTCAATTTGCAACCACACGTTAAACTGAAGAAAAATTGACATTAATAGTTTGACAAAAATCATCGTTTGGTTATTCTAAACATGTATGTTTCTTTTTGTCAAAATTGACTAATCTCTCATATTGATAAACACTGATTTGCTATATTTTCTATTTATGTCTGTTCTATATGAATGTTTACTCTCTCTGCTATTTTCTATTTATGTATGTTCTATATGAATGTTTACTCTCTCTGCCTTTATAGAAATTGTCACAAATGCATAGTGTTGAGAGATTAAGAAATTGAGGAACTCTTGGAATTGTGTGGATTATATTAAAGAGAAATCGAAATGCATGGACAAAAATAAAATAAAGTGATGGGACATTGCCTTTAAAGCAAATTGTACAGGAAAAAAGGACAAATTAAAAAGAAAAGAGTGACAATCTCTAACGAACATATACAAATTCTATTATCGGTTTTGACTCACTTTCTTTTCTAAATTTGCATCAATATATTTAACTTGAGAAAAATTACATTAATTATTTAACTAAAACCGTCTTTAGATTATTTTTGAATAATCTCATCTATTAATTGTGTTTGCCGAAAATATAGCCAAACTAATTAAAAACTGATGTTCTAATAACTTCAAAGCTTTGTTTGAAAAAGTGTGGATTTTTAGGATGTTTTTAAAAAATTAAATTACAATAAAATTGATATATAATGAATTTTCAAGGTTAAATACATTTTTAGCAACACATACAATAAGTGAAAATAATCAACATAAAAGTTTATTTTAGATGAACGCAAAATAAGTTTACAAATTTTTTATAGCCCACTTTTTATTTTAAAGTCGTCTCATTAAGATGCAATTTCTTACAAAAGTAACTCAGATAAATTAAATAATAACTAATTTTTGTTATTCGTTTAACGTATCTTTTAATCTCATCGACATGTTTCATTTCGTGTTACAGGGAATTGCAAAGAAGCTAGTAAAAACAGCACTAATTGAGGCAGCAAAAAAAAGAGAAATGAGATATTCAGATCTTAAGAAGGTAGAAAGAGGAGTTCGAAGGCATTTCCATGATGACATTACCGTTATAGTATTGTTTTTAGACACTCGTTTAATTAGCCGGAATACATTCCGAGGACCTTTTCTTTCTCTCAAAGGTGCCGGATATTCTTCGGAGGATATCGATTCATCGTAACAATCACTATACACGCCCACGGGGTTAGGGGAGAAGGCAACGAGAATTATATCTGATTGCACGAAAAATGTGATTTGTGCCTTTAACTGAAACGAGAATCAATTTTGTTAAATAATGATGGATTGGATTTCTACTAAATGTCCTTAAAGAAGCTTATTTAAGATGATTTATTAGGGTAGTTTAACCTTCATAAGGATATGATAAGCCTTAGTAGGACAATGTTAAACTAGTTGTTAGCCATCATTGGGGAAAATAAAAATCCTTTTGATTGTTATTTTATGCTTATATAAAAACAATTTTGAAACAATGAGTTTTTTTCTACGGCTAGTCTCTTTAGAGACGTATTTCAAGTCCAACCCAATAAAAATTTATACCTATTTATTGTATTCTTAATGCCTACTTACATTATCCTTAATGCTAACTTATCGTATTCTTAATGCCTACTTTCAATATTTTAAATAGTCTACCTACATCATTCTGAATGTTTACTTACAATATTTTAAAAAATATATAATAGGTCGGCCCAATAAGAGATGGTCTCTCAAAGAAATTGTCTCTTACAAGAATTCGTAGTTTATTTATGTTTTTTAGGGGTGAGCAAATTTAAAGATCCGATATTTGATCTGACACGGATTTTGAATTCGATATCCAAAAATATTTGGATCGAAAAATTCGAAATCCGAATAATTTACACAATGATTTTTAAAAATATAACTTTTATATGGTAATCTGATAATCGGCTACTAAATACGAATCTATATCTGACATCTAAAAATTTTTAAAAAAGTGAATAAAATGGTATTTTATATGAAAGTGTCAGAAATATGTGCATAAGATGAAAAGATAAGTTCAATACTTAATGTGAATGAAAACTACAGAAGGATTGTGGCCCTATGGGTCTGGCCAAAATAGAAATGAGACAAATGGAAAGCGGGCCAATTTTAGTAGAAAGTACTAAGCAAGATGATAGTGATCTAAAATCAATAACACAATAGATCTTGATTCCTAAGAAATTTTTGGATAGAAATCATAGAGCAAGGGAGGAGAACAAGTGAGGAAGACAAATGATGAAGGAACCAAAAGAGGGTGAAGAAAGATCAAACAACAACCGAAAATGGAAACAAAAGGCTTTATATCGCCATTTCATTGTTCCGACACTACTAAACCCGTCTCGACGAGGTAATAAGGTTGGATATAAGCAACCTCGCCTTTGTAAAACCAAAAGGTTAATTCTTTCGACCCGTGATCGCAAACACCAAAGCATATTACCATCATAGTTACCCCTAAGTCATTCACTAATATCCTTAATAGACGAGAAGAAAAGGAAAATTAATCTTTTTGAAATGGTGAGAATTGAACTCCTAGCATACAGGCGAAAGAGAAAATTTTCAACCACTAGACTGGTTAGCCCATATTGTCAAACAGCTTTTTTATTACTACAATAACAAAATCTCGGTGTATAACTCAAATATGCAACATATGTCAAGTGACAAAAAAACCCAACTAAATCAAATAGATGTGAAGAAAAACCACATGTGTAGATAATCTATAAGTTTGTGATTTTATAGAAACTTACTTGAGAAATTTCAAGTCCACCTGCACGGGCGAGTACCGATTGCAGGCACTCCCATAGGCAGAATGTAGTTAAAAAGAGGGACTAAGATGTTCCTTAACTGGTCATATCTACCCGAAACAGACTCAATAAGCATGACGCTGAATGAATTACCTGAAGCACCGAAATTAGTTCTTTCCTTGACGTTTGCCACTACTTTGTCCACGGAAGGAGACCGCCACTTTTTTCATTGAAAGATTTTCTGATGGAGTGAATCCCCGGGCTACCATCGAGTCCATCATTCTTGTTGCATCTTGCGTGAAATTACCTTCTAAAAGAGCATTTACAATTTTTTCGAAATCTTTGTGTTGCAAAAGCTCCTTATTGGCCTCTAGAACCCCCAAGGCCTGAATTGTCTTCTTCTCAATACCTTCCCTAGCATACATATCCAAAAGGCTTACTTGAACAGTTAAAGGGGGGGCCTCACCCAACTGAGCAATTTTCATCAAAATTTGCTCAACCTCGTCAACCAACCGCAATTGACAAAACCAATCAACTAGGACACTATAGGTATAAACTCCGAGTTCAAATCCAGCCTTTTCCCGTTGCAGCAACAGATCCAATGCCTTGTCGAGTTCGTTATTCTTCTCATATGCAGAGATCAACATAGAAAAACATCGGTCATCAGGCTTGAATCCGAGTTTTATCATGTAGTCAAAGTAAGCTTTTGTGTCATTTGAATTTCCAGATTTGCTACATGCCTCAATAAGCAAGGTGCACGACTCTGCGGTTTGTTCGAACCCGGAAAATTGCATATTAGTCGCAATTTTTTTCGCTCCGTCAACATTACCATTTTTGGCAAAAGCCCGAAATAAAGCCATAAAAATCTCCTCTGTGGGTTTAACGTCTCTAAGCTCCATTTCTCTTACCAGAGAGTCGGCATCCTTGAGCTTACCAGAATTGAGATACAACATTATCATGGAGTTATAGATCTCTATATCCGGCTTCAGTCCTTGACTCATTAGTGCATCATAAGTTTCCAGTGCCTTCTTGAGGTTGTTTGAGTGGCTATATGCGTGGAGTAAAGTAGTTAAGGTTACAACATCGGGTGGCATCCCGTTTTCACTCATCTTCGAAAGAATTCTTTGCATATCCTCCGACCTATGTTCTTTGGCATGAGCATCAATTAACTTTGAGTAGTCGGTGACGTTAGCTTCAAAAGAAGGCTCGCTAAGGACATGCTCTGCCACCTATATGGATTAATAGACCAGAATATATCAAGATTTGCTAATCTAGAATCAAAGACACGTTCAAGTTGACAAAAAAGATATCGTAAAAACCAAAAAAGTGATTCATATCATATTGATAGACATGGAATCGACAATAAAGAGAAAATACCGATACATTAACAAAGCAGGTAAAAGCATACTCAAACATTGGCCTAAATGCAATCATGGAAAAAACCATTATTAAAAAAAGACACCAAGGTCTCTTCTCTACAATAAATTTTTTCTAGTTCTTATATGTTACAGTTTGTTCCACAACACAAATGTGGCATCGTACTCATACCGCCAAAAATTGTCCAAAAGAATAAGATAATCCTTGAACCCATTTGAAATTTGGTTTTTTACACCCTTACGGTGCGGGTATACTAGTTTGGTAGATTTAAAAATCTTTACGACTCAGCTTATGCAATATAATGCAGCCTTATTTTTGCTTAAAATGTACTCCAAGTCTACAAGTTAAAGTTTAACAAGTCACTTTCACCACTCCATTTTAGTTCTAATAGGTTAGCTAAGTTGGTGTAAGAGTATATGAAATGGAAAGATAGATATGACGAAGTTCTTTCTTGTGCCTCAATTTCCGCGAAATATTATTATTGCGGGTGGCTCAAATGGAAAGTTGCAAGCGAAATATTACTTGACAAAGGCTAAGAGGAAAATAAAACTCCCATTAAACGAGCACTAATATATTGGTCTGACTGTTAAGCTTTAAACAGAGATTGTTGTAAAATAGATAGAAATATGTTAGATGTGTATGTCAAGATGAATAAAAGAGCATACCCAAAATACAAAATACAAAATGAAGACATAAAAAAGGGTCTAAGAGTCAAAGATATTGAAGATAAAATGAGAAAAAATTATCTACATTGGTTTGGTCATGACAGAGAGTTACTGAAAAATTACACAAATTCTTATTTAAGGTGGTCTCTCAAAGAAACCGTCATTAACGAGTCGGCCCATTTAACAAAGATTAAAATTTAAAATATTAAAAAAATGAAATGAAAAACAAACAATTGCGCCTTTAACTCTCACCTTCTCTAGTAGCTTTTTTCGTTCATTATCTTCATTGCAAAATATCTTCAATTCTCTGATTTTCATAGATTTTCGCACACATAATCTCAATTTTTTCATTGTATTATGTAATATTACTCCTTCATAATCACATGTATAATATATATATATATATATATATATATATATATATATATATATATATATATGAAAGGAAGATGACATTAGAATTGATTTTGTTTTGTGTAGATCTATATGAATATATTTTTAATATTCAATAGGGCAACATAATCATTGCTCATCATGTTGTTTTAGGGTGATCTTTTTTTATTTATGTAGTCGCATATTGTTGGGATTGAAAATTTGGCATTGTGATATAGTTGTTACTTTTAATAATTAGGAAAATATTTTCTAAATCCCAAGATTCAACTAGAATCACAATGTAAAAAAATATAGTTGATATCCTAACAATTCCCATGAACAAACAAGAAAATGCCTTATAATCAAATGAGTGATTATTGAATGTCACAAAATGTTGGGACTTAAGATGAACCAAAAGCTTGAATATTTTCACGACACTTCACACTTGAAGTAAACTATGACCATACTGCCCTAGAAATCAGACAAAAAAAAAAAGCATTTAGTAACAGAAGGGGTTGCAGAATGGATGGTCACAAGAAAATGTAACTCTTGTTTTAAAGTCTCACTTAACAGAGGTTTGGTGATGAACAGAGGAAGATCTTCTGTAATGACTTCCATCTTTGGATTCTGACCTTAAAAAGTACGTGAAGCAAGCCCTGTTGATGAATGAAGGAAACGGAATATGAGTATTCTAGGTGGGTTGACCGTGGACCACCCACCTATAATTGGCGTTGATCCTATAGACTGTGAACGTATTTATCTCTGGCAAGAAGCACATGATTTTAACGGAGATTCTAACCCAACAAAGAAAAGCAAGCCCTGGTAAATCATGAAAGAAAAATATTACCAGTATTCTAGGTGGGGTGGACCACCCACTACGTTTGGTGTTGATCCTATGAAGTATGGATTATGGATCATGAACGTATTCACTTCTGCCAAAACTGCATAAGTCTAACGGGGTGAAGCACAGTCTTCCAAAGTCAGCATAGATTAAGTTTTACTGTGGAGGTGCATACATGGAGTCCATAGTACCTTTGGGAATTGAGCATCAATCTTCGACGGTCAATGCAGATGCTTTTACGGTTGTCTTAGCCTCACAATAAGCTTAAAAATCTATACAATATGTTCACCATTTGACCGAGGGGGTGGTATATTACACTATGCTTGGGTGGACACCTAGAAATTAGGGGAAGTCAAAAAATTCTTCTTTCCTAAATAGCACAAGATTTTATCAAAAATGAGCTCAAAACTGATAATAACATATATTTTGAGACAAACAACATTCCACAGACCAAGATTTAAACAATTGCAAGACCAAGTTGAACGATTTGGCAAGATGAACAATTCCAAAGAAAAAAGTTTTACATTGCCCCAAAATCATTAAAGTGGCTCCTTTCTAGGCGGGGCAACTTTACCCATGTATAAACAAAGAGCAAATCACGATGATTTTATAAAACACTTTAACCAGCCAGGTTCTACCACAACCATGTTACATGATTTGCTAATCTCCTCCCGAATTGAAGAAAGCGAATTATGGTTGGTTTAGGGCTATTCTTGGATAAATTTGAGCGAATTGCGAATTCAAAAAGCGAATTAGCTAGCAAATCATGTTAAACTGACCAAACCCACACCCACACCAACAACTCAAAAGATTAGAGTCAGCTACATAACCACAAATCAACTCAAAAGATAAATGCCAAAAAATGATGAGTAAGCAAGCCACAAAATTTAATACATAAAAACTTGAATTTAACAAATGAAAGCAACAATGTATACCTTCAAGTATAAGCAAAAATCCCTTTCCTTCAATTTATCAAGCAAACAAATCCAATCAATCCGACCCGGCTTCAACAAATCCTTCCATTCATTCAACAGTGGAGAAACAACAGAATCATAGTCATCCTCATTCTTCAAATCAAGAATCTTCTGAGTAATAATCTTACATTTCCCAGTAATAGGTTTAGCCCCTTCAGGCCAAACAGTATCTTCTACATCATGGATCCTATCAGCCACTTCCTTCCATTGATGGCTAGACAAATCAAGTCCATATAACTTGTACTTAATCTCCCCATGTCTCTGTGGTAATCCGCCATTAAAACCAATCAACCCAGTACTACCACTAGCTTCGGTTTCGATTTCAGCAAGTTTCTTCTCCTCTTCTTCCATACTAAGTCTTTCCAAACTCTCATAATATTCAGCTTTCTCCATATCCTCTCGTGCCCATTTGAATCTAAGCTCGCGCAACATATCCCCACGAACACCAATCTCACTAGCAAACCTAGCCATTGCTTTAACATCCTCAGATTGAAGAAACTTCCTCATTTTCTCCTTCTTTCTCTCTTTCTCCATCCCTTTGTATACATCAAAACTCACTTCCAACACCACCTTCCATAAATCCTCACTCAATTCTTGACCGTGGGAAGCCAATTTTTCATCCCATATACCCCCTTTTTGCATCTCATTCACCAATTTCTCGACAATTAGAGTTAACATAGCATCAATTGCCAACTTATCGCAATCTGGGTATGCTTCATTTAGCTTCCCCCTCATTGTAAACACAACTCTCGACAAAAATTCATTCAAAAAGGCTTGATCTCTGTCATCATTCGCGAAAATAGTGGGAGTAGATGGAGATTGACTGATTTGAGGAGGATTATGAAAGCTTTTTTTCTGGGTAATTGAAAATGGATGAGTACCCAAAAAGGATTCAGATTGATTTTGATTTTGAATTTGATTTTGATTGTGAATATGACCAGAAGTAAAAATGGTGGAGGAAGAGAAAGTAGTAATGCGTTTGAGACTGTTAATTGTTTGATTGGAAAGCAATTGCTTGAGTTTTAGATTCATGGTGAAGGAGGAAAGATGGATGAGAAACAAAAATGGTGAGAAGAGGGTAGTGATGGTGCAATATTCAAAGGCTTTGCTTAAACCCTAGTAACAAAAAAAATAGTAGTATGTTGCTCATTTTCGTTCATAACAGAAAATTGGTTGTCCATTTTTTTTTATTTTTTATTTTTGAATTATAGGATAGGTCGAGAGAATGATGAATCAGGCGTGAATTGAATTGAATAACTTATCGAGTAAAGGAGTATTTGCGAGATAAAATTTGATTCTTAGTTGTCCATGGTCGATAAATAATAACTATTGCTTTGGGTCGAATTTTTTTGTAGATTAAAATTATTTAGTCGAAAACTATTTGTAAGCTACTATAGTTGTTTTTTGTTGTTAAACCCTGCGACATTGTCCCCTTGCTAATTCGGAATCAGCACAAATATTAAGCGATCATTTTGGTTGATTGGAAAATAAAAAGTTTAAACTTTATGAATGATATTGCAAAAAATGCCTGAATAAAAATTAGGAAAAATTATCCAAAATAATCTCACTTAGTGTCGATATGCTATGAACAATCACTAATATTGATTATTTCTAAATAATCCAACATTTGTAAATTATTTGCTGGCAGTTTTCATTTCCACATTTTAACCGGTTACTGTAGCCTGTAGGTACCTACTAGCCGTTACACTCACTTATTTCCCCTTGTGCTTCTTCGTTGGTCTTACCTTACTCCTCTCTGGTGGCAAGCATCTATACTAGCCACAGGGGAGGTTCTGAGCATGTTCAGTATGTTCCACTACACAGGGCCCCAAAAAATATGGAGGCCTCAATATTAACTTACGTAATACGGAGTATTGTATATTTAGTGTCTAAAGATACAAAATGACAAAAACATATCATAATTTTCGAAATTGCACAGGGCCTTTAAAAATTTTTTCAACTTTTGCCCCGCCCTTGACTAGCCAGTTAAAATATGAAAAGAGGTGTTGTCAACAAATAATATACAAAAGTTGGATCATCTAGAATTAATCAATAGCAGGGAATATTCATACTAGATGGATAATAAACGAGATTATTTTGGACAATTTTTCCTATAGCAAATTATAGCAATTTAAGTGGATGGATAAAAAGTAGAATTTATAATAAACTTAAAATGTCTAAGGAGTATAAAATTATTAATCTAATCATCGGTTGATGTTGCCTTTTGGAAAATGCTTTTTTTTTTTTTTTGATTATTGGTTGTATGCTAAAGCTTAACTAGTTTGATTCATTAGTAAGAGGTTAATTTTTCATTACTAATCTAATCATCGGTTGATTATTGGTTGTATGCTAAAGCTTCAACTAGATGGAAAATTACATGTTAAAATCATTAATTTTGTATTTACTTTTTTTCTACTTATATGTAAAATGACTTGATGTACAAGTAAGAGGTTAATTTGGTGCACTAAATCAAGATCAGCCAAAGCCCGAAGGCTTGACGGGAAAGGTTCCATACAAATCTTCTCATGAGCAATACCCGTGTCCCATCTAGCAACAGGTTTACGATCAAAAAAAAAGAGGTTAATTTGGTGCATTCTTACCAAACACATATAATAGTTATAATTATTCATATTTAATCAAAAGTTGAGGTTATCATAGAGATATCAATAAAAAAAATTAGATTATATGACTAATTTTCCAAAAGTTAAATTATTTTTGACAAATATTAGTCCCTCTGAATCTTTTTAGTTGTCCAATTTTCTTATTTGGCAAATTCATATCAATTGTTCCATTTTCTTTTTTGTCTTTTTTTTTTACCTAAATACCCCCACTTTTAATACTTCCAATACCCAACTATCACCTTTGCAATTAATTTAATCAATTAAAATACTCAACTACCACATTTACAATTAATTTAACCAATTAAAATACCCAACTACCACCTTTATAATGGACCCCATACCACTCTTAATAACCATAAAAACCCAAATGGGACATCTAAAATGATATCGAAGGCATAGGCGGACCTATGTTGTAGCATTGGGTAGCATAGGCTAGGGGTGTTCAAAACTGGATACCGGGTTGACCCGGATCCGGAAATCCGGGTACCCGCTTTTTCGGGTACCTCAAATTGCGATCCGAAATCCGGATACCCGATTTTATTAGAATGTTTTTTATTTTTTATTTTTTTGTCGTTTTATCGTTCAACCATACGTTTGTTTATCTCTATTTCACTTAAAATAATTTTTTATATAAAATTCATACAAACTCCCTAAAAATCTTTAACTCAATTAGTCATTTTTGATTAATTAAGAAAATGAAAGAATAATATTATTGTTCATGGGCTTAAGTAAGAGCACCCGACCCGGATTATCCGGTTTACAAATACCGGGTAAATTACCCGGTTTTAGAACCGGATACCGGATAATTCGGGTCGGAATTTACGGATCGGGTTATTATGAACACCCTCGCATAGGCTATCCATGCTTTTTTAAAAAAAAATTAATATTATATTCTAGAACCAATCACAAATCACCAAACAACTGTCCTAGAACTAAAACACGTTGGTGAATCATGGATAGTGCTACCCATGCTTTTGAATCCTGGATCCGCCTACGATGGAAGGGATTATTATTTTATTAAGGATTTTTGTTTTGTAACTAGAGGGGGAAATGAACCATGTGGTATGTGGACAGACGCGAGTCATACATACTCAATACTCCAACTCGATCCTTTTAGAAACAATCAGTTATCCACGCCTAACAATTCCCCCTGCCGGAGCTTCCCACCGCCGGGTGCTCACTGCGCGCGCTCAATATACATGATTGGGTGAGTACTATTAACTTTTAACTTCCTTATACTCCACCTTCAATTCATATGGTTTATAGGGTCTTTGTTTTTCCTCTATCTTATCCAATTCCCATTGTGAATTTCAATCTTTTTCTTTGAATATTCATTGAATTACATGTTTCAGGAAACCATGAAATTGAATGTGGATGTGATGCCCATCACCTTATTTTTACCTTGTAATTGGGTTTTTTCATATGGGTTTTACTTTTTATTCTAAACCCTGAATTATTATATTATCAAAATGCAAGGTTTAAGCATTAGGCCTTTTAGAGGGGACTTTTTGGAAGTGCCCCAATTTGAGTTTCAGCTTGGTTTTGCTTCTTTTGGGTGTATTACAAGTTCTTTTAGAAGGAAAAAGTTGGATTGTATTGATTCTATTGTTAATTTAAGGAGGTCTCCTTTGTTTGCTTACCCTAGGAGGTCTGATTTTGAGTTGGGTATTGGGATTTTCTTTGGGTGTTCTAAAGCTGGACTCTTCCTTAGGGGCAATAGGAGTAGTTCTGTTGAGATGTGTATTCCGGTGGGATCGGCTTTGGAGGAACAAGGGATTGGAAATGGTGTTAATGATGAGAATTCTGATAAAATTGATGGGTGTTTGAAGGAAACCCGATTTGAAGACGTTCGTTTGAGTACTAATAGTGATGATGTTGGGGGGGAAAATAGAGATGAAGTAGGATTAGAGGGGAAGAAATTGGAAATACGAGTAGATGTTCGTAGGCTGGCACAAAGTTTAGAGCAAGCTAAATCAGTAGAGGATGTGGAAGAAGTTATGAAGGACAACTATGCATTGCCTCTTCAAGTGTTTTCTTCCATCATACGAGGTTTTGGTCGAGAAAAGAAACTCGAACCTGCAATGGCTATTGTTGAATGGCTTAAACGAAGGAGTCAAGTGACCGAAGATCTTGATGGTCCAAACCTTTTCATCTACAATAGCTTGTTAGGTGCTGTTAAACAGTCGGGAGAATTCGATAAAGTTGACATTGTGTTGAATGAGATGGAGGAAGTTGGCATTGCTTGGAATGTTGTGACGTATAATACTTTGATGGGTGTATGTTTGGATAAAGGACAAGCAGTCGAGGCGCTTGATCTGTTCGAGGAAATTAGTAGGAAGGGACTATCTCCCTCCCCCGCTTCATATTCCACAGCCTTATTGGCTTTTCGACAAATGGAAGATGGAATGGGGGCATTGAACTTTTTTCTTGCTGTCAAAGAGAAGTATATAAGTAGAGAACTCGAGAAAGATGATCATGTAGATTGGGATAACGAGTTTCGTAAGTTAGAAAACTTTACAAGTCGTATATGCTATCAAGTTATGCGCCGGTGGCTTGTAAAGAACGGAAACTTTACCACAAATGTTTTGAAATTACTTATAGAGATGGACAAAGCGGGACTTCCTCCTACTCGTGATGAGTATGAGCGGCTTATATGGGCTTGTACTCGTGACGAACATATTACCGTTGCCAAAGAGCTTTATAATCGAATAAGGGAAAGTTATCCTGATATAAGTTTGTCAGTGTGCAATCATATCATCTGGTTGATGGGCAGAGCTAAGAAATGGTGGGCTGCTCTCGAGATTTATGAAGATTTGTTGGATAAGGGGCCAAAACCGAACAATTTGTCATACGAGCTGGTTGTATCTCATTTTAACATTTTGCTTAGTGCTGCGAGCAAACGAGGGATTTGGAGATGGGGGCTAAGGTTGTTGAACAAGATGGAAGCGAAAGATTTAAAACCGAGAAGTAGGGAATGGAATGCTGTTCTTATTGCTTGCTCCAAAGCTTCGGAAGCTAGTGTGGCTGTCGAAGTATTCAAACGAATGATAGAGCGAGGCGAAAAGCCAACCATCGTCTCGTATGGAGCATTGCTTAGTGCCCTCGAGAAAGGAAAGTTGTACGAAGAAGCTGAACGGGTGTGGGAGCATATGCGAAAAGTTGGTGTACAACCGAATATACATGCCTACACCATCATGGCTTCAGTTTATGTCGGTTTTGGTAAATTCCATCTTGTCGACTATATCATTCAAGAAATGGTTGCAACAGAAAACAACCCGACAGTCGTTACTTTCAATGCAATCATCAGTGTGTGTGCAAGAAACGGTTTGGGCGGTGCTGCTTACGAGTGGTTCCAACGTATGGGAAGTATGAGCATTGAACCGAATGAAATCACATACGACATGTTGATCGAAGCGCTTGCAAAAGACGGAAAACCAAAATTAGCTTATGACTTATACTTGAGGGCGATACACGAGGGGCTGAATCCGTCTTGTAAGGCGTATGATGCGGTTGTCGAGTCCTCGACTACAATGGGTGCTACTGTGAATATAAATGCTCTAGGACCAAGGCCATTAGAGAAGAAGAAAAAGATGGCTACTAGAAAGAACTTTCTAGAGTCATCCAATGTGGATAATGCTCCAATTCAGAGTGAATCTTTTGTTACAGATGAAATGTAAAGCTATTGTTCTTTTATTTGTGCCCTTTTCTGTACACCTTATATCAAGAATCTGACATTGTTTGTGAAGTGAAAAAAGTATATCGGTCCGTTTGGTAGTTGGTATTAAATGGCGAGAATGATAATGAAAAGTTAGTGTAATTTTAAACGGAATATCTCTGGATAAGTTTAATGGTAGACTGGTAGTCATGCTTGTTCTTCCTCAACGATCTCTTTTTCTTCACAAAATTCATTTCAATGTATTATCATTAGAAAATGTGTTATTAGGTAATAATGTTAAATTATGAAAAAAAAAAATTATAATTAAAATTTCATTACAATAGAATGAGATGATATATAATCATGAAAATTTACACTATAAATTATCCTTATTACCAGCGTTTACTACCAATAACTAAACGGCCGATAGAAAGTATGTGGAAGAATGTTGATGGGATGTCTATCTTTCCATTTTAACAATCAATAACCATGTGAAATAATGAAAGATTAAAGTCGATTAGATGAAGCAATTATTTATTTCGACTTGTAAGTTTAGATTCTACATAATTTACTTTCTGTGTTAAGAGCAAAAATAAAACAAATGAACGTGAATTCAAGAGCAACACTAAAAAACAATCAGGTAAACCTCAAATAATGAGTCTAATCCTTGTAATAAACCTATTTTAGATGGCTGAATCGAAAACCGTTGTAACTTGAAAATTTTGATCCATAACTCCTAATTGATTCAACCTCAATAAGCGCAAAAATTGGCTCAAACCCAACTATAATCTAAACTCAATTGTTTTTTACCTATTTTTCAAAATTGTCAATTTTCAGTTCCACGTTATCATTTTTTAGTTAGAAACTGTTATATCTCAAGTTAATTTTTGTATTTGAAACTTTTATTCCTTTGCCGAAGCCTTAAAAATTAGTATATTGAACATTTTTATAATAATTTTGTAGAAACAACCTTTTAATAAAGCTAAATGTACAAATAACGTTTTATGCAAAAATTCTATACTATATTAATTTTAAAAGTAATTTAAATTTTTTCGACCATACTAAGTATGGTCGCCCTATGTTTTTAGGGGCCCGGGACAAAAGATTTTATGGGGCTCTAAACTATTGTATACATAGAAAAGTTCGAACCTTAGTATTAACTGAAAACTAAAATTTATGAGGGGCCTTGGGCGTAGCCACGCCTTGCCCTTACTTAGGGCCGACCCTGCCAATACTTAATATAAATTCTAGTTATGCCATTAACTAATAAATTGTTAAATAAATCAATTAAATTCATAAACAACATCCAATTTATAAACACATGCGTTGGAGTTGAAAAATTGATCATCATTGTGTTTGATTATGTAGCAAGTGTTAGAAATGTGACTTTAATTTTATAAATCAACATATAAAATAAAGTTACAAGTTTGTAGTAGAAAACCAAATTACATATGACAAGTTCAAACCTTTGCTTAACATACACCAAATGTAGATTACATCATCGGGAATCACCATATATCGAACAAAGTAACAAGAAGATTTTGTTGGATCTTGATATAAATTCTAGGCGAGATGCTCTTTCCTAAAACATCATTTCCTCCCTACTACGGTGCTTGGGAATCAACCGGAAATATGTTTTGAGATACAAAGAATTACACCAATTTCCTAGCACAAGGATATTGGAATGACATAAAAGTAACTTAAATGGTAAGAAATATGGAAATACACAATCAAAGATTACATGTTCTTGATTGAAATGCTTAAGAAGAGAAGAAATCAGAAAAATGGATGTTCTAGATGTATTCAACAACACACAAGCATTCTATATTTATAGAATAGCTCACACCATTTCATGAAACAAGATGTTGCTTCATGAAACGCTAGGTTGATCCGTGAAACACGAGATCGATTCATGAACCGATATCGCTTTTCACTCAACCCATATAACCCAAGGAACATGACTAATATTAACCATATTAACCATAGGAAGTTATAATATAACCACCAAAATGAACCAGAACAAAGCACGAAACAAATCCGGAAAAACAAGCTAGTCGCAGACCGCGCGTTTGGTCGCGGGCCGCGACCTTAAGAAAAAATTTTTCCAGAAACTTTTTTGCTTATTTTCGCGAGCCGCGATCTGGGTCACGAGCCGTGACTTTTATGTTTTGACTAAAACATATATTTTACAACCTTGAGATTATATACTTTAATTTAATTAAATTATTTATTTAATTTAATTAATTAAATCCTTTCCGATGTCCACTATACACTCTAAATTCCAACAATCCTCCCCCATTTAGAGTGTATAATCCTTTTCTTCTTTAGCAAACCATAATGACTAACCCATTTCATGCATCAATGCCAATGTTCCTACGAATTGAATTGACACCTAGTACCACGCATCTTTACAATTAATCATATCCCTTAATGTCCCTACGGATTGAATTAAGCAGATATATCCAATCAATTGAAGGAGTAGTACACACGAAATAAATCATTACTTTCATATCCTTGACACGTTAAAGGCCTTGTGTCCATATCTATTCATAAGTTCATTGAAATCATAAGTATGCCCCTTGATTTCTTTAAGACGGCCAAATCTTGAACTTATATAGGTAGGTTCTCCCTAATATACCGTGCTTTCGTGAATAAAGCACTCAATCTAGAGATCTTCATAACTCTAGAAATGGAGACTTCGAGGAACGACTCTACTACCTCGTTTGTCAACATCACGAATAAAGCAACTTAGGATCACTTAAGTGTTGCTTTCCAACATCTGATGAGCGATCAATCCACATTGAATTCGAGACTAGATGTTTCTTCTAGCGTCGAATTGGGTTTCGCTCATGGTGTTGAAGAATGGGCATGTACCAATTTCATAAAACCATGAAATTCCTAGACTTTGTAAGAATACTTTGTCTAGCTTTGAACTTTGTTCACATAGTCAAGAAATGTGATCCCTTCTTTGATAAGCCCTAATTTTCGGCTTCGCCTAAATTAGATGTCATAGCATTATCAAAGTTACACTCGACTATCAATACTTTATACAAGCCACTTGTCAATCAAACTAGATTGTTTTTGTGCACAACTTTGGCTTAAAACATCACGGAGATGAGTATTTTAAACTATACCGTTTACATATTTGTCTAAATCTTGACAAATAACATTAATATCATAGTAGAATAAGTAAAAACTTTGTTTGTTCTTGGGTGATCAAAACTTGGTACCTCCCCCACAAACACATATTTCGATCAATATAGAGAATGACCAATTCACTAAAGATCAAACTCATACTTGAGTACCTCTTCAAACTTGAAGAACTTCTACTATAAGATTAATTAAATCCATGGTACAACATAAACATTTTGGACTATTCAAATAATTTCCTAATAAAGGAACTTTAAGTTGTAAGTAAAACTTTACTTGACAACTATAAACAATTTGAATCTTGTATAAGTTAAAATTACATCCAATTTTATAATCTTTCCAAATATCTAGGAAATAATTACAATTGGAAGACATGAGGAAAAAACTTGGACTTTAATTACTTTAAGTATAATAAAATACTTATATTTCTTAGTCCTTAAACTTTATGTTAAAATTAATTTAACATTTTACCTCCCCCATGTCCTTCATAGAAGGAATATGACATATTACTTTGTCATCTTAACTTATACAATTATATTCCAAAATAAATATATCATAATTTATAAAAATTTATGATATAACATACCATATGAAAATACGAACAATTATTTAACCATTGTATTTTCGGTAAACTTATTGAAATAAATTCAATAATAAATTATCATATTAAGTATAATATCACTTAATAAATCTTGAACATTAATACATGCTCATCAATCCGCATATATACTATGAAAATCTATCTATAACATATTGTTATATTTGCATGGAGAAAAAGTTACTAAACTTCAAACATTATTCCCATGATGAACACATCATTACTTACTTTCTTTAAGAAAGCTTAAACTTATATGATACTTAGGTATCAAAACATAATCATGGGTAAACCGTCATATTAGAAATATGAATACAAGATATTAAAAAATTTCTATTTGAAAATTTTAACAAAACCAAACTTCGTTAAAAACTTTACTTGGTAAAACAAACTTATATTTTCCTCTTTTAGAAATACATGCTTTATCAAAAGATTAGCAAGACAATCTATTAAAGATCAAAATATCATAATCACTTATTTGTACAAATTAAACTTGTAGGCATTCAAACCTATCTATCATTGAAAATTAAATTTCCAAATAAATATTGCATCACTTTGTATTATAATCAAATATCATTGATATATAATATCTCTTGTTCTAATAAATAGAACTCATAGTAGATGTTATAAATAACATAATCTATATAAATGCACCCTTATTTTGAAACTTTGAGGTAATTCAAAATAAATATCCTTTGTACCAAAATGATTAAGATTTTTCTATAAAATCAAATATTTTAAACCAAAGAAAACATTTAATATCAACTTTAACTTAAATAGTTAAATCCTTCTTTATTGTCACACCAAATATATTTGGCGTTATCCGACAACATAAGATACCTAAACATACCCATTAACCGGAATAAAACTTATTTAGTACTTTTCTCCAAAATAAATATTAGTATAAAACTTTACATATACTCATGCAAATAATGCATATCTTGAAAATCAAAATAATAACATATTATGTAATTTTAATTACCATAATAAAACTTAAAGCGTTGATACATACTCTAGATTAAGAGTAACATATGAATTTCAATTAATACATTAATCAATGTAATAATAAACAAAATTCATACCTTGCTTTACTTAGCAAATCAACATTTATTCCATATAAGATTAAACCATCATATATCTAAATGAACTAGACAAACTTGTCTTTATCATTTATTTGATATATAAAATCACTTATATAAAACCATTAAACTCCTTTTATTTATTTAACATTATGGAATTTATCAACCTCCATAACAAACAACTTTAATAAATAAAATTCCGAGTTTAAAATAATGTTGATAACTTTCAACCTTTATTTAATAACATTATTAGTTTTTCAAATTCTTGTTTAATCATCACTTATTCACTTTACATTAAAATTACTTTAATGTATCTTTGATGATAAACCTTTAAATTTATTCATGTCATAAACTTTGTACCCTTTTCCAATATTAATAAATTAATTAATATAACCTTGGTAAAAGTATACATATGACAACCCCATATAAAAATTATATGTCCAAATTTAAACAACATTGGTAATAAACCAATCAAAGATTATATCATAAAGACTAACTTGAATCATGCATAAAACACATAGAAATAATTCTACACATGCATGAAACAAAAATACAACATGCACTTTTGTAAAGAACAACATTGCAATAATATACTATATACTTTAATTAACTTCATTGTTAATCAAACATGGATCATGCAACCTTTTAAAAACAATTCACTCAAAAGGTGAAACATATATCAATAACAAAGACATTATTGAACTTGATCAAAAGATAACCACACATAACAAACACATAATGTTCAACTTATATGACAAAATTATCTTGTCATACAAAACATGCAAAGACCCAAAACTTAACATATTACCATGAATAACTATTAAAGCAATTATATTCAACTTGATAATAACACTTATCATCTTTTATAATAGAACAAGACATGATATATATAAAATAAGATATACATGTCAAAAAATATGTCAAAACATGACCATGAAATTTATCATCTTATCATGCATAAAACAAAACTTGTAAACACAAAAGATAGCAAACATTATCCATCTTTGATGATAATTTTAATCATCATAAAAATCATGGTAAGTTACTTATACTTCCAACCATCAAATTTCTTTGATAAATAAAATGGAGTATCATCATTTACACCAAATGATAACCATGATCAAATAACCATGATCACTTACTTTGCCAAATTTCATGGATATAAGAACTTGCTTAAACATGTAACATATTGTACATCTCTATCATCATAAAAGAAACATATAAAATTAACATAGAGAACTTACATACTTGAGAAATATCATCTCTACCATGTAATAATGTCCATCTCTCTTACATAACTTGATCAAGATAGAAACAACGCAACTCTTCATGAAACAACGCATCTTTTCATGAACCAACGTGTCACTTTATCGAACTAACATCTTCTTTGATGAACCAACGTGTCTCTTTAACAAATCAACACATTCTTTGATCGAACCAATGCACCATTTCAAGAATCTCTACGATAATCTCGTCACCCGATCATGGTGTAATTTTCATATAAGCAAACTTATAAACTTTCCCAACAAATTTGTCAATAATGACAAAGTCTGTGGTAAACATTGAAACTTGTCATACTAACTTTAGAAAATGATGTTTTAGATTTATTCAACAACACACAAGCATTCTATATTTATAGAATAGCTCACACCATTTCATGAAACAAGATGTTGCTTCATGAAACGCTAGGTTGATCCGTGAAACACGAGATCGATTCATGAACCGATATCGCTTTTCACTCAACCCATATAACCCAAGGAACATGACTAATATTAACCATATTAACCATAGGAAGTTATAATATAACCACCAAAATGAACCAGAACAAAGCACGAAACAAATCCGGAAAAACAAGCTAGTCGCAGACCGCGCGTTTGGTCGCGGGCCGCGACCTTAAGAAAAAATTTTTCCAGAAACTTTTTTGCTTATTTTCGCGAGCCGCGATCTGGGTCACGAGCCGTGACTTTTATGTTTTGACTAAAACATATATTTTACAACCTTGAGATTATATACTTTAATTTAATTAAATTATTTATTTAATTTAATTAATTAAATCCTTTCCGATGTCCACTATACACTCTAAATTCCAACAGCAAGTAAAATAAATAAAAAGTAGAGTAATACATCTAATACGTAGAATTAGTGTATGGAAAAGTGTAGTCGCCGACGTCTATGCAAAGAAATGATCACATGCCAATTATTTTGTAGATCAGAAATCACTCCTTCCTTTCTCAAATACTTCAAAAGATGAGTTCATCGTATCAACTTAATATAAATAAATCGATCTAGTATTTGAAAATAAGTATTTTGTTTTTAATTACGAATTTTTAGTTATGAAATTATAAATGAAGATTTTGAATATGATAAGGTTTGAGTGATCATTCTCAAATTCTCAACTTTTAACTACTTGAAAAACAATGGTGAAATTTGATTCAAATTCTAATTTGAAAATTTTCGATTTGTCAAACAATATATTTGAGTCAACCCCAAATTTCTAAATGAAATAAGTGTTTCCAAACATGACATAAAATATTAAATTATATTTATAGTCATACTCATAGTTATAGTCATCAATCCAATATCCCATATAAGTCAGGGTCCGGAGGAGGATAATAGGTAGATCATACCTTGTCCCCTCGAAGGAGAGTCAAGGAGAACAGTGCGCACATAAATAATTCCCAAAATATAATTTCCCGTAAAGATAAGGACGTATGAATCACAGTGCGCCTGAAAAGCTATATGGTGTGCGTGTAAAGTATAGACCTATGAATAAAATGTTGAGAAAAAATGTACAATAAAAATAGTGTGGACTAAATTCATTTTAAACTTACACTTAAAGAGTATACCAAAAATTTAATCATATTTCAGATATGGCGGTTCACATAAATTTAATTATATGTTTTTTAACCCTTATACTTCCTCCGTTTCATAATACTTGCTACTGATTGTGACATTTTCCCACATTTATCACATTCAGTAGCGAGTATTATAAAACGGAGGAAGTATAAAAAAATTATTTTATAGAGTGACTAGAGTTATACTCTTGGTCTCCCTACTAGTCTCAACTCAAATGAGATTATTATATATGAACATTCAATGAAAAATAAATTACTTGTAAATTTCCTAAATAAAAATTCAAACCTCCCCAAACAAACCTTAACCTCCCTCCCTAGATCTTCTCTCCTCCTCTCAACCCTCTTTCTCTATCTATCCGATCATGAAGATGAAGCCAAACTCTACTAGTAATCCTCTCATTTCTCTCGAACACAAGAGGTTTCCTTCTTTCTCTCTCTCTTCTTCCTCCTTTTACTCCCACGCCATTCCTCTTTTCCCGCTCTTTCTATTCTCGTACTGATTGATACTTTCAATTTTGTAGTTTTGCTTACATTTTATATTGTTTATGTCGAATTTTTGATCCATTTTGGTTCGAGGTTGTTTAATTGTTGATTTTGTAGTTCGATTTTGATCCATTTTGTGTGGATTTTGCGTCATTGATGTTGGAATGTTTGATCTTGTTTTTTGTTAGATGTTGCCAATTTTAAGCTATTGAATTGAAATGTTGGATGCAGAGATGCTTATGGATTTGCAATTAGGCCTCAGCATGTGCAAAGATATAGAGAGTATGCCAGCATCTACAAGGTACATTTTTACACTACATTACATGTGTGATGTGCCTTTTTTGGGTTATTATTGCTTTTTGCTTAGTGCTGGTGGTTGGTGATTGTTGACTCTTCATTGCTTTTGTGCTCTACAAATATTTACTATGACTTGAAGGTGATTTTTTAGGATCTATGATTTATTATCGAAACCTTTTTCGTTTTATTTAATTTCCGTTGGCTAATATGACTGACAAAATTTTGTTCGGATGAGATAGTTTCGTATAAGCAAATGGCAGATTTAGAAATTTTTTGTTGTGTGGTTAAACTGATATTTTGAAATTCAGTGATTTTAGTGAGGTTAAGCTGTCAATTTCATACAAAATATTGCAAAATCTTATACTATCTATATTGTAAGACTGTATTTTGAAAAGTGAAAATTGAAGTGGAATAAACTAAACCATAATCAAACACAAAAAAAATAAAAAAAATTGAACCATAATCTTGTATGTGGCTTTGCCGGTGGTACTAGCTTAGGACCTTACTTATGTTAGTGAAATTATTTATTAGATGGAACACTAGTGTGTTAAGGAGAAAGAACAAGGCCTTTATATGTTAAAATTTTATCCTCACAAGAAGAAAAGTTCACCCAAGTTACTGTGGGGTGATCTCGTAGGAAATTAAAATTTAATTATGTGATCTACATTCCATTTTTTTTGATTTAAGAAATATTATTAGTCTAGACTTTTGAATGATGGAACTCATGCATGAATAAGATTTTTACTAATTTCTTTTCAGTTAGGCACAGTAACTTTTACTGCAGTGATCTATGAATAAATCATATACATTTTTTTTTCAGGAGGAAGAAGAGGAAAGATCTGATCGTTGGAATATTTTCCTGGAGACGGTGGTGTCGGAGTCTGTTGAATTACCTGTTGATGCAGAAACAATCGCTTTTGATGACAAGAAAGTAGGTCACATTGCATCTGGAGCTGATGTTAACCGTAACGAAGGAATTGAATTTGTTGGTGATACCGATACACCTAGTTCTGAAGGTTCATTCGATAATGATATTCCAACAGTTGAGGTTAAACAAACCCATAAAGTACAAATATGGTCAGAGATCAGACCATCATTACGTGCAATAGAGGGTGTGATGAGTGCAAGAGTGAAAAAGAGGAGCCATTGGTCTCGGAAAGGACTGGATACTGATTCTCATAGTGCTTTTAAATCTAATGAAGAAGCTAAGACTAAAGGGGCAACGGAAGATGATTCGGAAGAAGAATTCTATGATGTGGAGAAATCTGACCCTGTTCAAGATGTCCCTTCTGTAGATACTGCAGCTTCACCTGCAACTCCTGCCATTGCTGAGGGAACTAACTTCAATTCCAGTTCTCCTTGGAAACAAGAATTGGAAGTCCTTGTTCGAGGTGGATTACCAATGGCTCTTAGAGGAGAGGTACATGGCTTGATTAGACTATACTCCATGTTATTTGCTGCTAACCTGGCGTACTTGCTTAATAGCTGGAGTAATTTTTACCATTGCAGCTTTGGCAAGCTTTTGTTGGTGTAAAGGCACGCAGAATAGAGAAGTACTATGACAATTTGTTGCATTCAGAAAGTAGGCACAGTGATGAAATCAAGCAAGAAGAAGTAAATGATAAAGAGTCCGATGTACGAAGTGCAAGACTACCTGAGAAATGGAAGGGTCAGATTGAAAAGGTGGATTAATGGCTCAATGTTCTGCTCCTTTCTTCTTTTTAACAATTAGTTTAGGCTTTGACTTACCTAATGAAACCTCCATAACCATTTTCACACAGGATTTACCTCGTACCTTCCCTGGCCACCCTGCTTTGGATGAAAATGGTAGAAATGCTTTAAGGCGTTTGCTTATAGCTTATGCTCGGCATAACCCATCAGTTGGTTACTGCCAGGTAATTGATTTTTGGAGATCTTATTACTGAAATATAATACTACTTTGAATCATTGAAAAGAACACAAAATTTATTTCAATGTCTAACATTTCCTAGTGCTTTTGTTAAAAGTTTCTTGAATGCTGTGTTTCAGTCCTTACTCCTTAGAACTGTCTTGTTAAAGCTGCGAGTTCAATAAGAATCATTTAATGTTATACGCTTGAGAAGCATAAACAAATGCATGGCCTTATTTGGGCTTCTTTTACGTTGGAAATGAGGTTATGGACAATTGTTCTGTGCGCAAGCTACTTGAATTAGGAAAGGTGGTTGCTCTTATAAATCTAAAAGTAGATTTATTTGTGCATATTTGATTAAGGTTCAATCAGTCGTAGCCTCTTATTAAGGTTAGTAAAATTGGCCTCCCCTTCGGTACGAAGGAGCCTCTTTTCGAGATATAAGGTGTATTTTCCTTTTCCCCTTTTCTTCTTGCGGACCACGTTGTAGATCTTTCTTTATTTCCATTCAAGCCATGTGTAAGAGAAAAGTATGTATCTTGCATTGGCTTCAACCAAGTTTAATGGGTTGAGACTCAAGAGAAGATGTATAAGTTTGGAGCGCTACTTAGTTTCAAACTCGATTAATGGATGACGGATAGCTCTTAACCTGATGTGTGAGCAAATATCACTATATGAGGAAATGTTTTTGTAAATTTGAGAAGAAATGATTAAATTACATTGTATATTAGGTCTAATCAGGAATCTATTAAGTACTTTCCTATTGTATTGGTGTCATTCTAATCTAAGTGTATATATATATATTCATTCCTATTGTGAGGAGAAGACTGGGAGAAAGATTTTAATGAGTGATGTTGCATTCTTGATGTTAGCTGAGTACACCCATTTGTATATGGCTACTTCAAAAATCAAAACCAAGTGCTGCTTGGTAGCCAGAAAAGTATCTTCTGCTTTTTCTTTACCATATATGTCCAAAATTTTGATAAGATGTGATATGAACTCTCTTTACTGAGGGAAAGAGGAGGTATTTTTAGGATTGATTAAAGCTTTTAAAAGTGGGATATTGTGGAAAAGCAAGTACATATGTTGACTCCTCAATCTCGTGAACCTTGTTTATTATATATTTTTGGTATGCCATTTATTGAGGCTAAACGAAATGTTGTTTTTTGAGTCGTATGTATGCAACTTTACCTTTGTAGTAACAAAGATGTATCTGATTTAGCCTTGATTGATTACATCATCAGAATTTCACATAAATAAGAATGGCTCATGATTTAATGTGCAATTTTTCTTTAGTCCATTACAATCTGAAACATAAGAATTATAAATCATTTTTTCCTTGAGAATGGACATTGGAACTAAATCCTCAATAGAAAGGAGATTGAAATCGAGGCATGTAGTTTTGGATTAATTAAAAGAGAAAACAACCATGATGAATTGTGTTTCAATGTGATGAAATGACATTGTTGGAGAAAAATTTGACCCTAGGATAGGAGGAGAGCACATGGTTAAGAAAAAGATGGGTTGGGGTCTGGGAGCTGGAGTTAAACTCCTTGGAGCCTTTTTTCGTAAATGACACAGAGCACATGGCAAATTTCACTGGCTGACTTTTCAATTTCTGTCATCAACATTCTTAAGTTTTTTGTACACTTCAGTATTCTGTTATCTTTTTTCATGCTTACAATTATGTGGATAATATTTACTTTAATTCTCAGAAATCAGAACTATCATCTATATTTCAAAATATCATAATGAAAAACAATTTTGTAAAAATCATTGAAATTCTTGAGTTGTTTTTAATTACTAATTAACCTGTTTAGGCTATGGTGTCTTTGCCTTATTTAGGAATTTGTTACTTATATTTGCAAGTCATATTGAGTTAGATAGGGCCATACCAGTGAGATCATATGGAATTGTGCGTTCAAATTTTGATACATCTAACTTGCAAGATTATGCTATTTTTTATTGTACATAGGAATTTTTTCAAATATATCCTAGTTAATTGAAAAACAAGAATTAGACAGAAATGTAATTTATAAGGTTCTGAGTAGAAGTAATTAAATTTAGACCAGCTGACCTGTTTCTGGTGAAGAGAACAAAGCCTTCTAAACTTTTGGACATTGGTATATTTGTGCTTCCTATTTCTGTTATAGGTTCCATATGTATGTCCTATCAGCCTTACTAGATGTAAAAGAAAAATGATCAACTCTTTTTTTTAGGAATGGAGTATGATTTACTTGATGGAACTACTGAAAGTATCTATGTGCTGCTTAAAAGACCAATTTTTATAAGTTTACTTGAGTTGGTTTGCATTATTTTTAGGCCTTCTCCTATGGATGGTGGAAGAGCTTTTATGTATTCATGGTAAAATTGAATTTAAGAACTTAATAAGTTTGATGTCTCTTAATTTTATTTATCAACAGGCTATGAACTTTTTTGCTGGCTTATTGTTACTTTTAATGCCTGAGGAGAATGCATTTTGGTAGGTCTGGAAACCTTCTTTTCCTCCGATGGCTACATTCACATGACTCTTGTGGGTATTATGTGGATTGAATTGATGGATTTTTATTTGGGTGTTCCAATGGCTACATTTACAGGACTCTTGTGGGTATTATGGATGACTATTTTGAGGGGTATTATTCAGAAGAGATGATTGAGTGTCAGGTAGTACACCCTCTTTGTGAAAGGATGTATTTTCTAATCCACTATTCTTTCTTGAGTGTGTTTTGAACAAATTTTCTGGTCAATATTATGATCAGGTGGACCAGCAAGTTTTTGAGGACCTGGTGCGTGAAAGATTCCCGAAGTTGGGTTTGTATCATCTTCATAGTATAATCTACTGACTAATTTTTGGCACTTAAGGCATTTAAAAATTTGAACTCTTCTTCTGCAGTTAATCATCTTGACTATTTGGGTGTGCAAGTGGGATGGGTTACCGGTCCTTGGTTCCTCTCAATATTCATGAATATGCTTCCATGGGAAAGTGGTATGGTTCTAATTCTATACATGATTTAATTGATAGATATCTGTGGTGCATGTTTTTGGACATTGTGCAATGTATACATTTGCTACGTTGCTTGAGATTAGGTTTGTGTTTTAAGTTTTTGACCAGCTTATTTGAGTGATCAGCTGTTTACTATGGGCTATCTTTTTATGACATCAGTTCTTCGAGTTTGGGATGTGCTTCTGTTCGAGGGGAATCGCGTTATGCTGTTCCGCACTGCACTTGCGTTAATGGAGTTATATGGTATTGTGAAAAAGCATATAAATTTACAAAATATTTGGATATAGTTTACCTGCAAAAGGAAGAACAAATCTGGAGGTCTTCATTTGTAAATTATGTTTTGTAGAATCTTAGAGAACCAGGTCTTTGAGCTATCATATAATTGACTGAAACTGTTAATATTGATTTTCAATACAAATGCATAGGCCCTGCCCTGGTGACGACAAAGGATGCAGGAGATGCAGTCACTTTGCTTCAATCTCTTGCTGGATCAACATTTGACAGCAGTCAGTTAGTCCTGACAGCTTGCATGGGATACCAAAACGTGCATGAAGCTAGGCTGCAGGAATTAAGAGATAAACATCGTCCCACGGTAGTAGCTGCAATTGAAGAAAGATCCAAGGGCCTTCAGGCTCTGAAAAAGTCTCAGGGTCTTGCTTCTAAGCTATTCAGTTTCAAGCATGATCCTGGATCGATTATTGCAGACAAATCAAATGTTTCAGATGAGCTAGTGAATGGTGATACAACACACATGGAATCTGGTTCTACTACCCCTGATGATTACTTCATTGGCATGCCTGGAGGTGTGGATATTGATCCTGGTTTGGATCTTCAGGAGCAGGTAATGCTGATTCATTTCAACATTTCAGTTATGGCTGTCTCGGTTGATGAGTTGTTTGAGTCGTTTTGTTGTCTTAATTATGAACTCTTGGTTTCAGTAGTCTATGCTTGACAGTCTGATCTTTCATTTTGAGATTTGTCTCTTGCTAAAGAAATTCATCTGTTATAATTACCTTTTTTGTTAAAAGCTCTTTTTGAAACCACACTATATCAAATCTTATTCGATATATAAGATCGAAATTCATATCGTTTTGAATTCAAAGAAAATAAAGATGGAAAATGGCTTTTTTTGTTGTGAGATGTAATATAAGTTTTTGACACCAGGAGGAAGAGACTAGCCAATTTATTCAGCTAGGAAGACCAAGATTTATTCGAAAATATGACCATGTTAAATTTCAGTCTTTTTACACGTGATATGCTATAAGCTTTTCTTTGTTTGTGTGACATCATATTCAGTGAAAAATGTTATCCACTGTTTAAAGGACAATTTCTATGGAACTTCTTACATCTACACAATATTAAAGGATTGAATTTAAAATAATGGTATTAAAAAGGACTGGAGTAGTATATATTAAAGAAAAACAACACATTTTTTATGTTGGTTTGGTCGTATGCAATGGCAAGAAAGTGAAAATGGGAACATTGAGCAATTTAGGAGCAAAAGACACAGACTGAAGATGACATGGATTAACACGATAAATTGAGATTTATTGGTTCATATGACTAGATAGGAATAAAAGTAGGCGAATCTGGTTCTGATCATTGGAATTGATTTTCTTAGTTGTAGCTAGTATTACATAGATCATATATAGTAAAATCTTTGTAAGCAACGATTTCCCACTTTGATTTTTTTTGCTCATGTAATTGATCCATAGTGCATAAATGGTTTTCGGTATTGTTTTTTAGTCTGTATATATGGTGTTACGTGTTGCATTTTCTGTATCATTCCATCCTTTTCGAGCTTGTGGATAAGATCATTTGTTGCGTTTTGAGATTTTCTGTCTTAGGTTGCTCTGTAGCTGTAACTAATATGTATAACAGATAGAAACATTTAATTGTGCAAACTTATTTAAAACATAAAGGAATTGAAAAGGGTTTTGTATGATTTTTTTGTCTTCCTGTTTGCTTTAATTATAGAAAGCACAACATTTATGAAGCCTGGTTATTCAAATGTTGTTTTGGTGAATTGAACTACGAACTTAAATTTCATTTTTATTTTTTATAAAAGCTCTACTTTTACTAGCAGATAATTGAATACATGTTCTTTTAATAATTTCTACTCAAATTTCTTTGTATCTAACTCATTGTAGGCTGTATGGCTAAAGGTTGAGTTATGCAAATTACTGGAGGAGAAAAGATCTGCAGAGCTGAGGTGAAATTCAGGGTTTCCTGTCTCTTATTCTGTAATAAAGAGTCAGAGTCCGATACACTTACACAACCTGGGTGTGATGCACACTGTTTAAGCATGCCTCTAATAATTGTTCGTTTGATCTATTATGCAATAGTCCTTCAAGGTGGCTTTTCTCTAATTCCTAGAGTACACAAGGTAAAGGAACACCTTGGCGTTGCAACCTTTGGAACTTTGCAGCAAAGATGGATTTGAACGACGACATAAATGACATTTGATAAAGTACACAAGGAAAACCATGTTGTATTTGAGAATTATAGATAGCAGCACCCTAAGTTTGCTATAAAAGTTATATTGGTTCCGATTGAATTTGCTATATCTTATTATTTTAAATGAACCCCAACTCTCTTGCCTATCTTCATCCAGATATCTTATCTCTCTCTTCATCTCATCCACACAGTCTGATTCTCCTCAAAACCAAACCAAAAACAAAAGCCAGAAATTTGCGTTTGTAGCAAAATAGACCAAAAGAGTAAATATTTGCAGATCTGGTCATTACTCTGGGCTGCTATCTTCAGGTTAAAGATGTTCAGGCATTGTCTTTTAATTGCACTTTTGCATATAATCTTGAATGTTCTATTAACTGCATACTAGATGAATTGTAGCGCTTTAAGACTATCACTCTTGACCCTTATTGCTATCCTCAATATTGAGATGGCAGAAGGATAGAAAGAATTTAGACTTACAAATTGAGATTGTAAAAAGTCAAAATGAATGGAGAAGAAGAAGAATGTTGATGACCATTGAACCTGGTATATTAGTTCATGTAGCTGACCCTAATCTTTGGGATTAAGGTTCTGACATTGTTGTTTTAGTTGTACTCATGACCCTTGTTTGATGTTTCTGCTTCCAGTATGATTCTTGAATTGTCAAGTACTCCATATGTTTCAACTTGCTTTCCTTTGTATGCTGAAAAATTAGTATTTCATGAGTACAATTTCAACTTTGTAAACCTAGTCACTCAACTTTGAGTAATTGTTTATTCCTTTTGATTTTGGTGACAGGGCGGAAGAGCTGGAGACTGCTTTAATGGAGATGGTGAAACAAGACAACCGTCGACAATTAAGTGCAAGGGTAAATTTCTTTAACTGTAAAGTGAATACTTGCTATTCTTAATATTATGTCAGTTTTTCATTTCTTCAGTTCTGTGTAATGGAGCATTATTAAGAACCTGTTAAATTATTTTCTTTAATGTCTGTCAAAAGTTGAGGTAGCCAGCATGTAAAGTGAATACATGGAATCGTATCTAGTCAAGCATTTAAGAATTTCAACATCGTATGGCATACCATGTTACATTTTTAAACTATTCTTCTGTTGAAATAGGTTGAACAATTAGAACAAGAGGTCTCAGAGCTCCGTCGTGTCCTGACTGACAAGCAGGAGCAAGAAAATGTCATGATTCAGGTATCATTTTGAGCTTAATTTACATAATTCGTTGATGGAGTCTTTATGTTTTCATAGCTCGTATCAAGAAAATGTTTTCAACATTTTACACGCAATTATTAGGTTTTGATGCGAGTGGAGCAAGAGCAGAAGGTAACTGAAGATGCCCGTAGGTTTGCTGAGCAAGAAGCGGCATCACAAAGACTTATTTCTGAACATCTTCAGGTTTCTCTTATATCCTTGCTTACTCGTCTCTTTTCTTTGCCTCCCTGCTCCCTGATCACCCATAGTTCTATCTAGCTGGATTGGAAAGCCGTGTAAGGTTCTGACTACTTGCCAGACCTTGAGCCAAACTGAGGCTATCAAATTAGTTGAATCTCCAGTTACATTGTTAAATTCGCTTAAACTACTTGACTACAATTCTATGCAAAAAAGTTTTCTGTTTGATGAACTTGGTTATCAAACTGAAGATTCAAATTCTTATATTCATCGGACTAGTTATCTTGTAAGTATTGCTAATTAGCACAGTGTGCTTTCTATCGCGTAAATAATGCTAGTTGACACGGTGAGCTATTTTTCACGTAATTATTCCCGGTTAGCACAATGCCTGTATATAAAAAGAAATTGAAGATTTAGATATCATTTTGGTTTCTTATGTGCCTTTGTTCTCAATTCTTTGTCGTTGTTGAAATTATACTCATCTAACTTGTCATGTGTAGGAAAAATATGATAAGGCTATGGCTGCACTTGCTGAAATGGAGAAGCGGGTAGTTATGGCAGAGACAATGTTGGAAGCTACACTACAATACCAGTCCGGCCAAGTGAAAGCTCAACCTTCTCCAAGGTATGCAGTTTTACTTAGTTTTACTCTTATAGTCGTATATTTTCTCTTAATGTTAAATTCTTCAGATGTGAGTGCCCTTGCGAATATGTTTCTTCGAGAATTAAAGCTTTGATAGTGGATACTCAATGGCTGTTCAAGATAAGATTTTAATGCAAGATGTTTGGGCATTTCTTTTGTAGGTCACATAATGAATCATCACCTGTTCGCAGTAATTCAGAGCCTTCTACAGATGTGCCCACTAGAAAAATTAGCCTGCTGACAAGACCTTTTGGGCTTGGATGGCGTGATAAGAACAAGGTATCCTTCTTGGATAAGTTTTACATTCAATAATTAACGTCTAAGAATGCTATCTCGTCAATTTGTAGTTGATTTTTTAGCTTGGTGAGTAGTTTTAGTTGAATATACCATGTTTACTGTTGGTGGTAGCTGAGAAAGAATAATGTAGATGCTGAACAGCCATGCAGCCAATTTTTTTTGCAAATCTTTATTTCAAAAGAGAAAGCATCTAAAAACTAAATTGGAGTATAGATTAACATTGCTTCTATGTCACTGTGGAGGTTCCGCATTGGCCTGGGCATTGTGCCAGATCTCATATAGACAGATGTTTGTAGGTTATGTTTGTAGGTTATTGGAAATGGCCCGCAAACTGCTAGAGCTCGTCTTGAGCTATTTAAGAGCCAAGCACAATTAAGTTAGGCTCAAGATGCTCATGAACAGGCTCAAAACACTTTTGTTTGTATCATATAATCTTCAGACTATGGAAATTTTTTAAGAGATTAGTTAAAAGTTTGCACTTTGCACAATATTACTGAAATTTCAAAAATTTGCACAAAAAATGTATTAATTTAATAATGTATATTATATACTATCCTCCGTTTCTTTTTAATAACTACACTTCTCTCAAAAAGCTCACGTATAAGGGAGAATAGAAGTATAGCTATTGAAAATTAGAGCTCGAAAAGGCTCAAGACTCGACTTGAGTTCATATAAATGTGTTGTGAGCCAAGCTGAGCAACCCCATACTCGAGCTCCGTTTGACTTGTTAACACTCCTAATTCTATCACTATTCACTAGAATTTATTGGAATATCTTTGCTTAATCTGAGCTGTTCCGAGCTGAAACCAATGCCTAGTGTGCTGACTTACTATCAAATGTTTGGGATATTTAGTCTCTGTTTATTTTTAAATGTTGTTTCCTATGTCATTATTGAGGCTTCCGGCCATTGAATATTTAAGTATTCAACTTGTTAAGCTGTGGCCTAATCTTTTGGGTTTGCAGGGAAAACCAGCGAATGTGGAAGAGTCAAGTGATAACAAGCAAAATGAAGAGATACAGATCCCAGTCGTCGAGGAGAAAGCAAGTAACGGAGATCAAATCCCCGAGAAGCCATAGATACTGGACTGTTCATTCGGGTAAGTGTGCATAGTCTCCGCGTTTTTCTATTAGAACTCAAAATCCAGTTGAGGCGGCGTACTAATGTGAGATCTGAATTAGCATAGATAAGTCTCGTTGCTATTTCAGATGTACTGTGTCCAGTGTATAGTATTCAATTTTCGATTTGTTTGTTAATTATATAGTAATAAACTTATAATATCATAGAAATATAGATAGCAATTTGGTATAAAATTCCATAAAACTCCTATATCCCCCATCTTCCTCAAATGTTGTATAAACATTTTTGTGAAATACTGTAGTTTTATGAAATATATATGTTTTGAAGCAGCATGAGATTTAAGTTGCAGAACTTCAGTTGCTTCAGAAGAATGAAAAGGTGTTTAAGTAAGTAGTTTCTTGTCTTTAATAAGGAGATATCAGCGCATTTTTGCATGATGCATTAGGATTATTAATGATACAATCTGCCTTCAATCTTGGATCTATGTACCTTTCACATACTACATACTACATACATAATCATTTAGATTGAATAAATGTTGCTATTTTTGTTCACTCCTTTAACTCGAAATAACTCGCATTTTTAGGCTAGTTGGGCAACTCCGAGAGATGATTTACTAGTAGGGGTGCACACGGTCCGGTTGGGTCTGGTCTGACACTAAAATCAGACCTAAACTGTCATACCGGACCAGACCGTTCTACAACGGTTTGGTCTGGTCTGGTTTGCGGTTTTTTTATATTTTTTGAAAAAAATAAGACCAAACCATTTAGACCGTAGACTAGACCAAATGCTCAAATTACGGTTTGGTCTGGTTTGGTTTACGGTTTAGATCAAACTTTGTTCAGCCCTATTTACTAGTTTTAACGTTTGTTTGTATTGAGAAAATTTTAATTCTAAAGGGAAGAATTACCGAGGGAAAGATTTGAAATTGATTAAGTCCTTAAATTTTGTTGGCCAGTTCTTTCTAACATTACTATTTGAATGTATATTAAGAAAGAAATAAACGGATGGAAGAAGAGAGGGATTTATTAAAATAGTCTTTATTTTTCTCCCTTTCTTTTTCTTATATTTTTTTCATTCAAATGTGGCATACAAGTGAATTAATTTGAAATAAAAATGGTATGTATTTTCTTTTATCTTTCTTTTGTTCTCTTTTCCTTGAACAAATAGGACTCTCATTATTCCCTATCCTTCCTCTTGTCCTTTCTCCTCCATTCTTTCCCTCCCCTATGCTTCTTTTGTTCCATATATCTAGAGGTGTTCAATGGGCCGAGTTCCCATTTTGAGCCCTCATTCAGCCCCGTTTTAAGAAGGGCAGGGTCGAAAATGGACCGGCCGAAAGAGGGCTCTATTATTATTAAAATGGATCGGGTTGTAAGAGGGCTTAAAATGAGTTCAAAATGGGCCTTTGTAAATTTAATATGGGCTTTGAAAAATTTAAATTGTTGACCCTCTAATCTCAACAAATTGTTTTCATGGGAGATTGTAAGAGGGCCGAAAAAGTTTTGTCAATAAAAAATATAAAAATATAAGTTTTTTTTTTTTTAATCTTTTCTTAAAATAAATATATATTATATATGCTTGTATGTTAAAAAACGTGGAATTAATTTAAGAGATTATTTAAAGGATTATTTACAAAATTTTTGCTATATTTTAAATGATCTGTTTGTATTCCATTTTATAAATCATATATTGTACTTTAGTTTTTTACGTCTCTTTTATGGCTTCTTTAACTTTCTGTCTTCTAGACATTTCTTCTTTCATTTTTTATGTACTCTCGTGCTGTTCTGTACATTTGTATTCCATTTATAAATGTATAAGAGTATATAATTTTAGAAAATTGAAATTTGTATTTTTATTTCTAGATTTTTTATATTTAATTTTGATTCTGAATCTTATCATTATCAAAGTAAATTATAAAATCACTTCAAATGGACCGGGCCGGATTGGGTCGGGTTTTAAAGCCCGGCCCATTTTCGATCCCTTTTTATTTTTACAAGGCCCGGCTCGGCCCATTTTTGTTTGAACCCGATCCGGTCCGTATCCGGCCCATTGAACACCTCTACATATATCCTTATCCAAAAATAGTGCAAATATTTCAATTACGATGCATTTAGATATTGATATTAAAATGTAGAAATGATAATGGAAATATAATGTTTTCGTCAATAATTCATCAAAATTAACACTTAAACTAGGATAGAAACTCGTGCAATGCACAGATTTTTTAATACGTTGATATTTTAGTGAAATTTTATACGAACGAAAATATTAAATGAATGTGCGTGATAAATTATTTATATACATACATTGTAATTAAAAAAAAGAATTAAATAGCGTTTGGTAATCAATACATCATACACCAATCCATATTCTAATTCTAATTCATAATTCCTATTAATAATAAATTCATCAGTTACAAATTTATATTCCTATTCATCTTCTTTGCAATTCACAATTAACTTATCAAATACAATATTGCATTCCAACTCAATTCATTAATCATAAATCATTAAAAAGTCACCCAACAATACTTTTAATATACTTAATAAAATACAAAATAAATGATGATCAACAATATAATATGAGAGTAAAGTTGTGTGCTAACTTCAAGTAAGATCAATAGATAATGAGAATTATATGTTAGTCTAGTAGTTGAGGCTTTATATTATATTATATCTCTGCAATAGGGTTCAATCCTTACCACAAACCGAAAGAATTAATTCTCTTTCTCTTGCATGTAGGAATTCTCTAGCTGACACCCGAATGCAAAAAAGAATAGATTTTTATTAACTAGATATAGTATTTGCGGAGAAAAGACCTTCAAGTAAAACCACGTTCAACAAAAGAATATTGTATTTTACTGAATCATTTTTAGGCGTGTTCGGCGTAGCAGTTTAAGTAGTTGTTAATGGTTTGATAAGGCTAAAACATTACTTTTAAAAACATACATCATTGTTGAATTAACAGTTTAAGTAGCATTTAGTATTGCATGTAGCTATTTCCAAAACGTCACAACTTGTACTTGTAGCATTTTAACATCAAAAGTAGCGATTTAAGATTTTCTTTACATTTTTCTCAATGAATTATACTCCAATAGCTATCATAATCGCTACTTTATCGACTAATTTTAATTTACACAACTAATTTGACTTGTAAATATTTAACATTACAATTATACAACAATATATAACTATCCACACTCATATTTATTAAGACCGTAAACAACTATCCATACAACTATTTATGTCCAACAAACCCTTATTAGATGTACTCTAAATTTTAAAGATTATATAGAAAAGAAAGAGTACCTAAACAAACACAGGTATTCTCTTGAGAGACCGTCTACAGCATAGACGTCTCTCATGAGCCCAGCCCAGATCTCCCTTTTAACTTATAAAACCACCAATTAGTTTATTTTTAATTTATAAATTGGGCCAGATCCAAAACTTGAGACGTCTATTGTATAGACGGTCTCAAGTAAGATTTTGTGAAACAAACATAGTTAAGAAATAGATGACCAATAATATCAAAAAGAGACATAGGAGCACCTAACAAATCAACAAAGTTAAAGAAAGGGATATGTAAAGATATATGATATCTCATTTTATTCCCTAAGTGTTCAATACACCCAATAAAAGATGCACACTTGACCCAAATATAATTCTCCCTCCAAATTTAAATACCTAAAACAAAACTTTATTGTTGAGCATTACACACTTTACCCAAAGTTAAGTACTTAAGCATCAAACAACTCTTATAATATTGAGCACACTATTACTCCCCTACTTTATATTATTATTGTCTCATTTGATTTTTACACGTTTAATAACACATATATTCAATTGTAAATATTTAAAATTATGTTTAAATTAAAGGAAAATATTTGCCAAGAATAATCCCAACTATCACCCGTTGGCCAAAAATAATTTCAACTATTGATTATTTATTAATAATCCTAACTATTCATCGAATTTGCTCAAAACAGTCCCACAGTACCATTTGAATTTCTTCGCAACATGTGTCCCTTCTTCATCACTTTAATCATAATCAGAAACATTATCCCTACTCAAATTCGAAACAACTATAATATCATCCAATTGAGAGTGTGGGACTGTTTTGAGCAAATTCGATGAATAGTTAGGATTATTAAAAAATAATCGATAATTGGGATTATTTTTTGCCAACGGATGATAATTGAGATTATTCTTGACAAATTTTCCTAAATTAAAATTACAAAATTTTAATTTTGTATAATATTTATATCAAAATGAATCAAATAAGATTTCATTTAATTATATTTTAACTTATAAATTAAAAATAAAATACAAATTAATAGTAGTCGATAAAAAAATATTTAAAAATCAAATGTGGGGACGGCGGGACGAGTATATTGGTTTTACTTCACTACTAGGAGACAGGAGTACAACTCTATTAAACTTCCAATTCTCCTTCATCTATTTCCGCCATTGTTAGACCTTCAAAAGCCCTAAATTTACATCAATGGCGCCCATCGATCCTCACTCTTACACCGATTCAACTCACCCATTCACAACCCACATCTCTCTTTCTCTCTACTTCGATTTCCCTGCTTCAGAAATCTACTCTTCTGCTCTCCTTTCTTTGTCTTCCCCTCACACTGGCTCCCTCTCTCTCGATACTCGATCTCTCTCCATCAATTCAATTGTCGACCCTAAAACCCTTACTCCGATTCCCTTTTCTCTTTCCTCCGAAATTGATCCTATTAAAGGTGCCCTTTTGACAGTCACTCTCTCTAATCAATCTGAATTTCTTATCTCTTTCAAAACTTCCCCAAATTCTTCTGCTCTTCAATGGCTTTCACCTCCGCAGACTTTTAATAAGAAATTTCCGTTTGTTTATACCCAATGTCAGGCTATACATGCCCGTTCGATCTTTCCGTGCCAGGATACGCCGGCTGCTAGGATTAAGTATTCGGCGAAGCTTAATATTCCTCAGTCACTCTCGGCTGTTATGTCTGCTCGACATGTCGAACGCCGTGTGCCAGTTTCTGGTAAGATTATTGTTTTGTTTTTCTCTTGCTTCGTAATTATCTAACATCATTTGTAAATACATTGATATCCCTTTACTCCTGCCTCTTCCTAGTAGTGGTGAATAATACTAATATATGGTGGGTGGAAAAATATGTTATTTATGCTTCAATTTTTATTTTTAGTGGCTTGTTAAAAATTGAAATGAATAATTGATGGGAAGAAATAGTGGAAATATTGTGTTGTTGTTGAGTGAATAGAAAATTACGTTGGATTTGTAGAGTTGAGTTACTCTATCATACAATTTTTTTAGAAGTTAACTAAAATGATGTAGATTTTAGATTAGCAAGAGTGAAGTATGGATTGAATCATGACACTATTGTAGCTATTTTCTTGTAATCAATCTTGAAAATTGAGAAGATGGGAAAGTCAAATAAGAATGGTGAATCCAGTCTTGGAAGGGTTGCTGAACTATCTTTAAACTCATTTTTACCATCAGTATTGGACCGATATACTCCCTCCAATTCATTTTAGTTGTCCCATTTCCTTTTATGGGCTATTCATTTCAGTTGTCTCATTCCTTTTTTTGTCAAAGATTTTTTTTACCTAAATACCCCATTTTCACACAAGCAATGACCAATATAACCTCACTTTTACTACTTATAATACCCCAACTACCCCCTTTACAATTAATTTAATCAATTAAAATACCCAACTACCATCTTTTTGGTGGATCCCATCCTACTCTTAATATCCGTGTCCAACCAAATAGGACAACTCAAATGAATTGGAGGGAGTAATTTTTTGGTATACGAGGGTGCGACTTAAAATGATCTTGATGGATGCATCACAAAAGTTAGCCATTGTTTATGTTTAGGTTTCATATTTCATCATGTAAGTGGAGCACTTTTTGTCATGTAACATCACCCCTAATTGACTTTAGGTGGTCTCTTAGACGGAGAACTATTACTTTAGAGGATAAATATAACATTGTTTTTTGAAGAATAGTGGAAGTTTCCTATATCTTTGATTAGTGAAAGGAATAAAAAGTGAAGTGAGAACTTTCCAATTGGACTAGAGATTTTATTTTTGGGTTTTCATTTTTAGGGAAGATCTTTCCATTGTTTAGACTTGTGGCGTGTGATAATGTGAAATGCTTTTTAAGCTGATATGACATAGTTTGACTTTGTTTCTAACAAGCTCTATGATAGTGCATGGCCATTTATAGAATTTGTTTGTGAGGAAATCTTTTTTCTAGTTTCAAGAGTTTTGGTTGTTTAAAACATCACACCGACATTTTAAATATATCTTCTTGTAATCATAGTGTCTTTGTCCCTAAAAGAATGTCCCATTTCTAACTATGTATGTGCTTAATAGAAATTCCATTGGCCTTGTGTGGTCATATTGTATCGCCAAATTTTCTCTCATCCATACGTAAGCTTCTTCCATTCATTTCTCACATCAACCCCTCTTGACCAGTCCAAAAATCTCTTGCCACCCCATGGGACCATACTTTTGGAGTCAGAGAAGAAGATATATTTTGTTAAGAATTTGGAAGATCATGTATAGATAATTTCTATGATACATGAGTGTTTAAGTGGTGACTGGATTGCCAATATTGCCTTCACAGGTGAGGCAGCAATGGCATGTGATGATTCAACATGGTGTGCGGAAGACAGGGTTGTGGAAGATTTTGTGATGGAGCAACCAATACCCCCTTACCTTTTTGCATTTGCTGTTGGAGAAATCAGCCATAGGGAAGTTGGTCCAAGAACCAGAGTGTACGCAGAATCAGTGCCTACTGTTTTAGATGCAGCTGCAAAAGAATTTGCAGGTGCAGAGGATATGATTAGGCAAGGGGAGAATTTGTTTGGACCTTATGATTGGGAAAGATTTGATTTACTTGTTCTGCCTCCCAGCTTTCCATATGGGGGAATGGAGAACCCGAGGATGGTATTTCTGACACCTACAGTCATAAAAGGGGATGCAACTGGAGCACAAGTGGTGGCTCATGAACTTGCTCATAGCTGGACCGGCAATCTAGTTACAAACAAGAATAATGAACACTTTTGGTTAAATGAGGTATGCTGTTGACATTATAAGTGATGTGCATCACAATTTTTATTTTTTTTGTTGTCAAACTTGCATTTTATTGTTGTGTTGCATCTGTTTGGAAGTTAGTGTATCTTCTTTAAGGTCTAAAATCATCATTTTTTCCTCTTTCTAATGCTTTTAATTGTTTTTTTTTATCAAATTAATACTTCATATGGATTCATTTCTCTTGGAGTCTTGGTAGATTCAATTCTTCTAAGTGTATGTTTATATCTCGGTACTTATGAATTCTTATGGTCATTATTGACTTTGTTTAAGTTGATTTTTTGGGATAATTTGAGAGCTTTATGATGTACGATTCAGAATTTTATCTCATTACTTGGAGATTGCAAAAATTTAAAGTATAAGTTTGCAGGTCAATTTCTTTTACTTTAACTTAAAACAAAAGTGGTGTAATACTAATAAATTCATTTCAATTTACTAATACCATCATTACCAGCATTAGTGTCAAACCCCCCAACTTGGAACAAGTTACTTGTAACTATCCTGTTCGTGGGTATTGTTCTTTCCACAGTTTGAGCTTGCCTTTTTGACGGAACAATATTCCAATTCTCTTCAATATCACTCCCTACATCAGCTAAAGGAGCATCTGGTGTGATATTTTGATTTGTTGGAGTAGTAGGTTGTTTCAATACCCAAACTTTTTCCCCCTATTGCTGTTTTGGCTTGAGTTTAGCAACCTCCTTGGAAGCCTCTAGCCAATCAGAGACAGCAGCCCCCTTAGCCGAACAACTGTGCCCAACTTGGTGACACTCCATACAATAGGCAGGCAACCATTCCACCTTCATTGCTTGCCAAAATAAATTACCATCCGAATATTGAATTTGCACTTTTTTCGGGACTTCTTTTGTAATATCTAACTCAACCAAAACACAAGCATACAACAAATTGCATTTGCTTCGATGTACATTCATCAGTAACAAGTAACACCAATTAAACTTGCAACTCGACTCAAAGATTTAGCCCCCCAACGATTCATTGGCAGATTCGGAAATTGAACTCAAATAGGGACAAATTTAGACAAATTTCAGAATTTCAGAGTAGAAATCAAAGGTCGTAGACCATTTCTTGATTATAATTAGTCTCCTACCCATAAATGTTTTTGAGAATTCAACAAACTATTAAAGGCCATTTAGCATTTTTGATTTAAGTATGAGGTGTAAACTGTCATTTTAATTTACTAGGAGTATTAATTTATTAATGAGCTTTTTATACATATTTATTTTCTTTCTTTTGCTTTCAATTTAGGCCTAACATTTTTAATTTTATATCAAATTTTATTTTATTTTATCAAATTTCGCTTCCTACGTTTCGGAAACTTTAAATTCTCGTTTCTTGCTTTCATTTTCGCTTCTCATATCAAATCGATTTTCGTTTCGTGTAACATTGGTTGAACAACTATTATTATGTAATGATATGCAACTAGCTATTATAATTGCAATATTTGATATTCTTTTAGTGTATAATTAATTGCAATAATAAAAGAAATAATGTGCCATTGGATTTGATGACGTCTATGTTTCTGCAAATACTTACTATATTTTGCACTTGTAAGTTTGGAGTTAAAGTTCTTATAACGATGTGAGTTGCATGCCAAAGGCGAATACTATTACATTGGTGGCAATACTGTTGATGGGTGATGTAGAAAAATTTAGAAAGACAATATTAATTGAAAAAAATGTAGCGACAAAAAGGGTACCATTAATTATGGGGATGGATGAGGTGAAGAAGTTGACGATTGATGTTGGAGCTCAATGTTGCGTGATTCACTAACCTTCTTGCAAATTATGAATTAGAAAAGTGAATTATGGTGGATTTTGGGCTATTTTTGGGTCATTTGAGCGAATCACAAATTGAAAATGGGAATTTATTGCCGAATTATGTCACATTGGTGGAGCTTTTAGGTGTAAACTTAGTGGAGCTCACCAACAGTGATGGAGGGGGACAAGATTGTGTAGGAGACAATAATTGAAGGTTGTTGATGTCAGTGTTTAAAAATTGATAGAGTTATAGAAACGTAGAGTTGTTAGTAGTGTTCTTAAATGAAGTTCTTTCTGTGTATTTTTTGTTTTTGGCTGTGGTATTTCAAAGGTTTTGTAATTTAGACTAGATCACTAGGGAACGAAATTTGAATTGAATTTGATGAGCTTCGAGTTCTTTTCCATTATGTTGTAGTTGAATTGAAATCTCGTAATGAGGAAGGTGCTCCATTGATACCCAAATTTTTGTTTGTTTGAATGGCTTTAAAATATTGTTATTTTCCTTTATATTGTTTGAAAATTTTTATTCTTGTTTGTAAATTATGTTTTATCAATGGGACTTACACTGTTGTTGGGAGTTAGACATTGGCATTTTGGTTGCTATCAGTGTGGACACTTAACATTATAAGACTATTCTATAGGTGCTCAGTTCTCTATTACTTCATAAATGTAGTAATTTGAAGACATGGCTTGAAAGAAGTCAAGGTGAATTTGAGAGACTTCATAAATGTTGTATACTTGTTGGTTGTAAGTTGCAAGTAGATTTGGTTGAATTAAAAGCCTGTTTTATTTTAATGCTTATAATCTTGCAATCCACTAATAACTGCCCAAAATCTAATTATATCTAAATCGTTTGTTTAAAACTGCTTTGATGTGAGGGCCCATGCAGAATAGCTATGATGAAAAGAGCATAGGTCAAATACAACAATGCTAAAGCCATAATCCCAATTTTCAAGTATTTGATAAGTTCTAGTTAACACATCTATGTATCATGCTTAAAATAAGTTAAATTTAATAGTTTGATGCTTGCAATTGGCATTTTCAAAAAGTAGGTGGTCTAGCTCTAAAGATTGTTACCTCTTGTATTTTTGATGGTTTCTTTTTCCCTCTATATTGGTCATTTTTTCTTTGGACTAATTAAATTTATAAGAATATTTCCAAGGAGTGCTCTATTTATTAGTGTAATTGAAACCTTTTATGAACTTGTATATTGTTGTACTAGTCCTAGACCCTGATTCTCAACATGATTTAGTTATTCACTTTGTTGGACTTGATTACTTAGTTCGTTCATAAGAGCAGGGAATACATCTAGTAGGAGTGGGGATTTGTGCTTCATTGAATAACTAGATTACCTTGAAATAAGTTCATCTAAGCTGAGTGATGTCACTTTTGACTTAAGCTATTGGCAATTAGACAATGGGTCTCCTGAATGTGAGCTTGTAAGCTTGAATTATGTCTGTTCTTGATAATTTTGGTCTTGAATATATCCGTATTATTCTGCTGAACTTTTGAAAGACATGTAGAACTTAAAAGTTTTTATATGTGCGATTTTCAGGGTTTCACAACATATGCAGAAAGGAGAATTGTTGAAGTTGTTCAAGGGGAGGACATAGCTGCTTTAAATATTGGTATTGGATGGAAGGGCTTAAATGATGAGATGGAAAGATTTAAAGATAACATGGAATTTACAAAGCTTAAAACAAACCAGGAAGGAGTTGATCCTGATGATGTATATTCACAGGTTCCATACGAGAAAGGATTTCAGTTCTTGTTGCGTATTGAACGACAGGTTTGTCTGGCTAAAATTTGACTAAATATACCACAAAGCTATCTACAGGTACATAGTGTATTGACCGTCCTGTCATTTTCTTCTATTTGATTTTGCAGATTGGCAGACCTGCATTTGACGAGTTCCTTAAGAAGTATATTTCCACCTTTAAGTTTCAGTCAATTGATACTGATACCTTCCTGGATTTCCTAAAAGCTAATGTCCCTGGCATAGAAAAAGAGATCAATTTAGAGCTTTGGACTGAGGGCACTGGAATTCCACCAGACGCTCATGAACCAGTATCTAGCATTTATACTAAGATTGTTTCGCTTGCAAACGAGTTCAAAAATGGGCAGATGCCGAAGGATGAAGACGTTGCTGATTGGGGAGGGCAGGAGTGGGAGCTGTACTTGGAAAATCTGCCTAAATCTATTCAAGCTTCTCAGGTGACATTTTCTCTTGTTATCAAGTATTTCGTTGTCTTTTATTTGATCTACTTATTGCTACAATTTTGATCCTCTTGCTAAAACTATTCTATGCTTAATTGCTTATGACACTAGTTGATTTTCATTTACCATATATTTCATAGAAGGTCTCCTGAGAGACCGTCTATGGCATAGACGGCACTCTCAGCAGCCCAACCCAATAGAAATTTCAGTTGTTATTTTTGGAAGTGTAAAAATGGGTTGGCCCATTACACCCGTCTATGCTATAGACCGTCTACAACAAGAATTTGTGTATATTTCAAGCTCTTGATGACATACCTTTTGAATTGGTTAAATGTCTTGCATATGAGAATATATAGTTTGTTTGTATTATCTTGCATATGAATATAAAAGCAAGTTCAGTTGATAATCTTAATGCTCGTTAAAATTATTTTAGATTTGATTGGTTAAATGTCTTCATGCATACTATTGAACTCAGTGCAAGATCTTAAACTAAGAATTCATTGGCCTGGTGTGACAGATCGCCGCATTGGATGCACGCTTCCGGCTTTCTGAATCGAAAGATCATGAAGTGAAAGTAGCGTTTCTTCAACTCGCAATTTCTTCTGGGTGTCAGGATTATTATGCTGAGGTAGAGAAAACGTTGAAGGAGGTTGGCCGAATGAAGTATCTTCGACCCCTTTACACCCACCTTGTGCAAGGTCCTGGAAAAGAAGAGGAGAAAATATTTGCGAAAAGGGTATTTGCAGAAGCACAGGCTTGCTATCACCCGATAGCTCAAGGCGTGGTAGAAGCCATTCTGTCGAAACATGTGTAGCTCTACCATCTCAAAAAGGGGACTGTTTGTAGCACTCTTAACAGTTAATAATCAGACTTCCCGATGTGAGGGATCGCTCTCTATGCTCGTTTCACAGTAGGGAAAAGGGAGCGTGGCCGTAAATCATGTGACTTGCCTCACAAATGTACATTAAATTTTCGAGATTACATGGATTTTGAACTGCTTTTATAATTTCATTGAATAACAAACGTTTCGTATCAATGATCTATACCTTTCTGCGGTGATTGTGTTCTTCATGAGAAGTTCGACAAACCGGTGCCATAACCCTGATCCTTACGTTAGCTAATTTAAGATTGCATAGTACCATTACCGATAATTATTTGGGTTAGTTCATAGGATTGATCCAAAACAATGCAGAATTTGCCTTGAAGTATTATTCTTATCAAACTAGATACAACCTTAGTTTCTAAAAGATACCGTATTTGGGTTGGTTCAAGTTAACACGAGACATCACGTTTCTCATTATTGGGTGTAGTTATTAGTAGGGTTGTGCATAGTTCCAAAGCTAGAGGACGTCTCTTGAGAATCATGGGTTAGCATAATATTTTTTTATTTAAATGTTGTCTTAAATTGAAATCGACTCATTTAACCAAACATTATCCCCGTGATGGATAATAAATGGAAATCCAAAACAAAAATTACACGACTCATTCTTTAATTGAGTTAAACACGATTCCTAATTGAATGTTTGTTAATTGACCTAGACAAGCACCCAAATCAACTTCAAATTAGAAGTCATTCAATTGACTTAATCGAATGCGCACCTCTTCCTGCAACCGTAAAGGACCGGAAAATGGTTTATCTTCCAATACAAATGCACCAACTTTTAAGAAATGAAGGAGATCACATAGGACCACATAATTTATAAGAGGATCAAATTCCCTTATGGTATGTTTGGGAACAAGAATTTCATTTGCAAATATAGATTTGGGCAAATTATGTGTTTGGCTACTCTAAAATTTGAGAGTGTAGATTTGATCCAAATTCTAATAACTTAAGAAAATAAGAGTGAGTTATGGATTTCAAAATAAGAGCTCTAGACTTGTTATTTCCAAATTCATGATTTCAAATTTCTAAATTGAAATCCAAATTTTCAAATAAAATCCTCATTCCCAAACACTACCTTAGGAATAACTCATGACGAATTGTTTTCCGAGACTCGAATCATGTCAAGTCCCTCAGCTTGAACTGCGAGAAAACCCAGAGTATGTGGGCTGTTAAATGCATCTTCAAACACTAACCATTACACCAGCTTTGGACATCTGATCTAGCATCAATGCGAATTTGGAACAGTAAGACTGGGTTTTAACATTCAGAATACAATTGCAATTCGGGCATATGACAAATTCCTATCTAGATGTCATGTCGAGGGTGAGAACAAATAACCCTCGAGTTCGGTCTAAAGACTAGATTAAACGGATGTGTGTTTAGGCCCTTCTGAATGACTTAAAGCAGTTACTTTCCACTGTGATTATGATTAACGATCATGGATCTGCTCAAGTCCGAAGGACTCTTGTGACCGCCCTCTCCTTATGGGTATGAGACGCCGTCGACCTTTCTTCCCCGGACACTGACCATAGATTTATCTATGTGCGGGAACACTAGGTATGATGATGATGATGATCCGCTCAAGTAACAAACTTAGCTTGGATGTCCAGGAAACCCACTTCGATGCTTAAGTCAGAGACTGGACAAAAAACAATGGTTGCTCCTAGTCCAAGAACCTCCAACAAAATGGGGTTTAATGGTGGACATGAGGTCATATTATGGTGTCTCAAATTTATATGAACTAGAGGTCTTGGACTATATTAATGGCGGGTAGAAAGAGAAATTATTCACTGCCATTTTCTGTATTTCCACGAGGAAATCCCGTCGTCATCCTCTTTATAAGAATTCCTTAGCGTTGAGAAATCCCAAGAGGTTGAGAGGAATAGTTAGTGTGTTCGGCGGGTGAAGCCTTTAACTTCCAAGCCCAGTCCTTTATTCGTGCAAGGTATGTGCTTTATAGTGAACCGATGTTGGGAACAATTCCAAAGGTCCACAGAATTAAGGTTGCATCCAACCGGTATATGTTGTTTAACGCGTTACAGTCTTACATAAGAGATTTCCGAAATAGACGACTCAATGGAATCCTTTGACTACCACTCTGATGATATTCTGAACAAGTTGAGAATGTAATATGCAGGTGTCTCTCAGCCCATATCTAATGGCACTCCCAAGTGCTATAGAAATCCCGACATACTATGTCTATTTCCAATCCGGTTTATCATTTCCATTTTTCTCCAGTATATGTCGACACACCCACAGACAAACTACTTTAGGTTGGCACACCAGGTACATCAGAGTCACAGATTTGGCTATCAATGGGTCATCCCACACAGAAATTTATAGCAGGTTGAACCGGGCTGTTAAAGGGTCGGCACAAAATAATTCTTGGATTGGTGATATAGAGCAATACCAAAAGGAGCCAATAACTTTCCTCTATGACGAACATGGGTGTTCTTGCTCTACACTGCTAAGTGCTACCTAACAAGAAGTCTGAATTACTCCTCCGTATCAAAAAGTTCACTCACGTTCATTTGATGCAAACACTTTGAAGATATGAAGACAAATCGGAGGCGCAGTTAAGTGAAGGGTTGAATACAAGACTTGTCTCCCTAAATCTGGTAATGGGTTAAGAATTATGAATCTTTTACCTTACTGACGGGTAAGCATCACATTTTAACTAATGCAGTGAAATGGATTAGGAGTACAGAAGCAGGTGACACTAATACCAGTTGAGTTTCCGATACTTTCCATCTATCCAAAGGCTGAGCTGGTAGTGGGCAAAGGTCAGCCGCGGTGCTAAAATCAGTGAAAATGTAGTATATATAGGGTATTTGGCCGACAAATCTTTTTAAGTCTACGAAAGTTATCTTACTCGTTGGTCTTGCTATCAACATACTGAACAATTCAAATGTCCTATACACCTTGCATTCAACACCTTCACCTAAAAATGTGTTATGGAAATTTCAGCCCCCTTGGCTCAAATTTCTGACTTCGTAGGGGTGAAGTTAGTTCAGCAAAAAAAAAAAGCAATATGATTACATATAAGAAATGGGGTAGACTAGAATTTCCAAAACAGACCATATATATGTTAGGAACCAACTCAACTAAAAGTTTAAGCTTATTATATACTCTAACACGCCCCTCACACAAAAGCTAAAGGCTAGAAGCACGGATGCAACATAGCCGTTCTCATACCTGGACCTTGATATTCCACTTTAAATAATGGGTGGTTAAGATTCGAACCCGTGACTTTTTCTCACGTCGGCTTCAGATATATGTCAAGGAACCAGCTCAACCAAAAGCTTAAACTTATGGTTGACGCCTGAGAATATGTTGTATACTCTTAAGCTTATGTTTGACGCCTGAGATTTTGTTGTATGCTCAAAGAAAAATATAGTAAAGGCAAGCCAAACAATCATGACATGAACTCAAGGCAAACAGGCAATTAGAAAAAAAATTGAAAGCAGGCAAACATTGCAGTAACACTAACAACTAACAAGGAGCTCAATCACACTTGAAAGAACAAAAACAGACTTGATCATAACCAAAAATAATTTGGTTCCATTTCTTTAAAATTTCTTAAAAATGCATGATACAACTTATAATTTCCAATTTTACATCTACAAATCTCCACTAATAACAACAAAATCAAATTCCCAACACCAAAATACACAAAAGAGAAATGAAACTTGCAATAATTAGAAAACAAAACCTCATCCTTGCTGCTGTTCATCTTCCAGCTTCTTAATATAAGCCTTCAAAACCATAACTAAATCTCTAGCAGGAGCTTGAAGAGTACCCACAAGAGCATTTCCAGGGCTCTTCAAAGAACCCAACAATTTAGCATAAATTTCAGCTCTTGAAGGCAATGTCTCCAAACTCTTGAATTCTTCAGGTCCATAAAACTTTCCCTCAAAACAAGCACCAGTGAAGTCATTATCTTCAAGCTTTTTTTCCTTCTGGAATGTTCTATAAGGCTTAATTGCAACTGGGATTTCTTCAGTATGAACAAAAAGCCAAGCATTCATACCTTTCATACAGGGTTTAATGGCTTCCCATTGAGTATCTTGAATAGCTTTCTCAACAAGAGTATTTTTAGCAACAATGAGAGTAGTATTTTCCGGGAGTGATTTCCTGAGTTCTTGGAATTGCTTAACAGTAAAACCTTTGTAATTGATCGCAGCTAAAAGATAGCAGTTCTCAAGGTGATTCTTAACTGTTTCAACTGTTTCTTCCTTCTTTGTGCGGCTGATTGCAGCTGTGATTGTGAAATTGGAAGATGATTGTTTATGGGTTTTTGAGGAGAAGGAAAGTTTGTTGGGTTTTAATGGAAGAAACGGGTTTGGGTAAAGAGAGGAGAAAGATTGAGAGGATTTGATGGTAGGAAGGGGTTTGGAGAGGAAAAGGGTAGCCTCCATTGTTGAAGGAAAGAGGTATGAGATTGAAAGGGTGAAAATGGAGAGGATAATGTTGTACCGTTCGGGCTTATGGCTTATATCTACTCCCCTTTTACAAAAAGTTTTCTTAAGAAGATGCAAATTAAAGCTAAGCTAATTAGGGATCACAATTCAATCAAATTTAATTTTAATTCGATTTAATTTGATTTGATTTGAGGGAAAAATTAAGTCTAATTTGAGAACATAGATATTTAAATACGAATAAAATTATATAGTAATGATGATAATTCAATTTCGAACGAATATAATATAATGATAATGGTTATTTAAAGAAATTGTTGTGTTTCTCATTTTAACTTTTATGCTTTGATATAGAAGTATTATAGAATCAGAACAGATGTCATGTACAAGATAACTTTTTTTTCATTTTTGAGCTCCGATAATGCTTTGATAGTGACATTTTTCCTTTCAACATGTTATTATCAGTAGCAATCTCAAAGGGACATATGGGGTATTTTATTAGATTCTAGTGGATGCATGACAGCATGAGCATGTTGGAGCTTGGATAAAATTACTTTCAATCTTTATAAAGTCTTAATGATCATTTGATGATGACTATAGCTCTAAGGGATCAAACCAAAGCAAAGTGTAATCATAGAACTTCAGTGTATGTGCGAGTCTAATTATCATAATTCTTATAAATGTGAAAATTTTAGTTAATAAAATAAATTTAATCACTAAGAAAATCACATCATTTTAATCACTCAAGAAAACTAACATAAGAAAGATAATTAGACTCAAAATCAAGTAATATAACTGATCATATGATGCAACAAAATGTACAAATAATTTTGCTTCCACTAGGTATCCAGAACAAGTGACGATGTTACAATTGTACACAAATTCTTGTGTGAAACGATCTCACCTTAAGACGTTCTTCATATATGGGTTGAATAGACCAACTAATACAATTATTAACATTTAACACATGGACTTCCTTGTTTTGAGGTCGTTTCACTGGAGAGATGATCCCTCACAATTGTAAGTTGTAAGAATGAGATAAATGATGTTCGACTTTGAACAAAAAAAAAGTAAACCATATATGCTCTCCAGCTTGGTAAGCATTGTGTAAAAATACGATTTTGGTCACGGTTGTAGTGTGAAGGGGCTTTTGCGGATGGTATCGCACATATCTTGGCCTATATTTTTGTTAGCTCAAAAATCTATACAATACAATTGTTGAGGTACATGTTGCAATCGAGCACTAAACAGACTTCCACCCTGAAGATAACTCCTTCTCCATGATATAGTCAACAGCATCTTCCACGGTATCGACAACCTGAAAAAATCGGCCAATTAAAAATACAAACTTACGAAAACTTTGGAGTTTGGAGTACTTGTTCAACCTACCAGATCGGCTGGATACTCGTCATGATTTCCTTTACCCTGGAACACCCCTGTCCGGGTCAGGACAGGTATCCAAGGATGTCCAGCCTGAAAGTTAGCAAAACAAATTGTATCAGCAAAAAAGTTCATGCAAAACTGTAACATTAGTGTAGGAATAAAAACTAACCTGTCTTGCACCTTTTATATCAACCGATGGATTATCGCCTACCATGTAAAGGGCTCTGAAATAATTTGATTGATTATCATTTGTACGAGCATCAATATCCATACTACAATCAAGTTGTCTTAAAATTGCCTCTGCGTTTTTGAAAACAAAAGGCTGAGGTTTCCCATAAATTGTGTACTTGAGCGGAGTATGGTGAATTCTGCATCAAATGTATAAATCAAACACTTTTACAAAAGCTTATGAAGTTAACTAAGCAAACAATCTCTACTTAAATCACTCTTGTTTATACATTAAAAGAGTATGTTGTCAAACTACACTGGATTACGCTGAATCACATCTCTTCATATTAGAGTTACAAGTGGTTCGACCAATATATCCTTGAAGAACATGTGAATCAGAACATTTAAAGGTTGGCCTAGTCAGATATTTCATTATGAATTACTTTAATCTTTGCACGCAGATTTGATTGTCCCATTTAGATTGCTATATTTGTCCCAAAAGCTCTCACAGTAACGGTCAAATGTAGCAATGTCTGTGGTACGGAATATATAATTATCTGTAGATGAGGCATTTTTATAATTCAGTTATAATCACTTACAGTTCAATCAAATGCAACTATGTTACTTCTTTCCGAGATCAGTTGTGCTAACAACGTTATGAGCTATGATTTCTAGACAATGAGATAACAAAAGATATGCACCCAATGTTAATCATCCATGAATAACGGATTCGGATTCACTTGAAGCATAAACCAGAACCATGATGATCACATCCAAATAATTTTAGTATCTGCAACCGCAAATTTTCTATATGACAGAAAAAACTCAATAATTTCTTGTTTCCATAAATCTGTTGCAGTTCAGAGACCCTGAGGACACAGAAAATACCTGTTAAAGATACTTTCAAGTGCAATCCTAAAGGCTCCCACACCAAGACGTTTAGCTGGAAATGCAGCCTATAAACGACATTGCCAATAAATAAAAATATCAATGGATTAGAAATTTTATATTTCCTTTTGAATTACAGGGAGTAAAACCAGCTCATAAAAATCTAGTTCACTAAAAATCAGTTTCAGCAAGCATCAGTTGTGCCGAGTAAAATTCAGTTGTGATTAAAAAAGGAAAGTCTAAATAAAAAGAGATCAGTTTAGAAATTCAATAACCAAAAAGTTATCATTTTTGAAACCATAAAAAGGAAGACGATAACAATGGCAAAGCATTCATCCCAAAATATGAGGTATAGTATGAATCAAAACAAACCAACGTGAGAGATTGTGGTTTGTCAATAACATTGATTATCCGTAGATAGTATAAGTTAGACCAGAAAATTTCTGTTGGAGAAGATAGGTCAAATGAAGAAGACATTTATGTTTCTCATGATTTGATCAGTTAAAAGAGAACTATTTTGCTTCATTACATAATCAAATGTAATTCTGGTTTTGTGTGCAAGCATGAGAAATGAGCGAGCAAGCATTTCAAATGCAAACGCCATTCTTCCACCTTACTAGACAATACTCGTTTAATTTGAGGACATTCATTGCAGAGAATTTCCACCGTAAGTTTCTATTATAGCTTCCAGTTTCTGAGCTCATTTAGTGTTTTTTTCACTCTTTAGCATAGCGTAAAAACAAGGACTCATCACATTGCCTCAGTGCATCACATTGTAAAGTTTTTCAAAACAAACGAACAAATATTTCCCACATTGTAAAGTTTTACATAATGCTGTTGTGGGTCGTATCAACTATAAAGGGATATTTTATGATTCAACCGATATTTAGGCGTTACGATAACCGTATCACTTATGTTACCGCATCACGTTCCTTTACTGCAATCGCGAGTGTTACCGCATTTTTACACTATGCTCTCTAGGACAAACAAACTTAACTTAGTATACAAAACAATACACACCTGGTATTCAAGATCATTAGCCGCAAAATATAACGCTGGCTGATCTTCATCCTCCTGTCCAGAAGGGCTTCCAGATCTTAAAATGTCACAAAGAACCTAAAAACATGACAAACCATGCAAAAATATGAAATTAAGAAAACCAAAATCTTACACGCCAAATTAATTGGGGTTTACAGATGGGAAATCTTGAAAGAAATGCAGACAAGGCAAATAGACTTTTTTCACTTTTCATGAAACAACTAGAAGTATGCCTACTCAAACTCGATATGTTATCACATATATCACAATCAAATTCAAACATGCTTAGCGTAAGATTAATGGAAACTTAGAGGGTGAAAGTTACCCTAATTGAGGCAGTACTTTGAAAATAATTCCCTAAGAACTTAAAAAACAAGATTGAAAAGGCCTAAGCCAAAATAATTTGTAAGGCGTCCATAAGCTAGTAGAGAAGAATGATGAAGCAAACCATATATATATATATATGTATAGGCATCAGCTGGAAGTCCAAATGCATCAGTTATCTGGTCTTTCTATGGCTAAATGCGCCTAGAGGACATAAAAAGTAGACATGGAATGACGGGATCATAGATCAGACTACTTTTGTCAAATCAACATTCCTAGGACACAAAAAATTACCTGGATGTCCCTACCCCAATCAACTGGATCGCTAATGACAAATGCAGCTTTCACTCTTTCTGTGTATACATCACAAGTAGAAGTTAACTTTTCCTGGGTGCTGCTTTGATCAACTCTGGGCATAGTGGTCCAGTTTTTATATTGTGATACAGGATCAATGCCCTTAAAGTATGACACATATTCTTCGACGGAGAGTACTTTACTGCAAAATGCAAGCAGAAACTAAGCATAAGAATCCCAAAGATTCAATTTAAAAATCACAGGGGAGAATTTTCTTAGTACAACATACTTGAAACCATACTCCCGCATAACCAAAGCAGGATCTCCCTTTCCAGTAGCAACAATGAGGTCATCCTGGTGCCTATAACAATTAAATATTAAGAATTGACAACAGGATCTCCCTTTACAGTTGCAACAATGAGGTCATCCCTTTCCATTAGTTGTTTGTAAACTAGGATTGCTCAACTACGCTTATCTCATCCTAATGAATTCTTTCACATGATTAAAGTTTGCAATTATATGAACAAACTCAATCATGTACAAAGTAAAAACTTAATCATTGTTCAAACTTTCCAAAACCAAAGAGGGACAAAAAAGAAATCATATCACATACATTTTTGATGATTTTGCTAGCATGTTTCTCTTTACTTTGGCATCCAGAGAGGAAGGGACAAAATGATCGTCATATACAATAAGATAGTCCTTTCATGGAAGATGCAATTGACTCGTATAAAAATTTGAAGCCTTGAGTAATGAAACTATTATTCTTTTCAACAATGAACTTTATACTTCAAGCCTAGAACGATAAATATTATAGTACATTATGTTTAACAATGAACAACAAAGAAGCTAACAGAGCATAGTGACATTCTATTCCATGATTTTCTAGATGTATTGACCCAATTTGTGAAATACAACACTTTAATCAAAATTAAATACTAGAAGATCAATTGACAACATTGTCAAAGCAAGAAAACAAAGTCTAGCATATTTATATTAGTAAGAAACTTAGAAGCCTATACAATAAAGAAAGATAACTAACCTATAAGATGAAATGAAGCCTACCTTCCCAATAGATTCCTAAACAATGAGTGACCTTGTACAACCTAGAGCAGATAACAAAAGAAGAAACCACACTAAAGTCAAATCAAAAAGAAGGCCGAAAGGTGGAAGACATAACTAATGTACAATCTAATACTCCCTCCGTCCCACTTTAATTGTCCACATTTCCTTTTTGGGTCATCCCACTTTAATTGTCCGCTTTCTATTTTTGGCAAAGACTTTTTACCTAAATACCCCCAACTACCCCAACTTATATTATTTAAAATACCCCACCTACCACCTTTTCAATTATTATAATCACTTAAAATACCCCACTATCACCTTTTCAATTATTATAATCACTTAAAATACCCTACTACCACCTTTTCAATTATTATAATCACATAAAACACCCCACTACCACCCCTTTCTTATTTTGCGTGTCCACATCAAAGTGGACAATATAAGTGGAACGGAGGGAGTATAACTTATCAAACATGATATATAGAAAAGACCTATATTACCTGAGAAGGCAAAATATTCACGCCTAGAAGTTCACTTAACTCTAATGCTCGCTTCGATTCTGGCACACCGCCTCCTTTTGTAGAAAAGTAAACAATTAATTCACAACTAGCCAAATTCCATTTTACATTTTTATAAAAAAAAGCTCTATAGGAGTAAAAAATTTACATTGTCACAACCTCTTACATTGAAAGACTTATTGCTTTTGATAAAATATTCTTGAATAATTGATATAGTATTTCGTCTTCTCTCTAATAAATTAAAGGTTCTTAAGAAATTCGAGCAAAAATCACTATTACAGCAATAAAATTGACTTCATGAGCATTCCTTGAAAATCAGAATTGAGTAACTAATCTAAGATAGAGAAGCAATTCCCAAGCATTGCCAACATATCCTTCCCCTCTACTTCAATCTAGTGAAATTGCTACATTTACTAATCTGGAACATTCCATTGGTTATATTGCATTTCCTTTCATGAAATGTCACCATCACATTCATTGATTATCTTCTACACTTACCATTCACATAAATCAAGTTTGTTGTTTTATTATATTACATAAACCAAACCCTTAAGTCACTGACACACTCACACACCAGATCAATATTTAAGGAAGAAAATGAGTATCTATGTAATGCACAATGCTAAGAACCAAATAGGCAAGAGTATGTTGAATGGCAAAATGAACAAAACAATAAACAACCCAAGATTTAAGGTGGTTCACCAAATAAAGGCTACATCCACCATATCTAGCTAGGATAGTATTAATGATGTGTTTAAAGGACAAACTACAAACTAGAAGGAATTAAATTGGGGAGATTAATTAGGAAGAAAGGCCAAGTTAAAGAGCAATAAACTAAGCAAGAAAGAAGAGCTTCTAATGGACCTTTTGTCTTACATACAAATGACCTAGGACTAGTGTATTTATAGGGAAACACTGGGCAAAGATGTAACAAATGGGTAACACATCAGCACAAGGGGCAAAAATAAGTCAGTGACCTTCTGGAGCCATGTGCTCGTTTGAGCACAGAGGCAGCCTCTGGTTGATCTCGGCTTTGTGCAACGTCTCTCATGGTTCCCAATGTACCTTTTAGCCATCCTATATTTGTCATAGTTTGATTCATAACCTTAAAGCCCACGGTTGTTTCATCCATTGATTGCAAGGCTAAATTGTACTAAGTTGATTCCCATTAGCCAATCCCGATTGCACACTTGGTCCTTCTTTAACAAATAACAATACTAACAAGTTAATTAATTTGTCTAATCAAGTTCTAAATACTTTGTAAACATAAGTCATCCATAAACCTAACAAAACCACTTGCTAAATTTGTGTGTTGCCGGATACCATGAATGTAGCAATTTCAACGAGACATAGTTGAGATTACTTTAATGACTAATTATTGATCAAAATTGATTTTCCTAAACTGAAAACAATCTCCAGCTGTTTTCGTCCTTGAAAAAATAACCAATTTCACATTTCCAATAAAAACTCTAGACCTATCAAAATCATACAGCAATGAATATGATATAAAGTAATCAAGTAAATACATTACCATTCGTCAAGAATAGAAAAGGAACCTTCAAAGTACCTACAAAAAAATGTTATCAACATTAAAAAAAATACTCCTACCAAACAAAACAAAAAACGAAAAAACAGCAGTTGATGAAAACAAACCAGAATCATTGTACAATCTTCGTAAAGCTTGAGGAGAGTTACCAATAGGATTACCGCCACGAAGAATAACTCCATCAATATCAAATGCGATTCCAAATGGTTGACTGATACAAAATGTATTACCATCAGAGAAGAAATAAAATCAGTAATGAAAAAGTAGAGGATGAGAAGGATAGCAAACTCTTTGAAATGGGCGCCATTGGCGAGGGAAAAGGGAGCAGAAGGAAGCGACTGAGGTTGAGAAAACATGTGTATGGCGGCAACTGGTTGGTTACGCCGTGTTGTTGGACTGTGCCCCGTGGATTGAGGATATGTCATCTCGGTTCTCGCCTTCTCGGTAGGGGTGTTCAAAACTAGTCGACCCGACCCGCCGACCCGGCGACCCGCCTCATAAATAGCGGGTCAAAAACTAAAAAAATTCAAAGTTCCGGGTTGGGTCATGGGCCGATAATTTATTGACCCGGGTACCCGTTTGACCCGGATAGCTTATTTTTAATTTTTTTCTTTAATTTTCAAGGTATTTCATTTTCTTGATTCATCTTCAATGTGTAAGAATCACACCCGCAAAAGCTGAGCATATCGAGCAGTACAAGTGCCCCGGCTGCAGACGAGTACACACGATTTTAGATGAAGTTTGCGAAACATTAGATAGTTCTTAGTTTTTGGTGTTGTGCTCTTGATTCTAAGGAAATTCTATCCGAGAATTATTGAAAGATGAATCAGCTTCTTTCTATTGACAAGTTCTCTTAAAATTGCTTTGAACATCAATATTGTGTTTACACTTGAATTTTAATGCATTTAGTTTACTCGATCTTGCTAGTGTAACATATAAACTCGCGTTTGTCTACCTTCGATTGCCTAATATCTACTCGGAATTCGATCTTAAAAATAATAATTAAATTTGAAAAATCACCAAAAATAATAACCGGGTACCCGGTATCCCGACCCGTTTTATCCGGGTACTCGCTAACCGGGTACCCGCATTAAATGGGTCGGGACATAGGCCGCAAAAATAGGTACCCGGCTTTCCGGGTGCCCGGTTATGAACACCCCTAGTTCTCGGCGCCTTGCAAGGTTTTTATCATTTGCATTTTCTAAATTAGAGGCGTTCACCGATCAACTTTACCCAAGCTCGTAATCGAATTCGATTTAACTTGACTTAAAGATGGATTAAAAATGGCTTAATAATTATATGAAGGAAAAATTATCGTGAATAATACTAACTTTCAATTAACCCTGAATAATACCAACTTTGGTGTGATTTCCCTATAGCATCCTTAACTTGTTGTAACCTAGAATTGTACGTCAACTTGAAAAAAAAGAAAATACAAAAAAAATAGAAATGCAATAAAAAATGTAAGAAAAAAAATGCACTAAAAAAATAGAGAAGGGTGGGAAATTAATTTTCTTACTTTTCTTTTTCTTTTTTTTTATTGCATTTTTAATTATTTTTTGTATTTTCCTTTTTATTGGCAAATTGACCTATAATTGTAGGTTACCAACAAGTTAAGAATGCTAGAGGGAAATCCACGTCAAAGTTGGTATTATTCAGGGTTAATCGAAAGTTCGTATTATTGTAGGAAAATCAGTGAAAGATCGCATTATTCACGGTAATTTTTTCTTATATAAAAACAAATTCAGGGACTAAATTCGAAATACTTGACTTAAAATCAACCTAATGACCCGAATGAACACCTCTAGTCTAAATATAAATTTTATAAAGGAAAAATTATCAAAAAGTAGGTAATAATTTTTTTTTCTTTTTAAAAGGTACATGCCGAAAAAAAAAATTGGCAAAAAATACATAACAAAATTTTTTCTTTTCTAAAGAGTACTAGATAACCACTTTCGTTTGTTGACCTTCGTGTTTTTGCTTTGACTCGTGAATGACTTGTACGCAAGCTAGTTAATTGGCTTATTTCCCACCAAATCAAGCTCCTCCTACTCCTTCACTCTCCTCTCCTCTTCTTACACTGTTCATAATTTAAAACTAAAACATTGAAGAATAAATCGATTGCAACAAAAGGCATTTAATTGGAAGTCCAAGCAAAAGATGCATGTCAACTAAGAGCCGTCGTTAGTTGGTACTAATAGGAAAAGAACAAATTTTGCTATGTATTTTTTGGCAAAACTTATTTATTAGGTTCTTTTTGAAATAAAAATGTATCTTCTGGTAATTATTCCGTTTATTAAGTTGATTTATTTATTAATAATTTTTTAACAAAGCACAATTATTGAATATGGTTGTTCGAGAACAATGTTGCTCGAAATGGAAAGGTTTACAATGGTGACTACCTTGTAAGAATGATCAACATGGAACTACAACTTGTCGTGCGTTACCCATTACACTCCACATTGATATCACGCCCCCAAGTGCCACTCAAAAAGCTCTATTTGCTAGTCGAGTCGGGCATTTTTGCTTGTGTCGGATGATCAATTACCTACCACAACAACTCAATAGTTGAACTTAACACGCTTTTGTGCTAGTTCCAAAGATTATGTTCCAAGATGTGGGATTGGACTTGTTTTATGTCCATCGACGTAGAATTATTGATGCACTAGACTGGTCTTGTTAACTTGTAAGTTATAATGCGCTTTTTATTGGTACACTACATTTGCGTAATGTCCAATAACCTCTTGCTTGAAGAGTAGCTAAGAATTAGTAAAGCGACTTAAGCAAGAGAATTAAGCACACACAGAGCTCATTTGAAATTCTTCAACTCACTCAAAATAGTTTGTACTTTGTACAGAGGACATGGTATCTTATTTATAGGCTCACACAAGTTTTTGGAGAATTTTATCCTTGTTTAGAATCTATCAGACAACTAATGCTCTAGAGATTCGTTCTATAGACTAACTAATAAGAATAAAATACTCAAATCATTCTTATGTCCATGATGACATAACACACATATTAATAAAAACTAAATATGTAAAGTAAGTACTAATAAAAACTGTATAATGATAATGATAGTACTGCATATAGGCAGATAACATTTTTAATTAAATAGTTCAACGATTACAGTGTATATACAATCATAAATGCACAAAAATAGAATCTCGGGAGACAAATGAGTTACTTACCAAACAATATGAGCATAAAAAAACTGCCTAAAACATTTTCAATTTCAAAAGTAGAAAGTAATTATATTACTCAATAAAGTAGATAAATATTTTAAAATTATCATCTAATTGTCGATTATGTTGAATGATTTTTTAAATTAAAAATAATTACTACACCAATCTAACCGTGCTAACAATATTGTTTTCTAAATTTAACTTTGTGCATTGCACGAGCAAATTTAATTTAAAATAAAAAAACCTAATCAAACAAAATGAAACAAAATTAGCAAAACATGTCAAATGTAATGATAAAGGAATTCTGGTACAACTTACAACTTACAAGTATTGTATTTGTTGCCTTCATTCCATTCTTCGTTTCTTCTTCCTCACTTCCAACCTAAATCAAAGCAAACAAAATCACAGTTGAGAAGTTGAAGAAGAAGAAGAGAAATCTCTTCAATCTTCAAAATGGATGATTACACGAGAGAAATGATGGACCTTAAAACCCTCGTTACCCGTACTCTCGAGAAAAAGGGAGTTCTCGCTAAGATCCGAGTAATTTTTTCGATTTTCTCTTTATTTTCTTAATTTTTCATAATGTATTTGTTTCTGCGTTTTTTGTTTGCTTAAACATTCAAATTTGCGTGGTTATTGCTTAAGTATTGCGATTTTTTCAATGCTATTGATCGGTTTCTCATTTTAGGGTTTGGGAATCTCGTTGAATCGAAATTGTTTCTTATTTGTTTAGGTATTGTTGGATTTCATGTTCATTTTGGTTTTAAACTTGTTTAAGGTTGTCGGTTTCATGTTAAAGGTTGTGGCTAAAAATGGTAACTTTTAGGTGTGGTATACTAATGGTTTTGATTTATGTTGAAGCGGGATTTCCATCTGTGTTGTTACAGTCTTGTTTGTGAATAAAATGATCTTGGTTTTTTTTTTTCCTCCTTACTCATTGTAGTATTGGACTGATTAACCGTAACATCTAGGATTTGAAAACTTGTGGCAATGTTGTTTTGAGTATTTACGGCGCTGGTCTAGATTGTTTCCATGGTCCGGTCTTCGTTTTTCTTTTCGGCTAATTAGAAAAGTGGCACTTCCTTGGTAAATTAGTGGCTAACTATTTTGATTGGTCTCACTAGGCTGAGCTTAGAGCAAGTGTTTTTGAAGCAATTGAGGAAGAGGATCAAGTTATAGAGAAGGATGAAGGATTGCCTCCAGCACTATTGGGTAGCTGCAATGATCGTGCGAAGCAGCTTCATGCTTCTCCGTCAGGTGGTTTATGGAACCCTTCATTTAGTTTAGCAAATTTATTTGTTCAGCATTATTGTTTCTTTATTTTTCTGGTTTTGATTGGCTATGTTAGACAAATGAGTAATTTATCTCTTCTTTTTAAACTTTATGCTGTGCTCTGATAACTAATTGGAGTATTGGGAGGAAATGGTAGTTTGACATTATACTGAAAAGAAGCTACCTTTCTTTTGGAAATTATTAGTATATTGTTTATTTGATTTTGTATGAGGAGATGGGGTTGGGGAACTGATGTGGTTCATTATCAATGTCATGAAGCTACCATATTTTGATGGATATCTAGCTTTGATGTGTGCTAGTATCTTACTAGTAAACTATGTCTAGAATATTTTAGGAAGGATCATTGTAGGAAGATGCAAGTAGCAAAAATGCAAATTCTTCAATAGATGAGTGAACTTACCTTATTGGATAAAATTAGAAATGAAGATATCAGAATTGGTTTAGAAATTGCTAGTATTGAGGAAAAGATGGAAGATAATGGTCTAATATGATTTGGACATGTGTGAAGTCGAGGTATTAGTGGAAAGTTGGAGCTCAGAAGACTTAAAAAGAGGGTATGAAAGACCGGAGATTACTTGGAAGACGAGTAAAAAAGATGTTAAAGACCCAGACTTATAGATTTCTTTAGAAAATTGAAATGGATGGAGTTTGAAGAAGAAGAATCCACGTGGACGACCATTGAAATTGATAAATTGATTTATGTAGCCAACCCCTATCTTCTAGGATTAAGGCTTTGAGGAATATATGAGGGAGTATTAAATTTAATGCTTAAGAGAACTTGTAGGGTTGACTTGGAACTTCACGTATCATTGTTGATGTAGATTTTTTGTTGGGAGTCTAGGCAGTGCACTAATAAATAAAATGCTTGATACATCAAGTTATCAACTATAGTAAAAGGTTCACTTGGAATGCTTTTACTAGAGAATTTAGGAGAGCTATTTAAGTGATAACTTCACTGTGTAGTCAAGCCTCAAGAAGGAAATTTGGTGCTTGTTGAAATATTATTATCTTGATTAACTTTAGGATGTCAATAGTTGCAGCTGATTGGCATTGCATACCGATTTTGTTTGCAATGTTCAAGTGATCTCTAATCTTCATGTTGATGTGCATCAGATGGTCTGAGTTTTTCAATCTGCCATCTTATGCTTAGCTTTTGATAGGATTTTTACCATATTAATTCTGATACATTAATGTGACCATGCATTTGGGATTCTCTGTAATAAATTGATGATAGGCATTAGAGGGTTATTTTGTGAATTGAAATGTAGTGTAGTCAAGCATATGACAACAAATAGGAGTGAATGGAGGAGGGAATATACGTTGACTATCATTGGAGTTAATTTCTTAGTTTTGTATATACAATATCAGTTAGGGCCACATGCAATTTGTTAGAATATATGGTAGGATTATGGTGGCAATTACAGTATACATAAAGTTTAACCCGTGGCTTCTAAAAGAAGAGAACCAGATACAGCTGGGTTTAGCCTTTTTTTGGGTTGGGTCATTGTTAGGTCACAGATCAATTTTTTGAGTTATGATGTTCTATATGTTGGATTGGTTTGAGATTTGACAATTTTAGTAGTGATGTAAGCATAGTTTTCTATCATGCCCATTGATTTTGCAGGATAAGGTTGGAAAATAACCAAATATATTAGGGTATAGAGACACAATTGTGTAGGTTGACCTGTTCTCTGAGAATAACTTTGTATTGGCCATGTGATCCAATAGTTGAGCTGTGTATCTGGATGTTGCGTATGTGTTTCTGTTGCAGATTATCTAAATTCAGTTCCAACTTATCCTACTGTATTTGACCTAATTTAATCAAACCCTTATCTATGCAGGGAGGCTTTTGACTGCTCTTATATGTGAATACTTGGACTGGGCACAGCTAAATCACACACTTAAAGTGTATCTTCCAGAGTGTAATTTGGTATTTAAGACCATCGTTACTTAAAAGTACCTGGGATTCCTTTGGATCAGTAGCAAAAAAACCTTACCTTCTAACTCTACTCATCTAATATGTGCTTGATTGCTTTGTCTTGCAGCCTAAGGATTCCTGGAAGGCTGAGTTGAAAGAATTCAGTAGCAAAAACGGATATGATCTTAGCAGGAATGGAGAAAGTGGTCCCGTCCTTTTAGATGTTCTCGAAGGTTTTTTAAAATTTGAGGTGTGATGAAATTTTCTGTTTTTAACTTTTATGATTTTGGGATTCTAAGGAAAAAATTGAAACCATAGAAAATGCAGAGTTCTTACAAAAGGTCAATTTTATTTCTAGAAGCATACACTTCTAGAGGGCTACTGTTCCTATTGTCTGGCACTTGCAATTCAATGTAACTCTGCTTTTAGCTTAGTGTTTTTTTTCTTGTGTAAGACTGAGCGGATCTTGATGACTCTTGCTAATTCATTTGGCTCTATTAATCCCTAATTTTTGTGATGATATTTTTCTTGATGATTGTATGGGACACTTGTGTTCTAAATATATTTGTGTTGTTCTAACATGGCAACTTTGATCCGAGGTCGCAATGTTCATGGTTGTCCCATTCATGTTTTTCTCTTATTTAAGTATCATTCATACACGTTATATCTTTCAGCTAAGTAGTATTTATTCATGTTTTGGTTGGGGACAAGTTATTGAATTGTGGCAAGTGATAAGCATCCAATATTCTCTATGGTGTGACTATGTTTTCAATTAAAAATAATAAAGAGTATGTGAGGATACTTTTTGGAGCATATAAAACAATTCTTACACGCGCTAGATCCCTAAAGCCTTTTCTGTTAAAGGTCAGATAGACTGGTCATTGGGTATTAAATAGCTTGTGCATTCTGAAGCATTTATTGTTGGAAGACGAATTCTGTGATCTATAAAACAGAGTCTGATAGTTGACTGACTAATTAGCAGTAGATGTATGAGAAAGGGGAAAAAGTATCTTGAGATGGCTTTCTGTCGTCAATTCGTCATGGAGTATGTAATGTATTGATTGCATCTGCAAAAAAATTCAAATAGCCGAATACTTGAGTGAGAAATATGACTTTTCTTCCTTGTTGGGTTGTGGCCTTAACTTTGTCTATGCAACTAACTGGCGTGCAGACTTTATCCCAAGCCAGAGGCAGTGGAAGGAGGTTGCCGGGTGACAGTGAGTCTTCATCAAGTTTAGAGTCTCGCAACATGCGGAGGCCATCATCATCTGTTGCTTCAGGGTTACCCCCATTAGTGAGGTTATTGCACTTGAACCCTGTCTTTGATATAATGGACTTACGTAAAATTGACTCGTTAAATCATGTGTACTTCTTATTTATATGACATGACTTTGGCTTCCAAGAGTCAATAAAAAACAACCTATTTGTTAGTTTAATTATTATCAAGGGTAAGGTTGCGCATATCCGACTCTCCCAAACCCCACTCTTATGTGAGGCACTTAATAGAATATGTGTATAATATGCTTTCTTCTAGTCATGTCTTTGGTTCTTGAAGTTCTGCTCATTGAATGTGTGCTTTTGACAGGTCTCTTCCTGGTTCTCAGGCTTCTGGTAAGGAATAAGCTGCACCTTTTCAAGGAATACTGGACTTTTGTGTTTTGGTTTCTTTACCTGAACTAATGAAACAATACCTATCAGATAGGAGAGCAGGGTCTTCTACGTCTAGTTACAGGAAGGATGATTACAACTGGAGGTATGATGGTGATGAATTATCAGAGGATGTAAATCATGCTTCAGCTGCTCTGGAAAACTTACAATTGGATAGAAAAACTCGGAATCTAACTTCTTCTTGGAGGTTGGTCTCCCGTTCTCTAGTTCATTTGTGATTTTGTCATTTAGTTGAAATCCAGAATCGTTATTGGGTGACTAGTGAGTAAAACTTTCATTGGCTGCCTACCCCTGATCTGCCCTATTTGTAATTAGTTAAGATGATTAGGTCGTATACATGTGTCCGGATAATTGAGCCTCCATCATGTTCTCTTCTGTCCATGTAAGCTATTGTCCATCTTCTGAAGTGATATGTTACTTGGACTTCGTATTTCCTTTCAAATGACCATTTTGGTTCTCAACACTCTGATATGCGTGCCGGTTAGTTAACATGTTGTATTGACCATAAGCATGCAACGATTTTATAAAGCATTTTATCCTGGAACCCGAACTTGTACTGGTACTCTACACTAATCCCTTAAGTCTTGATTCTTGAACTATATAGTTATTAGTTTGAGACAACATTTTTTTTAGGTTCCGCATATCAATAGGTTTTTATGTGTTCCCATTTTATGTTGCAAAAGTAAAATTTGAGGAAGCCTTTATCGTCTTATAGTCAACGTTTTTTTCCCTTTTATAAAGATTTGATATTAATAAGCTTTGCATTGGGAATCAAGCAAGATTGCGCTTGGCTATATTTTAACTTAAAAGATTAGGAGTTAAAGATTACAAGTGATTGATGAATATTGTTGGAAAAAATGAGAGGCATAGCTGGGAAGCAGGGATCATTTATTAAGCAGTAGTATATCATAGTATGCAGCAAAAAGGTATGGAACGGGCAAGCATGAGGTGGGTAGCCTCCATGTTCTCTTTCTAGTTCTTACTCACTACCCATTGTGGATATGGCTTTTCATACCCGTATCCACCCACAATCCACAAATTTTGTACCCACAACCTCGGTTACAATGGATGTGATGTGAAACTCAGCAAATGTTATCAGCTCGTCATCATTATTGTCAGATATTTATAGGGATCAAGATCTTTTGAAGTTTTCATTTTATCTGGCATTTTTTTCCTCGTCCTTTTTGCATTTAAAGGAATTATGAGTAGGTTATGCGGTGAAAAAGTGCCAAGTGAGAAATCTTTTCACTGGAGAGAGCTGGGGGCTGGAGGCCTTTGTTGGCAGCATTTAGGGTGAGATTGCAGTTGTGGTACAGTGGTTTTATGGGGATGAGGATGTAGCTACTTGGGAGATGGTGGCTATTTGGTTTCTTCATAAATTATGAGTATGTTTACTGATGTCTGTCCGTGCAATGTACTTGCTGTTAGTTTTTGATTAAAATTGTAAACCACAATGTATTCTTGTGATCTTTTTCTAATCAAGATGATCAACTTAACGTTTTGGCTGGTCATATGAAATGAAACTTTTTTGTATCACCGAGTTAAAATTTTGAGTTTCATCAATGCTGCACCAAATAATAATAGTCTACTCGAAAATATTGTTAGCGCACTTGCAAGTATACTTTTAGGAAGTAGTAACAACTCTAGAACACATTGGCTTCAAAACTCAGTTTTGAAAACGCTCTTTTTTGGACCGCACTATTTTAAGTGCATTTCTATAGTCCCTACTTCTCAATTGGGGAAGTTTATGTGCAATGGTTATTTTAAGTGCATTTCTTGTACTTCATTGCAGGCACGGCGGAGATGGAACAGGTGAGGACGATGGAGTAGAACACATGTAATCTCTGTTTTCCACTATAACTTATAGTTTCTGCCATCTCTGTGCTCCATCTGCAAGTCTTATTGTGATTAGTTTATCCAGGTAGTGAAAATTTTAAGATCCTCTGTTTGGGCTTCAATGTAATTTCTTTTACTTTTGTGTGTTTTTTCCGATGTAATTCAGAATGTGTGCTCCCTGCCATTGAATTAATTGTAGATTCGTGTATGTTGGCTATTTTCTTGCCTATAGGATTTAATAGTATAAGTACCAAGCTCATACGTTTGCTTGAACGATTTAAGCTCCATTAGTTATATTGTATGCAATTGATATGGTACAATACCGGAACAGTTCCTGATTGAGCCACGATGAATTAAGGATATGGTTCATTCTGTTAAAATTATTTAGATAATGACTTAAACAATGCAAGTGAAGAAAAGCAAAGAAAACAAGAAAATTGTGCTTTGCTCGATAATCTCGGCGTAGTTGTTTAACTCAATCGAGTCGAATGCTTTTTGATCAAGCCGGAGGCTTTACAAACCATTAGAATGGTCTTGGACTACTTTGCTGGATTGAGCACTGAGCTCGCTCCATCGAGCAGGTCTGGAAGAATAGTATACTGGTGTGCCATCGAGCAGCTTGATTGACATATTCCCAGAAGCGAGTGATATGTATACTTCTCAACTCTCAAGGGACGAGATTCATACCATTCTGTCAGCGGCAAACTTCAATATCAAGTTCCACAACAAGTCAATTTCTTTCATCACTTTCCAATTACAAGCACAGTGTTTATGCCTACTGATTTATGTTTTGAGGATGTTGATGAAGAAGTGTAGAGAGCGAGAAAAGGAATTGTGTTTGATGTTTATCGACCAAGAGAAGGCTTATGATAGCGTATCACGTAACATCATTTGGGATAGCCTTAAAGCTAAGGGTATTTTGTGGCCGTATATTAAGGTAATACTAGAAAAGGGTATTTTGTGGCCGTATATTAAGGTAATGACGAAATCAGTTAAATCACGACTAACATCTAGACTCCAATTGGGGTAACAAACCCTTTTCTAGTATGTTCTATCGAGTTATAGTTATACTGACATAGGGCGTTTTGTGATAAGAAGTTTATAGTATTAATCTAAAAAGTGAGTTCTATCGAGTTGCAATCATATCGACATTGCTTTATGAGACAGAATACTAACCCATTAAGAATAAATTTAAACAAAAGATGGACAAAGTTGAGATGTAAAAACTACGGTGGATGTGCAGACACAAAAATGGATAGAATTAGGAATCAAAAATTGAGAGAGGTTAGGAGTTGCCCATTATCAACAAAGATGTGTGAAGATAGGCTGAAGTGGTTTAGACTTGTAAAGAGAAGGGCTATTGACGCGCCCATGAAGATGATAGTGGAAAGTAAAAACAATTTGAGATATATCCAAAAGAACGTGGGAGGAACAAATTAAGATCAATTTTTGTGAATTACACCTCTCCAAGGATGTGACGAGTCACAACTCACAAGTGATGAATAGTTAGAGACATTGAATTAATGTCTTAGACTTTTGATTATTTTCCCTTTACTTACCTCTTTTTGTCCTAGTTTGCTTGAAATTTATATAGTTTCTCTACTACCTATTTATTCAATTCTAACGGCTCAGTCCTAGGTCAACTTGTGTTGCGCATCTCTCATTTTACCGGGCTTGCTTTGTTTGGGCGTTCAATTAACCGGTGAAATCCTCTTTTGGTCTCTCGTTGAGGGTACAAGTGTGGTCTTTCTGCTATCTTTTCCGTCAGACCGTCATCATCATCGTCATCATCATCATACCTAATGTTTTCGCACATAGATAAATCTATGGTCAGGGTCCGGAGAAGGAAGATCGACGGCGTCTTTCCGTCAGACCTTGACTTTATGTAATAAGTATGACTGTTTATGAATTGATTCTGCCAATTTGACTTCTAAAAATATAACTATATTTTTAAAATAATAATATTTATCAATAGATGTTATATAGGTGGTAATTTCTTTCTTCTTGTCCTCTAAATTACCAATAAGAAGAAATAAGTTTTATCAAAAATAATTTACCATTCACATAAGGAGTGGAATAAAAAAGAAGAGTAAAAAACAAGGAACAAGATTATAGAAGTAGTGTTATTAATTTATAATATCTTAATGAATAGGCATCTGTAAAAGAAATTTGGTGTGATTAGACCCATATGCATTGCTATTTGCTAGGGAACCCAATTGGTTTTGGGACATTCTAATCTTCACTTTCCAGCTCAAATGCCCTCATCTGCTCAACTTTACCCTTAACATGAGATGGACATGGAGCAATGATATTAATCATCGCAAATTCTTACTTGAGATCGTTTTTTGTAAAGATGGCTCTTAAAAGCTCAGTCCAATTCTAATATATATTGTTACAACTCTAAATATAGATATGGACTGGACTTTTGAGAGTCATCTTACAAAAGACAGTCTTTCAAGAGAGCACATGTATTAATCATAGTCGGATACAACACACTAATTTAGAGCCTTAAATCCAAAAAATTAGGATCGACATATGTAATAAAAAATTGGTAAATTTCGATTGACGATTTTGTAAGGCTTTGCCTAATATAGCAATTTTACAGGTTAAAATGTGATTGTGCCGCGTTTAAAAATATTTTAATAATTGCTATAATTATGATTTTAAGTATTAAAAAGATTTTATATTACATTAAATATATAAGTAATTAAAATCTTTTTAAAAACTTTACATAGTGATGTATGATTTGATGACAAATTGACAATTACTTTACAAGTATTGATTTGATTGTAAAATTAGTATAACTTTTTTATATAGTATTGCATATCTTTTATATTATAAACTATTTTATCTAATTTAAAGAGTTTCAACGTTATATTATTATTATTATTAATATTAATATTATTATTATTGTTGTTGTTGGAAAATGACAAATAAGAGATTTGTTATGTGGTTTAATTTTATTGAAAATGGATGGATGGTGGATAGTAATTTTGCAAGCATGCCAATTTTGGAACAATTTTTCTTTTTTTTTTTTTTACAAAATCTTCTATTTCACAAAAGTATTTAACCAACCAATCATTATGTTGTTTTAAACAATTTAATTTGTATCCATTATTACATTTCGTTAAAAATATCATAATTTTATAACGATAATATGTAATTGTATGTTTTCTTAAAATTTATATTTATACATACTAACAAACGCATTGTGGCTCATGCAATATGTTCTAGATGTGTACTAATTAACTAACACTCATTAAGAGTCGAAACACAAATAAGTAAAAGTAACGTTTATATATGAAAACTCTTCATAATAAGATCCTTATATGCAAACACTTTACACATTCAACTTTACCTCTTTCGATAATATATGAATATAATATAAACAAAATTTATTTATTTATTTAATGTTTTAATTGCAGGGAGGACCGGTGGAAAGAGAAAGTGAGAAAATCAAACTCAAAATTTTACCTAAAAATCTGTAATTAATCTCTAACTAAAACAAGAATCAATTTTTTCAAAGAAAGTTTCATTTCCTTTTTAAAAGTTACACATTTTTTTATGAGAGCTTTTAGAGAGAAATATATATATCTACTAAAAAGAGACATAAGAGGAAAGTATATTGATCAGCAAGTTTTGTATGAGACCGTTCTCACGTAAGACGAGCTCATACAAATAGTTCATTAGTAAAAAAACATTAAAAAAATTAAAAAAATAATTTGGACTGATCCAATTGAAATCGTCTTACGATGAGATGGCCTCTGTATTTTAATTGGGCATGTTTGATTCCATGGTGGATTGGTTGTAGTAAGCGCGGCAACATGGGAATGAAGCTTCTAAGAAGTGGGCCAATTAGCAATGGCGAGGGAGCATGTGATGATTTATACTCCATCACCACTTGGGTTTCATTACACCATCCATCAATCTATTTCTCTCTTGTACTTCTATTATTATAAAAGTTAATAAGATTGGAAATATATAAAAAATTATTATTAAAAAGTATTCTTTTCATTCTTTAATGTTTTTCTCATTTAGAATATTTCACCTTAAGGAAAGAGAAATTTGATTAAGGTTTTTGAAACATATTTAGAAGATAATATATATGCATGTGAGATCTCATTAGATTCGTTTTAATGTATACTTTTTATATAATTTTTTATCATGCATATTTAGCAGGCCCGTTCCTAAACTTTCGGTGGCCTAGGGCGAGATTAAAAATAAGGACCCTTATAAAGAAGATTAAAAATAGGGGCCTTTATGTAGAAAATTAAAAAGCCACCATTTGAATATAAAGGTTTAGGTATAGAAAAGAACGAGAGAAAAAACTTGAAGCTCTAGAATGCTCCACTTCATCCCAATTTTCTAGTTAATTTGAAATATCTTTCAAATTTCCTTGTTCTAATTTAGAGACTTAATGCTACATAATTTTTAAAATATAGGGCCCAGGGCCTTTGCCCCACCCGCCGTAGGCCAGATACGACCCTAATATTTAGAGATATTAGAGCTTAAAATTTATTTTGAAAATAGTAAGAAAGTAAATAAAAAGAACAAAAAAGAAGAAAGAGAGTAGTTACAGACTGACAAAGAAGAATTGTCATTTTAACACCATACTATATTAAAAAAATTTTACCATCGAACCATTAAATTTTTAGTTTTATAATAGTTATATTACTAGTAAATAATTAACAAATGACAAGGAACCAAACTTTTAAAAAAAACTGAAAGGGGACTCACATTTTTATATGACACAATCTCACTGGAAAATAAATACTATAAATAAATTAAATAGTTCAATTAATATAAATGATTAATTTATAAACTCCATATATTAAGTTAGTCTCTCACAAAATTCAAAAATATTTTCTTCCCATATTTGTTCATGTACTTCCACTTTTATACCACTCATAATAAAAATTGTACGTGCACTAACTTAATTATTTTTCTTTGAAGATTCCACTAACTTAATTTTTTCTACTGTTTACAAATAAAGTTTTAAATTAGATTTAATGACTATTTTCATAATATTAACTTTATAAAAATTTAATTATATTAATTATTACCATTTCAAAAAAAATTATATTAATTATTACATTAAAATTTTAAGCTTAGCCGACTTATTATTGTCTATTCCAATTTCCAACATGAATATCACTGCATTCACGCATGATTGTTGGGTGAGAAGGGATCAATTGCTAGAATCATTGCCTTCACTTATTTCAATTTTGATTTTACTATTTTTTTTTAATTTTATATATGAGGTGGCAACAAGTTGGATATTTGGTGTCATTTATAGTTGGAAAAAAAATCAAAAAAATTAAGAAAGTAAAAGTAATAGAGTGATAAATATAAAATTATTATAGGCATTGATCAGAAAAAATAGCATATTTATAGGCTTATAAAGTCATGAAACTATCTTAATTAAAAGAAACCAACTCTAGTACTGGGTCAGTACAATCTCACTAACTTTCATATTTCTAACAACTAAATTATTATCCTCTAAGAAACAACTTAAAAACTAACGGTTAAAACATTTTTTAACACATTAATAATAATGTCAAATTGAAACTAATTAATTTTTAATTTTAAAATTAACACTAATTCTAAGAGTTATTATAGTGTAGCAAGTGCTAAAACGAGTTTTAGCAAAAGTGAACTTTAACACAATATTTGAATAAGAGGAAATGTAAAAGTTTATTACGCTATTGACCGGTATCAAATTTTTAATAGATTTAAGTGATAAAAAAATCACTACACTTTTTTGTTGTCCAAGAGAATATTGTTGAAATTATAAACATAATATTGTTGAAATTAAGTCATGTTATATTTTTTTTGTCTCTTTAAAGTATATTTCTTTAAATAAAATTTTAAATAGTAATGTAAGTATTGTATACTATCGCTATTAAATATACCTGATAGATAGATATATATAGCTTTTTTTTCATTCAATTGAACATATTAAATTCTAACTTAATTAAATAGAATTACTATAGTATATCATACAAATACTTTACCTAATTTAATTTCAAAAGTAAACAAAAAAATTAGATTCTAATTTGATAAATATTTTCATGCCTCTCTAAATGATAACACTTGAAATTTTCCAAGACTTTTATAGTATTGTATGATTTTTTCATTCAATTGAACATATTAAATTCTAACTTAATTAAATAGAATTACTATAGTATATCATACAAATACTTCACCTAATTTAATTCAAAAGTAAACAAAAAAATTAGATTCTAAATTTGATAAATATTTTCATGCCTCTCTAAATGATAACACTTGAAGTTTTCCAAGACTTTTATAGCATTGTATGATTGTCCACGAACCACGTGTTAGTTCTAGAGTCCCGTTCAATTTAATTGATTTCAAACATTTTCATATAATTTGCTTATTTTTCTAATTGGTTACTTTAAAATTGTTAGTGATTACTTTAATAGACTAAATACATATAAATACAATAATTCCTAATCAATAACCGTGATTCGCAAATCACCATAAAAACAAAAATAATATCAATAAAATAAAATAAAATCAAAAAAATTAAAGTAAATTTACAAAACTCTCACCCTATCAAATCTCACTACATAAGGATGTTTTTCTAACTTTACAAATCACCATTATTTACATATAAATACGTCTATTTTAACTGTTAATTATGTTTTCATCATTAGTGAGAGTTTATAGACCTCACTTTTATTGGGATTTCCATGGACTCTAACATTCTTCTGAGAGACCGTCTTTTTTATAGATATCTCTCAGGCCCAATTCATTAAAGCTTATTACCTACATTTACTCAATATTTTCCCTAATAGGCCAACTCAATTAAAAATGGTCTTTCGAAGAGACCGTCTCTCACAACAATTTGTGTTCATTAAACTTTGGTGTGGCCATTTGAAAGACTAAACTTTTGTGAATTTGCCTTTCATTATTAAGTAGAATTTGCTTATTACGTTGAATTAGTTGAACTATATCTATTTGTTATGTATGTTTTGGGCAAATTTTTTCGAAATTAAAAATATTTTTTTGTAAGCTTGCGTATTGTTAAAATAATTTGAAAATTCGAGTCAAAGGACATAAAATTTAAAACAGAGTGAAATATAATGGAAAAATAATTCTTTGACTTATTTGGATCAAAATTAGAGTCTACCTAATTGAATATGAGTAATTAGAAGGTATTTCAATCAAATAATTTGGTTCCTAGATTACATTTAATTTATTATTTAAAAAAGATCCAAAAGAGAAAAGACGCCGGTGATTAGTGGGGAAAAGATCCAAGATTGGAGAGATGAGTTCACGTTGCCCATATGCTCATTGCTAAGCTAATTGCCTAATACTACTACACAACTACTTTCTATACCACTCTGACATTTTTCATTTTAGTTTGTCTCACTAATTTAATACGTTTTATAACGGTTCAGCTCATTTCATTCACAAACTTATACTTTTTTTTTGAAAATTCGGGATAATATATATAAAAGCAACAAGGAAAACAACGCCAACATTGAGACTTAGGCCCCTAATCCGCCGGCATAAAAAAAACCCCGGAGGGAAAAAAGCCACTGAAAAAGGGGACCAACAATCAGGCCACTCAGAAACAGCATAGGAGTGGACTATGCATCACCAAAAAAGTTCTACATCAGTCAGAGGGCTTTTACACCTTACACACCAAGGAGAGACAGCCAAACAATCTTACGTCTATTACACCAAAATAAAAGACATAGACGGTCCGTTTGGTTAGTGGTATTAAATGGGGGTAATGAGAATAATTTATAATTTAAAATTTTATCAAAAGTTTCATATTATTCTCATGGTAAGGAGAGTTTGATCACAAAAATGTTTTTTGTTTAAAAATTTCCATTAATACCTAATACCACACCTCCCAATGGTAATACATTGGAATGGATTTTATGAAAAATATGAGATGATTGAAGTTGCACAAGCAAAACCACCAAATAGCTAAGAGCCTTTTCAACTAAATAAAAGGTCGAAAAATAGATATTTAGTAACAAATAAAAAAGACATTGAATTATATCGATGATATTTAAGGAAAAATAGAAAATACTGATTAAAAATAAAAAAAGTCGTGGGTCCATTTCCTCAAATAAATGTTATTTAAAATTAATAACAGGGACAATCCAAAATAAATAATAATAATAATAATATATATTCTCTCTGTCCCATTTAATTTGCAGCCTTTTTATTTTGGTTTGTCCCATTTAATTTGCAATATTTCTATTTTTGAACTATGGTCCACCACTTCCTTTTAATCTCATACATATATTTTAACTGTCTTTAAATTTCAACCACACAATTCACTCACCCTCTTTATTTATTACCATTATCTACCTTTTTCTTAAAAAAACAATTAAATTATATGAGACGAGTATAAAATAAGAACAAGTGTTCTCTTAGAGACCGTTTTTTGTAAAGACGACCCTCAAAAGTCCATCCCAAATCTATATTTAGAGTTGTAACAATATATATTTAAAATTAGACTGAGCTTTTAAGAGCCGTCTATACAAAAGACGGTCTCAAGTAAAAATCTGTAAAATAAGAAAAGAGAAATTACAAGAGTCTTAAAAGCCTATTGAGCATATTCTTACCTGTCATTACCTGTCACTTCTGAGTGTCCATATATCCTTCCTTCCCTTCTTAAGACTATTTGTTTTGTCTAAATTATTTCTACCATTCCATTTTCCTTTCTTCTCTTCAGATATAATAGGATCATTTTCATTTTCATTTGGTGCAAATTAAGTCTTATTTGTTCATTAATTAATAATGACAATGGCTGATTTGAACAACATTAACAATAATGATAATAAATCATCCCAATTTGGAGATACTACACTTACCAAAGTTTTTGTGGGTGGTTTAGCTTGGGAAGCTCCTAAAGAAGCTTTATTTGACCATTTTCAAAAGTATGGTGAGATCTTGGAAGCTGTTATCATCTCTGATAAGATCACTGGGAGATCCAAGGGCTATGGTTTTGTAAGTCTTTCTTTCTTCACTAATTCGACGTTCTCTTTGAATGACCATCTCTTATTAGGTTGACCCATAAAAAAAATGGACTGGGCCTGAAAAACGTCTCTTAGAAAGACGATCTCTCAGAAGACTAGCTATTCTTTCTTTACATCCTCATGTTATTCTACCATATAAATAATTTAAACACAGTGACTTTAACGACCCGTTTGATAGTAGATATTAATTGGTTGGAATGATAATAGAAAAGTAGCGTAATTTTAATAGAATAATTTGTTGACAAGTTAATAAACATTCTTGTTAATTCTCCTAAAATCATCTTATTTATATCGTCATAAACTTATTCTAATATATTACCATATTTAAATATAGTACCGTATATTATATAGTAATGGAAAATTGTGATTTTTTTCACTACAAATATTAGTGTCAATTGTGATATTTTTATCAATATCATGACATTTATCAAATGTTATAAAGATATTAGGTGACACTTGTAGAAAGTGTCATGAATTAAGATAGAAATATTAGGATAATACTCTAATAATGGTGACATTTGACGAAGTGTCAAAAATATTGTGTCACAATTGAACCTTTTTTCTAGTGTTTTTAGCAAAATTTCATTACTATAGAAATAATATGACACATTCATGAAAATTTACACTAATACAAAATAAAAGAATGATTTTGGCTGCGTTTCATTCCATAATTTGGTAAATAAATAACTACAAGATACTTACTAAAATATTAAAGATTTACAAGATATACAAAATATTCTATTCTATCACATTACCATCAATTGATACCAAAAAACCAAACATACCATAATTATTAGTACAATTTAATTAGAGTAGTCGAATGTACATAATATTATCTTTTTTTTTTTTGAGAATTATGTACACAATATTATCTTTTTAATAATATAATGTTATTAATTGCAAAGTAATTATTGACAACTTCACATATATTAATTAAGCTTGAATGATTTGATTTTGTTAAAAAAATATTTATCAAGCTAGAAAATTTCTACGGACAAATGAAAAAATGGCCTCATCAACTACTATCACTATAATTTATAAAATGATTTCAATTACAATAAAGAAAAGGTAAAGGATACTTTCTAATTAGGAGTAAAGAGAGATGTACGCAATTAAGAAACCTCCAACTAATATCTGCGCCTACTTGTAATTAAACCTCATACTTTCTACTCCACATGCAAATGCTATATCCATTAAGTTACAAGAGCTCTTGATATGTTTAAATTACTACAGTATGATATAAAGTATTTATTAATTGATATACAAAAATTGAGCAGGTGACATTTAAGGATGCGGAAGCAGCAAAGAAGGCATGTGAGGATGCAACACCAACCATCAATGGTCGGCGAGCTAACTGCAACCTAGCGGCGCTAGGAGCTCGCCACCCACCGCGATCATCATCTAATACCACTACTCCTCAACGGCCAGCATCAAATGGCAGAAACAATGCAGTAAGCCCGACAACAGGTGGTCCTGGTCATGGTCATGGTCATAGTCATGGCGGCGTGCAATGGTACTATTCTGGTCCTGTCCCAGGCCGAGCTGCTTCTCCTACTACTACGACACCGTTTCATGCTCATCCTCACCATCAACCCATTCCTTTCTACGGGTAAGCATATGTTATGTAACGTTTACTTTTTAGACAAATTAAATAAGATTTCACTTGACTATATAATTTTAATTTATAAATTATTTTTTAATCACAAATTAAAAATAATGAATAAATAGTACTAGTACACTATTTCTAAATGTTACAAGTAATTTGGAACGAATGAAGTACATTTTATTATCTTCTCTCAGACAAATTCCTTTTATGTAGAAGTGTGAATACTACATTAGTATTACATGTCTTGTTCATACATGATACTCCCTCCGTTCCTATTTGATCTTCCTATTTGGGTTTTTCACAAAGATTAAGAAAAATGGAATCTTTGGTAGTAGTGGGTATTATTTTAATTATATAGTAGTGGAAAGTAATGATTGTATTGGAATTATAAGAGAAAAAATAATTAAATAGTAGTGTGAAATAATGATTGTATTGGAAGTATGAGAGAGAAAATAATTAAATAGTAGTGTGAAGTATGGAAAGTGGGGTTTTAAGGGGTAAAAGTGAGTTGAAAACTTTCCAAAAATAGAAAGTATTCTAAAGTGGAAGAACTTTTGAAACTGCCCGTTATAGTAAGGTGGAAGAACATAAAGGAACGGAGGGAGTACATGATACTCCTCCCTCCTATCTTCTAATTAGGCTTATTTGACTTTTTACTAATTTTTAGACGGGTCAAATAGAACCATTTAAAAAAAAAGAAAAAAGGTAAAAGTAAATTGCTAATAGTCTTTTATTAAATATTTTAATTTTCATGAGGTGATATAACTAAGGATAATAAGGAAAACACATACTGTAAATAGAAATGAGACTACGCCTATTTGAAAATGAGATTAATAGGAAGAATAGAGGGAGTATTAAAATCTACTTCAAATAAGAAGTGGATAAAATTAATTACCAGTATTTTCTATTACGTTTGTTCTGATATCATAATAATAAAACAAATTCAATATAGTTCATAGTAAATCCTAACTTAAAAAACTAATACAATATATTCAATATTTTTTAGGAGTATTATATTTAGTGACTTATTATGATGCTAATAATAATGCAATTAATTTTGACTTCCAGGTATTCTCCTTCATACATTGCTGCTGATGTTGCCTACAATCACGTATGTAATTTCGATATCTTTAAATCTATTTCGCATATTAGTACAACATTAAAATGTGAAATCTGTGACAACCATAATTATTGAACCACAACCAAAATTTCAACTTTTTCAGACAAAAAATATTATAAAGAAAAATTATTTTAAAATTTTTAAAGTAATTAATTTTAAAAAAAATTCTCTCTTTTATTTATCGTACCATAAAAATGAGATTCTTTTAGTAGAGTACCTGGCTAATGTCATAGAACCAACTCAACTTAAAGCTTAAACTGATGGTTGACGTTGTAAGATACTCCCTCCGTTTCAGTTGACTCATCCCATTTGACTTTTCACAGATTTTAAGAGTTGAGTGGGGTCCATTAAAAAGGTGGGTAGTTGGGTATTTTAATTGATTAAATTAATTGTAAAGGTGGTAGTGAAGTATTGGGAATTGGAAAAGTGAGGATATTTAGGTAAGAAAAGGTTAGCCAAAAAAGGAAATGAGACAAGTAGTATGAAAATGCCAAATAAGGAAATGGGACAAGTAAACTGAAACGGAGGGAGTATATTATATATACTCTAACACGTCCCCTCACACGAGAGCCTATTGCGCTACTATAAGTGTGGACGCATCACAAGTCCATCTCATACTTGACGCTAAATATTCTACTTTAAATGAGGGGTGGTTGAAATTTGAAACCGTGACCTCTTGTCACGTTGGCTCTGATACCATATCAAAGAACCAACTCAATCAATAGCTTAACTTATCGTTAAAATCCCAAAATATATTATATATTCTAACAGCTAAACGGTGAAACAAAATTGTGCAGAAGCTAAGCTATGGTGGGGCCTACATAAACGCAGGGCATTACGCGGCGCAGATGTACCCAGGGCAGGCTGGTATGATGGGAGGGGCAAACACATTGATGTCTGTTTATCCATACTACCACCCTTACTTACCCCACCAAGTCCAACAATCACATCATCAGGCCGCTATGGGCTTACCGGCCCATATCTTCCCAACTACTTCAGGCCCAATCACTGCTCCTCCTCCCATCATCTCTAAGCCCACTATTCCCGTTTGCATTGCTCCTCCTTCAGGTAATTACAACAACTCATGTATTAGTTACTCTAATTTTCTAATTAATCATTTAAGTTATAAGTAATTACATTAAAATTATAAACTTATTTTTTCATTCACTAGAAGAAAAACCAAATACATTAGAGTAAGGGAGAACTCGGTCTTTCTTATTTACATCAATGTGGAAACGAGGCCTAACTTTTATAAAGGGTTTCCTCATCCCATTCTTCATGTGCATACGAGAAAAACGAGGCCCAAAACCAGCCAACACGATAATGCTAGCAAGAAATGTAAAGCTATAAAATTGTACTCATCACTTAAAAACTGTAAGTGGTCACATTAAAACGGTAACTGACCACTTTAAAACTATAAATAATCACTTCAACCTGATATAAATGATTTCATCGTTAGACTGTCTCATTTAAAATTTTTTATGAAAGCATAGAATGGTGTAGTTGGCAAACATGAATGATTATTCCCTATAGGGCGGGCAGAAGAAGTGCAGGCTGTTTAGAGACATGGGCGCAACAACTTGTGCTGGCATTTCATGTGTGCCAGTGCTAATACTCCTATATCACTCTCATTCTCTCCCTACTTTTCACAAATTTCCCTTTTTATTTTATTAATATATCAATTACTCAAAGGCCCCACTTGCACCCTAAATTAATTAACCAAAAAAAATTCAATAAAATTAAGTGATTGATATGGATAAAATTAATTTTATATAGTAAAATAGAATATTTTTTATTTTTTAAAATATAAAAACATTAATTACATCACCAATAACATATGATTTTCTCTCTTTTATTTACTTTGAATTCCATATTTGGTTTTGACACATTTAATGATCTACGTTTTTAATTTTTAAATATCTTTAATTATGTTTGAATGAAAAATTATTAAAAGTAATTAATTGACGGAATCAATTATTTTTTGCAATATTAATTGTTTACGTGATTGTTTTTAGTAAATTGCAATGTATGTACGTTGTAGTAATATAATTTCTCCATTTTACTATAATTGTTATAATTGCGTGTTTTCAACCAAAAAATTAAGCTGATGGTTGAGGGCTCATGATATATAATATACTCTAACACCCCACTCACACAAGAGATCTTTGGGCTAAAAGTATGGATGCAGCACAAACCCTTTACATACCTGGTGCTAAATATTCCACTTAAATGACAAATGATTGAAATTCGAACCCATGAGCTATTATTACGTTAGCTTATACCATATCAATGAACTAGAAGTTGATGGTTGTCAAGGAACAACTCAAATGTAATATGCTCTAACACGCTCTCTTATACGAGAGCCCTTTGACCTAGAAGTGTGGATGCAACACTCAGTTTAGGCCCTCCTCATAGCTTGTGCTAAATATTCCATTTAAATGAAGGGTGGTTGAGATTCGAACATGTAACCTCTTATCACTTTAACTGCTGATACCATGTCAAGGAACCAGCTCAACTAAGCATTGATATTGATAGTAAAATTTACTTCACTTTAAATTGGAAGTATTTCATAAAATTCTGTGTGTTTATTGTAAATTAATTAATATGTTTATTTAAAATTTAATAATAAAAAGCTGATACTATGAGATTCAGTGTGTTTGACTGTGGAGTAGGTTCAGTTGGAAAAGGGCAGAGCATGCAGAAAAGCAATTGATCAGAGAAAAAGAAAAAAATAAACTACTTGCATTCTGCTTACAACCTAAGGAAACACATTACTATCAACTCTTCTAAGACTCACTCTTAGCTAATTTACTATTATAACTCCAAAAAATTGCATCTAATAATTTTTGTAATTCAATTTCTTTTATTTTATTATTATTATTAGGCATTGGATAATCAATTTAATTAATTAATATATTCATTATGTATTCATTTAATTTATGTATGTATATCTTCTTTTTGTTTCTCTTATAACTTTCTCTTTTGATAAAAACATTGTCATTCGATCTTTTTCAGACTCTAAATATAGTTTTTTTGAATAGGACGTATTCTGATCCCTCCAATTCAGTACTAATAATTTGTATTTTATTATTAATTTATAAGTTAAACATATTCAAGTGGGATTGATCTTGTTTAATTCGTCTCAATGTGAGGATTATTTATATCAATTTCTCATAATTTTTAATTATACACAACTAGAGATATCGACGATTGAATAAGTGCATGAACAGAGTGCATAAAGCAAATGGGACATTAATAGTGAATTGGAGGGAGTATCAAACATGAACTCAGTGGTGGATCTGATGTCAATTTAAGTATAATTCACGAACTGGATTTTAATCTCTAGTCACATATGTGATAGACTATACTAACAACTTAATCTATGGCATATTTACTTTCGAATTTAAGTGTTTTCAACTGACCTCAATGACGTCACACTAAATCTGCCACTGGACATTATGACGATGATCCAAATAAAATATTATATTTATAATATGGATTGAGTTGGACCATCACCCCTTCCCACACCCTTGTCTCTCTAATCATCAATCTCATTAGAGGTTTAGAATCTTTACAGCTGTTACTTTAATGAAATGGAATTGAAGATTTAGATTCTAAGATATAGAAGTAGTATGGAATAATGCTAGTACTGTCAGTTGATAATATTATATTTTCATGTTTTTTATTTAAAATGTTTATGACATGGTCACATGCTTATGAGTCATGATTCATGCCAGATATAATCCTCTTGTGACACTACTGTAAGATTTGCCATCAGAGCTGAGGAGTATTTCGGCCCGTTTGGTTAGTAGTACTAAATGACGATAATGGAAATGATATATAGTGTAAAAATTCATCAAAAGTTTCATATCATTTCCGTGGTAATGAAACTTTGATTAAAAAAGGTTTTTTTGTTTACAAATTTGTAGTTGGACAAGCATGACCATCAAGGTAACTAAGAGATTTGTCGATGAATATTACACTTATTTTTCATTCCCATGACTATCATTTATTACCATCTACCAAAAGGGCCGAAATATGTCTCTTATATTATGCCTAAAAATTTTGAGTGAAATTCAATGAAAAAGAAAATTGAGCTAAAGAATAAGATAAAATAATAAATAATAAAATGATGAAGTGAGTTTTTGTTGAAAAATATGAGGAAGATTTCACGTCGCTAAAAAGATATATAATTGTGTAGAATGCTTGGGTGAATCTCATAATACCATATGGTTTTGGAAGAGTGAAACTCTTCATGTGTTATATGCAAGTCAATGCTCATAATCCGTGGGTTTGTCGGTCCAAATCCATGGATTTCCCGTGGGTGTGTCCACACAAGTGGGCCTATATAATGATATAGTGAGACGAATTGTCAAGCATAAGATCCATTAAGGGTGAAACTAGTGAAACTGATGAGCATTCAGTAAGTCTCATGGGAGATGGTCTATTCTATAGACGGAATCCATGAAGCCCAGCCCAAAATATAACATAGTATATTTGGGGTTATAATAACTTATATTTGGGGTTATAGAATAGTATATTCGAGGTTATAATACCTTACATTTAAGATTATAACATAATATAATTGATATTATAATAAAAAAAATCAGTTAAGGGAAATGGGCTGGCCCAATTTTGTGGTCTATCCTATAGACCGTCTCTTGTGAGATTTTGTGATGAGCATTTGTTATATTTTTGTCAAGCATGTGTTTTGAGTTTTAAGGGTGAAACTAGTCGGATAATCAGATAGGGTCAGCTTTTGTCAAGCATAAGATCCATTAAGAGTTTCTTAATAATTCAACCTTGTGAAACTGATGAGCATTTGTTATACCACAAGGATGGATGGGCCGGGATGAGAGAAAATTAAAATAAATTGTTGAAGTTAAATTTTAAAATATACTACGAATTCACACTACTTAAAAAACATTTTTATTTTGTTAAGCCAAAGTAATCAATTAATGAATATATTACTTTGGCTTAATGATATTAAAAAATTCTTTTGAGTCATGTGAATTCTTGATATTTTCAAAAACTAAAGAATTTACAAATTAAAATTATTTTTGTCAAGTCATGTAAATTCGTAATATCTTACTTTTTCATCGGTTAATTTACAATTCAATATTGATGGTTAATAACAAATTTATTTATTTCTAATTTCAAACATCATCTTGCCATATTTTTTATGAATCCATAAAAAAAGGGTGGCCATGAATTGATTAAAAAAATCCCTAATTACAATGATATACAATTTATTTTAACAAATAGAAAAAACAAAAATACAAAAAGATTAAAAAGGCTTTATTAAAATCAGGTGAATGGGCATTGAAACGGTTATTGAATTGTTGCTTTCAATATTTGTGCCACCAATTGGAGTTTTTCTTCGTTTTGGCATCAAAGTAATTTACTTTTCCTTTTATTTTACATTGAAAATCAAACAAATTATATTGGATTTTATTTTATTTGAAGCATATATTACTTTTTTCGAGTAATATTCTTGGTTTAATTTTGATTTATTATTCTCTTTTTTTACCTACCCTATAATTTAAAATATTGAATTAATAATTTTATTTCTATTTCTTTGCAGATTGAGTTTTGGATATGCTTGGTATTGACACTATGTGGATATATTCCAGGAATTATTTACGCAGTTTATGTTTTAGTGGTGTAAATAAATTTTGTTTACATGTACATTTGAAGATATATGTGTATAGTTTTTGATAGAAACATGGTGACTTTTACAAATGTTTTTATTGTAGAATTAGGGTTGTTTAGCAAATGACTATTAGTTGAAGTTGTTGGATGGTTTAATATGCTGAAATATTGCATGGTAAGCCAATTGTTTAAACCCAGTGCTATATAAATGTTAGGTAAATATTATTATTTGTTAGTTGTTTGTTATTTATTTGAAAAAAGTTGGCTAAAAGTCAAAAATCAATAAAAATAAGGAAAAATTGCTTCTAAAAAGCCAACATTTTGGCCATTTGCAAATAAAGAGTCAACGTTTCATTTATTCAATAAAAAGACAACCTTTGTCTCATTTTTGCAAATAAAGAGTCAACGTTTCATTTATTCAATAAATTTAGAGTTGAAAACTTACCAGCTACATTGAATAAATGAAACGTTGACTCTTTATTTGCAAAAATGAGACAAAGGTTGTCTTTTTATTGAATAAATAAAACGTTAACTCTTTATTTGCAGATGGACACAAGATTGACTTTTTAGAAACAATTTTTCCTAAAAATAATTATATAGAGGGACTTTTTTGTTCTGACTTAAAAGTCATTTACCAAACACTTTTATTAATATTTGATACACCCAAAAACCTAAAGCCAAAAGGCAACAAATTGGCAATTGCCAAACACTTCAAATATTTAATTCTTTGTATTTTAATATTGACTATGGGTATATTAACCTTGTATGAGAAGTTCTTGTTGATAAAAAAATCATTTCCAATTAATGAAGAATTAGATGTATTATTATTATTATTCATTTTTTGATATAAATTATCTAAAAAAAGCACGATATAATTTTTTGATTTCTATTGATATAAAATAGCTAAAAAAAACTAAGTTTGAAGATATGAAAAAACAATTTTCTAAAAAAAAAATTGTTGAGAATAATCCTACTAATTGACATTTTATTGTAAATAATCTCTACTACTGCTTATTCATAAATAATCCAATCTTTTAAGTTTTAACGTTTTTTGCTCAAAGCATCCCCACCAAAAAACTGTCTGGCATTTAGTTTCTTCACACATGCTCAAATCACTCTCTCAACACTTGTTAAAAGTATATGGTATGCCAAAGATTTACTTGAAAAATATGTATTTGGTTTGTTTCAATTAAGATAATATTTGATTTTTTTGAAAATTGCTCTTTAATATGGCATTATTTTAGAGACAACTACAAAATACCGTCTTTCACTGAGACGACTTTAAAATAAAATGTTTATAGACTAATTTTCCTAATGTATGAGCTACTCTAGTGATAGATCGTTTCTCGGTGAAACAACCTCAAATAAAAAAAATCATATTACATCCTATATTTTAGATAAACTATTTAACCCATGCATAAAGTGCGACTTTCAATGATTCCGTCTCATACAAAAATCAAAATTTGTGTTAACCAAAATACGAACGTGCTTTATGATGAAACTGACTCATAAAACAATTTGGGTTTTAGAAAAATTACTCCAATTGGGCCGTAGACTTGATTTGCCACTTTAAGCATCAATCTCAAAAGAAATCCTGAGCCCAAATCATGGAAAAGGCCCAAAGATTTAATTTGAACAAAACAATAATTTTCATTTGTTATTTTATACAATTTTTAATGTATTTCTTTGAGATATAAATGAATTTAATAAAAAATTATAAAAAGTATATAGTAAAATTTCATACGTCGAGAGGAATTTAACAAGATCAAGTGGGATGGCCTAAGATGTATGACTGGCCTAAACCTAGTAAATTATTTTTATTTTTTAAATTCTTACATTTCAATTTCAAGACTTAATAGTCACTTAAAATACCAATTTAAAGACTGTATATCGACTAACTAATCTAATTAATATAAACTATAGAAAAAATAAGAATGTGTGCTTCTTGTTTAGAGGTCATCTCTTTGAAAGACAGTCTCTCACAAGACAAGAGTAGTTGTTTGGCTTTTTAAATCTCACAAATTCTCATACGGGACGGTCTCACGGTGAGACCATCTTAATTGGGTTATATACATTTATTTTTAAAATGATGACTTTTTATAGTCTTAAATTTATCACTTATAATTTTAAAGTGATCACTTACGATTTTAAAGTGATCATTTATAATATGAACTTGTTTTATGGTGAAACGCTCTCAAATAAAACAGGTTGTTTAAATCTTAAAAATTATATAAAAATAAATAATTGGGGTTTGGGCCGATCCAATAAGATTAACTCACATCCAAATTCCAAAGGGATGGAGTATAAAAGAAATCAAAACTCAGATTTTAGGGTTTATCTTCCCCAATTGTCATCGCGAACTTGGTGGTCTTCTTCCTCGCCTCTTCATTCTTCAGCACTGTCGTCAAATCTCCACAACTAGCAATCATGGGGTTAGTCTACCTCTCTCTTTAATGTTAAAGCTTTCTTGATTTTTGTTTGTCTAATACTAGCTTGTTTTGCTTCTATGTTGAGCGTTTTTGTCGAATAAAAATGGGCATAATTATGAATATTTCTAGGGTTATTGCTCGTTTGTTGGTCATATTTTGAATATTAGAAGATTTTTTTCGATTAAAAAATCATCGTATATTGATAATAGAACTAAGTTGATTAATTAGGAAGCTGTTTGATCAGTTTTTTAATGAAACGGACGAGATGTTTGAAGGTTTAAGGTTTGCAAGGTATTCTATTGAATTTATTCACTTTTAGTATGTGAGATGAAGGTAAACATAAATTTTCTTCGAAAAATTTCGAAGAAAATTTTATTTGATAAACAACTTAAGATTTAATTGCCTTTTCTATTGTTGATAATAGAGTTTAGTAGATTAAGTTTACTTTTTTCTCCGTATCTACATCATATAGATGTATTGTTTTGAAGAATCTATGACAATGCTGAATTCTTTGGATGTTAAGTTGTTTCCTGTTCTATTTTTTCCATTGAGGTTTCTTTTTATTCATTTGTAATTGAACGTTGTACAATGTAGGAAGACAAGGGGAATGGGAGCTGCCCGTAAGCTGAAATCCCACCGTAGAAGGCAGAGGTGGGCTGACAAATCTTACAAGAAGTCGCATCTTGGAAATGAATGGAAGAAACCATTTGCTGGATCTTCTCATGCCAAGGGAATTGTCTTGGAGAAAATGTAGGATCATGTTAATTTTGTTCACTTATTATGAATATGTAGTGTGCTTTGTTAGGGAACTCAAACTTGAGATTTTTGATGTAGTGGTATTGAAGCTAAGCAGCCAAACTCTGCTATTAGAAAGTGTGCTCGTGTGCAGCTCATTAAGAATGGAAAAAAGATCGCCGCTTTTGTGCCTAATGATGGTTGCTTGAATTTCATTGAAGAAAATGTAAGTACATTTATTTTCTCAAATTTGATTTTTCCTGTATCACTATTTCTTTGCGAAGTTACTGAAATGATTCTTAGTTCAGCCCAAACTTAGGAATAAGATCTAGTAATAATTGACATACATTTACAACACTTCATTAGAAAGTATGTGAGGTGAATCATTGTTTATTGTTGGAAAAGTTCTTTTAATTGCATTAGGGGCGTTGATATCTTGGCATGTTTCCTATAGGCTAGGGTGATTTTATGTTTCTCTTTCCGTGCTTCCGAATACTCTACATTGTTTATAACCGTCCTACAAGAATTGTGTAATATTGTACCTCTTTGTTACAATTTCCATTGACTAACGTTGATGGTTGACTCGGAGTGTGTTTTGTACAAACCCCACACACCTTTTTCTGGCAACGATCCATTCCTTTGTCACAACAACCACTTCACAATTAGCATATTTTACTCACCACCATAGAGAAAACAAGAATGCATTGTATTGTATCTGTTGAGTTGTAAAGTGTTTAAAGTTTTTGAATTGATGCTTGTTCGATAATAGATTTGTATCCACATTGTGAGTAGGTTTAAGTGATTTTTCATGGTCTCATCAAATAATTGGTGGTACGATAATCGCATCATTCAAGATGTGTCAGTTTATCATCGATACTACATCACTGGAAAGATCACCACAATTGAGACTTAGAACTGAATTTTTGCACTATGCATACTGCACATTCAACAACCATCAATTCTTAGCACTAGCTTTGAATATTTAATCTCCAACATTAACCATTTTCTTTAAATGATAAAGAGATAGCACTTAAATATCTTTTAAAAAGCACCAAATATGGTTTACCAACCTTGTATAGCAGGTTACAATGTTCATAACAAGTAACTAATGCAATTGGTGTTAATGTGAGGTCAATATCATAATTACAATCCAAAACGTAATTTATGGTCTTTTTCTATTTATCTCGATTCTTCTTAAGGTGCAAAAACCCTATATATATCTAGCTAATGCTACCAGAAGAAATTACTTGCAAGGCCTCAAGATCTTCTAGAGTATTGGTGGTTTGTTATTGAAGGTGGGATCAAGAATTCAAGATGAAGTTAGAGTATCTTATGGCATTGGGGAGGACAGGAGATATAGCTTACAGAGGAGAGAGAAAGAGAGATTGTATGAAGGAGTGAGAGAGAAGGATGACAACATCCATTAGGTGGGGAAATGCGATGGATTTGAATTTCAAGCAGTATTAGTAGCTGACTAGCTTCCTCCTTTGTTTTGTGTTTCTTCTTGCTTTGAGTTCCAATTTCAAGCTTCGTAACCCTTTCTCTTCTTTGTTAGCCTTTTAAATTCTTTTAGAGTTATAATGGCTTCCTCCATGCTTATTTTTATGACTTTGAAACTGTTGCCGTCTTTCTTAACAAGTTGGATTGGATTACTCACCCATATATGTTAAGACGGTTATGGTTGCCACAAGTGCCTTGTCTAGGAAACATAGCTCTCAAGAGACAAGCATAAACATCATTAGTCTTTGGTTTTGGCTTCTGTTTGTGTTTTAATTTGGGGTGATACCTCTGCAACGAGCCTAACATACTCCTGCCTTGTATTTCACTTGGTACAGCTCTAATTTGCCGGAACAAAGGCAGTCCATAGAGTTGGGGAGTAGTAACATTAGTGTATTAGTTATAATTTCCCAGTTAATATAGTGGTTGAACTGTTTTTGGTGACACGTAATAAACAAAAATAAATTTGTGCCTATGTCACTTGAACTCGGGTACTGACAGATACATCTATATATCAATTTTACGCATAAAATGAAGTGTCTAAGTGCCATACAAATGTCCCAGCATCAAGGATCGGACGTAAGTACGTGAAGCAAAATGAAGAGTCGAAGTAATCTATGCAAGTGTTTTAATTAAGCAGTTGCTTCGTACATGTGTTCTGCTCAACTTATGTTTTCATAGTAATCAATGTATTTCTTCCGTGTTGAGGTTTCGTTGTCGACTTATCTAGTCTTGTGCTCTGTATCCTGCCCACTTATTCAAATATGAATTGTGCAGGACGAGGTGCTGATTGCTGGATTCGGTCGTAAAGGACACGCCGTGGGAGATATCCCTGGAGTCCGATTTAAGGTCGTCAAGGTTGCTGGTGTTTCTCTTCTAGCCCTCTTCAAGGAAAAGAAGGAAAAACCCAGGTCTTAAGTTGAAGGTGTTAAGACTTCTTAAATTTTGTTTACTTAAAATGAAGTAATCACTCAATTGGATACCAACTCAAGAACTTTTGTTTTGTGTTCTAGGCATGTTTCTTTTGTTAAAAGATAATTTTTAATATTCTATCTTAGTATCATCACTTATCATATCATTATGATTTATGTGCATGTTTATCATAGTTCCTATCCAGTTGATCTTGTGTATTTCTCATACCCATGTTATGTGTCGGTAAGGATACCTAAGTTCCTTTTTATCTTGTTCCTTTCCAACTTCAAGTGCTTCCAACTTTTTCTTCGTCATCATCATCATGCTCGAAGCCAGGTTATGGGTGAGGAAAGGTGACAGATGATTCATACCCATATCCCCTTGAAAGAAAATACCAGAGAAAAATCGTCAATTTTACCCTAAAAGGTGAAAACCCCGCATAAATTGGAATAAAACTAAACATTGTTGCTTCTAACTCTAACAACATAAAATGTGGCCAGTGATTATACCTATATAGCTTATACTTCATCTCTCTATTTTATGTTCCTTTCTTCTACTACTATGTTTAATGGGGTAAATCTCAGAATTACCGCATGAATTTTAAAAATTTAATCAAAAAACATTTTGATTCATCTCATCTAGGGGCTTGTTAGATTCTGATCACTTAAATTTCATTAGTGTTTATTGCTTGCTTGGTTGACTTAAATCCTCTTTCTCATCATCCAAATTCCAAAGTGACTTCTCCAAGTACCACATTTTAGGAACAATACATGTTGGGGTGGCCCTGATTTTTATTATTTCTGTCAATGTTTATACCATGATTCAATGGCCACACGTAGACTACTAATTAGATTACAATTACAAATAACTGTTATTTACTAAGACCATCTCTCAGCTCGTCTTGTATGAGACCATCTCATCATGAGACAAGACCATATAATAGTCTATTTTTTTCAATTAAGTCTTGAACACATAAGTAATCATATTAATGTTATAGGTAATCATTCTAAGACTATAAAAAATATTTATATCAAAATTATAAGTGATTATTTTAACGTTATAAATAATCATTTTAAGACAAATAATATATATTACGACAGCCCAATAGAGAATTAGAAATGATCTTATTGTGGGACCGTTTCATTTAAGAATTATTATATAATTATATATATAAAACTAAAAGTATACCTATTCATTCTCAAATTTGGTATAATCATCATGGTCATAGCCAACCTTTTTCATGGGTCATTCTAACTAGTATGTTGTATGTACGAAGCAAATGAGTATTAGGGCGTGTCATGGAGTATAGATCGTGTAATTCCTTATACCCACCAACTTGCTACTTATTCACTACTTATAGAAGGTTAGATTTGTCATACATGATCATATATTTATTATCCACTCAATACCACTAATTTGACAATAACACTTCCACCAAATTAATTTTGGTAGTTATAAAATCGGAAAAAACTTTGTTTACTCACTGGATAAATTACCCATCTGAAATAGTATTGAAAATATAAAGATATAAGCATTTATTACTAACAATTACATATCAAAAACATATTTTATTATTTATATAACTAATTATCAATCGCCATCTCACATCAGTAAACTACCCAGTGAATAGATGTAGCTAAGCTCATATATTGCAGTGAAGTAGTTATAAAAAATATTAAACAGTTGTAAGATTTAGTAGAGTATTATCGACAAAACTATTTTTGAAATACGTAATGTAGCTAGCGAATCATATAGAATTGACCATAATAGTATATGAAGCAAAATCAGAAGTTCCGATATTTAAGGTTGGCCAATAGAGGAGGGCAAGAGGAAAATTCTTAACATATATTGTTTATGCCTTTTTAGGGCAACCTTTGGCAACTGTCAACAGCCAAATTGACACAAGGTTGATCCATTTGCTTAAAATAGGAAAACAAGTATGGAGATAAAGATTGTGTTTTACTTATTTACCTAATTCAGGAATTTATTTTTGTAGATGATTTTGGCAACTTAATTATTTCCTATTAACTATACATAATACTACCTCCGAATCAGTTTAGATGTCCCATTTCCTTATTTGGCAAAATCATACCAATTGTCTCATTTCCTTTTTCACAAATTCTTATGTGAGACCGTCTATTATAAAGACGGCTCTCAAAAGCCCAGTCCAATTCCAAATATATATTGTTACAACTTACAACTCTAAATATAGATTTGTATATCCAAATATATATTGTTACAACTCTAAATATAATACTCCCTCCGAATCAGTTTAGATGTCCCAGTTCCTTTTTTTGTCTATCCTTTTTTTTACCTAAATTCTCCCACTTTTCCAATTTCCAATGCCCAACTACCACCTTTACAATCAATTTAATCAATTAAAATACCCAACTACCACCTTTTTAATGGACCCCATTCAACCCTTAAAATCCGTGAAATCCCAAATGGGACATCTAAACTGATTCGAAGGGAGTAATAAGTAATAGTACTCTATTTGTAATTTGTCTATGTTTGTTCAATAACCTCTCATAAAAATTATTTATAATATATAATTTGTAATTTGATTGATTTATTTATTCATATTGAGCAAAAAATTCTCACAAATTTATAATTTGTTTATAAAAACACTACCTAATTTGCTTGTAACATGTACATGATCCTTCATCCTAAACAAAAGTAGACTAGCCAATAAATGTTAGACTAAAGATTTAGTATAATTTTGATTTGATTCTAGATCCACAAGTAATTAATGGGTTTGAGTCTAGATCTGCGTACGAGTCTGATTGAAGCTAACAATGATCATCACTAAGTAAAACACATTATATAGTCAAAAATAAGACAAATTTTAATTTGATAGTTGTTGCATATTGAAGACAAAAAAATATACAAATCAAAACAATGTATATAAATTCCTTTAAAGGTATTATTTATTTAAAGTTGGTTGGACTAATATAGTGAAATTGAGAGTATCATATAGAAATCACAAGTTGTACTTGTTGATAACTACTCTATATTGTCACTCAAATCTCTAAAATTTAATTTTTAAATTGTTGGTTAGACAGAAAGATAAAAGCTAGTTGAGAATCAAACACAAAATATATATACCGAATAAAGTGATACTTGAAGCAGTAATCGAGATAAAAGCTGATTTATCATCATTATATCTAGTGTATTTCGCTCATATGATTATCATTTAAAAATGGAAAGAATGCGGAACTCTGTCCATAAAGAAGAATGCAGCCTAAAAATATCTCGACTGAGCTAATTCTCCTTTATTTTAATTTAACAATGACCTTAATTAAATATTCCATGATAAAAAATATGATTAAAGTGGGTGACCTTATTGTTAATCCTATGTCGTTTTGCCATTGTTTTATTCCTACTCTCAATAGTTTAAAAAGTAGTAGTTTAACATAGAAAGAACCACAATAATTATTTGCATATCAAAGACTTAATAAATAGTGGCCCATTTTGACAACTCAAAATCTAATAAAATCATGGTATTGGGCCAAGCAAGGCTAGTTGCATCATTTTGCCATCATCTTTTACAATAGAATATTCATTAATTTAATGTCATTTTCTTACTTTTGAAGTCAAAAATATAATATATTTTTTCCTAACTTGAAAATTAATTATTTTAATTATTGTTAGGTTAGATACTCCTTAAAATGATGGACATGGACTACCTTTTGAAAAAAAAATGGTGAAACTTTATGTCAATTGTGAAAATTTAATTGATGTTAGCAATATGGAAGTATTCCACTTTAGCCCTTTGCATCTTTTTTTAGTTCTTATCTTTTAACTTTGAGCAAAATATCTTTGCTCTCTTGTGTTTCAAGTATTATGAGATAATATTTCTAGTTTTTATCTTTTATCTTTTGTTATTGTAATTTATGAAGTTAACAAAGTAATAAAATGTAGTCTATGAGCGCCGGGGACTCTTTTGACCGCCCATTCTTTATGGGTATGAGACGCCACGTCGTTTATCTTTCCTCCTCAGACCCTGACCATAGATATAGACATATAATCTATGAGCGGGATACACTGGGTATAATGATGATAATATGATGATGAATAAAGTAACAAAATATGGTATTGATGATAGCATAGTATACGTTTAATTTAAATTTGGGATAATTTGTGTGCAAAAACTCGATTTGGATTCAAATGATGTATAATTCTAAATTTTGAAAATAAACATAATTCGAGAACATACTGGACAAGTCTAACAATTCGTCTGATGTCATAAAAAAGGATAATGGAGAGTTTGGGAATATGTTGTCTTAAAATGACGGGTTAGCATACATATTGAGGTATAGAAATGTCTAAGTCTGATGGGAGTTACTTAGCTAACTGATTTATACAAAAAGATTTGGAGGGCAAATAAGGTGCTAAACGAATAGAGAAGTACTCTAATACCTATTTAGAAGAACAAAAGGGGTGTTCAAGATTGCTCCAACTATTGAGGAATAAAACTCATGAGTCGTACTACGAAGCTATGAGAAAGATTGATAGAACTACATGTGAGGAGTAGGGATGGATCTGGGTTTGGTCCAGCAAGACCCAGATCAAGACCCTAATGTTTTTATTAGACTCAGACCCGGATTCGTAGGGTCTAAAAATTTTGGACTTGGATCCAGACTCTTAGGGTCTGGCGGCTGGCGGGTCTAAGTCTTGATCTGGGTTCAAAACAATTTTATTTTTTTTCTAAATTTTTTTAAAAGTATATTATGAAGTACAAATTTCGACCATTTACATAAAAGTATTTAAACATTTTCGACTAACGAGGATCTTCTAATACATTATATTACTTGAGCGAAATATATGAAGTTTTTCAACATTCAATTCTTATAACGAAATATTTATCAAATATTTAATTCTTAAAGTATAGATACAACAATCACATTTTAAATTATATGAACCGACAAAGTTCAAAATCACGCAATGTTAAAAAATATACCAAAATTTCAAATGAAACAAATAAATAAACATGATAGCTAATATATAATTTTTTTAAGGGAAATTCCACGTGGTAACCCTGAGGTTTTGGGTTTGCCACGTGGTAACCAAAACTTTTAAAAAATCCACGCGGTAACCCTGAGGTTTACGTAAATGTTTCATCATGACCTTTTTGCACATAAAAACGTTAACAAGCGTTAATTTTTAAGCTTTATGGCTGTTGTATGCATATTTATGCGACTCAACATTCGAAATGTCATCATTTTGAATCTTTTCCTCCAAAATATAACCCTCAAATCTACCATTTTTCATCCAAATCATATTTTTAATCCCCAAATCCAAAGATAGTAGAGTTTGGGTTTATATTTTGGGGAAAATGGTTGAGCCGCATATATAGGCGTACAACAGCCTTAAAGTTTCGAAATTAATGTTTCTTAACGTTTTGCTAACATTTTAAGTGCAAAAAGGTCATGGTGGAACAATTTGGTAAACCTCAGGGTTACCATGTGGATTTTTTAAAAGTTTTGGTTACCACGTGGAAAACCCAAAAACTCAGGGTTACCACGTGGAATTTCCCTTTTTTTAAATAAAAGATGAAAATGGGTACATAGGTCGAATTTGGGTCTCAAACGTGTAGACCCAGACCCTAAGGTCATGGACCCCAATCCGACCCGAATCCATAGGGTCTGAAAATAGGTAGACATAAACCCTTAAAATTAGGGTCTGGTCAGGTCTAGACCCTTAGGGTCCAAGACCCGTGCCCATCCTAGTGAGGAGATGTATCAAGATATAAGTGAATCGATGTAGATTAATGCCTGAAAGTTCTACAATGAAACAATTCATCTGTTGAGACAAATGATAGAAAACTATGAAACTAGAAAAAAGAACTTGCGCATGGTATTCATTGACTTAAAATAACATACGACAAGGTACAAGAAAAAGTGTTTTGGTGGACAATGATAAGGAAAGGTAAAACTAGGAAATACATTAATATAGTTGAAGATTTGTATTGAGACATGGAGAAAAATATTAGAACATATGGAGGGACAAGACAACAAATTTTCAATAACAATGGACTTTCACCAAGGTTTGAGCCTAAGCTCTTTTCTTTTTGCAACAGTTCTAGATGAGATAACTCGCTCATTCCATACAAATGTATAATAAATAACAAGAAAATGCTAATAAAGCAACCCATTTTTTAGTTGACTTTTTTGACTAAACTATGAATGGTCATTGTTTCTAGCATCTGACTTTTTTGACTAAACTATGAATGGTCATTGTTTCTAGCATCAACATATTCTTTGTTTCTAGTTTGAAGTGAGATATGCTTAGTAGAATTTTTAAAATTAGAGGTTTTAGCCATCGGGTTGATTTAAGGTTAGATATTTTTAGTTGTTTGAAATCGAATTTTATATCAATATTTTATTTTACATAATCGTAAATTATTTTTAACCCTGCATCGAATCAGATTCAGCTATAAGATCGAGTAAAATTTAAATTATCGAGCCCGTTTTAAACACCTTAATACATGCAATTTTGAATACTAAAAACTACGCTCTTCGTCTGAGGGAGTAGTTAAGTGTTTTTGTCTTATTACATGCCAAACACTTTGAATAGTATCCAACTTTAACCTATAGCTGTTAAGCACAAAGTGGAGATTACTTAATTTATGTATTTTTTTTAGTAAACTAATGAATCAATTAAATATAGGTTGCCAATATACAGTACTACCTTCTATTCAGCCTAATTGTCTGATTTGGTTTTTTTACTTGTCGAGACAACATTTTAACCCTTAATATCTCAAATTATGTTTAATTAAAAATTATAAAAATTTGATATTATTAACCCTTAATATCTTCAAAAAAGTATAAAAATTTGACATTAATAACCCTTGTATTGAGACGAATCAAACCTATTAAGCACAAAGGGGAGATTACTTAATTTATGTATTTTTTTTAGTAAACTAATGAATCATTTAAATATAGGTTGCCGGTATGTAGTACTACCTCCTATTCAGCCTAATTGTCTCATTTATTTTTTTGCACTAGCCGAGGCAATATTTTAACCCTTAATATCTCAAATTCTGTTTAATTAAAAATTAAAAAAAATTGATATTATTAACCCTTAATATCTTCAAAAAAATTATAAAAATTTGATGTTAATAACCTTTGTATTGAGACGAATCAAACAAGATCTCACATGACTATGTTTTAACTTATAGATTAAGAGTAAAATACAAATTAAGAGTGATAAGTGAATAGTGTCCAAAAATAAATGAGACATTTGGGCTGAATAGGAGGGAGTATATGAGTATGTAATGGAGTATGTTATATTATTGATATATCATTAAATAATTTGCTATTTAACAATGTGGGATTATACATTATCTGATTTAAAAAAGTGGCGGAACTTAATTTATTACTATTGTAGCCTTATAATTAATAGTATGTTTTATTATTGACATATCATTAAATAATTTGCTATATAAAATGAATAATTTGCTATTTAACAAGAAAATGTTTTATTATTGATATGTCATTAAATAATTTGCTATATAGGAGTATGTAATGACTAATGAATAATTTGCTATTTAACAATAATGGAGTATGTTTTATTATTGATATGTCATTAAATAATTATTTAATGACATATCAATAGTAGATTATTTAATTTGATATTTAACAATGAATAATTTGCTATTTAACAAGAAAATAAATAGTAAATTAATAGTATATTTTATTATTGATATGTCATTAAATAATTTGCTATTTAATTAACAAGAACATGTTTTATTATTGATATGTCATTAAATAATTTGCTATATAGGAGTATGTATTGAATAATTTGCTGTTTAACAATAATGGAGTATGTTTTATTATTGATATGCTATTAAATAATTATTTAGTGACATATCAATAGTAAATTATTTAATTTGCTACTCATTTAACAATGAATAATTTGCTATTTAACAAGAAAATAAATAGTTTATTAATAGCATGCTTTATTATTGATATGTCATTAATAATTTGCTATTTAACAAGAAAATGTTTTATTATTGATATATGTCATTAAATAAATACTTAATTTATCATTAAATAAATATTGAGATTAATAGTCTAATCGGTCTAGTTATAATTTTTTATAATATGTGATTTAATTAATTAATTTTAGGTCATAACATGTACTTTTGAAGTCAAAATTCTTTTTTAAAAGTTATAACTTATCATTAATTGATCACTTTATACATAATTGATTATTTTAAGATTTGAATTAATCAATTAACGTCGAATTTGAAAATTTTAAAATAATTGATCCATTTAGGCTTATAAACTTGTAAGTAAAAATTGACCACTTTTAGGTCTGAGTTTAATTTTTAATTGATTTTCTTTTAAGAGTCATAACTGATCATTGAATTGGTCACTTTATAATTAATTATTTTAAGATATGAGTCGATCACTTTAACGTGGAAATTGAAGATTAGAAATAATTGATCCATGTATGTTTATAAACATTTAAAATTATAAACTTGTAAGTAGAAATTGGTTACCTCAATATCAAAATTGCTCACTTTTTGGTCAATTTTTTTTTTTTTTTAATTTTAATTGATCTTTTTAAGGTTTACTTTGAGTTGAAATTGATAACTTAAATGTCAAAAATTGAATTTTATTTTTATTATTTAGGTTTTGGACCTTTTTTATATTTTATTTTTTGGTTTTTGGACTAACCCAATTGTACCACTTTATATTTAGGCGGTCTCTCCCAAGGTTTTACATCACATCGTCATTATAATCATATCCAATGTATCCCACCCGAATTATAAGTAGAATATAAGAGAGAAAAAAGGCGACAACTCAAAATTTTGCGATAACATAAAATATCGTATTATCATTACAATAAAAAAATACTCCATATGATTTAATAGAGTATATTTTTAATTAGGGGTTAGAGTTTATATCTTTGCCCCCTAATTTTATTTTGTCTAATTAAATGACTTAACTCCGTCTAACTTATGAAACAAAGGTCAGCCATTGCTTTCAGCATTAATTTAGATGTTATAAAAAGGCTAGGGAATCTACTATAAACAAGAGAAAAGAGTATTAATTTTTTTTTCATAAATTCTTACTTGAGACCGTCTTTACAAAACACGTCTCAATATTGGGCCAATCCAATGTTTAAATTAAAAATAAAACTATATTTACTAAAAAAGGAAAGTGGGTTGGGCTCTTGAGAGCCGTCATTAGAAAAAACGATCTCTCAAGAGAGTACCTGTTTTTTTTGTGTAGATGGTGAAAATCAAAATTTTGTTAGTAACTATTATGTCAACCTATGATTCTAAAAGCATAGATTTGAGCTAGAGTTACACTTGTCAAAATTTGACTAATATGATTTTCAGTCAGTCACGATTGGAAATCAGAGGGTCATACCCGAAAATTTTAATTCGTGACCCAAAATTATAGCCCTGAAATTAGTGGGTCATGCCCGAAAATGATGAAAAATTTCAAACTTGACTGAAACACGAACTTAATCGTTTTGATCCGTTTTCAGTTTCACATCAACATATTTACTTGGGTCTCACTACATTTTTAGTAATATTTTGTTTTTACTCAATATTTCTTTTTTGTAGCCCTAAAATTGATATATTTTTTTTTGAAATATAAAAGTATTTTCTTCAAAAACAAAAATAATTATAATTTACTTTTTTTTTACAGAAAAATACAATGATAAGGAAAAAAGTAGAAAAACTATGAACAACTAGGCTGATTCTAACCCAATCTAAGTTAAAACTGATTCTATTCATAAATGACACTACCCAAACTCTCACAGTTTTCACAAGTCTAGTTGGAGTGTATTTGAATGTATTAGTTGATCTTTTCTAAAATTTGTAATACTATTTAAAGGAAATTTCATATACGTTTGGTTTCATCTTGTATCAATTGATATTTTCTAAATTGAACCAACTCAAAGTGATATGACTCACAATTCACTCGATCTACTGTATATTTTAACCAATAATTTTAATTACAAAGTCGTTTCTAATTCTGATTGGTTTGGATTGACCCAACCATATTTAAGAAAATTAAAAAATAATTTACTTACAACTAAAATTTTAGAACCCAAACCTAAATTCATTAATTAGGTAAGATAAGTTTAAAATCCAATGTTGTGAATTTGTGATTCTTGTTACTTGTTAGTTCACCATCACTTCCATAATTGGTGTACTAGAAAAGTTCCCTAATTGAATTTCTTGTACCTTTAAAATACATCATATCCTTCCAATTGAATGGCAATAAAAATTTATCCAATCCAAAGTAAAAATACATCATGATTGCAAATATTTCTTCTATTTTTATATATTCTTTTCAAATAAAATTTACAAATATTGTGTTAAATTCTGCCTATAATTTATCATCAATCTATATGAAAAAACATATTTAGGTGGAATTTTGATAAATTCGTCTCAATATATACTTTCTAAATATTAACTTTTTATAATTTTTACAAACTTACAATTAAAATTATTTTTAAGCTAAGTTTGCATTAGAATCTGAAAAAAATTTGAATAAAAAGAAAAAATAAAACTAGAGGGAGGACTACTCCACATTCTACACACCATCATCATCATCATCATCATCATCATCCTACCCAATATATCCCGCTCATAGAAAACTATGAGCAGGATCTGGGGCCCACATTCTACACCATCATTCCTTAATCCTTATCTTATCATCATGGTCTTTAGGCAAAGCAAACATCATTTCCAATTACTTGAAGCAATGCAACTTATCAAAATTATAACCTCATACTCAACATTCTTGAGTTAAGTAGTAACTTTTTCCACCTTACTCTCCTTTTGTCCAAAGCAATTAACCAAACAAATCATTGAAACTTTTACTCAATGGCGGATCAAGGATTTATATTGATTACGGTTAAATAAGTCAAAGTCAAAGTTGTCAACGTTAAACTCAATGATACCCATTATATTTTTAGCTATTGTAGTTCTTCTGTAGGTAGTTTTAGCTATTGTAGTTCTCCTGCATTAAGTTTTTGATCTCCAAGCAAGAGTGCTAACCAATTCTTCTCTGTGCAGGGCTCTCACCTTCTGGGGGTAAAACTGGCCGCTTTCCTCTAGTATTCCCCCTCAAGGGAGTATGAGTATGGATTGTCCGTCACTTTCCCTCACCCAGACCTTGTTTTTGAGTGGAATATTGGTTTGATGATGATGAATTAATAATCTTGTAGTTTGATTAAATTATAGATCAGAAACCTAGCAAAAGTCTAAATTAATTATTTTTTTTCAAATAATTATCCTCAACAAGATTTTATCTTGTATTATAATATATTTGAAATGATTTTATATTGGTTTTAATTTAGAACTTTTGTTGTAAACAAATATCTTAAATTTTTATCAAGAAAATTTAAAATCCAAGAAGGGTAACCATTCCGATGAATTTTCCTCTGCCCTGCATTTACATAACCCAAAAGAAAAATAAATAAAGAACTAAGTTCAAATTGCCTTACATTTGGCTTGAGCTTAGGGCTGAACATAGTTTGGTCTAAATCGTAAATCAAACCGGATCAAATCATAATTTTAATATTTGGTCTGGTCTACGGTCCAAACGGTCTGGTCTGGCTTTTTTTCAAAAAAAAATTACAATTTACGGTCTGATCCCAATTTTTTATTTTCAGACCAGACCAGATCCAGTCTGGAAAATTTCTAAACCGAAATTTTTTATCTGGTCTGACTTTAGTGTCAGACCAGACCAAACCGGACCGTGTGCACCCCTACTTGAGCTTTTTGAAGAATGTGTTTTCCTACAATAATTCAAGGGTTAAGAGTAAAGGATTATAAAAGTTTCTAAATAAATTTATAATTATGTAAAAATTAATATAAATATAAGACGTAATTTAACTCGACATGAAACATGTAACCTAAAACAATCGATTAACCATAACTAATACCTCTAATCTATCAATTCTTTGAGAAAAAATTGCGTGAACTTTGTTTTTCAAATACAATCACAACTCAAAACATCATCAAAGATTTAAATCACAACATACATCACATCCACTTTTTTGATTTGTTATTTTTCTTATCAAATTCAATCAATTAATTAATCTAGAGCCAGAAATTTACTACACCTTTCGATTAATTGAAACTTACGTATTTTTCTTTTTCCTCTATTTTATCAAATTTGCCGAGTTTTATTTTAGGTTATAACGTATATTCTATTTTATTCTATCGATTACATCCTTAAAATTTAGCACTTTCGCAGATTATTGTCTTAATGTTTATTTTTTGAAAAATACATTCACCAAAGAATCAAGGCCAAATCACTAAAGTCTGACCATTTTGGTGGTCAGAATTTTAAATGAAGTGGTCGACATTATGTGATTTTGACATGAATGATATAGACTTTGATAATTTGGTAACCGTAATTCATAAAAAATAAACATTAAGGATGTAATGTACTTCACAAAAGTCTAAAACTTTAAGATTGTAATTCACAAATTATTCATACATTTAATTTACACTTTATGGTTTTTCTGTTAATTTTCTATACAGTAGATTTACGGGTGTTCAAAATATACCCAAGGATCTGATATTTGGCCAACCTCAACCCGATTTGACCTGACTTAAAAATAAATTTCCAATTATGTAAAAATCAATGTGGACATAAAATTCGATTTTAAACGACCTAAGACACCTTATTCAAAATCAATTCAATAATCCGAATCAACGCCTCAAGTCAGATTTTAAACTTTAAGATTGTAATTTACAAATTATTCATACAATTAATTAAGTCACAATTTACGGCTTTTCCATTAAATTTCTATAGGGTAGATATACATGTGTTCAAAATACACCCAATGATCCGATATTTGCCCAACCTCAACCCAATTTGACCCGACTAAAAAATAAATTTAAAACTATGTAAAAATCAATGTGGACACAAAATCCGATTATAAACAACTTGAGACACCTAATCCAAAATCAACCCCGATGACCCAAATAAACACCTGAAGGCAGATTTAATGGGAGAGACTAGAGGTGTTCATTCGGGTCATCGGATCGATTTCGAATCAGATTTTTCGGGTCAGTTCAAAATCGGATTTTATGTTCACATTGACTTTTACATAATTGTAGATCCATTTTTAAGTCGGGTCAAATCGAATTCAGTTATAAAGTCATGTGTCTATCAGATCATCGGGTCTGTCTTGAACACCTCTGGGAGAGACACACATAGTAGAGCAAGTACAATGATTTTCTAGTTAGACAGTTTTGACAGTTATTCTGAAGAATGAGTCATTACAATTTCAGAAATAAAAGAGTGATTGTAACCTTGCAACATCATCTACAAATGAGATTACACATATAGTAATGTCATACTCTTATTGGATACACAAGTGGGTCCACTTAACAGTAACAGGTAATCTTCTTGACACGTGGCATGTTATGAAGGTCGCTTTTAAGCCATAGATAACATGCCAACACACTGCATACTTCAAAAATAGACAAATTTTATAGGCTTAAAAAGAGTACAACCAAAGAAACATAAAAACAAGGGAATATGTTGCATGATTGAGCTTTGTCACGTGGTTGTCACGAGGTTGGTTTTTGAAAGTGGCACTCAACTTGCCACTTCATGGGAAGGCTAGGCCTTTGACTTCCAAACAAATATATTTTTTTTTATTTGATTTTTAATTTTTTAAAATTAAATTGTATTTTTTTTATCATAATAATTAGATATATAGAAAGAGTAAAATTTAAAGTGCTTGATTATAATCAAAGTTAAAATTTTATTTGAGGATAGTGATTTCACGAAATAATACTTGATTCTCAAAATTTGATTCTTAAAGATGATTTAACAACACGCGATGATCAAAACAAAACAAAACAAAGCCAAATTCAACCATAGTTCAAACTAGTGGTACTAATAAGCTATTTTTAAAAATGCCGAAACCCACTAAATACGTAGCTATTTTTCGTATCTAAGTCAATATTTTAAATTTTATTTAGAACCTGGTCTAGTCAAAAACGATCAAATATTAAAATAATCGGACCAAATTAATTGGTTGACTCAAACTAAAATTATCCGAGCGAAACTAATCTATCCCGAAAATGACACTCTCAACTAGGGATGGAAATGAGTTGAATATGGGTCCGATGCAACTAGAACTAGATCCGCACCCATTTATCTAATGGACCCAGATTCATAGGGTCTAATAAATTTAAATCTAGACCCAGACCCTTAGGATCTGGCGGGTTTATTAGAGTTTGCATCTGATTCCCAAACAATATTTTGTTTTTTTTTCTAATTTTTGGAAGTTATAGAAGCACTATATAATTTTTGTTCATTCATATAAAAATTATTTTAAAGTTTTCAGCTAACAGGGATATTCTAAAACATTATTATTGTTGAGCGATCAAATATATGAATCTTTTTAACATTCACATTGCTAAAACGAGATATTCATCAAGTTTTTCCTAAGATGATCAAGATCTCGCTATCGACTTCTGCATATAGATATTTGTAATGAATAATCAAAAATCTCCTTTTCGGATTTTCAAAAAAATTACTTTATACGATCACATTACAAATTACACAAATCAATAAAACTTCAAATCACGTAATGTTCCTGAATATAACAAAGTTCTAAATCAAACAATCTATACATAATAACTATAAATTAAGAAATGCAAAAGGGTCTATGAGTCAAATCTAAATCTTAAAAGTTTGGACTCCAAGCCAGACCTTAGGACCCAAATCTAACCTGGATCTATAGGGTGTAAAAATAGGTGGATTCAAACCCTTAAATTCAGGTCGAATTCAAACATAAGGGTCAAGAACCATGCCCATCCTTACCGGCAATTGTTTATGACAAATCTACTCCCTCCGTCCCATTTAATTTGCATCATCTATCCTTTTAATCCATTCCATTTAATTTGCATCATTTCTTTTTTTATACAATGACTCACCACTTTCTTTTAATCTCATCCATTCATTTTAATTCTCTGTTAATTTCATCCACACAATTCAGTCTTTCTCTTCATTTATTACCATTATCTAACTTTTTTTCTAAAAACTACTTCCTTTCTCTTTGCTTCAATCCTATTAGGACAGAGGCAGTATTTAATTAATCACAAATTCTTACTTGAGACCGTCTTTTGTAAAGACGGCTATCAAAAGCCCAGTCCAATTCTAAATACACATTGTACAACTCTAAATATAGATTTAGGCTGGACTTTTGAGAGTCCTCTTTACAAAAGACGGTCTCTCAATAGAGCACCTGTTAAGTCATAAGGTAGGATACTATAAGGTGAATTACCAAAACGCCCTTAGTCCTTTTCCAAGGACATTAATTTTTTGAGCTATTGAGCATGAATAAAAATGCGACACTAAGCACACCACTAATAACGCTAATAAAATATAAAGGGAATATAATTAAAAAGATGTATATATGAAGTGACGGTAGATATTTATTTTGTTGCTTAAAATTATATATTTTATTATAATAAAATCTTTTGTTGGCAAGTATAAAGGCAAGTTCGTGGAGTCCAGTTAATACTTTAATTTATACTTCTACTTAGCATCTCTTTGAAGGTTCTACTTAATTGACTACTTTATGTGTGATTTAATTGTATTTGTAGTGTCATTTCTCATGCGTATCTCATAACATCTTACCTTTTTTTTATTTGATAAGTGCTTCTCATTTTATTCTTGTTTTCAAATGCTTAATTTTAGGGTATAATAGTCTTTGGGATTTATTGTATTTTAAAAAGAATAAATTGAAATTAATCAGATCTAGTCTCTTTAATCAAGATGCTAATGAATTTCACCTTTCGAACCGAGGGTCTCATTTTTTGAACTTTCTTTGTTAGGGATAGTATGTCTTACAAGACATGGAAAGAATAAAATAGCGACGATGCAACACCGATGAAAAATATGTCTGCCTTGGTTTCTAAAAAATCACGACGGGTTTTTTGATGACAAATAATGAGTTTTCGTGAGTTTTTTTTTACCTTTGCTACGGACTGGGTGATGAAACAGATTTCGGTCGTGAGCTTTATATTTAGCGACAATTAAGTCTGTCGTGTAGGCCGTTGTTGTCACCAATTTTCAATAATCATAACCAGCTTTGCGACATACTAAAATTTGTCGTTAAACTGGTCACTCTATAAAAAAAATATATGTCATCCTCATTTCTGATTCTTAAGTCTCAAAAATCATCCTGATTTCTGATTTCTTAAGTCTCAGCTATTATAAAAACGCAAAATTAATAAAATAAAATAAAGAGCAAAAAGAAACGTGAAATATCATCTAAATGAATACACTTAGATTATAGATAGTTAGATGTAATATGAAAGAGACTGAGACTAGCTTTGTAGTAACTTGTATAAAATGTTGTTTTTTGTCAAAATAATTTGTATGAAAATTTTCATTAAATTATACATATAAATTTAATTAAGTTATTATTGCATGGTATGTTTATATATTCATTATAAAATTAAAAAAAAACATAGATATAAATATTAATTGAATAAGATGTTCTAATGAATATATAAAAAATACACATAGATTTTCATAATACTTATCGTCATAATAAATAATAATAATAATATAATAACATTATTTATCCTAATAAATCAATAATTAATAAAATTTTAAAAAAATTAAATTGTATGCATATTTAGTTGCCCTTATGGACTATTGGTGTATTACTTAGTTTTTTTTAAGGGGTTTTTTATACCGACGATTTACAATTGGGTTTATTGTTGCGTTTAATTTTATAATTAAAATATTTACTTATAAAAAAGAGCAAAAAGTGAACTTATAACATTTCTTCATGTTTTCTTGCCTTTCGTAGAAATCAATTTCAGAAAGTGCCGAAAGTTACAATTTGTTAAATCCATAATTGGTTGTCAATATCTTAAGTCTACGCGAAACGTACTTATACAATCAACTAGTTTTCATGATTAAGAGTACGTAAATACGGAGTATAATTACTATTTCCTCTGTCCCTTTGAATTAGCACCATTTGACTCAAAAGACTATCATATTTTTTGGTCAAATGATGCTATCTCAAAGGGACAGAGGGATTACATTATTAAATATAGGTAAAATTCAACACGTATTCCTCTAATCCTCTCTCTAGTGAGGGTACACATATAAATTATTGGTCATTTTTATTTCTAACTTGGACTTTATTTTTAAGCGGAATTTTGAATAATAAATGATGATGATTAATCAACTTTGGGGCCAATAACTGCAGGAGAGACTCGAGGACTGAAATTGAGCAAGTGAATTGCATCTCTATAAGGACTTGACGAGGGATAAAACTAGTTAGAGACATCGAATCCATGTCATAGCTAGACCATCTATAGTAACCCATACCTTGTTTATTAGTCTTAATACTTGTCTTGCTTGACCTTGTCTTGCTACATGTCTTTTCTGGCTTTATTTCGTTTTCGTGTCTTTTCTCTAGAGTCTCATAACAGCAGAGTCGTCTTGAATAATTTGGGTCTTGTGCAAAATTTTTATTTTGCGCCTTATTTATAAAAAATATATTTATTATATTAATAAACTTAATATATGATGACTTATTTTTACTTATTTATTTGATTTTTTCATCTTTACATACGTTTTTAAATGAAATTAATTTTAAATAAATTGAATCTATTTTATCTTTACTTATTAATCAAAAATCATTTAGAAAACAAGCCCTTAAATTTGTTGAATCAAAATTATTTAATTTATGAATATTATTGTTTTGTGATGTGATGAGCCTAACAAGTAACATGGCCCGAGTTAATATTTTGATCAAGGGGTTAATATTTGGTTATTTAATCTATCCGTTTTAATTTTATTTGTTATATTTTGACCAAATAGTAAACTCTTTGTTTATATCAAAGTGTGACAAACAAGCTATAACATACTAGTTTTTACTAACTATACTCCTTTCGTTTTCTTATATTCTTCTCAAATAGAATTTACGAAATTTATTGTCAAACTTTGACTATTATTTTTCATCGATCTATATGAAAAAACATATTTTTGTGGCATCTTAATAGATATGTATTAATATATTCTTTCTAAATATCAACTTTTTAAAATTTTCACACTACAAAACATTTAGCTTTTAGCGATATTGGATTTAGTGGCATTAAAAAAATGTCATTGATTTATATTTTAAGTGTAGTAATTATTTGTTTTTATTTTAAGTTCTTCCATAGAGTCATTTAGCGACACTTAATTTGATCTTTAGCAGCATATGTAATTGTTACTATAGTTTGTAGTGATATTTGTGAGAAATGTCACTAGATCCTATGTCGCTGAAAGCTTTAGTGTGACTTTTTAATATGCTGCTAAAGGGTCTAATAAATGTCACTAAATCCTCTATATACACTATAAGAAATTTGAAATAGCGACATTTAAATTAAATTTCGCTAAATATATCCCACTAAAAGCAAATTATGTTGTAGTGTCAAAAACTCACAATTTAAATTATTTGACTTTTAAATTTGCATTGGGATCTGCGAAAAAAGTGAATGGGAAGAACAAATGAAAACAAAGAAAGTATGCTAAGGTTGACTTAAAAATTTTATACTTGCATTGAGTTGAGAATAGAGAAGTTTAAATTAAGTTAACAAAGTGTATATAAGTTGACTTGATTAGGGTTAATACTTGATATAAGTGGAATTTATAAAGATAAAAGATCAAACCAGTTCTTAAGATTATACTTTTACATATCTAACAAGAATAATCCTACATATTTTGACAATTCACCAATGCAATTAAAAAATTAATTATATTAGATAATTCAGGAAAAAATCAAATAAAATTTTGCTAAGGTTGTACTTTAAATCAGTCATGCACAGCATTATTGTGAAAAATTATCATATCCATAAAAATGTCCACCTAATAATAAGACTTATCCAAAATTAAATTTGAGCTTGAAGAAGACTTTTGGTACTTTATAATGCTTAAATTGTCAAATTTATTTATGGATATATTAAAAAAAAGAATATTTCTGAAAATTAGCTCTACTCAAGATTAATTCAAATTATTGGAATAACATTCTCATTATAATCCAAAATATGTTTTACTAAAACAATTAGGAGTATTTTAAGAATATAATAGTACAAAAATTAAGGTTATTATGAGAATGTTATTCTAATAATATGGGTTATTTGAGTTAAGCAACATTATAGATTATTTTGAGTCAACGAATGACAATTAAGATTATTTTCAGAAATTTTTTCTACTATTGCGCTACACTAATTTTTTTTATTAGTTAACTAATTTTATTTTCACCCTTTTTTTTATCTAAAATACTTATTATACATTTTTTATTAGTGAACGATTATCGAGGCGGCTACTTTTTCCGAGATTAACATGAGTTTGATTCTCTCAAGTCCTTTCTTTACCCTCAGCCAACCCTGTAACCTACAAAACTGATTGAAAATGCTCATACACGTATCATAAGATCTACTATATGTTGTATCATATGATCTAATAATCTCATTAAATTAGGTTTAATTATATGTCGTATTTTTAAGCGGTTTTAAGCTAATCGTAAATTAAAAAACAAATTAAACTAGTAACATCAATATGTCAAAGAAGAAATTTTCCAACTCAACGTGTACAATATAACTATATTGGGATATAGGGACAGATCATTCCTACGTGCTCTGATTAATACAAATGTACACTTTAATTAAATTCAACGAAATAGTCTTTCTATTTTATCCAATTTCTATTTTCTACAACATTAAAAATTTGAAAGTTTCTTGCCTAACTAAAAAAAAAATTAATTAACTGTAATAATAATAATAAATATAATGTTTACCCCGTCTATTTTTAGATAAAGGGACAACAAATAATTAGCTTTTGAAGAAAATAAAAGACGCTATAATATTATCCACATAGTGATAATTAGCAGAATATAATAATTAATAGCCCTTACACATATTAAATTGTTATACTACAACATAATTTGCTTTTAGTGGGATATATTTAGCGATATTTAATTTAAATGTCGCTATTTCAAATTTCTTATAGTATATATATAGAGGATTTAGTGACATTTATTACAGCCTTTAGCAGCATATTAAAAAGTCACACTAAAACTTTTAGTGACATTTCTCACAAATGCCACTGTAGACTATAGTGACAATTACATATGTCGTTAAAAACCAAATTAAGTGTCGCTAAATCACTTTGTGGTGGAACTTAAGATAAAAACCAATAATTATTATAGTATTAAAAATATGAATCAGTGTTATTTTTTTAATGCCATTAAATCGAATGTCGTACAAAGCTAAATTTGTTGTAGTGTTAATGTATTTCCTCACTTGTTTTTGCTTCTAGCTTTTATATATTATTATGTGTGATTATTTCTTCTCGAGACAACTTTAAATAAAGAGCTTATATTTTCATAATATGTAGTATTAATTAAATAGGCTATATAATTCATAAATAATGTGTGTCTCAAGGTAACTAACCCGTATTAACTCGGTTAAAAATGTCCTATAATTTGTCCTATATTATATTTTTTCGAAAAAGAAAAAGGTAATTAGATCGTATCTAGAGGTGTTCAACGGGCCGGGCCGGGTCAAAATTTAAATGGGCCGGGGCGGGGCGGGTTATGTCTAATGATAAACGGGCCGGGGCGGGTCAAGCCCATTTAAATTCGACCCACTTTGACCCTTTTTAAAAAAGTTCTTAGAATAGCTTTTTTTTATTATACTTTATGGCCCGTTAGGTCGATCCACTCATTATATAATAATATCATTTAAAATTTTTTTAAAAAAGTGGTAAAATTTTTTACGCAATTAATACCTATAATTATCCGATCCGACCCGGCCCGACCCTTTACACCAAGGCCCGTTCACGGCCCGCCCCATTATTAACCCGACCCGCTAATGACCCGCTAAAATGTGACCCGACCCTTGACCCGTTGGGCCGACCCGCCCCATTGAACACCTCTAATCGTATCATATGATAATTTATTTGTGTTTTTTGAAGGTAAGTGAGAAGTTTTTTGGGTCAAATTACAAACAAAAAGGGACTATGGGAATGGAGTGTATACGTTTAGTAGGCATGATTTTAGTCCTTAGCATAGGCGGACCTATGTTGTAGCATTGGGTAGCATAGGCAACCCATGCTTTTTTTAAAAAAATTAATATTATATTCTAGAATCAACCACGAATCGCCAAAAAACTGTCCTAAAACCAAAACACGTTGGTGAATCATGAATGATGCTACCCATGCTTTTGAATCCTGGATCCGCCTATAGTCCTTAATAATTTTTGATTCGGTCTAGGATTTTATGCATGACGACTCTTTTCTGACTAGGATTATTATGATTTTATAGGAATTGAATTCTTTTAACAATGCATTTGTCAAAATTCTATTTAATAATTATATGCAAACTCATAAAAATAATAATTTTCGAATATGCAAATCAAAGTTTTTTTTGGTGTTCAATCTACCTGACTATCACAAATGATTAATGCAGAAATAACAGTTAAAATAAACACATACTTCACATGGTAGTATCGAACTTTGATGAAACGCTAGTGTAGCACTTTTGTAAGATTTTTTCACATGGTAGCATTCAGTTTATGACTTATCAAACTACAGTAGCATTTTCGGTTAAATTCTTGTCAATTTTCGTTTAATTTACCATTTTGACGTTTCTACCCTTATTAAATGTTGATTGTTGTCTTAATAATTTATCTAAACTATTTTTATATTCTCAAATGTTTAATTCACCATTTTGACGTATAATTCACCGTTAAATTCATATATGCTCTCAAATGTTTAGGGAAAAATTATAAAGACAAAAAACCACCACTTAATAAGAGTACAAACGTCAAAATGGTGACTTATACAGAAATTGACAAAAATTTAACGGAAAATGCTACATCAGTTGGATAAAACATATACTGGATGCTACCATGTGGGAAAATCTTAAAAAAGTGCTACCACTAACTAGCGTTTCAAGAAAATTCAATGGCCCCATGTGAAGTTTCCCTAAAAAAACTGCTTCATATTTGGAGATAGTCGAATCCGGGTTGAACTGCCGGACTTTATTATAAAATCTTATTCCGATCTCACTCTATTTCGAAATCGGACTATACATCAGAATTTAGAATCTTTTTACTCAAATTCGAATCAAATTGTTTATCTCGAATCGAATCTAGAGTCGAACTCAGACTAAATTATAATACCTAATTTTACGCCTTTAAACCCTTTTTTAAAACTCACATTTAAATTTACTCCCTAATTTTTCATGCATGTTTCCCTACTACTAGCTTCTCATTGGATGCTTATTCATCATCATATCCAGTATATTTCGTTTATAGACTATATATTGGATGCTTATTGTAACGTTCAAATCTTCAAAACTTATTACCATTAATTAGGTGAAATTTCGTTACATATTTGCTAACCACTTCCCTCATTATTCACCCCATCACCATACATACAAATCACACTATGTGCTCACGAGTTAATCGTTCATGTTACCTCACTTTTCCAGTTTTTGTTTAAATTTCTACATTTTCTGTTTTAGTCCGTTTCATAATATTGTTAGGACTTTAAATTTATTTCCTTAATCACTCTGTCTTTTATGGATATGTCCACTTTTTCCCCTTTATACATCCTATTGTAATTAATGAGCTACAACAACAATTAATAACAGTTTCAGTCTGTTTGGTAGGTAGTAATAAACGATTGTATGAGGATGAAAAAGTAGTGTAATTTTAGTTGAAAATTTTCTTGGCTATCTTGATGGCTATTCTTATTTAACTTCAATCATCTCGTTTTCTTCATAAAATTAATGAATGAATTACCATTGAGAGATGTGGTATTATAAGGTAATTGAAAATTTATACAACAAAAAAAAACATTTTTTGATCAAAGTTTTATCACCATGGAAATGATATGGAACTTTTGATTAAATTTTACGCTATAAATAATTTCCATTATCTCCTTTTAATACAACTAACGAAACGGGTCGTTAATATTTTGTTTGAATAACATTTAGAAGAAAAAGGAGGGGGTGAAATTGGTTAGAAGAAGAGGGAAAGGGAGGGTGTTGAAGTGCCCATTTGTTTACATGTGAATTGTTTCACGTCTGATAAGAGAAGAGAGTATACCACTTTAAAACTTTGATAACCTTGAAAATTAACTCTGTTGACTACTAATTAGTTTTAGTGGTGCATTTCATTTGCGCTTGAAAGTAGATTACCTATTTTTCTCCTTGTTTGAATTGCACAAAACCAATTCTTAGATTCCGACTTGGTATCAAAGCTCAATTTGCTGTTTCGATCTCCTATGGACTTATAAGTGGATTAGTTTGTATCTTCCTTGTTTTGGTTGATCATACACATTTCTTAAAGTTCTATTAAAAGGAAAGAAAACAATTTTTTTTAATTAAAATTAGGTAATAAGATATGGAAGGGAATTATGAACTTCATCTTTTATTTGGATAGAAATCGAGTTAAAATGAACGAAAGGGAGGGGATCGTTCAAATATGATTTTTATCGTTTTATATAACAAATTTTTTTTTACGTTGTAAGATTTGTAAGGAAGAACACGTGTCTTCTTCACCCCTTTATTATTTTAAAAGGAAACGTGTCTTTCTCGCTGAAACATACGCATAGTGAAACTTTGTTAAGCTATCATACCAACAATAAGTTGATTTTTGTTTCTTAATATTTACTTAGTATTATAAAGAAATCTTATCACAATATTCTTTATATCAGCTAAACTTCTACAATTGTTACATTCGTACAAATCTATCATATCATTGGTGCCTGCAATAATGTCTATCTCTGAAATGAATATCTTGATCTAAAAATCCTAATCTATTATTTCTACAGTATCTAATTAATGTATTCAACCTCGTCGTAGATTCAAATATTATGTTCCTTTGATGAAATCAAATTAAGATAGAAAATCATCCTTATTTATATGACACTTGTATTTATGTTATCTCTTGCACATAACTCTGATTGATCTTAAATATCAACAAACAATCCTTGATCCTTTAAGTGAAGGACCAAAAAAAGTCGATGAAAGCACAGACTAAAGCTACATACAGAAACAATCCAATATAAAATACGTATATAAAATTACCATCAAAATATACTTTATGTATATTATAGCGTTTTTTGAGCCTAGTGCTTTCATGTACGGGAGGAACTTAGGGTCTGCCCCTTCCTTCGATGTCTAAGTAAGCCCATAAATAGAGTTCACAAATTTGCACGCTTTCTCAGGCGTGTTCCAATTGATAAATCGATTGGGTTATGATATTCATACTAACTGTTCAATTCGAATGTTGTTTAAATTACAGAATTAACATGCGTCATTAAAAAAAATTAATTTTTTGTTGGAAAAAAAATTCAAATGTGATACAGCATTAGAAAATTAAAGAGATGTTGATTAATATTAAACGCTAATGTGCTACTAATTCTATAACCCATTGATTTTAGAACGAAAACTCATCGGTATATTTATTAACTCTTGTGAAAGATCGTGTCAAACTGTATATATTTTCATAATTTGTATTAAAAAAGCTAATTACATCTCTAATTTGCATTTATTTATCCTCCTCCTCATCATCATCATCATAATCATACCCAGTATTCCCGCACATAGATAATTGCATTTATTTATATATAATCATAATAAAATAACTGAAATTTTGATTTTCTACCTTATACAAATGATACACATTGATATCATATCAATATCACGTTTTTTACACACCCTTCACTACTCCAAAAAGCCAAAAATCACCCTCCCTAATTATTTTCCATTTTTGGATTTTAAAAAAAAAATTAAAAGGGCTTTTCGGAGATTTCAAAAATCAAAAAATATTTTTTAAAAAAAATAAATTAAAAAAAATAAAAAATGATAGTGACGTAGTAAGTGGACCCCACCCTCCAAAGTCCCCTATAAAAACCATCCTCCCCACCCACTCTTTCTTTGTCCGTGCCTTTAGCCTTTCATTTTGGCTTCTCCGGTCCATCCCCCTTTATTTTCTCTCTCTAGAGCTTCATTATTCATCAATGGCGGCAGTTCTTTCAGACCCACCACAACCTCCACCTTCTTCTCAATCACCTCCCCCTTGTAAACCCGACCCGAAAACCATCCTCGAAAAATACCAACAGGGTAAATTACTGGGTAAAGGGAGTTTCGCTAAAGTTTACCATGCCCGATCCATTTCAACCCAGAAATCAGTAGCCATAAAAGTGATTGATAAATCTAAAACCCATTCATCTATGGAACCCAGAATCATCGGAGAAGTTGCAGCAATGCGACGATTAAACCACCCAAATATTCTCAAAATCCATGAAGTTTTAGCGACCAAATCTAAAATCTACCTTGTTATGGAACTTGCTAAGGGTGGAGATCTATTCGGTAAGCTTTCTCGACGACCCGATCATCGTTTTCCTGAACCTATTGCGAGAAAATACTTTCATCAATTGATTTCTGCTCTTCGTTATTGTCATCAAAACGGCGTCGCACACCGTGATGTGAAACCCCAGAATCTTCTTCTTGATGAAGAAGGGAATATCAAAGTGTCTGATTTCGGTCTTTCTGCGGTGGTTGAAATCGCGAAAGATCGGCTTATGCTTCAGACATCGTGCGGTACACCGGCTTTTGCGGCACCGGAAATTGTGGGTAAGACCCGGAACGGGTATGACGGGTCTAAGGCAGATGCTTGGTCTTGTGGGGTTATTTTGTTTGTAATGTTAACAGGGTATTTACCATTTGATGATGCAAATTTGGTGTTGATGTATAGGAAGATGCATAAGAAAGAGTACCGATTTCCTTCATGGGTTTCAAAACCCGCAAGGGGTTTGATTACCCGGCTTTTGGACCCGAACCCGGTGAGGAGATTGGGTATTGATGAGATACCAAATGACTCTTGGTTTAAGAATCATGGGTTGGTTTATCCAAGGAGTGTTAGTTTAGGGGATATGGCTTCTTTGGAGGAGAAGAGATATGAGAAGATACTTATGGTAGAAAGGAGTAATACTATGGGAACTTCAAGCTCTTGTAATGGTGAAAATGGTGAAATGATGAATGCTTTCGAGTTGATTTCGATGTCGAATGGGTTGAATTTATCTGGGTTATTTGATGAGGATTGTTTGGGATTGAGGAGAAAAGAGAAGAGGTTTACTTCTAGGGAGGCTAAGAAAGTTGTGGTGGAGAAAGTTGGGCAAGTTGGTGAGATTTTAGGGTATGAGGTTGAAAAGAGGGAGAAATGTGGTGGAGGAAGTTGTTGTGTTTGGTTGGGGAAAGGTAGGTTTGTGTTGGCCGTCACGGTTTCCGAGGTGGCGGCTGAGTTGGTGGTGGTGGAGCTAAAGATGGTGGATGGTAGTGGTGTTGGTTGGGATCAAGAACAAGTTTATTGGGAGCAATTGAAAGTTGGACTTGGTGATATTGTCGTGTCATGGCACCAATAAAAGTAACAAAAGATGTTTAACAATTCTAATCAGTTACCAGTCATTTGTCAAACAGTCGGGTTAACTTATGTAGCAATGGAGTAACCAAAGGAAATTTGATTTGAAATATGATGATCCAAAACAAGAGATCTTCCAATAGATATTGATGGGGAATGTTGTATTGTACATATAAAAAACCCCAAGAAAAGGGACTTAGTTTTGCAATCAAAATAGCATAGCTTAGTTTCTTTTCTGTAATTTAGAAGAGCTTAATTAGATTATAATGCAGACAGATTGTAGATTTTGTTGATGCTAAATTGTTAATGGTAAGTAATATGGAAAATTTTCATTTGTCTGTGTTGAATGATTTCAATATTTGGGGACTAGGGGTAGTAAAGGGTCCCATCTATGAATGAATCAACCATGTGGTGGTAATGCTTTCAAGGGCTTGAACAAAATGAAGCTAAAATTTGGCCATGAGTATTGAGCAAATGAGCATGGTGATCTTCATTGTATATTTTTCTTACTCTATAGCTCCCTTTGTAACATATTTTTACTAATGAAATTGATAATTATATACAATTATTATATTATATATGTTTCTCTATTGTTGATGAGTAATTGTTTTGACCCACGTGCGTATTTAAGTAAGTTATGTTAGATACGTAATCTAATTTTGTCGGATGTTAATGAGCATTCAATCATTATAAGCAATCTAATATGTATTTAAGTGTTTGTTGTATCAGGTTTAGGTATTTAGGTGTTTGTCGTGTATCTAAAAGGCATTTAATACTCAGATGAGAATCGTGCAGAACTTTCATAAGCATTTGATTGTTTGTCGGCAATCTATAATCATTCAAGAATTTAATGATAGTCGTGCTAGATTCTTGTAATCAATTAAGTGTTTGTCGGCTTGTCGGGATTCTATAATCATTGAAGATTTTGTCGGGACTCTAGTAATCATTCAAAAGTGAAGGGTTTCGTGACTCGTGTAGGGATCTTATTAATTAGCATTCCAACATGCTACAAAATCGCCCTAATATTCAGGTTTTTATATCAAAAAGCAAAAAAATCATCAAACATATCAGGCCAAAATCTCATATATGTATTTAACAAATGGTTACAGTTATTATACATTATTAGATGTGTATTTCTGAGAACAGTACTCCTATGTCCTTTTAAGATTATTAAGTATGTGATATTCGTAATCTAATTATGTCGGTTGTTAACGAACTATGAACCATTTATGAGCAATCTAATAAGTATTCAAGTATTTGTCATATTAGGTGGTTGTCGTGTATCGGTTGTTAACGAACAATCAATCATTTAAAGTAATCTATCTAGTGTTTGCCATATGTAGGTATTTAGGTGGTTGTCATGTATCGGTTGCTAACGAACCATCAATCATTTAAAGTAATCTAATAAGTATCTAGTGTTTGTCATATGTAGGTATTTAGGTATTTGTCGTGTATCTAAACAGCATTTAATGCTCAAATGAAACACGTGTAGAACTCTCATAAGCATTGATCAATTATTTTGTCGTCACTCTATAATCATTCAGAATTTTGATGATAATCGTGCAAGATTCTTGCAAGCATTTCTGTGTTTGTCGAGTATATAAGCATTTAAGTTTTTTGTCTGGACTCTAGTAATCATTTAAAAACAAAGAGTTGTGACTTTCATAGGGCTTTTGTTAGCATTTCAGTATTTGTGGGGACTTTATAAACATTTAAGTTTTTGTCGGTACTCTAATAATCATTCAAAAGTAAAAAGATTTTGTAACTTGTGTAAAGCTCATGTTAGCATTTCAATGTTTGTACAGACTATACATTTAAATTTTTATCGGGACTATAGTAATCATTCAAAAGTAAAGGATTTTATGATTCGTGTAGAACTCTACTTAGCATTCCAACATGCTACAAAATAACCCAGCATTCATATAGTTATGTCAAAAAAACAGTAAATCTATTAAACATATAATACATACTTTACTTTAGGAGTTTAGATTTATGCCACGTATCGACCCAAAATCTCATACACGCAACAATAGTTATAATCAAAGTAATATGCATTATATATTAAACGTAAAACAATACTCTTATGTTCCTTTGAGAATATTGAACATCATTATCAGTAATAATTTCAATCTCTTAAAGACAGAGAGAATACAATGAAACAAATAGCATCCGCCTAGATAGTAGATACTACTCGAGGCCCGGCGTCCCTGTTTTCTAGGCAAGTCCGAGGGGAGTGAGTGGTGCACAAGAGAACTTCCTCAATGAAAGCTACTAGCCATAACATAAAATAATGACAAAATAAATAAAGAATAATAGTGATAATGGAGATGAAATTATTTGGTGGATGAAACGAAAAATGATGAATATGCATGTAACATGAAAATGGTGGGCCTCAAATTGATGTGGTTGACATATAAATACTATTTATCTTTTTCATTAAAATGTCAATAATAATTTTCGCTCAAAAAATCTACAGAAGGTCTCTTGAGAGATTGTTTATGGTAAAGACGGTTCTTCCAACAACCTAAAGATTTAAAAATAAGGCTGATGACTAATCAGTTTCTTATTTTGCAAAATGGGTTGACCCACATTTAACCGTCTATTAGACGGTCTATAGCAAGAATTTGTGAAAAATCCCTCCATTATTATGTTTAACTATATATACTTAATGCACATTGAAAAAGACTTAAAATACCTACTTATAATATCTTTAATGCCTACATATAATATCTTTAATGCCTACATATATACTTACAATATATTTAATTCCCACTGAGTAATTGTACTTAAGTACTCATCACAATATTCTAAATGCCTACTTATAGTATTCTTAACACCTACCAACTGCAGGGCCGACTCTAAATATTTTGGGCCCTGGGCGAAATAGCATTGGGACCTTTTTCCTTGCAATTTATAACCTATATGTACCTTCTACAACCATTATTTTTGCTTTTTTGACATGGGGCCCAGGGTGACGACCTTTATTGCCCACCCTTAGAGCCAGTTCTGCTATCGAGAAACTTATTCTATATTTTCTATTTAGACCACCCTTTTAAAAATGATTTCTCAAAGAGAACGTGAACCTGTCACAAAATAGTGATACAAAGTCCCATTAGTGGCTTGTTGAATCAAGAATATTAGTAAAGGTTAGTTGGAAATTAGCTAAGTCTAATTAGGATAGCTTAACTACGCGTACATGCAACAAATTATGGTTAGTTGTGTTTCTATCTTGTTTCCTCCAATGTTTCTGCGGTGCACAAGGTTTTTTAAATACTCTTAACTGCAACTTGTGATTAGGTTGTCTTATAATACTTGTCTCATAGTCAATCTATTTCCCTTTTTTGGTATCTTTGATTGAAATTTTTTAAGATTCCTATTGAGTTGATGGATATTCCTCATTAATCAATAACGTGTTTGTAAATCATCATAAAGAGACAAAAAAATAATAAACTAAACAAAATCAAAATAACAAAACTTTCACCCTATCAAATCCTACCATAAAAGAGTGATTTGTTAACGTCATAAATAACCGTTATTTACTAAGACTTTCTCCTTCTATTTTGCAAAAATTAATCTGGCTCATGTACAAATTGAATGAAATAAAAAATTTATAAGTGTGCTAGAAAAATGCGTCCTTCTTTTCAAGTTACTTTTTTTTAAATAATATACTTATTCATTAATAAAGAATCATATAACATCTATACAAAAGATAAAAATTAGCAAGTACATAACAACTTTAACCAAATATAATTCAAAATTAAACTACAAAAAAATTGCAAACTAGCGACTAAGCGAAATAGTCGTAAATTAATCAACATAACCTACTACTTCTTGACACGTACACCGATTGATACACCGAGTGAAATTAATCATGTACGTGTCACACCGATTGATACACCGAGTGAAATTAATCATGTACGTGTCAAGAAGCGTAGGATATGTTGAAAAAAAAGCTCATTAGTATTTTTTTATACAACAAAATACTACCATTAAATTTATGTAAATCACTACATCCTACCCCTTTATCATCTCGTACACCGATTGAAATTAACCATGTACGAGTTGAAAAGAGGTAGGATATAGTGAAGAACAAATTTGGGGCAACCTTTAAATTTATGTTAATCACTATATCCCACCCTTCTCCACGCGTACACCGATTGAAATTAACCATGTACGAGTGGAGAGGGTGGGATACAGTGAAGAACAAATTTGGGACAAGTCTCATTTGCTTAAAAACAACCATTAAATTTATGTTAATCACTATATCCGACACCTTTCTCCACACGTACACCGATTGAAATTAATCATGTACGCGTGGAGAGACGTCGGATACAATAAATTTATGTTAATCACTATATCCCACCCCTTTCTCCACACGTACACCGATTGAAATTAACCATGTACGAGTGGAGAGGGGAGGGATACAGTGAAGAACAATGAGGAACAAATTTATGTATGTTTATAAGCAAATGTGGTTCATACCTTTAATATCAAATTTTTCCATATTTTTGATACGATTGAACTGTTAAATTTATGTTTCGCAATTTGTCCCGTTCTTCCCGAACCCATACTTAAGTAAACAAACTCGAGTATGGGTACGAAGAAGAACGGGGCAAGTGAGAAACATGATAAAGTTGAAAGGTCTAGCAGCTCCAAGATCAATATTCAATTTTAATTTGCCATATTTTTATTATGATTGAACCTATTAATATTTCGAGACCGTTTATTTTTTGTTTTTCAACTTGTCACCCTCCACCTCTACCCCTACTTAATTCTTACTCAAGTAGGAGTGTAAGGAGGAGAGTGACAAAAGAAAAACAGATGAATTATAGAGAGAAGAGGGAAATGTGCAAATGAAAAATGACGCGGGGGGGGGGGGGGGGGGGGGGGGGGCGGGGGGTATTTATAGACAAAATCAGGATGTTTCCGACTAGCTAACGACCCACTTTTAGTCGGAGTTTAGTCGGACAAAATAAAACGTTTATTGCTGTATTTTTTTTTCTTTTTTTTTTTTTTGGCGACTAACTAGCGACTACATATCTGGTCGGAAAAATAGCGACTAAAATATAAGTCGCAAGTTAGTCTGAAATTTGCGACCATTTTGTTTTAGTCGCCAGTTAGTCGGTATTACCGACTAAAACATTTTAGTCGGTATTTTAGTCGGAAATACCGACTAAAATCGTTTAGTCGCTAAACTGAGTCGCTGGCTTGTAATTTTTTTGTAGTGTTATTTCTAACATTAGAAATATTGCATTACTTGTTTCTCACTAGTATTTGTGATTTGTTTTTCATACTCCCTCCTATTCAACCTATTAGTCTCACTTGACTTTTGACATTGTTAATCATTCATTCTTATCTTATATTTTATTTTTTCAAAAAATGATGGTCTATAAAAAATATACTAATTATTTGAAATTGAGGGACTAATAGTATTTAATTGTTCCTTAGAACAAACTTTAAAGAATAGAGTTATATATTAATTTGTTACAAATAATTTTAGTTGTACATGAATAGAAACAGAAACCTTTTATGGTACAAAAATATAGTAAGACAAGATAATTGATATCCAGACTCACGAGTATTTTATTTTATTTTTTTAAAAAAATCTAATATTAAAATTTCAACTTTTTTTATTTTATTTTTTAAAAAAATCTAATATTAAAATTTCAACTTATTTTATTTTATTTTTTAAAAAAATCTAATATTAAAATTTCAACTTTTCATTCATTTGTTATAGACAAATTCACTTCTGGATTATTATTTACTAAACAAACTTTCGCTCTTAATTTATTGTCACTATACGTCCATACACTTTAATTAATTATCTATTAATTCAACATTTATTTTTAGTTTGCTATTAATAAACCTTATAAATATGCAAACAAAACCAATTGTATATTAATCGATAGGAATGATAAGGAAAATTTATAGTACATAGCTTAATTTATTGTTTTTATAAAATTCATTATCATCAGTTACAACTTAAAAATGAGTTGCTAGATTATGACAAATGAAAACCAAAAATAAATTCGAAGTTATCACTATTTTATACCAATAACCAAATTTTATAAAAAAGGAAAAATTGTCCTGAATAATCTAACCTATTATCCATCTATTGTGAATAATTTCAACTATTGATTATTTCTAAACAATCCAACCTTTATATACTTTTTGCTGACAGCACCCCTTATCACATTTTATAGGTACCTATTAGCCGTTATGCTCAATTCTTCTTCCTCCTTATGCTTCTTTGTTGGTCTACCTCCACTCTTCTTTGGTGGTAGGTAGCTATAATAGTCGGTTAAAATGTGAAAGTTGAGTGTTTTGAGAAAAAAGTATTCAAAGTTCAGATTATCTAAAAATAATCAATAGTAATGATGATTTACAGCAAATTGATAATAAATCGGATTATTTCAGACAATTTTCACCTTAAGAAAGGTATAGCTATGAATTAGCAGTGTTTAATTTGGTTACTACAAGGGAAAAACCCAAGGAATACCAAATAAGTAACTTACTCTATATGTTTAAACAAATTTTCTTTAAATTGACAAATTTTTAACCAAATCTCAGGCATAAAGGCATAAAGCTGAGATGATGGTGAAACTGAAGCTTAACTGCACTGCCCACATAAATCACACAATTGTGATACAGTTTCATCGTGAGAAAAATCTTAAATTAGACAGCCTAGATAGCCCAAAAAAATTTAATGAAAAATTAATTTTCACAATTAAAATACGCACATTTAATTGTTTAATGTTAACAAAGACACTTTTAATCACTATAACATTCAGGGGCGGATTCAAGATCAGTCAATGATATCAATTGAAAACATTCAAGTTATGTATAATCTCATATAACTAGTGACATTTTTTAAACACGAATTCACTAAAACATTATTTTTTATCTTCTCAGGTAAAAAAAGTTGGTAAAAGTTTTGCTACAACACACCTCGTCACCAGTAATAAAAAAAGCAAAAAAGTAGCTAGCGACGAGCTAGGCATGGCTTCTACTCATCGCCCATCATTTCAAAAAAATTCGACCGTTGAATAGGCCTGGCGACGAGCTGGCCACCCCCACTCGTAACCCATGGTATGCATCAATTGGCGACCAGATCGGGTTGTTGCCCATCCGTCTCCATCTCATCACAACATAGAAATAGCGATGAGCATGTCATTGCCAGCCCATTGCCTGGCAATGACTGGGTGATATTGTCACCTTTTTGCCATCGCTATATATAGAGTAATTTGTAATGAAATTAATAACTTGGATTCAAACTTTCTTAAGCAAATTTTTATCGACATCATTTGATTTTATTCTTAATCCATTCGTAAAAACACTCTCTCTTTATAGATGTGTCGCACTTTCATCATGAGACGTTTTCATACAAGAGTTACTCCAGAAATTAATATTCCTTGTTAGTTTCAGATTTTGGTAGGGGAAGCACCATTCAGGTGTTCTACAAGAGTTGCAACAAATATAATTATATATATACTGCCAAACAACTTCACATTATTATTATTGATTATGACCTTTTATTAAACCAAACACCCTTAATTAAAACAGACAAATATTTTTAGTCAACACAACTCTAATTATATTAATTTAATTATGATTAAATTAAATAGTTAGAACGTTGATGAGAAAGTTGTAGATATTATTCTTCTAAAAATGAATTATAAAATTAAAACCTAGCTTGATTAGAAGCAGTAATTTTGATGTGATTTGAGGTGTTTAATTATATAGAAATAGAGATCTCATTTTATATATATGAAGAAAAATAAGTTACAATAGTATATATACTCGTCTTACGATGAGATGCGCATCTGCGATATGGGCTTTTATTGGTTTATTAATACAATAATTATAAATACAGCCGATAACAGACATCTCTCAGGTCCAGCCCATTAAAGTTTAATGCATACGCTTACTCTGCATTTTTCTTTACACAAAATCTCACAAGAGACGGTCTATAGGATAGACCACAAAATTGGGCCAGCCCATTTCCCTTGACTGATTTTTTTATTATAATATCAATTATATTATGTTATAATTATAAATGTAAGGTATTATAACCTCGAATATACTATTCTATAACCCTAAATATAAGTTATTATAACCCCAAATAATTTATTATAACCCCAAATATACTATGTTATATTTTGGGCTGGGCTTCATGGATTCCGTCTATAGAATAGACCGTCTCCCATGAGACTTACTGTTTTCTTTATGGGTCAACTCTATCAGAGATGGTCTCTTAAAGAGACTATCTCTCACAAAAATTTGTGTTATAATTGAAGATGGATGTCATCTCACTTAGATAATATCTCACAAAAGTACTAATTATAGAATTTATTGGTTTACATACTATTGTTAGTGATTTACTTTTAGAAATGCTTATAGTTTTTTATAAATTTCTTTCTACTTTTTATATAACTTTTACATAGTTTAAGATTTATGCTCAAGCATATTAACAAAGAAAATTTACTTGTTGAAGCTAATAATAAGTCGTATGAGTGGGATGTTAGAGTATATAACATATCCTGGGACTTCAACTATCAGCTTAAGCTTTTGGTTGAGTTGATTCCTTGACAGTAACTTTATTAGCTTTTAAGATTATTTTCTAGTATATTTTATGTAATCTTTTAGTCTCTATATAAAGTGTGAAATGATGAAGCCAAAGTTTGATGATTGCAAGTAGAATAGTTTCAAGTTCATTAACAATAATGCATTATAATCCTCATGTGCTATACTCCTTTTCCTTGAAAATAAGGGATTTGATTGGCAAGGTAATAATCATGTTTAATGATCAATATTAAGAATCTTCTTACTTTCTAGTGATAGATCAAGATGGGTGAGGTGTTCAACGAGTCAGTCCGGGTCAAAATTTAAATGGGTCGGGTAAGGGTAGGTCATGTCAAATTTAACTAGGCCGGGGCGGATCAAAGTCCGTTTAAACACGACCCACTTTGACCTTTTATTAAAAGTTCTTAAAATAGTTTTTTATTCTATTTTATGGTCCGTTGGGTCGACCCACCTATGTATATAATATCATGTAAAAAAATTTAAGGGGTGTTTGGCAAATTAGCTTATTGAGCAATTTTAGCTTATTTGGATATAAATAGAGGGTTGGGTGGTCAAACCAGCTAAAGATAGTGTTTGGTGAATTAATTGGTTGAAACAGCTTATTGATACGAATAAGCTGTTTTTGAACAAACTCCTTATATTAGCGGGTTCAAAATCAGCTGGTCAAACCAGTCAATAAAATCAGCTACTATAATCAGCTATCAGCTACCAGCTATCAGTCATTTGCCAAACACCCTCTTAGTCTTTTGCAACCAATTTCTATAAGTTTCCGACCAGGCCCAGCCCGACCCTTTGCACCAAAGCCGTTAATGGACAACCCGTTTTGACCCGATATGCTAATATCCGTTAAAATGTGGCCCGAGCCTTGACTCGTTGATCTGATAATAACAGTGCACAATTTGCCATCAGAAAGACTGACAGAGGGATACAAGACACCAACTTATCACAAGAGTTGTTCTACATAAAACCAAAACAACAATCACAATCAACACATCAAACTATTGACTTTACATTAATCAAAACTCAAAAATCATTCAGTTCTTACCTTAATACATAATCATAAAAACAGAGTTTTTTCAACATATAATGAACAATTTAGATGCCTAGTCGGCTCAAAAGAACGCGCTTCGTTTCAAAACCGAACCTTTGGCAGAAGACGGAGTCTTGGACTTAGCGGGGCTTAACATGGTTTGTCGTTTAGGCCTTTGCGTTCTAAGCAAACTTTTCTGCGAAGAGGAGCCACTAGCACCTAACTGAGCCTTCTTCAGATGAAGCTCAATCACCGTATCCTCAGGATCGACAACATTCTCCTTTTCCTCTAAGTCGAGACTTTGTGTTTGCTGCTCGGTTTTTCTCTGACCTTTGTTGGAATGTTTGTTTCCGTCTTTATCATATCTCCCTTTCTCCGATTTCTGCTGTTTCTGAAATCGAAAACTACACATTGTTAGGCTTATGTTCGTGTCAGTAAGACAGTAACATAATTGCTCTATATCGACTGAACGAGAAACTGACCATATCAAAGAAACCGATGTGTTGGGATGGTGTACGAAGACTAGAAATCTTCGACGATACAGGGCTAAATCTTGTTTCTTTGGTGGAAGTTTTTCTTGGTGCAGTTTGAGAATTGTTTTTCTGATGGGTTTCTGGGGTTAAAGTACAAGAATCCTGTGAATATGCTTCTTTCAAGCCACTATTTTGAGTAACACCTGAATTAGAATCAAAGATTTAGTTAGTAAAACATGCATGATACTATAAGACCTCGTATCAGGGCCGTTCCTGAATCCTGACCTTAGGCAAGGTAAGTATTTGCCTGGGGCCCAAACCTAAAAAGGGGTTAATACCCCAACTCAACAATGTTATCACATAGGACGCAGAACGCCATTTGTAAAATGTCAGACCCGATACAGACTATTATAAGTGGATTACAAAAAACAGAAAGTAACCTTCCATCTCGAAAGATTTCAACAAATTAGTCCCTATTTTGCGCGCGAAAGTTCTACATGGTGCAAAATCGACAGATCTAGAACTGTGCAAGCCCGTTTCTATGGACGACATCAACCCGCGTCCTGCAGTAGTAAACGATATCAGAATCAATAAATGATTGCACATTCATGTTATATGTTCTGTAGCTTCAGTGTTACCATATCTAGTGCTTGCACGTAAAGGTGGTTTTTCGATATGCACAGCAGAAACCCGAGTCTGGCCCATATTTCCTGTCGATTTCACTGCCTGTTTCCTGCTATTAGTGACCTTAATCATTCAAGATAAGAATGATTAGTCGAATAATACATCAAATAATGTCCTTTTCAGGCCCAAAAGTTTCCATTAAGTGTATAAAACAAGCAATTAAACAATACATATTCCAATTCTACGGTGCAGAATTACCTGCTCAGAGTGTGCCAGTCTCGATTTTTCCCCTGATCTTCCGACAGTTGGATGATGTCGTCTGGAGCCTTGGATTGACATCGTCATCTGGTAAACACAAGAATATCGATAGGTAGTAGTCGTGTAATTGATGCTAACTCGAATGATTACAATTTCGTTTATGAAAATCGGGTGTTACCTTACTTGGAGACGCGAGTTTCCCTTTCGTTGATGCTGCAGCAGGCGAAAACAGAAAAGACAGCACAATAAGAAGATAGGAAGTAGCAGATTGTAATCAACAATAAGGGAATCATAATCTGGCTCTAGGACTAAACACCAAACTAGTTAACATGGAAAAAAACCGCAGTCACATATGCGTTTGCGGAAATGATTGTGGTGTCATGAAAAACGGCTATAACAGAGAGATAACACAAATCGCGGCCGGTAGCCGATGCAGTGTGAATTTTGGAATAAAATCAAAGAACGGGAGTTTTGAAGTTATGATTGAATTTTTGTTGTTAAACTAGTTAATTATTTTGTTTAATAACTAAAATTATGACGTACTATAATATAAGTGATCTTAATAATTAAAGTTAAAGGGTTTTAGTGGAAATTTAACATGAAGACAAATAACGTTGTATCGGTGAAAGATCAATGAAACGGTGAAATAACAGGCATTGCACATTACGTAACAGTCGACGCAGCACTTTGACCCTGAAAATTCATGCATTGTTATATAATGAATCTTAATGTTGCGACAACTTTCAAACAGGTTACATAATGGGCGTTACGTAACATAATATAGGTAATTTTTATTCTATAAGATAAATGACTTAAATTTTTTTAGCTTTGTTTATTTAGTTGTTCAACAACTAAAAATTAATATTTGGCATTTGAAAATTTACTACTGGCTATAGCCTTTTTAGTGGGCTTGTTTAACCACCTGAAAGCGTTAGGCTATTGAACAAAATAGATAAGTCGGCTGTTTAAAGAGATGTTTTGTAAATTAAGTATTAGCTTTTAAATCACATTTTTCTAACAAATAGTCAACAACCAATACATATCTTTTGTCAAACTTTTTCATAACAAATAACCTAAACAACTAATTAACAAAAGGCAACTCAACCCCTTCCAATTAATCAAACCAAGCCATAGCTCTAGCCATTCGCCAAACAAACCCATAATCATGTCACCAGGGCCGGCCCTAAATATTTTGAGGCCTTGGACGAAATCGCACATTGGACCCTTTTTCTTTACAATTTATAAGATATATGGACCTACTGTTAGAGTATATAACAGAACTTAGGGCCTCAACCAAAAGCTTAAGCTAATGGTTGAGACCTCAAGATCTGTTATATACTCTAACACCTACTACAACCAATTTTTTGTTTTTTCAACATGGGGCCCGGGAGACGGCCCCTCTTGCCCACCCTCAAAGCCGGCCCTGCATGTCAGTAGTGCACTTACAAACATAAAAGACAAGAAAAGGGTGATAGTTGTTACCATGAGTTTTATTTTTGCATCCAACCACAGCACCTGGTTTCTGCCTTAACTTTCTTTCCTCGCAAATTTTACTGCATTGGCACCCAATTACAACACCATTAGATCATCCATACTTAAAATTTACCCAAAATCATATAAGAGTTAACTTACCTCCTAACATTATCTTCAGTCCCATGAGTAGAAGCACATGCCTTAAGATTCTTGAAACCACGATTAACAAGGGATAGTTCCTCAAGTTCAAGAAACCCTAAAATTAACAATCATAAAAATTAACAAAAGAAACAATCACTTTAACGTGTTTGACAAACAATTGATAGCTGACTAATTTTGAATACGCTGATTGATTCATAACAAGAAGCTATTATTGTTAGAGTATATAACATATCTCAGAGACTCGACCATTAGCTTAAGATATTGGTTGAGTTGGTTCTTTTGACATAGTATCAGAAGCCAGCATGACAAGAGATCACGAGTTCGATTCTCAACCACCCTTCGTTAAAAGACGCTATGAAAAACACATGTGTTACATACACACTTCTGACCTAAACGGCTCTTGTATGAGGGGAGATGTTAGAGTATACAAGATATTATGGAGCGTCAACTATTAACTTAAGCTTTAATCGAGTTGATTCTATGACAGTTATGAGTCAACTAATTTGGCAAACACTAACGGCCCGTTTGGTTAGTGGTACTAAATGGTGGTAATGGGAATGATCTATAGTGTAAAATTTTATCAAAACTTTCATGTCATTCCCATGGTAATGAAACTTTGATCACAAAAAATATTTTTTGTTCACAAACTTTCATTACCTCCTAATACCACCTCTCCCATTGGTAATGCATTTGGATTGAATTTTATGAACAAAATGGGATGATTGAAGGTTGTCAAGCATAGCCATCAAGATAGCCAAAAGATTTTTTAGCCGAAATTACACTACTTTTTCATTCCCATTGCCACAATATATTACCACCTACCAAACGGACCGTAATAGTAGATGATTCGACCACAGAATCATCAATTTTTATATCTAAATAGGCTAAAACTATCAAATAAATTATTTTGCACAAACCTGGACTAGTGAAAAATTCACGATCCCAAGCCAAACTTTTTCTGGCATTACATTCTTTGATAGGATTAGGCACTTTTTCAGCAAAAAAGGATTGTTTGTCTGTCATTTCTGGATGAAATCTTGACTTGGGAGTGCTTAATAACTCATTTTGTGTCTCAAATGCCACTGTTTTTTTCAGTTTAAAATTAATTAAGTAACAACTCAAAATATATCCATGTATAGATTCAAAAAAATAAATCAATGAATTCCAAAATATAATAATCCCTCCGAATCATTTTAGATGTATCATTTCCTTATTTGGCAAAATCATATCAATTGTCCCATTTTCTTTTTTGTCTATCTTTTTTTATCTAAATACCCTCACTTTTCCAATTCTCAATACTCCACTACCACCTTTATAATTAATTTAATCAATTAAAAAACTCAACTATCACCTTTTTAATGGACCCCACTCAACCCTTAAAATTCGTGAAATCCCAAATGGGACATCTAAAATGATTCGGAGGGAGTATATATCTATGAATAAGAACTATTTAAATGAAGTTCGGGTTTTGTCGAGCAGATTTCACTTGTCACATAAGATCTGAATTCAATTCTCACTAACAAAACTGAAAAAAATTATTAAATTATGATCGAAACATAAATAAGATATTGAATGACACCTAAAAAAAATGTCATTTCCTAATTCTTAGATTCATCAAGGGTGAAAATTTAATGGACCGGAGCAATTAAATTTTTTTCAATTATTTCCTAAGCTTAACCTTCTTAGATTTGAATACCGGAAAAAGTGACCTAAAAGTTTTCGTACATCAATATCTTAAAGTACTCATAGCGACGGATTTTTTCATGGGACATGTGTAGATCAATATATGATGAATATAGATTTTGAAGTAGTCAAAGATATTGATTGAATGAAACCTAAGAAAAAATGTCGTTTCCTAAATCTTAGATTCATCATGGGTGAAAATTTAATGGACCCTGGATCAAATTAATTTTTTCCAATCATTTCCTAGGTTTCACATGACCTAATTAGATTCGAGTACCGAAAATATAACGTAAAAGTTTCCGTACATCAATATCTTCAAGTGCTCAGAGACAAGAATTTTCATGAAACACGTGTAGATTAATGTATCATACAAATTTTAAAGTTCTCATAAAGGCGGGGTTTTATGGAACACGTGTAGATCAATGTATACAGATTTGAATGTACTTATCAATATTAATGACCTAGAAAATTTACATCAAAATTTTAAAGAAATACATCCCTAATTATTGTTCAATAAAAACCTTACCTTAAAATTTTTCATATTTACTCCCCTATATCTTTTTTTATTCAAAATCAAAATTTACACAAGAATTTATAGAAACTTATAAAAGTCTAAAACTACAATTGTGAGAATTTTCATTTATTCAACTAAAATGCTAAAAAAATAGTTTTATATAACATCAAATTCAATGAATAACTATTACAAAATTCATAAATATATATTTATAATTCATAAATAAAATAGATAAATAAATATACCTGATAATCGAAGATCGAATGTTGTACAATCCAAATCAGAATCAATAAGAAAATCATCTTCTAATGAAAAATCAATTAAACGAATTCTTTGTGCTTCAAGATTCATTTTTCTTTATCAAAAATTAATTCTTGAAAATGAAAATATTTAAAATTTAAAGAGTAAGTAATTGTAGAAAAAAACAAAAAATGAAAGAAAGAAATTAATTTGGAGATTAATAACGGTTGTTCTCTAAGTGAGGCATGCGTGAACTAGCCTATGTTTGGGAACCGCTACTAAAACTGATTTAGTTTTTTTAGTCAAATTATTAATTATAGGCGGGAATCTTGTGTTCATATATATATAATTGAAGATTTATTTCTAATATTGGGTAATAAATATATCGAACTGATATATTGGTTTATTTAGTCGACTCTAAGTTTTTGAGATTATACATATGACTTTGTTGTTGTTGTCGCCGTTAGTTTCTTCATTCAGCTTGTTTTGTATGAGATTGGTTCAAATGATTAGCTCATTTCTGTATTGATCGCTTTAAAATTGTACATGATGACTTTATTAGATTAAATGTACTCGGATCAGCTTGATAGATTTTGTCTCGTCATAAAACCGTCTTATTAAGAATGTGCGTTCTTTTCAACCTTCAATTAATCTCTGACATTGTTGTTTTTGTTGTCGTTAGTTTCTTCATTACTATATATGAACTAATCTCGAGGATTATTACGTGATGACAGTGTATTACTTTTGAAGTAATGAAAATGGTCCTAATTTACATGTTTAGCTATTTGGCTATATAGACTTTTATTTAACTAATACCTTAAGAATAGTCGTATCGAACTGGAATATTAGTTTATGTAATCGATTTCAATCTTTTAATGTGTACCTCTGGCATTGTTTCACCTTTAGTTTCTCCGTTACCATCAATAATCTCAAGTCTGGATTATTACGTAATGATAATGATTTTCTATATGTTTGAAGTAATGGAAATTATCCTAATATACATATTTGAGTATGGAAATTTGGCTATATAGACATTGTTTAAATAAAAAACCTCCAAAAGGTTTATTTATAACATCCCTAAAATATACTAATAAGATTTTTAAATTCAAAACATATCCTATCAAATCAAAATAATGATAATATAGATAATAGAAATCATACAAATTCAATATTTCTAACCTAATTCGAAGAACTAGGTAAGGCTATGTGATTCTTGTATGAATTTAGTGTATACTAAAATGGTATATATAAATTTTAAACTTGAAAAATATATATGAGTTAGAGAGTGTAAGTTAATACGGTGAAAAATAAAGAGCGTATACAATTATACATTATATTAAATTAATTTTGTTGTATAGTAAAGAAGATTAGATTGAATAAAACAGTTTCATGTGTAATTTTTTTTATTTGCCAGCATTATTAGAATATTTATGGCAGGGATATTAATTGCATGATTTTCAATTCAGTCAACTTTAGTCGTTTACGAAAATAAAATGGTGCATTCATATTAATGATAGGAATAATTGCAGGAATTGCTATTCAGTCAAGTTTATTCTTTACAAAAATAAAAATTTAGATTTATATTATAGCATAAATATTAATGGCAGGAATATTAATTGCAAAATTTTCAATTCAGTCAATTTTATTCTTTTACAAAAATAAAACGTTGGATTCATAATAATGGCAGGAGTAATAATTGCAGGAATTTTGATTCAGACAATTTTATTCTTTTACGAAAATAAAAAATTATGATTTATATTAATGGCAGGGATATTAATTGAAGGAATTTCAATTCAGTCAATTTTATAAGTTGACAAAAATACAAATTGTCTTTCAATACAATAGCATGAACTACAATATAAATACATCATCTGACCAACTTAATTATTTGCTAATATCATTTCTCTTTTCTCAAACTTCAGTGTTGGATTACAATATATGTATGTAAATAATTTATTACGTACCTTCATTTAATATTTTCGTTCGTCTAAAATTTCATTAAGATATAATTGTATTTAAAAATCCGTGCATTGCACGTAGTTGTAACATAAATAGTATCGCAATTTGAGATAGATTAATAACAAAGTTACATTGCTGGATCTAGGTCTTGCTGGACCCATCCAGATCCGACCCATGGCCATCCCTACTGATCACTTTAAAGGTATAAATAAAAAAATGGTCACTTTAAAAATGTAAGCATACACATATTGGATTCAAAGTGGTCATTTATAACTTTAAATGATCATTTTAAGAATGTAATTGTACATTAAAAATTGTTATGATAAACGGTCTCTCCGAAAGATGCATTAGATATATGGGCAAAATAACCATAAAAATCAAAAGAGAAAATAATAGTGTATGCTTCTTGTTTTGATATTATCTCTGTAATAGACAGTCTATCACAAAAATAGATAGTGATGATCTCCCTCAAGAGGGACATTTAGCTTGAGTGTCTTTAGTCTGGAGTGTTCGAGAGACCCGTTTAGGGCCGTTCCTGAGAGTAGTTTATAAAGGGGCCCACATCGAGTTAACCAAATAAAGACATTGGAATTAGATGAAGTTCAATCGGATATGAGTAAAATTGGAGAACCAATCATAAATATTAAATAGATGATTAACCAATGCAATTATTATTCGATAATAACAACTAGCAAAAATAATCCCGTTGAAGTCTGAGTCAAATGTCAATCGATTTTATCGGGTAAAGATTGGGTTTGGGCATTATTTTTAAGTAGAATTCGGCTACGAGTTACTATCGTTCAAGTCAATATCATATTAATTTGCTATTTGTTTTTTAATTGATGATCAGATTCTCTTTACTCAAGAGACAATAGTTATATTGCAAATCGGTCTGGGTTTACAACAATTCAATTAAAAATAGGTTCAGGTTAAGTCGATTTTAGCTGAATCGAATTCGGTTTTGAGCATGATTCGAGTCGGTCATTATAAGATTCGGGTAATCTCGATCAACGGTTATGTGTCGGTTATAAAAACCGGTTACATCTCGGGTTTAGTTTTCCCATTATCGATTGTCAACCGGTTCAGATATAACTTCGGGTCAGATAATATCGATTCGATAAACCTATAAAAAAAACACATTTTCGGATCGGTTTACTTTCGATTTCCATTGGTTTAGGTTGGATTGGCTTTAAACCTTCTAGTATAGCATTCTAATTCATGTACATAGAAGAACGGGAGAGGTAGAAAAAGAGAGAAAACTCATCCGACTATTACTCCAATCACCTATACATCAAATTTTACAATCCAATTCAATTCAAATATATAAAAAAAAAAATTACAAATCGAAATTTACTAAGAACATGTCTCGATCCAGAAAAGCCTCTCTTCCTCCTGCTTCAGAGGTTTTTCCCTCTTTTACTGCTACAATTTATTGTTGTGAATAAAGTTCAATTTTGAAATCAACTTTTGTTTTTCTTTCGAAATTTTCTTTGTTAGATCTCGATTGGTATAGGCATGGATGCTCTTGAAATTCCGATTTTCGTTCTAATGTTGGTTATTGATTTTAATTTGTGTTAATTATATCATGCAGAATATTGAAAAATTACAAAAAATTATTGATGGAGGTAATTATTATGGAGCACAGCAGATTTACAAGTCTACTTCTGCAAGGTATTGGTTTTTTTGGTCAGTAATAAGAAAAAATAGTGTTGGTTGCACATTTCTATCTTTTGATTTTTTGGGGGTTTGTTTCAGTTTTTGTCTTGCTATGTTAAATTTAAGATTAATTTGCAAGATTGAGCATTGTGTTAAATCATATAAATGAGTCGGTAACTAGGTTTGATTTTGTTTGGCTAGTGATTGTTGTGCTCATGGAGTTGCCGTGCTGAAATTACAGATATGTATCGGCTGAAAGGTACTCTGATGCATTGGACATTCTAGAATCGGGTGCTTGCCTTCAGTTGAAACATGATCAGGTTTTCTTTAAGTCTCACTTTTGTTTAGCCGCATTGACATGTGCCCGTCAACCAGCCTGAAATTAAAATCACTGCATTGCCCCCATGTCACTTGAGTGGCTCCCGTCTAGGTGGTCCTTAAACTTACATCCTGTTTGGTAGTTGGTATCAAATGGTGGGGATGGTGACGAAAATATAATGTGATTTAGGTGAGAGTTGGTCAATATTCACATGTCTCTATTTCCATCTTATGCTCATAAAATGGTGTCATAGGGTTTTGAACCGGTAACCTTAAAGAAGTACATGTTGCAATAAAGAAAAATAAAGAATGTTTTTTAGCTTTAGCAAAATATAGGAGTGATGCAAGGATGTCAAACCAAAAACAAAAGAAGTAGTGCTTGAGGCAAAGTTGTTGTCCAAAGAGGTATAACAAGTTAGGCTCGGGGGAAGGGGAAGAAGATCTTTATGAGATGCACAAAAGGAGGAAAAAGATTAGAAAGGTTTTTAGTTTGTTGAAGTGCGCCAAGGATAAACAACAAAACATTCTATTCCGAGATGAAAATATTAAGGGTAGGTGAATTGTTTAGTGGATGTCAAGGAGGTGACATGGGACATCTTGATGGAACATTTGGAATAGAATACAAGCTAGTTGGTCCTATAGACGCTTTAAAATGTTTAGTACAAGGATTGTGTAAATTACCCAACCTCTTTTACTAGACAGGAGAAACAAATAAGATCATGAGTATAACACTGTAGTACTTATCTACAAAAATAAAAGGGATGCACTATAAGAAAATTAAGCTTATGAGCTATATGATGATGCTATGAAAGGATGATGAATGTACATGCATTTCAAAAACAAATTTGCTTTATTTACAGAAGAACTACCATGGAAGCTATTTATGTATACATCAACAAATGGAGTACTATTTTAAAGAAAGGGAAGTACTATAGTGGGTTATAGGAAAGAAGGTATACCATAATACCAGTACCATATAAGTAATAAGTATATTAGTTCAATATACCTATGAGAAATTACATACCAATGTTAGGACATGTAGAGGAGCGACATCGAGGTTTTGCTTTGATCTCATTTCTATTTGTAGTAGTCCTAAAGGGATAACAGTACATATCCGACAAGAATTTATATGGTGCTTGTTTGCTAATGTCATTATATTAGTGTTTGAAACTAGAGATGTAGTTAATGCTAAGCTATAGATGTGGAATAAGACGTTAGAATCGAAAGGATTTAAACTAAATCAAAGTAAGCCAAAGTATACGAGTATATGAAGTATTGCTTTCGCTTGAAGGATCATAGCAAAATTTTGGTAAAGTTGGATTCAGAGGTGCTCCTTTCCAGCAAGTGTTTTTTATAGTACATTGACTTGATTTTTTTAGGAATAAAGATAAAGATATTGATTAAGTTGTTAAATATAATTTTCAATGTCTGGCTCAATATTTTGTGATAGATCAAGGTGTGCCACAATGGCTAAAGGAAAAATTCTACAACCAAGTAACCAACACTAAGAATACTATATGGATTCAGACGCTAAATTTGCAAAAGACACCGTTAAAGAAGTTTGGGGTAGTTGAGATGCACATGTTAAAGATAGATGAGTGGACATAATATAAATGATAGATATTAAAACGAAGACATATGAAGTGTCTTAGAGATGATATTGAAGATAAAATGGGAGAAAATCAGTCATGTTAGTTTGGTCATGTGTAAAGAAGACTATTAATGTACCAGTTCTAACATGAAGGTAAAAACTTTGAGGAGATTAGAATAGTTAGAGGTAGGTCGATGATGACGTGGTCACGTGGATAACATGAGCGAAGAATGACATGTATGACAATATATGGAAATGAATGGTGGAAGAGACTATAAGCATACTATTATTTGATGTGTTGTCATAGTCATTCAGTAGTATGAAAGATAAAGGTGCAACAATAAACTATAATTTTTGTTAGCAAAGATCAATCTCGGTGACTTGTTTGGCTCATGAAGAAGACCTCATATAGCTGAGATTTTTGGCATTGTTGTTTTTAATACTCATCATTCATTGATTTACGCTTGATTTCTCGAGACATTGGTATTTTGGTTTATTGTGAAAATTTTGATCTTAACTTTTCTCTACATTATTTTGTTTTTAGAGACTTTTAAAACAAATTAACGTTAACCATGAATTAATCTCAGTGAAATGTTGCTGCATTTTGTTCTTCAAACGTGAGTTATCTGGGAGTTACTAAAAAAGTAATTTTGACCAAATACATACCCTACCTAGCTAAAGGGTGAAGTTTTCATACAATGTCCACATCTATAGTTCACAATCTAATTCATCTTTTTGAAGATTTTTTTCGTTTATTAGTTGGGTTCTATCTCATCAGTTTTTTTTGTTGTCTCTAGTGTTCATTGTCTAGTCAATACTCAACATTGCCACCCCAACCCCGTTAGTCGCCAACAATTGAATTGGTATTTTCTTTTTAGATTAGAGTTTGGGTTAGTATCAAAACCATAGGAGAACAGGAATATATATATGGCTAGAGCTTTGCGAAAACTAGGCAACATAATGAAATAATGGGTAGCTTTAGCACAGTTTTTTAATAAATTGAAATTCTGGAACCAGTGATAAAACCACGTTTTTTCACTGTGATCAGGATCCCAAATGGTTAGAGTTGTGTTATTTTTAGCAGCTACTTATTTTGGACACTTAAGGCCTTTATACTTGAGTCTTAACTGTGCTTTTTGATAGATATCCAAATTCTCATAATCCCCATGAGAATCACGTTAACGACATTTTGAAGAAGTTGTAGTTAGAAAGATTAGATTTAGACAGAAAATAAATGTAGTTTTCAAGCTTTTGAGTGGCCTGAATCTCTCCAAAATGACCTAAGCTAAATAAAAACACTCAGCAATGATCTGATGCCTCTCTTTCTACTTACTACTCTTATCATAGTACTTTCCCTCTTTTACTTTTAACTGGTTTCCTTCTCTAAAAAGCTACTTTACTTCCAAGCCTAGCTCATTACATTATCACATTGAATATGGATTTTCAATTTAATGTCAGTTATTATATTATAGTTGTACTTGCATGATATGGTGATGAAAATTAGCAAAGCTTTTAGCACTACGTAAAGGCTGGTTAGTGAACTTGTTCGAAAATGTGCTAGTTATTAGTAAATTATATTTGTAGTCATGATTGTGGACTAGAAGTTTGGGTTTTGAACTTGTGAAGCTGGTTGCCTTAGCTGATTTTCAAAACTCATCCTCCTAAGTCCTATCATTTTGTGGCTTAATTGCATTTTTCTTTATTGACTAAAATCTGGGACATGATTAGGTTACTTGTGGTTCTGAGCTGGCAATGTTGTTCGTAGATACCCTCGTGAAGGGGAAGTTTGCTTACAATGAGGTTCTGCTAGGTCAGTTCTTTATTCTTTCTAGCATATTTGTGTAGATAGGTTTATATAAATTCTGTTTGGCAATCGTTTTTTAAAAATCAATTTTTTGTCTGGCTAGGATTAAATTTAATAATTATTGGATTGTTTGTGCACGCCTGAAAAGTAAGTTTTGTTAGACCGTCTCAGGAAAATCTACGAGGCATTTCCTCGAAACGCTGTACCGGATCATGTTGGAGATGATGATGACATGCAAAAACTTACGGAGGCATTGGGAGCTGCTAAAACACGAGTGGAGGGTTGCTCTTCTTTTCTGAGGGCTGCAATTAGGTGAGAAATTTTAACGAAGTCATGATTAAATTTGAAGATGTTAAGTTTTAATGTTAGCATAAATTACTAAATTGTTATCATTTTGTGAAATGAAAACCTGAGCAATGTTTGCAAATTGCAATTGCATGATCAATAAATCTTTCTTGATTATTCTCTTATCATAACAAGGTGAATGTGATGGAGGGAATTGTTGAAATGCTAGACATCTCTTAAGCTAGATTTTTCGAGTGATATACATTCTTTCCATTTCTGATAATAAACATCCATTCTCAACTCAAATAAGTGATCTATAAGGGTCATTTTCAAATTTTTTTTTTCATTTTTTTTCATGTGGCATAGAATGACATATACTAATTTCTTTAACATGGTAATGGCGGTATTATGATCATTTTTTGAATCAAATCATATGAAGTATGTTCAAAGAAAGGTCAAAATTCTTTTCTGGGTAGTCTATGTGAGTGGAAGAGTCATCTTGTGTCCAATCACTAATGTTCTCTAGGCTTTGGAATGTGATGCAATTTTCAGTTACAATCTCTATTTCTTGTGTTGCGGCTGTCAAGGAATGAAATTTCGTGGGTTGTGTTTACATGTGTGGCTTGAGTGTGCATAGAAATGACTTGATGGAGTGAGGTAGTCTATGTGAGTGGAAGAGTCATCTTGTGTCCAATCACTAATGCTCTCTAGGCTTTGGAATGTGATGCAATTTTCAGTTACAATCTCTATTTCTTGTGTTGCGGCTGTCAAGGAATGAAATTTCGTGGGTTGTGTTTACATGTGTGGCTTGAGTGTGCATAGAAATGACTTGATGGAGTGAGGCTGTTGCAATGAACTATTTATAATTGATAAAATAATATGCACTTGCACTTGAGTGTTTATAGAAATTTTCTGAATTGTAGTTGCCATTCTTTAATATCTTTGTTCAATGGACACTTAAGCAGCTTCCATGGTTGTTCTGTTTTCCTGAATCTTATTCACATTTGTTTGTATTGCATAGGTGGTCTATTGAGTTCGGAACTGATAAAAATGGCTGCCGGGAGCTGCATACTATGCTTGCTGAGTACATATATTCTGAAACTCCTGAGGTGGTAAGTTGAAAGTTTGTAGCAAGAATGATAACAACTAATAACTGATTGATCTTGCGGCTGTTTGGTTTTATTTACTAGAGTATAACTTGTTCATTTGTTATAATTTTAATAATAGTGAAATAATCTGATAAACTCTGAATTGTGTGGTTCAATTAACTCAAGTGGATAGCGTGTTCCAGAAAATGTTATGTGCAGTATAGTTTGCTTGTTTTCAATGTTTTTACAATGGAAGATCTGAGAGTAGTTTAGAAGATGTTAAATTTAGTATGTCTTTGTTAGAGTATATATCATATTCTGGGGCCTCATCCATCAGCTTAAGCTTTTGGTTGAGTTGGTTCCTTAACATATCAGAGCCAACGTGACAAGAGGTCACGGGTTCGAATCTCAACTACCCCTCATTTAAGTGGAATATTTAGCACCAGGTATGAGGAGAGCTTGTGTTGCATCCACACTTCTAGCCCAAAGGGCTCTCGTGTGAGGGGGCGTGTTAGAGTATTTAACATATTCTGGGGCCTCAACCATCAGCTTAAGCTTTTGGTTGAGTCGGTTCCTTAACAGTCTTTGACCTGGCTTCTGGAACTGTTTTATCTAAATATGGAAACCTTGGCTGATATCTTAGAAGAATTCAAAACGAGTTTTATGGAAGTCTTTAAAAAGAGCTAGAAGTATTTTTATTATCCCTGGAAAGAGTAGGCTAGGAGCGCTGGCTTCGTGCTGGCACTTCTGTAATTCTTGTATTAATTTCCTAATTGATTTGTGTTGTTTGATCATATAAACTTCTGAAGAAAAAGTCATTTCTTTCTATCCTCTTTTCTGCTTCTTAAAACTAATTCTTACTCTTCAATATTGATTTGTTGATTCTCTATTTGGCCTTGGTTAGGCACCCGGCAGCAGGCCCCTTTTCTGTTTTGGTCAAAATACAGATCTTCACGAGTTATATTAATCACCTGTGCGTTCTATTTTTGTATCTTCAGCCTATCAAAAGCCACTTTTTAATTATATTTATTTAGCTTTTGATTGCATCAGCCTAATGTCATTCAAAAATGTTTTGAAAATCCTTTAAACAAACCAGGCCTCTGTTTATTTTGATCAATTGTTACTTTTATCTTCTCCTCGATGTCATTGTTTCATTGAGCTTCATTATTTTCACCATTTGGAGTTCAGTATATTAAGATTTTGCAGAGTTTTTCTCCTTCCTTTCTCGTCCTTTTTTTTTTTTTTTTTTTTTTTACTTTTTTATATATCAATTAGTATGTGAATTGACTTTTGGCTTCTGCAAACAAGCAATATTTGTTAATAGTATGAGTTGTTTTGCAAAAGCAAAGAACTGAACTAATTCCCCTACCCTACCAACACAAAAAAAGAAGAATACAAAAGCAATTACTCCTAGCAATCAACAATCAACAATCTAGTACGAATTGAGAACTGCCAGCTTGTCATTATTGTCATTGCCCACTCTGTCTTCACCTTTCCTCTTCGTGGTCTAAAAGCTACCCCCCCTATCAGTCACAAAACTACACTTTTCTTTTTCCTTCTAGATCATGAATACGTAACTATGAAATTTCTTTAAAAAAGTGAAAAGTTAGTTGCTAAAGAGAGAAAATTAGACTTTTCTCTTTAACCAAATATTGAACCTTTGGATATTATCATGCAGTTACAAATTGGGGTTTATGTATGATTTTGACAAATTTGATTAGTTGAGCTAGATTTATATGAACATAGCTGCAAAATCAATTATTTCTTTTGCCATAATTTGCTCTCTGTTCTAGTAATTTGATCTGTGTGATTTAATGTTTTATATCCTTCAGCCATTAAGCCCATCGTTCGTGACATAGTCTGTTCAGTTCATTTGTAGGTGTTATTGTGGCTTCTTGTTGGACTTTGTGACCAGCTCCTAGTTGAGCTAGTAGAACTGCCAGTCGAGTATGGTTCTAAGGACACTAACCCCACCTCAGGACTCCTATCTATTAGAATGTCTTTTATTTAAGAATTTTTTTGAGAAGTTTGCCAACATTATTTTTGTTTAGGTTATTTTTTGTGCAATATTTTTATTACATTTTCCACTGTTTTCTGTCAGAATAATGCCCACTTTTCTGCTGCATTAAATACTGATATAATTCACATCCCACTTCCATATTGTAGGACATGAACAAAGTCTCATTTCATTTTGTTCGTGGTAATAGTCCAAAGAGATTTGCTGACACTCTAGTAAATTTCATGGAGAAGGTAAGCTTTCTGATATGTATTTAAGCTGTTTCATTTCCATTGATGGCAACTAATTTGTTAATTGTAAGCAATGAGTGATTTTATTATTATTGTTATTGTTTTTGTTATTGTTATTTAGTGTTGTTGTTATTATATATATATATATATATATATGTATATATATATATATATATATGTATATATATATATATATATGTATATATATATATATATATATATATATATATATATATGTATATATATAGGAAGAAGTTTCAGTAAGAACCATCTTTATATGAGAACCGTGAGAACCAATCAGCCTTATAAAAAAGTGTTACTTTTTACTAAAAAGGTGTTATTTCTAGGGAAAAAGGTGTTACTGTATTTTATGATACTATTGAGCAAAAAAGTTACTTTAAGAAAAAAATTCTGAAAAAAACTCATTAAAAGGTGTTACTTTTTACATTAAAATGTGTTACTTTTCGAAAAAAACGTGTTACTTTTTAATAATTTTATTTTTTTGAAAAAAATATTTTTTTCTAAAAGTAACACTTTTTATGCTAAAAAGTAACAGCTTTTTTTTTAAAACAAAAGTAACATTTTTTTGTTCAAAAGTAACACATTTTCTATAAAAAAGTAACACATTTTTATTAGGGAGTTTGGTTCCCACGGTTCTCATATAAGCTTGGTTCTCACTGGAACTTGGCCATATATATATATATATATATATATATATATATATATATATATATATATATATATATATATATATATATATATATATATATATATATATATATATATATATATATATATATATATATATATATTCATATTTTGTAAGTTTTTTTTACATCCTTGATAGCTGGTAGCATTTGCAATCCACTTATTTTAGATGATGAATATTTTGGGTGTAAACAGACTTTTGGCTTGCAACTGTATTTAAACACTGCTCACAGGTATGGGTACATGTCTAACGGTTCGACGAGGGTACACTTTGGATACATAAAGATGGTCACAGGACTGATGATGACAGCATATTTAATTCTTGTTTAAATGTTTCTACAAAAAAATTACCAAATAAAACCCTTAATCAACTAATTACAAAGTTAAAGTTAATGAAAGGTTGATTGGTAAACAAGTTCAAGACACTGTATCAAAAGTGATAAGTTCAGCTTTTGGATTATGCTTTTCAAATTGTACACCATCATATTGTATCTCTTAAAATCAAGGAAAAACCAAAACAATTAAATGTAGTTAAATATTTATATATCCAGCAATACTTATTTATCTGGTAAACATTGAGAACGATCATGACAACAGCAATGCCAAAATCTTAATTTACAAATATGCTATTGGCTATAGTTTTTGTTATGATCAGAACTTCAGATTTGCCATATAAAAGTGCCTTAATTTTTGAAATGTGATTTTTCAACTTTTCTGTTTTTTATCTCTTAAAGCATTTCAATTATATTTTTGTTCACTCGTAAGAACTTGTTGGAATGCTAACTTTGTAACCCAAACATTACCGAGTAGGGCATTGCCTTCGCTCACAATTGTTGTTCTGAAACCAAGGACGATTCTTAGGTCTCTATATATCAGGGAACTAAGTGCTTTGTTGATTGCTGAGATAGGGTGGAAACTTGTGACCTTTAGAAGTAGAGTCATCTTGGTGCATTGCTTTTGAATTAGCTCAGTGTTTGTTATGCTTTGAAATTAGCTCTTAAAGAATGGATATTATTACATAGAGCTGCTCCAGTTATGCTATCTGTGGTGCGCATGCAACTTGTGTTTTAGTGTGGTTATGTCTATGTATAAGCTAATGTAGTTGTATATGGTATCTGAATGCATGAAATTTGATGTAAATTTTCTTGGTACACTTTGCAGTGTTATCCTGGTGAAGATGATTTGGCTATTGCCCGTGCTGTTTTGATGTGAGTTTCTTGCCGTAATACCGCGTTCAACTTTCATTAATTTTAATAGTGCATCGTACATTATTTCTTGAGAAGAAATATGTTCGTTCATGACTATCATAAATCGGAGCTGTGCTTCAATTATGAATATGTCAATTTGCAATGTCAAAGTTTCAGAATTGAATAGATTGAGATCTTACAATGCAATTATTTTTATGAAGAGGCCTTGGCTCCTGCATTTAAGATAGTACTTTATCCACATTTTGCTGATCGCACATTGAGTAAGATGTGTGGGTTCCATGGAATAAAAATGAGGCTGTTACGTTCCATAACAGCCGCTTTATAATGGATTTTTAGCTTTATCATAGCGCTAAACCTTGTGGCCTAACATGTGATTTAGTATCATAGAGTAAATAACCATTATAAGCTGTTATTCTTACATAATAGCCATTATTATCTTCTTTAAAAGTGTATATTAGGTTCTAAAAGTCTATTATAAGCTTTTTTTATGAATACATGCTATCGAAAACATGAATTACTATAATAAAATGATTTATTTTCAAGAGAACAGTCACATTGCGATGTCCGCAACACGTTTCATAACACCACAAATGGTCGCGTCCGCAACTTCGTACTGGTTACTGCAAAACGATTTGTAAATGAATTACTATGGTGGGTGCGTATGTGAGGAAGCTTGCATGCGTACTTGAATCAACATATATACATCACTTTTTGATATTTTGTAAATAAATACGTAAAAATATTCTGGAGTTTTAGGTTTCTGCCTAATTGTTTTGCTTCTGCCCTCTATATTTGCTTGATTCTTATCTTGATAGCCCACTTAACATGCTAAAAACCCGGAGAAATATGTTGTTGGTTTCATTGACAACCCGATTTGTGCAGGTATCTAGCTTTAGGTAATTTAAGAGATGCAAACTACGTTAACAATGAGGTGAAGAAACAGTTGGAAGCTAAAGAAGTAGAATATCCAGAGTCAGATCTTATGCAGTTTATCAGTTATCTCTTGCAAACGTAAGTCTCTAGTGCTAATAGCTTCTTATTTCTTAAATTTTGTCTTGTACCAATACTCTTTAGGCAATATGCGTCACGTCTTTCCAGAGTTTGGTTCTCATCTAAGTCAAAGTGTAAGGAAAAAATTGTAAAAATATTATGGTATGATGGCCTACAAGATAATCTATGCAAATTCTGTTGTTTCCTTAACCAATGAGGATATTTTGGTGTATAAAGATAAAGTTGAATGCTAGAAAACAAAATGTGAATTTAAGAAATTAAAGACGAGTCTTATATATGAAACCAGTTATGTTTTCTCTACATCTTATATCCTTTAAAAGTTGAAAGCATTTGAAGCAATTATATATGTAATTTGTGTAAACAAAGCTTAATTCAAGCTTACATGTTTAGTGATTGAATCCTACATTGGAGGTGGAGATAGACTATGTCAAAATTCAAAAATGAGATAATTAAGACGACTTAAGTGTCATGTCATTTCTATAAAGAGATTGGGGTGAGGAAGAAGTATAGGATATTAACCGTAATTCGGTGTTTTGTTGTCAAGATTAATTATCATATGGTGTTCTTTCCCTATCGAATAAGGTTTCATGAAAACTAGTGCTTGTTGTTGTTGTTGTGACTAAAGCATGTTATAGATCAACATTTGTGTAATCAACCACATTTTCTGTATTGTACTTATAAATCATGAATGGAGAATGATAATTCATGTATACGACCATTAGGACTGATTTATGTGTAAATTCTTTTTCCTTTCGCTTATGCAGGTTAGAAAGGGATGCTCTGCCTCTTTTCAGAATGTTGAGGCAGAATTACAACTCCAGCATTGAGAGAGATCCATCCTTTCATGAGGTCACTGAGCAATTTTTTATATATTATATTTTGGGGAAATCTAAAATTGTTGATCCATTTTTTTTCTTCTTTTTTCTTTTACTACTATGATTTGTCAAACGTTAATTCCAATTTTGGTTCCTACTCACGATGGATCTTAGTTGTAGTGTGATACGAGTAAAAATATAATGAGCATGACCCCTTAGTTTTTCTCTAGACGCTGTTGGAGTTTTGGTTAACCATGCTTTTCTCTTCAAGAATTGTGATAGGAAGCTTCTAACTTGTATTCTATGGTTCAGTTGCTAGATCACATTGCAGAAAGATTCTATGGAGTGCGACGCAAAAATCCAATGCAAGGGATGTTTGGAGACATATTCAAGGTAATTCTTCTGTATTTATCATGAAATTTTGCGACATACGACACTTATATTTGGCACTTCTATGACATGCTAATTTTACCAAAAGCATACAAAATTACAATCTTGTTCCCGAGAGCTTATTGGAGTGACCGATTTGACTAGCAGATTTTAGCAATTGATTTGATCATGTCTAACAATCTAATTTGCCAAACACCCTTGCGTCTTATTGCATTTGGTTTCTGACCTCTTTCATGAAATTCTAAATGCTCTTCCTATGGCTTCCCTCTTATCCGTCTTCAGCCACATGACTACTACCACAAATTGCGAATCTCTTCATTATCATCGGATTCACTCCACCACGCATTTTCTTTCGATTAATTCTCCTAATGCCATGTCGGAAATTGTTATATTGTTGCAAAATAGGGTGCAAAACTGAAATATCCATCAATGGAGTTGATTTTTACTAATTGTCTTTTATTCTGCAGATGATGGGAGATATCAATATGTGATACTACTCATAGAGCCAGTGAGACTCCATCAACCATTTTGTTTTATGTTGTATCTTTGTATTGTTAGAAATATATGACGCAATTTTGTTTTTCAATAAACATTTTCAATTTTTCTTTTTGGTGCCCAAAAATTGTTTATTCTTAAGACACTACGAAGTTTTCTGACATGATTCCTGGTAGAGAGTGGTATAAAAGTCTATTTTAAATTAAATATATTATCTGTGATTAGTGGCAGATTCAGGGTTTAGAATTCTATGGGACACCAACAAATGGACACGCAATTAATTTCTTCTTAAACTTAATAAGAAATTACACCATAAAATTGGACACCAACAACACTTATTCTAATTAATGTACACCATAAAATTGGCGAAATAGGCCATAATTAATTTCTTCTTCTACCTATATAACCTCCATATCCATATTGAATTAAATGATTCTCAAATTTTAATATTTAATGCAACAAGCTTAGTTATTTTACGATCACTCAATTAACATTTTTTGGATTATAGTTTAGGTAGAGGAAAAAAAAAGGGCTATGTGAGTTTCGATTTTAGAACTTTTGCTCAAACTGTAATATGACCTAATGCTTTTGCACAAATTCTTACTTGAGACCGTCTTTTGTAAAGATAACTCTCAAAAGCTCAATCCAATTCTAAATATAAATTGTTACAAGTTATAACTCTTAATGTAGATTTGGTTGAACTTTTAAGAGTCGTCTTAATGTAAATAGATAATCTAATCAATTTAGTGTTTAGCAAATGAAACAAACTTCAATTAGGATTTGAGACAATTTCACCATTGTTTTAAACATATTTATAGTTGAGAAATTGAAGATGATTAGACAAAACCTTTTCATCCCCAAATTCTTCATTTATATTTCTGTGATTGACATTTAAAATTTAAAATGAAATACATTTACTCAAATACAACCTCATAATATTTACGTCTATCATTTTTTTTAAAAGTTATTCTATGTGCTCTCTATAAATTGCATCCTTTTTTCTTATAAGATGTCCAATATAAATATTATAAATGGGTCTGATAAATAATATTTGCTAATAAAGGTGAATTCAAAATAATCACTTAATTATTGTCGATGCCATGTGTAAGAATATTTTTTTGGAATGGATATTGCTACTTGGATGTTTTTAAAGATGTGTTTTTTGTTACTTCATGTGAAAGAGTGCAAAAAAATGGAGCCAATAAGTGCCAACTAACTTACTTTACTTGAATCAATTGGGTGTTATTTGACTACCTTCATTTGAACTTCACTAAAGTTAGCCTCGACAAGATCTTCAACATGATTTTGATGTATTTGGTTCATAATCTTGTTGGAGTTTAAATATGTTTACATACATTTTTCTAGTTTTTAGTGTTCATTTATTTATGCTTTGTTTTTATTTATCTATTATTGTTTTATAATGGCTCGACTCTCTTTGGAGGGAATACATATACAAGCATGATTTGTTAGTTCGCTATTTCGGACCCTTGCTATATGCGGAATCATTGTTACCTGGAACGACATTCAGTTTGGAATAGGGAATAGGAATGGGAACGCTAAATGCAACCTAAATTGACTCGGAAACGATTGGATACGGGATAGTATAAAATATATATTTGAAAACAAAATTAAATTAAAATAATCATTTTGCTTTAAGAAATTATTTTCAAGTGGAATTTTTTAAATTTCTAGGTTTCATTTTGTTTTTTCTCCCTTATCTTTTCTTTAATTTGTAAACAAAGCCAAAATACCTTTTAAAAAGGATCTTTTATATCGGGACGTCATTTTAAACGATTTAGGTCGCACTTCGTGGTAATTGGGGACGGACATTTTCGATTGCTTAACGTTATAGTTGTTGGAAATACTTCACATGTGAGATAAGATCCCACTTCGATAAAATAGTGGGTTGTTGACTTGCATATATAATTGGTGAGCTGCTCTTCCTACTACCATATGGTTTTGGGAATCATTGAACCTCACCTATAGTGTATGTGCAACAGTGCAAGTTAACGCTCTTGATCCGTGAATTTGTGGGCCTGAGCCCACGAGTTTTCCATGTCCAGACAAGTGGACCACGGTGAGATTATGTGACGAATTATCAGGGCTATATTGATTTTGTCAAAACCCCTATCCTTCTTTCAAATTAAGCTTACAAGTTTTGGGGTTTTCAATATGAAAAAGTACCATGCAATTGCAATAGTGGGTTTAGATTTTAATGTTGTATGCTTTTGGCCTTTTGTCTAATATAGACTTGCAATTTTGTCTTTTTATCCTCAAATATATGATGGACAACTATGTATTATTACCAACTATCTATATATACATGTGAAAACACAATCCGATTATGGGGTATTTGACAACTAAAATTTTTTTAGACCACAAATCTAATTAGTTGAGTTTATCCCAATAGTTTAAAATTAAAAATTGATTCATTCTTATACTTACATATATGTATATGGATATAATAAAAACAATTAATTTATTTGAAAAATAAAAATTATCATGATGATTCAAAAAGCTTTCGAAAACTTAAAGGTCAAAATTACAGTTCTTAGTTTTATAGAATATGTCTGAATAAAGTTAAATGTATTATACTCTTGTACTTTTAAATTGTAGTTAGAGTTAGTATATACGCTTGTACTCTTCAAACTGAATACTTGTTATTTTCTTATATGTAACTTTATATCTATAATAAATTAATTACAACAACTAGCTAATTTTCATAGGTAATGCATGCTTTAGTAATTTTGATAAAATCCGATAATCTATTTAAATCAAGTTTTAACAATTTGATTGTACTTCTTAACAAAGCACTATGTGCCTTCTAGAAGACAATGTTCAAGTGTATATATTAGATTAGATGTATAAATTTATTATTGGGTACATGTATTGATCGCATGTACTATTCACTTGAAGACTTTATTAGATGAGGTAACTTTATATACTTCAACAGAATGTCACACTCTAGGATTCCAAATTTTCGCCTTTTTAAATTTAATTTCTTTTAGCTATAAGGCCTATAACTCACAATACAATGCAATAATAAGAATGTAATATGGTTTTTGAACCACAAAGTACTGAATGAGATTAATGTTTTTGAACCATCAATGTACGTCATTGGTGTTATCGGTATTTTTGAATCTTAGATCCACTTGTATAAATGTACAATTTAATTAGTAGTACATGTAACATATAACATGGGAGTTTATATATGTAAGACCATTCTCAAATTGTAGTTGTAATTTTTCCAAAGAAAATTAAAAGTAAACAAAGCTCACATGGAAATGATATAATAAGCAACTAAAGAAGTAAGAAGTCATTCTAATACTTGACCTACAAAGTTCCAAGTAGAAATAGAAAAGAAGAGAAGTTGTGGGTGTGGGGTCTACAATAGCACTGCAGTCTGCAAGTTTGAAACTTTGGTGAGATTCCCATTAAAGAACTGAAGTGAAATCGTCTTATCGTAAGATAAATCTATATAAAAAGTTAATTATGTAAAAAATTTTATTATTGCGCCATTTAATCTAAGTATGTAGCGCGTCTCATTGTGAGACTGTCTCATATAAGAATATGTGTTAAAAAGCTGCCCCCAACTCCTTTCTAAGCCTAATAACTGATATTCATCGAACAAAAATTCGCAAGACAGTTTTAAATTAGACTAAATAATTTAATAAATCAATTAAATTATTCACTTTAGATATAAAAATATTATTTAAATTTTGACTTCTTATAAAAATTTGTGTCACAATGTGATGGTCTCATATAAAACTTTCTTTTCAACTAAATAAGGTCTTACATAGTCAACGGTATTGAAAGTGTTGGTTATTTTTGTTCATATGTTAAGCTAGTTGCGTAAACCAAGTTTATTAAGAAATTTGGTAAAATTAAGCATTAATCGTTAGATGTTTATTCGACGAAATGTAGGCCAACAAGCTAAAAGTCATTGAAAAGAGTTTACTAACACCAACTTTTCATTTTGTCTTAAAAGTAAGCTTTTTAGTTGGCTTAAAATTAAAACCATTTATCACCAACTTCTTTTTGTCTTTTAAAAATAAATCAACAAGTTACTAGCTAGGAAAATAAAATATTTCATCTCTCCTAAAATTATATATACACAAATTCTAATTTAGCACAGTAAAACTTTGAAATAAAACTTAATAGTCAAATAATTTACTTGTGAGTTAAAAAAAAGTTGATATATATATATATATATATATATATATATATATATATATATATATATATATATATATATATAGAGAGAGAGAGAGAGAGAGAGAGAGAGAGAGAGAGAGAGAGAGAGAGAGAGAGAGAGAGAGAGAGAGAGAGAGAGAGAGAGAGAGAGAGAGAGAGAGAGAGAGAGAGAGAGAGAGAGAGAGAGACGAATCTATCAAAATCCCTTATTCATATATATCGATGAGAAATCATAGTCAAAGTTTGATACTAAAATTCGTGTGCTCTATTTGAGAAGAATATATAAAAACGAAGGAAGTACAAAATTAACTTAAAAATACTCTTTTTTTAGTTAGTTGATGCATGTTTAAAATGCCATTTTGAATGTTAAAATTGACACTTGCTCTTGTGTTACTCTCACAAATATGAAGACATTTTAAAAAAAAGTTACTTTGTCAATTGTTGGGTTAATACCCATGTGAAAACTAATTGTAATACAAGGAAAAGTCTTCCAAAATACATGAAACAAGTACCAATTTGGATAATGGAAATTAAGTGTATATTTTTCTTTGGTGCAAAGCATAATACACGCTACTAACACAAGTCTTCTATTTTTCTAAATGACTAATGACTTCAATATTTTTAGAATTTATACAATGAATATGAAATACCTTAACGTTTATGAAGAAAGAAATTAAAAGACACAAGAAATTTAAACCCATCAACTTGTGGAAGGGTTATTTCCTTAGTTTCAAGTCTAAAATTTGTGAGTTTTTATTTAGCAACTCGTGTATCCTACTGTCTGGTGAAACTTAATCATATGAGGAGCCAAAAAAAAAGTGTATCAATATCCAAAATAACGTGTTAAATATTTAATGATTAAAAGTTAGTATTTTTAAGTACAAAAGTATATGTTTTAATCAATTTAGCTGTGCTATATTCAGTCTAATCTAACTTACTTTTTTCCGAGTTGGGGGACTCTTTAGCCGTACTCTCCTTTATGAGTATGAGTTGTCGCTGTCCTTCCTTTCCCAGACCTTGGCCATAGTCTTTCTATGGGGGATACACTGGATATGATGATGACGATGATTCAGTCTAATTTAAGTTTCACGAAATTGTGTTTTTTTTAGAAAGAATTTCTACTTTTCATGTATGAAAGGAAATATTTGTTTAAAAAGATAAAAAAGACAATTCTATATTTTGATCCAATAGGTGCATTAGCTTATTATCTTTTATAAAACTTTATTGACCTATTTTAAAAGGTGGTTTTAGGAGTTGTTATTTCTTAAGTACTTTTAACAATATTATTTATAATTTAGCATACAAATGTTGAATTGATCATAAATGTTCCCATTTTATTTGTTACTAGTATATTTTTTTGTCTCAAATGAAGCCGTACGACGCCGTCTAACAACAAAGAGAAACTTCTTGAAATACCCCATGTCAAAGGGCGTACAAGCATTTTGAAACGATGATTTAAGGAGAAGTTATCATTGACTTATTATCCTTTATGGAAAATTTTTTGAGTTACAAAATTGGAATATTCCAAACATTAGAAAAATACCCTCAAATCTCAATATTAGTAAATTCAGGAAAAAAATAAAAATAAAAGTATTTTGATTTAAATATAATATTATTTGTTATTGGATTCGAGAAAAATGAATTTAACACCAATTCTGATTACATTTGATTTCGAATCAAAGTAAAATCAAAGTTGAATCTAGGGACTCCTGCATTGAACTGATATGCCAGACAAGCTTGCCCACAAACATACTCACCTCCCTACCATTGCATCAGTGTGAACACAATGCCCACCTTCTAGGAAGGGTTCACAGCATCACTCTTCATGTGCACGGGAGGGAGCATTATTATTATTATTATTATTATTATTATTATTATTATTATTATTATTATTATTATTATTATTATTATTATTATTATTATTATCATTATTATTATTAATAATAATAATTTTATCTTAATTGAACCTAATTAAGAAGCAACAATTAGCCGATTTTAATTATGTAAATAACTATAATTGACATGTAATTTTGGCCTACGATTCTTAATATTATTATATGACATACTCATATAATAAGCGAAAAAAATTTAATAAAAAATTAACAGGATATTATAAAAGCAACAGAAGATTTGGACACATATCACTACAACGACAAAAATTCCTCCCCCAATTTTATTACTTAAATTATTTCAATTGAATTTAATTTCAGATGGATATTTATACGTTAACGACGATGAGAATACTTACAAGGTGAAATATATTTTTTAATTATAATTTTGTTATTTATTTTATCTACTTATTCTTATTATGATGTTTTTTTGCTTTTATTTTTTATATTATTGAGCATCATATCATTGTTATAAAACACTGATTTAAAATTCTTATAAATATACCATATTTTAAAACAATAAAAGATTTAAACACGAGTCACTACTAATAATTATTTATTTGAGTAATTGATAAACCGTGCTTAGTATGAGAATCTATTTAGTCCTCTTATAAATATATACTCCCTCCGTTCTTATATGTGTGTCCTATTTGAAGATTTCACACATATTAAGATAGTAAGAATCTTTGTTAATTGTGGGTATTATTTTATTATAATAGTGATGTGAATTAATGATTGTATTGGTATTATGAAAGAGAAAATATAAATTAATTATTATAAATGGGATATTAGAAGAGAGAGGGGGATATTTTATTATAATAATGGTGTGAATTAATGATTGTATTGATATTATGAGAGAGAAAATATAAATTAATTATTATAAATGGGATATTAGAAGAGAGAGGGGGTGAAAAGAGGGTATCAAAACTTTCCATTTTAGGAAATGGGACAAACATATGAAACTACCCGTTATAGTAATGTGGACAATCAAAAAAGAACGGAGGGAGTAATAATCATATTTCCCTCGCCCTCCTTTTCTCAACCCTACCTAGCTAACCTGTACAAAAAATTAAAATATATTTCTCCCGTTCTGAAATACTCGCTATATTTTTTTATGCGCTCTATTCATCATTCAAGTTTATTTTATATATTGCGACAACTAATGTATAAGTAAAAATATGGTCAAGTGGGATCTTGCTTGAATTGTCTACATACTTTTATAATATAAACTTTTTATAATTTTTAAACGTGTATTATTTAACGTATAAATGAACAAGATGACACATTAGATTGCGTAAAAAATCAAATATAACAAGTATAATGGGACGGAGAAGTAATTTATACATATTCATAATGTGTCACTCTACTGCATCATCTTATCGAAAGCCACAAATCGACAACTAATTTGTTGATTCATACAAATAGAAAATAATCATTGAATGTTCAAGAATCTATGTGTATAATTCCTCTCATTGGTTGCCTTTGTATATCCAAAGGCTTGACCATATGGACATAGATCTTTAGGCACATTAAGGTGGGTATTAAGGGTTATAGGGTAAGAGTCTTTAGGGCTAGATGGGTAGGGGTTTAAGCCCATAGAGTAGGGGTAAAGGTATGATAGGCTAGGGCTTTAGAGCCTATAGGATAGGATAGGATAGGATAGGGCTGTAGAGCCATTAGAATTAGGATATGTAAGTTAGGATAAAGGTTTTAATGCCCATAGGATAGAGTAGGCCGTAGAATAGGGGCTTCGGGGCTTATAGGGTAGGGTAGAGTAGAATAGAGGCTTTAGAGCTTATAGGGTATGTTAGAGTAGGGGATAGGATAGGATAAGGGTTATAAAGCTCAGAGGATAGGGGTTAAGGTAGGGTAGGGGCTTTAGAGTCCTATAGATTTCATGGTGCATGCATTCATTTTAACTTAAATCTTAATATTTTAATTTTTCAATTGTAATTAAATTTTTACATTTTTTTCACATTAATTTTATATAAAAAATTATCTCAAAAAAAAATTATCAAAAAAGAAGACTAAAAAAAGCTCAAACTAGATATATTAAAAAACAAATAATTAATCACACATTATAGGAACATTGAACACAAATAAATTAATCACCTTTATTTATTTGAATAATCAACCCCATTTTTGATTGGATTTAATACTTCAATCCAGTCAAAATAATTAATCATCTCTATTTACGTACGTATTAAATAGAGAAATAATCAATAAATAATGATATTGATGAAAAATGGAAAGATGTATAATAGGCTGGCATCTTTTTCCCTCCATAATTGGTTAAACCAAGAGAAAACATGGAACATGATTACATGAGTACTTCCTGATCAATCCCTATCATCATACAACAAGTGCTAGAGTTGAAAACCGTCTCTTTAAGAAACGTATTTTAAATCCGGTCTATTAAAGATTAATGTATACTTATCATATTTTAATGTCTGCTTATTTTACCCTTAATGCTTATTACCGTATCTTTAATGCCTACTTACATCATTCTTAATGTCTACTTACCTAATTATAAATGATCTCTCAAAGAGACCGTCTCTCACAAGAATTTGTGATACAACAATGAATTCTAGTATAAATAATAAGAAATATTGACGACAATTAAATTTTGGTAAAAGTAAAAGAAATTTTATAAGTTGCGATTATTTGTCACACAATTATTTCATTCACCCCCTCGTGTGGATACGTTTGTGGGACGTCATTGGGCTCGGGCCCACAAACCCACGTACAATAAGTGCAGACTTGTATGAACACTTGATAAGTTTATTTACTCTTTTCCAAAACCATATAGTTATAGGAGAATTATTCACCCAACATTATTTATACAAGTTTCCAATTTAATATTAGTTAAAACATTACTTTTAATAGAAATCTAACACTTCATCCGTTCACAATGCAAATATCATTAATATCAAATTTTTATTATACATAATTAAAAATAATGCAAATATTTTGAAAAAAAAGTACGTTAAGAAAAATGTAACAAAAAAAATGTCGGCAAACTCATAGACAGGTCCGGTTCTAGGGGTATCCTAGGTAGCCGACCGTCTAGGGCCCCTGGAAATAAAGGGCCTCTATAATTAAATTGTGCTATTTAGGTCCAGTTCGAAGTAACACTTTTTAAATATTTTTTGTAAACTATTTGGTTTTGAAATAATATAATGTTACAATACATTAAGGCTTGAATTATTTTTTTTAAGTGGAAAAAAAAATTATCTTTTAACATAATGAAGGGCCTCATTTTAAAAGGCGTCAAAAAAATAAATCAGGTCTCTAATATCTTTGCTCTGCCCCTGTATAGATGTCAGACCTAGGAGTATGAAGTATCTAGAAAGAAGGCCAGGGAAAAGAAGAAAGCGTGTATATTCGCTTTTGGTTGTCAAAAAGTGTGCAACTCAGCAATGACGCGTAGACTTTTTTAATTAAAAAAAAAGAAAATGGGAGCCAGGACTCTCTAAATTATCCTTATGCATTATCCAAAGGAGACAAACACTATACATATATTCTCTTTCAATTCCCTATTTACATTATATATTCTTTTAACATATAAAATGAATCTGATATTTATCTAATCATATTATTGAATTAAATTTTAATTTGATTATAGAAATGAAAATTAAAATTAAATTGATTATACGATAAAATTCGGGCAAGTTAAAAATAGAAATGCAGCAGATTGATTGATAAAAAGGTATTACTTACGATACTTCTAATGTATTATAAATATTTTCATTTCAACATGTGAGTTGTCTCATATCGGAGAAAAAGAAGAGTATGCATCACTTTTATAAATTAGTCAAGGGGTAACATGTTACATGTGAGATGAGAATATCTTATTAACACAAGAATTTCTAATCAAGGAAAATGATTATTGCATTCCAATATTCATAAGCAAACTTTTTTAAAAAATTTAATTTATAATTTTATGGAAAATAACTTCCAAATACAAATGCATTACTAGAAGTCATAATTTTATGAGAAATAACTTAGCTTCCAATCAAACTGTATAGTAATTGACTTTAAAAACAATCTTAAAAGATAGTATTATTATTTAGAAACATAAATTTTTGTACAAGGCAGTCTCACCGTGAGATATACCTTATAAATGGGTTAAATAGTCCACTAATAAAAACTTTTAGCTTATACGCTTTTTGTTTTAATGTTGTCTCACCATTAGATGGTCTTATACTTAGAGCATATACCATTTTTTCAGCAGGAATAACGTGAATTAAATTCATGTTACACACATTCTTTTGAGAGACAATTTCTAATTGGGTTGGCCCATTAAAGAAACTGTAAAGTATAGACACTAATCTTTAATGAACTGAACTTGAAAAACCTCTCACAAAAAACAATCTCTCAGGAGACCGCTGTTATCTTTAATCCTTTCCTTTTCGCAACATAACTATACCCAAAAAAGGTACAACTCTTTATTATCTTTGTATTTGTTGTGATTTCTTTTTGTGTGCAAATCTGAGCAGTATTAACGTTAAAAGAGATCAAAAAAGAAGATGAAATATAAATATCCCCCATGCAAGAATGTTTATGATAAAGTTAGTTGTCTCCTAAAGCCTAAAAACCCACCATGATGACTTATTATCTTTTTTGACAATCAATAACCTTTGTTTAGAGCAGCAAAACTTGCCAATTTAGCCCAATTAACATTCATGATCATCACTTGTTTGAATCAATAATAATAATAATAATAATAATAATAATAATAATAATAATAATAATAATAATAATAATAATAATAATAATATTTTCTTGAGTGCCTCCAATAATTAAAAAAAAAAATTTTTATGTCTTTTTAAATTTGCTAGTGAAAGTTTCTCCTTATAATTAAGGACGCTTCTAAGCCTATTCATGGTATGTGAATGTGTAGTGCCTTTGAAAATATGAGCATCATCATCATACTCAGTGTGTTCCGACCATATAAAATTATAGTCAGGGTATAGGAAGAGAAGGACGGCAGCAACTCATACCCATAAAAGATAGTTTTACCATTAATTTTCTAAATATCAGTTAGTTAGTCAGTGACATGTCTTCCTGTGATATTGTTGGTTCAACAAATTGCGAAAATTCTAATTTCCATTTTACCATTAATTTTCTAAATATCAAAAGTAAATAGGGTCCTACAGTCTTTACTCAGCCACTGGTTACAAAATATCGTTTTTAGTAGCAAACTCAAAGAGATAAAGAAGTGTTATGTATTATCATTACTTCATTAGGTACAACTAGTTGCATTGTACATATATAGGAGTACGTACACAACACATTATCATCAAACACAAAAAGTACAAGTAAGATCCAAGCAAAAATATCTTGTGAACATATGATATTGGGCATTATATGAAGCACTTATAACTACATTTTTGAATACTTTTTATTAGCGTGTTTTCTCCGAGCTTTGTCTCCAAATCCATCAAAACTTACAACTGGTTTGGTGTTGTGTCAAAACACCTTGATTTTTTAATAAATAAAAGAATTTAGCAATTGTTTTGATTATTTTCATTTTAGTAATTATTTACCTCACAATTTGAGTCATTTTGGCTTATTAAGACTTGTTGAAGTGTCTATGTATTACCCACATGCGAATTGTTCCACATCAGAAAAAGAGTAGAGTATGCACTCGATCAAGGAGTAACTCCTGCTATTACCAATTGGTTTTAGTAGTAAACCTTTTTTGGGTTTATGAGTGGACTACTTCTTCCCCTCTTCGTTTGGGTTGCTCAGACTCATTTTCTAAATTCTATCAAGACTCATAATATTGCAATTACCACATGCTGAGCATTCGCTTATGTTAATTTATAAAAACGAGCTATGTCAGAGTATAGAACATATCTTGATCGACTTCAAACAATTGTTTACATTTTTGGTTGAATTAGTTATTTAATATGGACATGGTACCATTGATTAATCTCTTCGGAAGCGTTGGATATAAGAAAATGGAAATTTGAGAATAAAAATATGGAATTGGAATGAGATTTAATTATTGGAGGTTTATATGTACTATTAATATGTCAATATTCTTACCTACAGAGTCGTCTTGAAAAAATTTAGAGCCCTGTGCAAAATTTTTATTTTACGCTTTATTTATATTATATATAATTATTTTATTAATAAAATTAACATATTTCTTTTTTATTAACTTTCCCATATCTCATTTGAATTATTTCAACTCTCATTAAATCCACAACTTATATGTTGATGAATCTCTTTATTTTTGTTTAAACATGAACAAAGGTGTATATTAAACACCATTGATTATGGTTTCTTATCTATTAATGTCACTTCATTTTCGTGTGATGGTCCTTCTATGATAAAACTTAGATGGCATGTATTTGGATTCAATACTGAATACGTTTCTTTTTATTTGTCCACTTTATTTTTTGCACGCATTTTAAAATTCTAATAAGATCTCATATGAATATATTTTATTTTTAATATATACTTTAAAATTAAAATTAAAATTTCTCTCTAAAATCTTAGAATGGACAAACAAATAGAAGAGGGAGTAGTACAAATTAAATTTAAATCAATAAAATTCTAACATTTTTCTCTGTATCATAAACCAATATTCCTATATTTATCATACATTATGCTAAAAAGTTTAGAAAATTTTAACTGTCACAACTAAAGATAGTTTGCCAAATAGAACTTAATATATTGGCTAAAAACAATGAAATGGACTTTTATCTCGACCAATATCTCTATCATTAATGACTGAAATTTATTTATAATTAAATTGAGTCATTAAAAAATATAATATATTGTATAGTTGACAATCTACAAATTTATAGAGATAATTTATACATACTATACCTGTCAAAATCGAGTGTTTCTACTGCATAACATCTCTAACTTTATTTCTTTTTTAATATCCTATGTTTATATTTATATATGTACGTCAATGCTAATTAAAAAACCATACATTGTACGAATTTCTACACTAGTATAATAAATATCCACTTTTAACTAATTTTTTCTGATTCATTAATTCTATATCATATAAATAAATACCTAAATTTGATGGACAGCTAATCTCCTGAGAAACCGTCTCTCTGAGAGACGTTTTACAGGCTCAGTCCATCAAAGGTTATTTTCTACTATTAACTCAATAAGAGATGATCTCTCAAATAGACTGTCTCTCACAAAAATTTGTGTTTGAAAGAGGAAGTACATAAAGACTTTTGGAAAACACTAACACCTAAATTTAGGATCGAAATTAGTATGCAAAACGCTAATTTCATATGGATTAGGATATATAGTAGTAATTAGTACTATATGTATAGTATAATCTCCCAACTTGCATTGTTCTGATAATGTTTGGTATACATACACTTGACTTGTTGATTAATATTGTTTATGGCTATCTACCTAATAAAATTTACTAGTATAAACTTGAATAAAAATATAGAATTATTGTTTAATTGGGTAATGAGTAATTCTTTGAATTATTTTTATTCAAACATTGCAACTATGTATTCGGTCCGTAATTGTTTATTGTTTTTAATAGTAAGTAATACTTCAACTAGAAGGTTCCAAGTAGCTCAATAGATAATCTATCATACTCGTGGGTCTCAATACATTTTTGCCTCATTTGATTCTGGCACGGAGATTAAAATGTTAGGTTTTGTGGTTTAAAGTGATGGGTTATGCAAACATGTCGAGAGTAAAGTTGTGTTAAAGGGTTGGCATCATGTCTAAAAATAAAATTAAAAATAAAACAAATTTATTAGGACGGATTGAAATGGAAAATAAGACAAATTTATTTTAACGGTGAGTAAACAACTTGTGTAAAAGATCACTTAGCATAAACAATAAAACTAAAGTAAAAATTAGATCTTAATGGTTTAATTAGATCAAAACAGTATATTAAAAAATATTTCTTTTTTTTTTTTTGGTAAAGAGTTAAGTAACATTATTTAGTGATAGAAAAATTTTCAAAACGTTACAACTCGTTAAATTTTAAAATTAATTGTAAGTTTTTTTCTACATTTATATCAATAAATAAATTAATTGTATGTTTTTTTCTACATTTATATCAATAAATTTTATTCTAGTAGCTACCGTAAAAGTTATTTTTACCTAATAGTGACAATTAACATAATTAATTAATTAATTAAATGGTAAAATATCTAAAAACTACAATTATGTAGCCCAGAGGTAATACCTATATAGACAGATTAATCTAAACTTAAAAATACCACTCATGAATCGAGAATAGGGTCTTATCTCAGTTAAAATATGTGTTATTTTCCCTATAAAAAACTTAAATTTAATTTTTACAGACCTCTCTTCTTACCTCAGCCTACCGTAACAACAAAAAATACCAATTATGGAGATGATCTAGAAGTTACCACAATACTACTATACACTTGTTGATTACTTTGATTAGAGGTGTTCATTCGGGTCATCGGGCTGATTTCGGGTCAAGTGTTTTGGGTCGGTTCAAAATCGGATTTTGTGTTCACATTGGTTTTTACATAATTGTAGATCCATTTTTAACTTGGGTCAAATCGGATTCGGTTATAAAGTCGGGTGTATATCGGATCATCGGGTCTTTTTCAACACCTCTAACTTTGATATGTTCCAAATAAGTAGGAGAGGATAACTAAGAATTGTCAAACTTCCACATTGAATTTCATTCTTTATACTTGCAATTTCTTCTAGTTTGTTGTCAATGATAGTCATATTCATTGTCTTCCCTTTTCTTTTTCTTTTTCTTTTGTTTGTCAATTTTCATCATTCTAATGTGCTAATCATTCATCACAATGGATTACCACTAATTACATGTTTAAATGATTTGACTCACTAAATTAATGTTACACGTCTATGACACTCTATTTCTTCCTGTCTAACACGAGCTAGGGTGTGACTATTAATTATTTGTTTCACTACCACAAATTTAATTTTTTAATTTGCGATATTAGATTTAGTGACATTAAAAATATCGCTGATTAAAAATTTTTGGTATAATAATTATTGGTTTTATTTTAAGTTTCACTATGAAGTGATTTAACGACACTTTATTTGATCTTTAATGGCATATGTAATTGTTACTATAGTTTATTGTGACATTTATGAAAAATGTCACTAGATCTTATATCGCAAAAATTTTTAGTGTGATTTTTTAGTGTGACATGTATAATATAATATATATTAATGTAAAATATCAAATCAGTTTAATACTTATTATACCATTTCTTTACTTGATCTTTTTCATTCTATTTTTTTTTTATCCCTCACTCTAAACGTTCCCTTAGAGAATTCTTATCGGCTTGCATTTAATAATTAATAATATAAACGTTTGATTTGTCGCTAGTCAAGAAAACACTATTTAGTTTTAAAAAAAAACATACTACAGCGTAATGTCTCATTTTTTTGACACTATTCACTCATTACTTTTAATTTGTATTTTACTTTTAATCTATAAGTTAAAATATAGTCATGTGAGATCTTGTTTGATTCATCTCAACATAAGGATTATTAATGTCAAAATTTTTATAATTTTTAATTAAGAATAATTTGAGATATTAAGGGTTAAAATGTTGCCTTGACAAGTGTGAAAAACTAAATGGGATATTTAGGCTAAATAGGAGGGAGTATTTTTATGACTTTTAATTAAGAATAATTTGAGATATTAAGAATTAAAATATTGTCTCGACAAATGTGAAAAAATTAAATGGCACATTTAGGCTAAGGAGTAATAAACTTGCAATGTTTCCTAGAACCAAAAGTAAGACCAAGTCAGTGAAACACTTCAAAATTATTGACTTTTTGCAAGACTTTTTACAATCCTAGTATTCTTATTAGAAAGTAAAAGCTTTTCTAACCCAGGGAAAATTTTGATCTCAAGAGTTTGATCATTTCCTTTTTCCATTCTGATTATAGTTTTGTTTTTAAGGTTTTTAACATCGATGAAATCTATTATTTTAGGCTTTAATTTTAATTTTATGTTTTTTTGTTGTTTATTTTGTATTTACTATGAAAAACAAGAAAATATTGAATAAATTAAGTTAAGCTTATACTTACTGATTTAACTTGAAATTAACACATTTAATTAAATGAGTTATATATACATTTTGTGCGATTGGACCATGGCCTGGTCGTTAGAAATTACTGCAAACTTTAAACGGTTGTCATTTCTCGCTCGATTGTCAGAATTGGGCATATAATACGTCGTTGGAAAGCTCTCGAAGTCTAGTTTTTAATTCCGCAAACCTTGCACTAATACGATTTTTCTATAAAAAGTTATGACCAAAAGAATGAACATGTATCAAATTTCAGCACAAATAAACTTCAAACGATCGTCATTTCTCACTTGATTATCAGAATTTGGCATATAATATATTGCCGTAATGTGATTTTCGTATCAAAAGTTTTGGGCAAAGGAGTGATTATGTATCAAATTTCGATACAAAACATTTGATCAAGTTTATTTTTCGATTTTAAAAATTTTTTTCTTTACTAAAATTTATATTTTTATTTTAATTTAATTAGTATTAAGAAATTTAGTTTAGAAATAATAATGGTTGATTTTATAATTAAAATTAGATTTAAGGGCATTTTAGTAATTTCATTAAAAAAGAGGTGGCGATAAAATGAAAAGAGTAGCGATATTTAAAAATTGGGAAAAAATAATTAAATAGTGTGAAGTAATGATTGTATTGGAAGTATGAGAGAGAAAATAATTAAATAGTAGTGTGAAGTAAGAAAAGTGGGGTGTTAAGGGGTAAGATGAAAACTTTCGAAAAATAGAAAGTATTCTAAAGTGAAAGAACTTTTGAAACTACCCGTTATAGTAAGGTGGAAAAACATAAAGAAACGGACGGAGTAGTTCTTAATAGTGATACTATAGCAGTTTAATTCTTCGTTTAAAAGTCAAAAATATTTCAATTTAATTATTATTACTCTTTTTGTTCCTTTTTGTTTGTCTACTTTAAATTTTTCCACGCTATGAAAAAAAATTTAAATTTGATTTTTGATGTATAAATTTAAGACAAAATATGTTCATTTGGCCGGTTAGATTCGTTTGATGCAATATACAATTTTTACAATTTTTTATTATGCGTACTATAATTGAGGCTTAAAATTTATATTGAAATACATGAAATAATAAAATGGACAAACAAAAAGAAACTGAAGGAGTATTAGCTTTTTATATAAATGAACTTTTTTTTTAAACTAAATCAATGTATGTTTGTGACAATGAAAACCCGTCTTAAAATTATATCTTCAATGCTTTTAATCTTTTTGATATTAATCAATGCAATATTAGTAATTAGCAACAGCATGGTATTATTATAATAATAAATACATTATTAGAATATAAAATTAAAATCACTAATCTTGATAACATTTAATTAAGAGTATATTTACATAGTTGATTTGTATATATTAATAAATTGTTAATTGTTTAATATTATATGAAGATTATGTTGAATATTATAGGAAGAAATTAATAACATTGAAAGATTAGAGAAAATGACCTAAAATAAATTAATTAGGTGAAGATAGTACGTATATAATGAAAATTTACGTTTTAACGAGTAGTAGTTTAGAAAATGATGTATGTCATTTAGAATAATAACTTTAGTTCTTAACCATAGAGTTTTTTATTTTCGAAAATTTTAACCATAGAGTTTAGAGAATGACATTTATCATTTAAAATAATGACTTAAAAATCATAAATCAAATCATGTATGGGTTTCGGGGCAGATCAGTTTCTGACGGAACATTTTCAGTTCAGGTCAGGTTAATTTCAAATTGGGTCAATTTCAGGTCTTATCTCAGGGTTTCAAAAGGGTTCAGATTAACCTAAAACGTTTCAAAAATTATATTAATATTAATTATTAAGTGTTGCTTGAATTGTGTTGAATTTCAAACCAAATAAATCAGTTTAAATTGGCTCTGAATAAGCTCAATTTATTTGGTTTGAAATTCATCAACACAGTTCAAGCAACACTTAATAATTAACAATTCAAGCAACACAATTCAATTTATTTATAAATAATTAGTTTATTTTATTTGATAATTATTTGTGTAATCATGCAACTGTTATGTTGTTATAATCGGTTTATATTGATAAATATTTTAGGAAAAAATTATCTAGAATAATCCAACATATTTATGATTTTTCTACAATAATCTCAACTATTAATTTACCATGAATAATTTCAACTTTGAGGGGTATTTTCTAGGAGTAAACCCGGTAACCGGATGACTTTATGTAACAAGTTTTATTTCAAAAAAAAGATAATTAAAAGAAAATTTTGAAAAAATGTTAAAAAAGTTTTTGAAAAATTTATTAGAATAAATTTTTTAAATTTTCTCAAATTTTAAATTTTCAGTTTACTTTTTTTTTTTGATTTACCTGCTATAATAGGTTATCGAGATACCTAAGTTCACTCTAGGAAAATACCCCTAAAGTTTATTCATGGTTAATCAATAGGTTGATTATTGTAGGAGAGTCATAAAAATGTTGGATTATTCTAGATAATTTTTTCTTTATTTTATCATTTTATCGACAATATTTAAAACTTAGAACAATAATCTTGCATCATTCTTTGAAATTTACGCTGCCAAAAATTATTTAGAGTCTGACATTTCAAAATTATAACTAACACTTCGTCCCATTAGACCACCAATGAGCAATGATCGACAAACGATGAACGTCATAGTCTTTTCATTACACTTTGGTCTAACTTGTGTGCGCCCCAAATAAACTCATATGACAAAAAGATGCACCTTTTTTATGTGAGTAATTTATCAATTCTTTTTAAAACTCAACCTGGGGTACGTATCACACTAACAACCGAAATTTAGTTGGTATAGGACATAAGGTTATATTAGGCCTATCAAATAGATTAAACTTGATCGGAATTGAGTTCGGGTCATGTATAAACACGTCAAAAAATCTTTGATCCAAATTACTTAATTGAGTCAAAAATCTCAACCCCATGATCTGCATTAGATCAGGTCGACCTAGTTTCGACCCACTTAACTTGTTTAAAATATTTTTTTTTGTAGTTTTTTTACCATTGACTACATGTTTTTTTTATGCCTCAATTTTAAACTTTTTGTTCATGAGTTATTTTTTTGTTTAATTTTATATATAAAAAAAAAGTAGGAAGATATTAAAGTAACCCTTTCAATTGAATGGGTAGGTTGGTTTTAAGTTTAAAATTTTGACCTTTAGCTAACCTATTTAATAAATAGATTAGATTTTGGCTGATTAATTAATTGGATCAAAAGTTTCAATCGTCTGAACCCACTTATTTCAAGTTAGGTTTAGGTCAAGTTAGCAGATCGAGTCAGTTTTTGCCAGGTCTAGATTATACCGACTACATTGTGATTGTTTTAAACAGTTGGTATAAACATAGTCTGGAAAAAAAATCGCATTTTAGTCGCAATTCTAATCACCAACTAATTTTCGTATGCATGTTTAGTGATTATTTTACATAATAATAATAATATTTTAAATATTTTAGTTTAGGTATTACAGAAATTGTCAATAACTAAGTTTATAAATTATTTTCAGGCAAATATTAACTCTAAGATCTATTATATATAGTCATGGATTATTCACTACAGTTTTGTCATGATATTTGTTATTTTTCAGCATTTTTATTAATAATTATTATATATTATGGTAATATGTTATAATTATATTATGATTTTCTATTGAATTTGAGTTGAATAGAATTATATTAAATTTCAATTAGTTATATAATTAATCTTCCTAATAGAAATGATGGGGGTGAAGAAATAAGGAGAAAAGAGATAAGACTCTTCAACTGCCACCACCACTAAAAACGGAAAATGGCCAAAATTTTCTAAGTAGAGAAATTAGAGGCTAAGTTGAAAAATAATTTTTTTAAAAAAAAATATTTTAGTTGAAAAAAAGGAAGAAAATGACTAATTAATTAAAATTATTTGGATAGTGATGATGACTAATATTGGAAGTTAGAATAAAGTCACACCCTTTGATTTAATGGCAAAATGATGCTTGGGTGTCCAATTTCGCGTTGCACACGAGCATAGTTACATCAAGGATTCTCACCCAACAAGGGCCCTACTCATCAATACTAATAAGTAATTGGATCTTTTTGGCTATCTGATGGTTGCGGAAACTGCTTTCTTTGAAGACCCTTTAGAGTTGGGGGACTCTCTGACCACGTTCTCCTGTTTGGGTACGTATGAGTTGTCGTTTATCTTGCCTCTCTAGACCTTGACTATAGTTTGTCTATGAGTGGGATACACTGGAGTATGATCTTTTTGTATCATTTATTTTTAGTTTTGTTGCTCTACTAAATTATAATTGGTAATGTACATTTAGATGTTTGTTTTGTATCAGCTTAAGTTTTTGTTGAGTTGGTTCCTTGATGTGATATCAGAACCAACGTGATCACAAGAGGTAATTGATTCAAATTCTCAATCACCCTTCATTTAAGCAGAATATTAACCGTTAAGTATGAGGAGAGTTTGTGTTGCATCTACACTTCTAACTCAAAGAGCTCTTGTTTGAGAGGTGTGTTAGAGTGTATAACATATCATGGGGCCTCAACCACCAGCTTATGCTTTTGGTTGAGGCCTAAAGATATCTTGACAATTTGATTTGATTTCATATGCGATTCATTTCGATTAAATTTGAGTCGAATGGAGTCAAATGCTAATTCTAATCTATTCATTTGATCTATTTAGCATTTTGGACTACATCGAATAGCTCGTCTTGTATGTGACTGTCTCACCATGAGATAAATCCATATATCTCTTTTTTTAAGTGATCAATTGCAAATGATCATTTTAAGGTTATAAGGAATCACTTTAAGATTATAGAAAGTAATCACTTTAAAATTGGTAGTGATCATTTTAAAGTTATAAGTAATAACTTTAAAATCGTGAACGTACATTAAGTCAGCCTAATAGAAATAATTTCACTATAAGACTATCATCTCATTTGAGAACTTGTAATATTTGACTGCTTTACCAAATCATATGCATTTTTTATTCATATGAAAACATCTATGATATTTACTATCGATAATCTATTCCAATAACTAACAAAGATAAAATTGCGTATATTTATGTAATTTTTATATCAAATTAATGTGGGAGTGATTTAGTTAGCTAAACTAAAAAGTAGAAGTAGAGGTATATATGGAGATTAGTCATAATCAAAGAAAGGCCACCTCAAGAATAGAGCCAAGTAAGAGTAGATTGTAGGAGAAAGGTGGTTAAGATGTGTATTTGTCTCGTTTATGGTAGCAAATTACAACTCTTACAAGTCCAAACTTGGTAAATAGTCGGTATCCGATTAGATGTCTCTTTTTGCTAATTTTTGGCCAACTCTAATTAATTTTTGCACACCATTCTAAATACTTATTATAAATTAATAAATAAATCCATTAATAAGTAGGTTTATGTTAGAGTATATAATATATTCTGAGGGCTCAATCATAAGCTTAAATTTTTGGTTGAGTTGGTTCCTTGAGAAGTTGACATGTTATAGAAGCCAAGGTGACAAAAGGTCACAGGTTCGAATCTCAACCACCCCTCTATTAAAGTTGGATATTTTGCTTCATGTATGAGGCGGGCATGCGCTGCATCCACACTTCATTTAAAGTTTAGAATTATCTTTTTTTTTAATAAAACTCTCATTTTCAAAAATTCCATTATAAAAGTAAATAGTTATGCAAAGGTCATTATCATCATTATGATCATACCATCAGCGTATTCCGTTTAAAAGAACTATGATCAGAGTCTGAGAAAGGAAGAAAAACAGCATCTTATATCCATGATGAAGGATGCGGTCAAGGAGTCCTTCAACTCGAGAAAGACTCTCAAAAGAGATATTCCTTTAACAAAAAAGACTGAGTGAATCTGAACCCGCAAGCCTGCATCTTACAAGCAGAGTGATGCGAGGGTGAAATCTTTAAAAGATAAAGCAAATGTGAAACCTCAAAAGCAGAAGAGAGAAATATCGTACCTTTAGAATCAATTTTTCCAAAAAAAATATTTACCAATTAAGAAAATCAATTAGATATAGAATAGCTTTATGTTGGGAATTAACAAAAACAATATGTATTTTACGGTGTCTTTTTAATTAAAGAGTAGACTGAGAAAATTAAAAAAAAAAAAAAACTAAAACAAAACTCGAATATCTATTTGTGTTTGAAATAACAAAAAAGAATAAGTTAATATTTTGATATTTTCCATGAATACGCTCAATAGCATGTTAAATGAGTATATGCAATACAAGACTTTAACTAATAGTGTAACTCCCACTTGAATGAATCCTCTTCTAACTCTTCTTTAAAGCAAAGAGGCTGAGGTTCAATTTATTTTCATGAATTTCTGAAATTAGAAACCCTTACTAATTTAAAAGAGATTAAAAGAATTTGACACAATTTTGATACTCTTTTCTTTCCATTTGATTTTTTGCAACTTTTTTTTAAAAGTTATAAAAATAAATACTATTAAATTGCAAGTGGAGAAAAAATATAAGAATGAAATAAAAACAAGGAATTAATTATAGATCAGATTAAAAAAAATGATATTCCATTTGATAGTATCTTAATGGTATAATAAAAAAGTAGTTGCACTTTTTTAAAAATTCAGACAGTAGCAATGTTTCAATTCATGTATTTACTCTGTGTTCATAAAAGACAATAATACTTATATTTTTATTCATTAAACTTGCTTTGGGCTTATAAGTGAGTTATTTTTTACTCCTTATATTGATCACTCAGACTCATTTCTTAAATTAATACAAGCTTATATAACAAAATCATCTCATTATGAAACATGCTCATATAATCAGTCCATGTCTCTATTTGATAATTTTAAGTTGTAAGTGAACACTTTAAGATTATTAGTTATCACTTTAAAACTATAAAAAACTTCCACCATAATGTCATCTAGAGTTGTTTAAAACATTACATATCTAATGATCCAATATTTTCACTATAATGTCATTTAAAAGTGTTTAAAACGGACCTGACAATTCAATATTTACTCAATCTTATAATTGAATCCAACTTCAAAATAATTTTAAAATAATATAAAATCAATATCAATATGAATATAAAACTCAATTTTAAACCACCCCAAAATACATACAGGTATAGTATTTAAAGTATAAATTGCCTCTATATTGCCATCAAACTAGTAAAAGGCGAAACGTTGTAGACTTTAGACTTTAAGCTTAGACCAAATCAAAACGATAGTCCAACATTACATATTATTTTCCTTAATTCCTCAATATAAAGTATTTTTAAAAGGAAAACCCCAAAATAGCCTCATATATAGTCAAATAGTCATACCCAATTCCAAGTGCAAGAAAATTTTCACCACCCAAAGGCCACGTCAACCCCAAATAAAAGGTGAATGGTAAGGGATGACATCATATGACGTATATCTGAGATATTCCCTTTTATCATAAATTTTGTCCAGTCTCACCTTATTTGTCTCATTTTTATTTTGTATAATAACTTATACTTTCTCTGTTTCATAATACTTGCTATATTTTACTTTTTTACGCAATTCAATGCACAAATTTGATCATTAATATCTTAAACTACACTTATCTAAAAATTATAAAAATTTATTATGAAAGTATGCGATTAGACGATTCAAACAAGATCCCACTTGACTATATTTTAACTTGTACATTAGTCACAATATGTAAAATAAGCTTGAACAATGAATAGTGCACAAAATCGAAATGTAGCGAGTATTTTGGAATGGAGGAAGTATTTTTCAAAGAGTTAACTTATACTCCCTTCGAATCATTTTAATTGTCTTATTTTCTTATTTGACAAAATCATATTAATTGTTCTATTTTCTTCTTTGTCTATGTTTTTTACCTACTTTTACTATTCTCAATACTCAACTACCATGTTTACAATTATTTAATCAATTAAAATACCCAATTACAACCTTTTTAATGGACCCCACACCACCCTTAATAACCGTGAAAACCCAAATGGGACATCTAAAATGATTCGGAGGGAGTATTTTTTTAATTTTATTCATACATTTCTTTCTTCATGGCATAATTTTATTTCACGAATTCTCAAATAAAACGGTCTGACGGTGAAACTATTTTCATTGGATTGACCCAGTGTAAGCTTATTGTCTTAAAGTGATTATGATCACTTATAACCTTAAACAATAAATTTTTATAGTTTAGAGTTAATATTTGACAATTTTAAAGTTATACTCAATTTATAAGAACAGTCTAAATTATATGGATTTATCTAATGGGAAGACGGTCTGACACTAGACTTACTCAACTTGACCTTTAAACTATCTTCCCGGGCATTTGATCATTTTCCTTTAGAGGACAAGTTGTATATAAATACATGACGTCCTTCTACTTAACACTTAAAACATTTTTATCCCATTCACATCACTCCTTTACAAACACTTGACTCATTTTTCTTTCTCCAAAAAACAAAACAAAAATGGAGAATATTGGGAGTGATTATAAGCAAGTAGTGTACTCACCAGCGTCTATGACTATGACTATGACTATAACTACACCTTCGCCACAATCTCCTCAGTCTCCGAATTCACCACCGTCTTCAGTCGGTGGTGGTTCAGGGACGCAGGCGAATGGTGCACCCATGATAATGAGTCCATGTGCGGCTTGTAAGATTCTTCGGCGTCGATGTGCCGACAAATGTGTATTGGCTCCTTATTTTCCTCCGACTGATCCCCTCAAATTCACGATTGCTCATAAGGTTTTTGGTGCTAGCAATATCATCAAGTTGCTTCAGGTACTATACATTATATATATCCTCTTATATTTTTATTGTGAGCACAAATTCTTTTATGAGACGGTCTCACCGTGAGATATGACTCATAATTGAGTTAAATATTTCAATAATAGAAACTTTTAACTTATGAGCTTTTTGTTTTGAGGTCGTTTCACCGTGACAGGGTCTCATACAAGATAATTTATGTGCATATTTGTTGCAATATGATTTATAATATTCTATACAATCATAAATTTAGAGAATATATCAATCTGATTTTAACAAATGTATCTATCTTGGAATCTAAACCTATACACCAGATGCATATATAGGTTAAAAAATAGTTAACTATATACTTTATGTGTCTAAATTATACATTATATATATCCTATATTTTATTTTACGACATTTCTAAATTTACAAATTAGATCATAATTTCACTCATTATCTCATTAAACCAAGATGTAAATTTAAAGTAGTTGGCTTTTATAGCAATTAATTAATATCATAAATTTGATGGAATTACGTATTTAGTATCAAATCTGATAATATTGATGTTAGTTAATAAGCTATAATCAGTAATTTATACTAAAAAATTTATTTAGAAGTCATTTCCAACGATGTTTAAAAAAATTATTTGCATTTGGTTATGTTTAATTAGAACCATAATTTACACTAATTACTAGATTTAATCAGAAGAAATTAATTTGAATTAAAGAAAGACGATGAATGATATATGTAAATTAATAATAGTAGTGTGATATTTAATTAGAACCACAATAAATATTATATATTATTTACTTTTTAAATTTCATTCACATTTGTTTCACTAAACAATTTCATTCACATTTAATTTTTTCATTTTAATTTATTTGTCATACTTTTTAATTTATTTGTCATATATACTATTGTTATGTTCATATTTTGGCTTTACACTTTTTGCATTAATTAGTGATAGCCTTTTCACATTAATTATTTTAGAAAGTGATCCATTTTATGCCCCAACATTGGATCCCGGTTTCTTTTTCTTCTTTAGGTGTTTGCTTAATGCATGCATTATTATCGAAATTAACAAAAATTTTCCTATTCACATTATTCAATCGTCACTTTATTTATTTATTTATTTATATTTTAATTGTTCCTTTATATTTCATTTTTCCTTTCGAAAAAACATTATTTCATATCTAGATATAAGTTAAATATGTAGGTGAAAATTTATAGTCAATCATATTTTATGAGATGAAGATTTTGATAATATTGTTAAATACATCCCCTCTATCTTTAAGAGATTATAACACCAATAATTAGCAGTATTATTAAAAAATTGATAGAAACCCACTCAATTGTATGAGTAGAAAATAAGAGTGACAGAAGCGAATAAGAATTAAAAAAAGTGATGAAGACACTAATTAAAATAGAAATATTGCAAAATTATAGGGAAGGACGACTAAAATGAAAAATGTGTCAATGTCTACGAGTAATGATTTGCTTCAAATTATTACTCAAATTTTCCTTGAAAATAAGATCTCACTATTTTTACCTGACCTTTCTAAACTTATAGATAATAATAATAATAATAATAATAATAAAATAGAAAAAAGATTTTTCCAAAATACTAATTATTGTACTTGTTCAAAATTATGTTCATTGAACATTTAAGAAAAATACTTTGCATCGTATATTATTGACCGAGTAAAATATTTTTATTATAATTAAATAGATTGAATTTGGGAAAATTTAAAAGTCTTAACAAGTAAAAGTTTATAGCATATTATAGTCAAAGTTGCAAAAAAAATAAAAAATTTAGTCATTTTTTAATATAGTTAATTAATTAATTAATTACATGAAAATAGTGGAATATTTGTTAGAATAACCGTACCACTATGTTATCCACTGATACGATAAGCTAAGGTGAAATGGTAGTTAAAGTCAAGGCACAGCCATTTAGGAAATATTCTAAACGAACTTACATTGTACGTTAATTTATTTATTTAAAAACATTAAATAGTCCAATGCATAAATTTTCAGCGTGCTCAAATCTCACCATAAATTATTATCAATTATTATTATACTGAATTGATTAAGAAAAATTGTAAAATTAAATGTTGAATAACTTTAATTATTATAATTATTTTGATGACCTCTTATATATAGTTAAAGATTTTGAGTTTAATAATGCCTATTTTAGAAGTGTAATTAAATTGTCTAATCAACTAAACAATTATTAATCAAATTAGTAATAATAAATGCAAATCACGATCTTTTCATTAGTTTATTGATCAAGGAATAATTTAACGGTTAAACTGAGAATCAGATTTTGTCTCTGTTGAAAGGCAAAATTTATTTTCAGAATAGAATGTGAATTCAATTATTCTCGGTTAACCATATTTGTTCCTTTCCTCAGCCTACCCTGTAATAAAAATATCTATATCTAACCGTCTTGGCTAGATCAATTAGCTAAAACCTAAACACCTAAAGCTAGGTAGGTAGCCATAAACTATTCTTGATAAGCTTTGTAGCAAACTTTCAAAAATTGATAGGTAATTGCATATTAATTCAAACAATTGCCCTAGTTGGTTTAAAACAAAGTCCTAGGTAGGTAACCCTTGACTCAAAATAAATTAAAAGTCATATATAAAAGATTATCATGATGTACAAGTAATATCTTTTTTATTTTCTTCCTTTTCTTTCTATAAAGTAAAATTGTAAAGTCATAATTAGTAGCATTTACTTTAAAAAGATGAACCACAAGTAAATAAACATGAATGACTAATATAAAGTAATGAATACAACAATACAAGCTTTAATTTCTTTTCATGTAATAAGTGTGAATTAAACGTGATTAATATATTGTCATTTTCGTTAGAAATGGTTTATACGTTTTTTCGATATTAGGCTAGAGAATTCTTATCAGTAAATTATGAAAGGAAAAATCTCAAGCACTAAGTTTACCCATAATTTTCTCTATTCGAGAATTAAAGCTCAGTTACTTAAAACGAAAATTAAAGAAAAATGACATTCCCGGTATCCCGCACAAGGCAGGATCCGAGTGGGGGTTTTCTTTTCCTTGAAAGATGCGGACAAATCATACCCGTACCCTCAAGGAGGGAGTAAAGAGAGATGTGCGCAGTCAAGAAACCCCCAATTGATACCTGCGCCCAGTAGGGGTCGAACCCTAAACCTTCTGCTACACATGCAGATGCTCTATCCATTGAACTGCAAGCGCTTTTGGTATCAATAAAATGAATTTAAATCAATGAAAAAAATGTAATGTGTATAGGGTTAAGAGTAATAACAAGTTGTTGATGTGCTATGTCAAAAAAAATGTTCACACGCCTAACGAGGAGGATATGGGGTCAATGAGCAAAGAACAAATAACCCACTAATGGTATCAAGTGTTCATTCATGCACAAAATGGTCAACTCTTCCTATCACTTTAATAAGGATAATTCAAAAAAGTAAGAACAATAATAGTATTTGTGGGTCATTTACCATGTAATTGTCCAAGCCATGTACACCCACAATCCACAAAAGTATAGTTTGATAATCTACCCTGTCTATACTTGAGAAATTATCACAGTCGTATATTACACTAAAATTGAAAAAATAAAATCATTTAAATTTTATAGATGATACTGAAAGAGAATTGAAATGTGTGAATGAGAATAACGAAAAGTGATAGAGATATTTTCATCAAAAGAAATTATATAGCAGCGTAAAGGGACCGATTAAAAAAAATGTATCAATCTTTTAGCGACAGATGATATTACTAAGTTAGATTTCATATTTACACTAGATAGGTACTTAAACTTGTGTTTTATATGTAAGCAAGAATATAAGGTATGAACACACTCATTTGTTTCATATGCATGTTCCATTTTTTCCAAATAATTTAAAAAGTTCTCATAAATTTAGTGAAAAGAGTATTTTGTATTCTTAACATTTTCAAGTAGAAATTTCTTATAATTTAAAATGGTATTAATTTGAACTCAAAGGTTAAACCAACCAACTTTGAGACTAAAAGAGTGTGCCATAATTGACTTTATAAACATCAAAGTAATAATCAACATTTAGTTAGAGATTACTTTAAAAACCTAATAAATAATTTTGTTTTTTGTACTATAAATGGACATAGAAAACATTGAAGTACAAACTATAGAAGACTTTAAATATTTGACTAATGAATATATTTTGGTGTGAATGAATTAAACAGGACCTACCAGAAACACAACGCGCAGATGCAGTAAGCAGTATGGTGTACGAAGCAAACGCACGGCTTAGAGACCCTGTGTATGGTTGTGCGGGTGCTATATGCCAACTTCAAAAGCAAGTTAGTGATTTACAAGCCGAATTAGCTAAGGCAAGAGCGGAAATGGTTAATATGCAATGCCAACAAGCTAATTTACTTGCCCTAATTTGCATGGAAATGACACAATCTCAAGATATTGTCATGCCTACAATATCATCGTCGCCACAAGCTCCGATTGAGACTAGCGCGAATAATAATTTCTTGAATTTTTATGACGATAATAATAGTAGTTTAAGTTCCATTTGGGAACCACTTTGGACTTAATTAAACAACATAATTGGATTTAGACATTTATTTTCTACAAATAAGGCTAAATAGAAATTAAATATTGTTTGTTAGTGAAAATGAGACAAGAAAAATTGTTTCATTAATTAATTAAGTCATATATTATACTTAATTAGGAAAGGAAAGAGACTTGAGATGAAAAAAAAAAGGATAAAAAAATGATGTCCTTTTTAGTCAAGCTCAATGCAAACTTTTGTTTAGCTTATATGACTAGTATACTAATCCATGTATCACACTCACACACAACTCTTATTTGGTGACCTAATTTTGTTTTATCTTAATAAATTCTTTTTATTTTCCATCTTGTTTACTTATAATAAAACTATAATTTATGTCTCTTTCTCATTTTAATCTATTCTATTTTCATTTCCTTTTTATTTGTCTAAATGGTAAAGGTAAAGAACACTCTTAATATCTCGCACAAGGCAGGGTCCAAGTGAAAGACTTTCTTTTTATTTGTCTAAATATTTCAATTTTATCAATCTCTTGTATTATTTAATGTGTGTGATTAACTAGTTTTGTTTTTATAGTACAATAGTACCATTTCAACAAGGGTTAATTACTTAATTGGAGCTTAGGGGTAGCTCTTATGAAGAAAATTCATCAAGTTTGTATACAGTCAATTCTCTTCTTAGTAGACATGTTCACACAAGCGCCCATAACAATTTTTCGTGGTATTAGAGTAGTATTTTTAAGTCCTAACAACTAATAAGTTCATAAAATTTGTGGGCTTACATATTATTTAAGTTGCTCTATTAACTATTTATATCCAAACTTAATTCTTATAGCCATGGTAAAATTCCCAAAATAAGCACCAGATGATAGTTAAAGGCCATATAAGCTCTTTTTAGTCAATATTTATCTCATTTTCTCCATTGAGAAATGCATTTTTAATATTATAAATTGGAGTAGTAGAAAACATTTCTCAACATTAAACACATGTTCAAGTATATTTTTAACTTTAATTTAAATATCTTTAATTATATTTAATTATATATATGTAAAAATTTAAAAGTAAAGTGAATTACAGAAACTTTAAGTTAACTTTAATTTTGCTAAGGATTATTGTTCACTAATGAAGATCAAAGAAATTGACCTTTATGGAGTAGAAAAGTCAAATAGATAGTTTAATAGTCAGGGCTTGCTCAATATATTTTGGGGCCCTGGGCGAAATAGCAAATTGGGATCATTTTCCTTTATAATTTATAACATATATGGATCTACAACTATTAATTTTCCTTTTTTGACATGGGGCCCTGGGCGACGGCCCCTCTTGCCCAGCCTTAGGGCCGGCCCTGATAGTACGAAACACACATAACTCTGAATATTCCTTGTGAAAACATCAATATTTCTTATGAAAACATTAATAAGGGAAGGGAGGGCGTATACACTTCGATTAAGAGAGTCTAATTAATACTTTCTCTGGTTTTAGTAGTTGCTATACTTCAGTTTTTTTACGCTGTGATTTTAATCTTTAATATCTTTAATTTCATATGATAAAAAATTCTAAATGCTAATATTATGAAAATATGCATTAACACGAATCAAATAAAATCTCATTTGACTATGTTTTACTTATAAATAGAGAAATATATACCAAATAACATCAGTTTGCGAACTTTTAAATCCGGAGGAAGTATACAATAACCTAGAAATGTGAAGTAGAAGTACATAAAAAGTCTTGTATACTTGGTGTAAAATTGTGTCGGCATTATATTAATAATGAGGTAATTTAGGTATAAAAATGCATGTATTTTGTCCATTAATATACCCAACGCAGAATAAAATGACCAATTTGGACTGCTCACATTGCTTTAAGTTCGACTAAAACAGTTTGAAAAGGGGATAAAATATCAACTATAAAACAAAAATAGAACGCCTAACTAATAAATCCGTTGAATAACAAACTTTTTTATTTTAATAATCTAACAAATTGTCAAATATTACCAAAAGCGCTTGTGGCTCAATGGATAGAGCATCTGCATGTGGAGCAGAAGGTTTGGGGTTCGACCCCTACTAGGCGCAGGTATCAATTGGGGGTTTCTTGACCGCGCGCATCTCTCTTTACTCCTCCTAGGGGGTACGGGTATGATTTGTCCGCATCTTTCAAGAAAAAAAAAAAAAAAACCTCCACTCGGACCCTGCCTTGTGCGGGATACCGGGAAGGTCCTTTACCTTTACCTTTAAATTGTCAAATATTAATCTTTTCTAGGAGTATAATTTTATACTTTGTTCTTGATTAATTATTACTCCTATGCTTAAAAGTATCTTGTCAACAAAAAACACCATTTTTTTTTGACTTGATGGAGCTTATTTTTGGAAAATCATTTTTTTTTAATTCTTCAAATTAATTTTTTTTACTATTTTTTTTTATCAAAAAGCAAGTGATGTTAATTTTTGGGGACAGAGAGTATCTTTAAGGGCGTTACCCTTTGTAAATTCGACCCGAAATACCATTAGTTCTACACTTATTAATTATTATTATTATTATTATTATTATTATTATTATTATTATTATTATTATTATTATTCATACATTATTATTATTATTATTATTATTATTATTATTATTATTATTATTATTATTATTATTATTATTATTATTATTATTATTATTATTATTATATTTGGTTGGGGAAATAAATAAATGAAATTGAGACATGTTTCATAAGGAATAACGCACTTAATATATTAGTATATACTCCCTCTGTCTCTATGAATTTGCAGCATTTTCGTTCTATTTTCGTTTGTTCCACTTAAATTGCAACATTTCTATTTTTGTACTATGACCCACCACTTTCTTTGAATGTCACCCATATATTTTGACTCTCTTTTAATTTCATTCACACAATTCATTCTCTCTCTTCATTTATTACCACTTTCTTAATTCTCACAATTTTTCTCTTTACCTACTTTCTCATAGGGACGGAGGGAGTATATTCACAAATTCTTATTTGAGACCATCTTTTGTAAAGACGGCTTTCAAAAGCCCAATCCAATTCTAAATATATATTGTAACAACTCTATATATAGAACACAAATGAATTAAGCTTTTGAGAGCAGTTTTTACAAAACACAGTCTACCTTATATATATTTGTTTGAAAAATAGGATAGTTATTAAGATTCTTGAATGGAGTATCATGGACCATGCATAGTTCAAGTGCCATGTTGGGTTTAATTATTTTGTGGGCTTAGACAAACATTTATATATAAAGGGGTGTGAAAATGTTAGAGTATATAATATATTCTGGGGCCTCAACCATCAGCTTAAGCTTTTGGTTGAGTTGGTCCTTAACATGGTATCGGAAGCCAACGTGACAAGAGGTCACGGGTTCGAATCTCAACCACCCCTCATTTAAGTGGAATATTTAGCATATCTTGAGGCCTCAACCATCAGCTTAAGCTTTTGGTTGAGGCCCCATAATATGTTATATACTCTAACAGAAAATAATTAAAATAGTGAAAATAATTAAAATAGTGAAAATCGAAAAACAGACTGGGATTTGTTTAGTTATTATTTATATATGTTTGATTATGTTGTGATTTGATGTGGTTGCTGTTTCACATGATCAAAAGTATACATGGTTTGACAATATGCAACCCCTTGTAGAAAATAAACAATTGTGATATTTGGTAAAAACAAATTTAATAGTTTAGTTTCTCAAATTGATTATGTTAACTAAATTTTTATACATAGGGGTTTGGCAGACCTCGTATTTGAAAATATGGGGTTGCGAGTTTACTAAAAGCATTTTGATTCTCATTAACAAGTAAGACATAACTTGAAAGACAACAACATAAATAGAAAAAACGAAGACAAAACTCAACTGTCCCGTTTGCATTTCTTTATGATATTTAATTCAATTGACGAGCAACAATCAATGAAATCATACACAAATACAAATACAAATTTTAATTATAAATTGAAAATTATCAGAAATCAAAGAAAATAAAATTAAAAGTATCATAACTTGAAGCGAATAAAATTAAAATTATCATAATTTAAAAGCAAATTAAATTCTAATTCATGAACAAATACTACTTAAATCATACGTAAATAAAATTGAAATTATCATAATTTATAGCAAATTAAAATTCTAATTCATAAACAAATAATACTCAAATCATACGCAAATATAATTGAAATTATCATAATTTATAGCAAATCAAACTTATACCCAAATCAAATTATACTCAAATTCACAATACAAAACTTAAGGAAAGTGAGTTAAGGAACTCAATAGTAATTACTTTCATTTCTTTTCTTTCTTTTTACGAGTTTGAGCTCTAAGAACACTTTCTTTGAATTTTTTTTAATGAGGTTGCATATGCAACCTCATCACCTTAACTAGGTCCGCCTATCACAGGACTGGTCGTAAATGAAGTTATATATATAAATTATCATGGATTGATTTTTTGCTAAAGGAATATGTCTCATGAATATTTTAGATTATAAAAGGAATGTAGATTTTTATTTTCACACATTTTGTCCATATTTAATAGTATATTTTTCCATTTAGAATACTTAATAGTATATGTTTCCATTTAGAATACTTTGGAGATTTTTTTTTGAACAGAGAATACTTTTAAGGAGATAAACTTTAAAAAAAGTTTTTGAGAGATGTATAAAAGATAATGTTCATATGAGATGTTGTTAGACTCGTTTAATGTATAAATTTTTACTATATATTTTTTGTAATGTATATTTAAGGATATTAAGGCTTGAAAATTATTTTGAAACTATATAAAAAAATACTCCCTCCGAATCGTTTTAGATGTCCCAAAGTTTGTGTGTTTGTGGTGATCTTTTCTCTATGAATGATACTCCCTTTTATAGTAGAAGGTGAGTGTATATAGAGTCACACATTTATCACCATAAATCACAATAAATATAGAAATAATGCCCATCATTATTCCTAGATTAATTGCCCCATAATACACCCTTTCAATGCCTTAAACCGTGCATAAAACATTCCAAAAAAGCATCCTAGGCAAAGTGCTCGTTCAAGGCACTAAAGTGCTCGAACAAGGCACCTTGTCAGAACCTACTGTTTGCTGATTTCACATGTGCTCAAACGAGCACTTATTATGCTCGAACGAGCACCCTTTTCTGGTGCATTCTGACTTGATTTACTTATTGCCTCGAGCGAGCAACCTCATTGTCATGCCTTGTCTCGTTCTAGGCATGGTTCCTACACATTTAGTGAAGCCCCAAACGCCCTACGTTTATCACTTCATCAATCTTCCAAACCTTAATTCACTTACACTCGACACATCCTCATCGTTTTTCTCCAAAGCACATGCTAAGGCATGTTCGATTAAGTGGCTAAAATTAATGTCAATGTCATGAGTATTGTTACTTGCTGTAACAGTTGAAGATTCGAAGAACGTAAAAGTAGACCTAGACAGTTTCATAGAAGATTTAAAAGAAATGAGGGAGTCATTGATGTGGGTAATGGAGATATGGAAGACAATAATGTTGTCCCTGAAAAAGAATGTTTTGCAAAATGCTTAGCATGCGGTATTCTGACTTGTTAAGTGATATATCCTAACATGTAGACGATGTCTCAAATAATGACAAAAAAGTTGAAAATTTATAATAAACGGGGCGGGCCATCAAGCCCAACCCGTTTTTAAAGCCCATTTTATGTTTGTAAGACCAGGCCTGTATAATGTAGAGCCCGACCCTTATCTGGCGAATTTTCCCATCTTCCAACTCAAGTACATATTTTAATAATAGGTTGCTAAATCTCACAAATGCAATCCAATAAGCCTAGTCAAATATATATTTTTCAAAAAAAAAATAAAATGAAATTTCCATTCTCCTTCAATCCCGAAATTTAGTTAATAGAACCCTACTTTCTCCCTCGCAACACACCCCTCCAAGACAATCTTCTAAATTTATCGCGAGTTCTTCGCAATTCAGTATTTGAAATGAAACCCGTTCATAGATCACCCAAATACGCAATTCCCTTTCTATAATTAAATTTTCTAGTTCGGTCGATTCGACTCGATAAGTGTCTTTCAGGAAATCATAACTAGTCATGCAACCCTATGGCTATTGGCTAGTATGTTTTATTGTTTAGATTACACAACAAGGTCCTCTCATTGGGATTCATTTTCAATAGCAGTAAGTCTCATGGGAGACGGTCTATTCTATAGACGGAATCCATGAAGCTCAGCCCAAAATATAACATAGTATGTTTGGGGTTATAATAAATTATTTGGGGTTATAATAACTTATATCTGGGTTATAGAATAGTATATTCGAGGTTATAATACCTTACATTTAGGATTATAACATAATATAATTGACATTATTATAAAAAAAATCAGTTAAGGGAAATGGGCTGGCCCAATTTTGTGGTCTATCCTATAGACCGTCTCTTGTGAGATTTTGTGTTTCAATAGAATTCAATCACACACTTCCATTCTCATACTTTCATTACTAATCTTTTAGGTTGGTACAATTATGATTTGGGCCAGGCTAGGCCAGGCCGGGCCTAATTAGCAAGATTCACTTAATAACAGCATAATAATTAATAAACAGCTTCCCCTACAACACAAATTCTAACTTGAGACCGTCTTTACAAGAGACGTGTCTCAAATGAACCGGCCCATTATTACTTAGAAAAAAAAACTTTAAAACAAAATGTGCGTTGGGTAATCCTATTTGAAGTTGGTAATATAAACTATTAAAATTTGTACTCCAAATAGGTATAATAGCAACTTTAATTGGTTATAGCATCAACTCCAAATACCAACTTTAATAAGTTACAACACCAACTTAAAAGGATTATAACACTAACTCGAAATAGACTCAACTGCACGCGTCAGTTTTTAGATATATTTTTTCTAACCAGCTACTCTTGTGAAAGACCGTCTCTCCAAGAGACGACCTCAAAATAAGAAACCCACATCCTTACTCTCTCTTTAATTTATATTAATTGGGCTATTTAGCCCATATATCTAATGCGTCTATAGGAAAGACCGTCTCTCACAATAGTTTGTGTTTTCTAATTATTGAGAATGTGGATTGGACTCTTTTAAGAAGTGTCTATACTATAGATTGTCTCTCAACGCCTGTCACTACAAATATTGTCACAAAACTCATCTCCAAACCCTGCAAACTACCAGAAGCTGTTCAACTACATGAAACACATTCAAGTATTAGTACATCGCTGACAGACAATATCAGCAGTCAAAGCCCTTAAACCTTCCTCCGTTTTTTTTTACTTGCACCCAAACATACTTTTACGCAGTCCAATGCGTTTGTCGGGTTGCTTATATCTAGAATTATACTCAACTAAAAATTATAAAAATTTGATATTATGAAAGCATTCGACGAGACGAATAAAACAAGATCCCACATGACTAAATTTTTTATCGTTTAATAGCCGCACTATACAAAACACTATCAAATGATGAATAGTGTAAAAAGTGAAAATGGTGCAAGTAAAAAAAACGGAGGAAGCTAATAATGCAAAATGATTGAAACAAACTAAAACACAAAGTGGTTAAGATGGTGATAAATAATAAGTGGTTAAGATGGTGATAAATAATAAGCTTATGAATGATCAAAAGAAAGCTAATAATGCAAAATGATTGAAACAAACTAAAACACAAAGTGATCTCAACCTTCTATGTACCCTGACTACATTAATCTTAAGACTTAGAAAGTACTTCCTCTAGTTTTTGATAGTTGTTACATTTCTGCTTTTCACGCTATTTAATGCACGATTTTAATCATTAATATCTCTAGTTTCATATGATAAAAAATTCTAAAAAGTTATTATTAAAAAAATACACATTAAGACGAATCAAACAAGATCTCACTTGACTATATTTTACATTATACATAAAGAAATATATATCAAATAAGATCAATTGGTGAACAGTAATTGCTACAGAAACTGTAGCAAGCAACTAATAAAATCCAAAGGAAGTATAAGTTAGAAAGTGCGGGTTAGAGGACTAGTGAAGTGAAAAACATAGACTACAATCAACAAAACAAGTTTCTTAAACTTTTTCCATCATTTTATTACCCAATTGAAATACTTTTATGTTAAGGTCAGATGTACACGACCTTAACTCTAAAAATAACAAAAAAAAAAAAAAAAAGGTTCCAATTGAAGCTTGTTTGTAAACATCGTCTACAATTTCATGTAAATAAGAAGCCCACGTGATTTAATAGCCATTTACGATAGTAATTTTTGTTAGCCAAGCAAGCAAAAAACTTTGAGATCAATAAAGCTTGTATATCATGATCATTATCAAAGCAAAGAGTATAGTTAAACATAGAAATCAAATTGAAAAAAGCATAAATTGATAAGCAATAAAAACAAAAGTTTCTTATGATCCAAACTTATACCAAGACAAAGGTTTAAGGACCCTTCTTTATCTTTCCAAGTCTTCTTCCGAATCTTGGAGCCCTTCATTGTTTGTTTCACAAATTAGAAGATCCTACATCCATCTTCTGTATACTACTACAAAAACTAGGTCGAGGATTCGAGAGGAGGATGAGGATACGTTATTATCTCGATCTCGAAGATAAATACTAAGCTAGACCGACTACAAAGCACCACCAACCTTCTCTACTTTCGGCAATCTAGGCCCTTGAACCCAACCTCCATCGATGGAGTCCATAACCCCCGTCAAGCCATCATCGACGAAATCACCGATACTTTTAACTTTCGATTCTTTAGGCTCAACGGGGTAGTTCCCCGAGAAACAAGCATAGCAAAAATTGGGTGAATCACCACCCAACAACTTCCTTAGACTATCAAGAGATAAAAATGCAAGTGAATCAGACCCAATATACTCCCTAATTTGCTCCACATTCAGCCTATTCGAAATCAATTCTTCGGAACTAGGAGTATCCACACCATAATAACAAGAACCAATGATGGGTGGGCTTGCAATCCTCATATGTACCTCTTTCGCTCCCGCCTCCTTAATCAATCGAACGATTTTAGACGATGTGGTTCCCCTAACAATCGAATCGTCCACAACCACAACCCGCTTACCCTCCAACACCGCCTTCACCGGTGCCAACTTAAGCTTAACCCCAAAATCCCTAATCTTTTGAGAAGGCTCAATAAAGGTCCTACCCACATAATGTGACCTAATTAACCCTTGTTGAAAGGGCACTCCAGCTTTCTCAGCATACCCAAGAGCAGCAACAACACCAGAATCAGGCACAGCAATAACAACATCACAATCAACAGGTGATTCTGTAGCAAGAATCTCACCGAAAGCGCGCCTAGAATCATAAACAGATCTCCCAAAAACAACTGAATTAGGCAAAGAGAAGTATATATGTTCAAAAATACACTGTTTAGGTTCAGGATGAGGCATCAAACACAATGATTGAACACCATCTTTATCAACAACCAAAACCTCACCAGGTAAAACTTCCCTCTCATAAGTAGCCTCAATTAAATCAAGTGCACAAGTTTCAGAAGCAAAAACAACAGCCCCATTACTCCTCCTACCCATAACAAGAGGTCGAAACCCATACGGGTCTCGAACCGCAACAAGTTTATCCTCAGTCAAAAACACCATAGAATAAGCACCCTGTAATTTTTCACAAGCTTCAACAATTCTCAAAAAGAAAGGCCTAGTTTTAGAAGTAGCAATCAAATGAAGAACAACTTCAGTATCAGAAGTAGTATTGAAAATTGAACCATTATCTTCAAGCATATGCCTTAAAGCTTTATAATTAACCAAATTACCATTATGTGCAACACCTACTGAACCATACCTGTAACCAGCAACAAAGGGTTGCACATTTTTAAGCATAGAAGAACCGGCAGTTGAATAACGAACATGTCCGATTGAATTATTTCCGATTAATTTATCGAGTTTTGATTCATTAAAAACTTCAGAAACCAATCCAACCCCAGTAATACTCTGCAAAACGCCGTCGTTTACGGTAACAATTCCAGCACCTTCTTGCCCACGATGTTGTAGAGCGTGAAGAGCGAGATAACAGAGACGAGATGATTCTGGATCGCCATAAACTCCGACAACACCGCACTCTTCCCTAGGTTTATCATCGGAAAAATCGACAAATTCTTCATCTGGGGTTTGATTTTTTGAGGTGTAGAAGGTGGAAATAGGGTTGGAAGAGGCTTTGATGGAAGTATATTTGTGGGTTATGGGAGAGGGGAAAATCGAAAAACAGGGTTTAGAGAGAGTTCTGGGGTAGAAAGAAGAAGAGTGAGGAGATAAAAGAGATGTGTCTTGAAAGGAAAGTGAGCGGAGAGGAGTAGACGCCATTGATGAACCTTGAGAAGAGAGGGCAAGGTTTGCGAAGGTATAAAATGGTTATGGCGGACTAGGGTTTTATGAGAGGGGGATAAGAGAAGAGTGGCTTTGGGCTGAAGACCCACGAGATGAGGAAATTCCGTTTTGTTTTGACCGTTTAAACGTACTTTTTCGGTTTTTCCTAAGAAAAAGTCTTTTTTAACAAAATATCTCTAAAAACATTACTTTATATAGTCACTTTGTTCTTGATAAAAAAAATAATAACCTTATATTTATCCTTACACAAACAGTTAGTCTCATGGGAGATGGTCTATTCTATAGACGGAATCCATGAAGCCCAGCCCAAAATATAACATAGTATATTTGGGGTTATAATAAATTATTTGGGTTATAATAACTTATATTTGGGGTTATAGAATGATATATTCGAGATTATAATACTTTACATTTAGAATTATAATATAATATAATTGATATTATAATAAAAAAAATCAGTTAAGGGAAATGGGCTGGCCCAATTTTGTGGTCTATCCTATAGACCGTCTCTTGTGAGATTTTGTGTTACACAAATTCTTGCTATAGACCGTCTATACTTTATAGTATAGACGGGTAAATATGGGCCAATTCATTTTGCAAAATAAGTAACTGATTACTCTTCAGCCTTAACTTTAAATTTAAAATCATTAGGTTGGGCTGTTAGAAGAGCCGTTTTTGCCATAGACGATCTCTTAGGAATTTTCACACATTATTGTGAGAGACGGTCTTTCTAAAAGACGCACAAATAGATGGGCTAAATAGCCCAATTAATACAAATTAAATGAAATTATTTTAGTGGATGATAGTTTTTTTTTTGAAGATTAGCGGATGATAGTTGATTACATGACAATATTTATTTATTTTAAAAATTAATTGTTTTTAAGGTTAGAATTAAAATTTAAATTAGGTAAAAAATTTATATAGTTTATTATAGCAATTCTATATATCTAACCTATAATTGGATAGATTTAATTGAATGAAAAAGTCATTTCAGGAAAAAAATGAAAAAGTGATGTATTTGATAAATTATTAAAAAATCGGCATTTAATTTTTTGCTTTAAAAAAATTGTATATTCGATAAATTTAATCACGATATATACTTCTGTTATGTTTGAAGTTATATTTTTATATATTTTGTACATACAAGTTCGTGCATTGCATGAGTTTATGTACTAGTTATTTACAATTATAGTAATTACTTTAACACACCAAATGTACATAGACAAACCGATGGTCTCACCATAGACTATCTCATTTGAGAATTTGTATTTCTATTTATGTTCTTAGTTACTTAATTGTTGATTACCAATACATTTCACAAAAAATTATAAAAATATATAACAAATTTTTATACATTGAGACGAATCTTTAATATCTAGTACAAAAACGAAGGGTTGTGAAATTGGGTTTTTAGAGGAAAATATATTCCCTCTGTTCCTCATAGAAGTTCCTACAAGAAATGTTCGGAGAAATTAAGAAAAATATAATTTTTTTTAGATGGCGAATTTTATTTTATTAAATAATAAATTTGATAAAGGAAATAAGAGGACTATAAACATTAAATAAATATACTCTTTAAAAGAAAGTTAATGGCAAAAATATGGGACAACAAAAAATAAAAAATATTTTTATAAAGTTAGTAGGATACCTAGAGACCATAAGCATTACCAAAATAGGGATGTACAAGCTAAATATTGTTCAAAATTTTGCGATATCAATAGAAGGATTCTTTAAGCGTACACCAGATGCAACAACCTAAACTGACAAATAGAAACAGCTTTAAGGAAATGGATGGAGTATATTTTTTCATATACATTTTAACTTTTTTCTTTTGATAATAAATAGACTATAAAATCACTATGCGCAACGGGTTTGGTGAAGAATTTTGATCTTATAAGATAGAATGAAAAAATACTCAACTATGTGGTTAACTCATTAAATCTCTGAAATTTAAATTTCTTTTGAATATGGGATAAGACTTAAAGAAATTCCTGTAAAGAAAGGGAAATTAATCATTTTTACAGATGTAAAAATTAATTCGTTGTTATAATAGTGAAGGAAAAAGATTTCAACGACATAATCAATGATTATCGAAATTAAGCTTTTAAATGAATGAGTATTTTATTTACCAATATTTTGATTTATTCTATACTTGATGAAAATTGACATGATTGTTATCTCTATGGTGTCTTTTTTAGATAACTATCAATTATGCTTCTAAAGTACTTTAAAAATTCAAAGTAATATATAGATTTTATTTCATGTATAATAATATCAAAATCGGGCATTTTAGGTTCTAATTTGTAAAAAAAAAATAAATGAAACATGCGAATTTAAGGTCAAATTATTTGGATTGTATTGTTTTTTGTTTGATCGGATTTGAATCAATACAGCAATTAAAGATTTTAAAAAATACATTTATGTTTTTTTATTAAATTTTTCCAAAAAAAAACATAACATAATATATTTTCCATGACAAAATATTGACTAAACATAAGTACTTATTCCTTTATTTTGGACGAAGGATTACTAATTTAAATTTTAATCTTGTCATGTCTAAAAATATAAATACAATAAGTTTAGTGGAACAAACTAAAATTATAAATTAGGCAAATTTTGAAAGACGTAATTATCTTTTGAAGTAGTTTTGGGGAATTGAAGGGGTGGAATAAGTTGAATAAAAATGAGAATAATTTGGGAAGAAATTGTCCATGTAAATATTAAGCTCCACCAAAAATAGAAATTATAAATATTATGCAAAAATAATAAAAGTCTTTATCAAAATTTATTCTTCCAAAACTTGTGGCTGCTAAATGTGAAGGATAGAATAAAAATAGAAGAGATAAATTTAAATAGCATCAGCTCCACGCAAGCCTATAGCCTGCACTTTTGGCGCCCCACGACCGTGCAAGTTGCGTCTTTCCTAAACTTTAAGTTGCTTATTCCTAGAAGTGTTCAAAACAGATCAAATAGACACCAACTTTATAATCAAATCCGATTTTATCTGACTTAAAAATGGATCTACAATTATGTAAAAACCAATGTAAACACAAAAATCCGATTTTGAATCGACCCGAAACACCTGACCCAAATGAACACCAGACACCTCTACTTATTCCATTCAAAATTTTCTAAAAGAACTTTACATAAACATATAAGGATATAAAATAAAAAATATTGAATTATGTCGATAATATTATGAGGGATTTGAAATTGCATACGAGAATAAAAAATGTGGTAGATATATTTATATGAAAAAGAAAATATTGTAAAATATAAATGACACATTAAAATGAAAAGTTTAATAAAAAAAATGACAATTGAGGGAATGCTTTTGTCTTTTGTGTACCTTAAATGGCTATTTGAGCCATTTCAACTAACACCTTTTTTTTTTTTTTTTTTTTGAGTTTTTCAACTAACACCTTTGTTTTATGGGGATTTTAAACAATGTAGGAGTTATATACTAGCTTTATCAGTTTTTTTAGAGCACTCCTATACGTGAGAAAATATTTAAGTTGTGGACTTTTTTTTTTACTCCCCTCAATGAAAACCCACAAAAAACATGTTAATGTTTCTAAAAAAAATGCCGAGTGAAAGGAAAATTTTGGGACTTTTTCACCGTGAGCCCCACTAATCCACCATCCAAAACAAATTTTAAAATAATATTAAAAGAGTGAAAAGAGAAGATAGCGGAAAAGGCAAACGGGAGAAAGTAGTGAGGAAATTTTATTTTCTCTTTGATGAAATAAATTAAATAAAAAATTTGTTGTGGTAGAAAGGAAAATGTGGAGAAAGATCGGTGAAGAAATTTCTTTTACTCACCATTGATGGTGCTCTAACGCGTAAGCTAAAGTAGAGATCGAGTAAGACGCCAAGAGCTACAAATTTTTTGTAATTAACATGGCAAAAAAATTATTGGGAAATTCCACATGATAACTCTAAGTTTTCGACTTTTTTAGGTATCAGACAAACTTTTTTAAAATCTGCATGATGATCCAAATCATCAAGTTTCATATGTTGATTCAAGCATTAAAAGACATCTGAGCATATTCAACGTGTTCTAAGCATATTCAACTTAGAGAGCCTCAAATTTTGTTTTTGTTCACCTCTTTTCGCCATGGAAATAATGAAGCCTGAAGGAGACTCATCAAGCACACTCAAGAGGAACAATAAACATGACCCGACCCGCCCAACTCTTTTATGCCGAAACGTTAAACAAAATAAATAAAAGATCTATGCATTTTACAAAACCTAAACCCTATAAACATGGAAGAGGTCCCGGACATATTCAACATCCTCTGCCTATAAACATCATGCAAAAAAAGATATTCCACTTGAAATGTTAAGGAAAAAACACCTCAAAATTTGCAGCAGCAACTACATGGCTATCTCTATAAGCAAAAAAACAGAGGCTGCAACTGTACTACATAGAACCAGCTTTACAAAACACAGAAAAACTAAAAGAAAACTGTCTTTTATCTTTTTAAGTACTAATAGTTTGCTATTTCTGAGCGATTTCATCCACCGATATTTCTTCTGTTTTACTCATTGCATTCTTTGCGAGTTCATAACCCGCAAAATTCATTGCGCCAAGGGGAGCAACCCAGAAAAACCTCGGTATTGCTCCTTTGAAGAATCCAAGCGGGCCCTCGTGTGTCAGAATAGAGAACGCCAACATGGAAGTTGATATGGGTTGGCCATGAGGAGCCGTCATCATTCTAGTTTTTAGCACGTCGAAAGGTGTAGTGACAACAGCGGCGATTCCTCCGGATAACGCCCCCACGGCAATTGTTTCCCATGGTTCCAATTCTCGATTCAGGAGATGCTGAGCAAGCTAGTGTTCAATGGAAAACCATTTCACAATATTACGTAGGGCAGAGTAGAATGAATAACAAACAGGAGTAATCTTATGATTAACATTCATGTAAACTGATTTACCTTCTTGGACTCAGCGTAAAGCCCCATGCCAGCAACATATAATGGAACTTCTCGACAAAGAGTCACACCCGTCCCACGAAAAAAGCCCTTGAGACCATCCTGTTGCCAAGTACCCACGATAGCTTCTCCAACGTTGTCAAAAAGCCCAGCCTGTAAACGCTGCTTCAGTACCTCGCAAGGTATTCTTGTTGCAGTTCCCAGCAATGTGCTACAGAATGATGCTAAAGATTGAACCTACATCATATGTATTTAATTATCACTTGTTGAAGCCATATATCGTTCCTGATACAGCAACCCAAACAATGATGCAACAAACAACAAAACACGAAATGCTCAAATTTGAATCGGGTTTGCAAACTTTGTAGAGTTAAAACTTATCCTTCAATTGTCTCTGTAATGAAGCAAGTATTCAATGGAGCTACTAGTATAAAACTCTTACCTGCAGATCAGGCAGATTTGGAGCAAAGTTGATCAACACAAGTTTAGTAGCTTCAAAAATTCCAGTCCGTAGTCCATGGCTGCAATTTCAAGTAGAGTCAGAGGAGACAGCAAAACGAGCTATAGGGATAAGAGTGACAAATGACATGAGGGCAGCAATAACCTGGTAAATTGCCCAAGAATTGCAGGGAGGGAACCCCTGTATAAGCCTTGAACTCCAATTTGTGGAACTCTTGATATAACTTCCGGAAAAGAGAGAGTTGATGTTTGAACTCGAGTCTGCAACCGATAAAACCGTGTTGAGAGCGTCTAACGTTGAACATAGACAATTTATGGAACTTGACAGTGGTGAGACTATTTATTCCTAGCAGAAACTAATAACTATGACCAAAAAAGTATTTTGGAAAGCCACATGGTATGTGATCTCGATTGCATCAAGACAACATTGCAAATGATTCTACAGTTTAGAAAGTTGCAAAAACCAAATTTACATTGCCCCCACAGAAGTTCTGTGAGACAGTGTTATGGACATGCGGTTACTACTGCATCTGATCTTTTAATGCAACTAGAACATGAAACAGAGGTAAAAGCTAAGCAACCTCAGTATCCCAATATTTAGAAATTCAAACGTGACAAGTACCTTTATGGTGTCAACTGGGTGCAATAAAGATGTTGAGAGGCCAGAAGCAAGGCCGCCTGCTAAAGCAGATCGCAAAACACTTCCTGCAGGAATTTCAACAGGGGGTGCAACAGGAACTACAGTAGCAGCTTCAAACCATACATTCCTGTGTCCATAAAATACAGATGCTTTAATGAGTTTCTCTCATTCAACGAAGCTCAAGAACAAGAACATGAGCCACGATACAGAAAAACTTTAAACCACCCAATCCAGCATTAATTAAAGACGCAGAATTGGGATAAGCCCAACCAAAACTTATGCATACTTTGATTGAGGCTGTGAACGCATCAACATAACAATTGCTACAAGATAAGATCACAATATTCCTATAAAGAGATTGAATGAGCCAAAACAGCATTAAAGGCACATCCCAATTGCCAACCATATATAAACAAGAAAACAAGGATTCATCCTTCTATTCATGTGCCAATAATCATGGTAAACAAATTTAAGTGATCATTGGGAACCAAATAGTTGAAAGGATATATAATCCGCTTTCAAAAAATAAGGAGAGGGGCATGGGAGAAAAATTGATAGCATGGCTTCATCCTCATGAAGGCTGAGCTCCTGCTACCAAATATCTAAAAAAGTGGGAACACAGACCCTGCGAATCCCAAGAATAGGGCTATCCATATTCATATTTCATAGTTTTAAAAGGTGCAAGGCGCTCCAAGATACAGAAGGGTCCTAGAACCTAAGTGCCAGGTGCAAGGTGAAAGCACAAACGTGGGTGATGCACACTTATTTGCTCAAAAAGTTACAAATAACTTATAGCATATTTTATGCTTACAATCATACAATATCATAATTGCATAAAAGATCTAAAATTTTCATTATCATCATAATCAACCACTAATATAGTGCAAAAAGGCATACCTAAACCTACATTACTGTGTCTAATTGTTCTTTGTTTAGTTGTTATCATATTGTTAACAAAGAAGAAGTGAGTAGAAGAAAAACGAAGAAGCCGGAAGAAGGAGAAAAAAATAATAATCCAGAAGAAAGATAGAAAAAAGAAACATAAACTTTGTCACAGTTTAGAAAGGACATTAACTTTGTCGCTCAGACCCTTCAAACATCTTTAAGTACCCATGATGGAGATCATCATCAAGACATGGGTACAACACTATGACACTTCAATGTTGACAAAGTTTCATAAAATAGCTAAGTACTAAACTTAGACATGGACCATATGGAACATTAGTACATGAGTCCAAATAATACAGTAAAAAATCCACAAATTCAAGTATCTGCTTTAGGTAGATAATGAGAGTTTCACCAAATCCACCACCAACTTACCACCACCACCACTCTCAAGGCTAACACTTTTAAAATGTTAGAAAAGTCCCATATCACAACATCCCAATACTCATGAAAAAGGACATAAGTTCAGATGTCATACATCAGGTTACTTGTCTTTATCAAATTTGACATTTATGGACATTTGTTGTCTCTTTAGTATTCACTCTAGTAGCTTCCACTCATTTACACACATCAAGGAACTCGAAATTTCTGCTTGAATTGGTCATATTGGTGTTAAAGGTTGTTACATGTTACAGCATAAGGCCTCTGCACAGAATAACTAAATGTTTATGCAAGACGATAGTTCTTTACAATTTCCTGGGTGCCTGAAGCAATAATTCATAATTTCAAAATTGTTTTTTAAAAAAGGGGTGTCTGATGAAAAAACTTGGATATGCTCTTCTTCGGGATATCAAATCATACTCCAGTCCAAGACCCCAGCAAGAGATCAGAATTCATGATTAATTTAAAGTGGGTTAGTGGGGTAATGAGCAATGGTCAATTCCTTTTGTTTAACAAAAGGAACAGATCAGAAAAGCAGCCACATAAGTTGCTGAATAGATCACATAACTGGCCACAAAATCCCCTTGCAACTACGGCTAAGACCATAAAGAAATCGGAGCTAGAGTTTATATATTTATACTAGTAAGATATCCAGATTTCGATAGGGTATAAAAAATGATAATGAGTTCTCTCACCGAGGATCATCTTGCAAACGATCAGATGGGAGTAACATCATAAAGTTCCGAAAATGTCCATAAGAAATGGACCCTCCAGTATCAGCATTCAAAAACCTCATCATAGCACCTGCATTGTCTTCATTTGCAGGGAGTCCAGCATTTTTTAGAGATGCTAATATTTCACTTTTCTGAAGTGTACCCGACTTGCTGAGGCATAGAGAAGTATAAGCTCGTAGAATAGTTGCTTCCCTTTGCTCCATCAAGGTTGAAAACTGCTTCCAGCCAAATGATTTTGCAAATAGGTGACTCCTAGCACGTTGCAAAAATTCTTTTGCATATCTGCGTGGTAATTTTCTCTTTCTCATCGCATCTTCGAGATCTTCTAGGTTTACCTGCCCATCCCCATCCCTGTCTAACTCCTCAAAAAATCTCCTTCCTGCAAAAGTTCATGACATCATACTTTTAATGAGCTCCTGAAATCCATGAAATCCCATCCCCGAAAGTCCTATAAAATAATCCAGTGTTAAATAGATAAAACAATCAGATTCATTGCTTCATTACCGATATGTTCCACAAAACCTTTCAGCCTTTTTTGGCAATTGACTGATAGTTTATTCAATTAATGAGTTCAACCAAATGATTATCTACAAAGAAGAAAAGATTGCATCACCTAGCTTTTACATTTTGGAGGATTAAATCAAATAAGGTGGTTCAAGTTCTTCTAATACTCCTGATAAGAAAATTTTCCCCAATCCTCCAAATTAGAAAATAGTCCCAAAGCCAAACTACAAATTCAGAATGGTGGTATCACATCACTTCATCAATATACATTTAAATTCCACATACGTAAAAATGCACATGAACATTGATTACGGATTTACGGTATGTAGCACCAAAACAGAGAATGTAATAGTAATACACTAGATCCTATGTTGAGGCTAATATTGAGCAACATACGTCAACTGCTTTTCCGAATCAAACCGACAATAACACTTGTCCTTAGACCCCTGCAATAATATTACATACTTCTTTGTTCGAGAAGACCTTGTTGATGGGCTTTCAATAATATGCAAGCTAAAGCATGAATAAAAGCATGGCACAATAATTCAAAATAGATATGCATCAACAAACCTTCCATACAAAACTCACCACTCCGACTCAAGTGTCAAGTATCTACAACGCACACAAACTTCACTAGACCAAATAGTAGAGAAACACCCAAATATATCTAATGCAATAGAAACATTGTTGATTCTCCAGTTGCATCACCAAAAGATTTACGATGCTTGTTTACCTTTGTAAGTATAATAAAGGTAAAATACAAGAACAAATAATGTACATTCATGTGACCAATCATCCATGAAAAAAGTGCTTTTGATATAGGGAAGCACCTAAATCACATTATATATGGTTAACTGATAATGTATAAACATTGTAATGCTCGAGCTAAGTAGGATATCCAGGGTGTACAATCACACATGTTATAATGAAAAATCAAGGACATGTTGACAGGTTTTTCAAATTTCCAATGATTTTGGCTCGTGGAAACAACTATTTTAAAAACTATCACTGTCACTTAATGGCGGCAACGGGGTATTTGGGTATTGAAATGTTGTATCTATTACTTGATAGTCACACACACATTCCATAAAGATGTGAATTGTGAATTGTGAATTGTGAATTGTGAAGTGAAGAATGTCACATAAGATATTAATAATCACAAGAAACATAGAGTTAAAGAAACACCTTACTAAAGTGAAAATATAAAAGAATTTGTGAAGTATACACAGTTTAGAAAGCGTTAACATTTATATAGAACAAAGGAAGAGCAATATTATCTTTTTCTTCTTTATATAAAACATTTCACAAAAAAAATGGGCATTGTATAGAAACATTCTGGGAGCAAAAAAAGTCGATAGAAATAATATGAAAATTGTATGAACTATTAGTCAAGGAAGTTCCTAATAGTAACAAGTAACAACTCCCCAATTCCAAAGAAACCACAGGAGCGATAAGAAGGGAGTCAATAGGCACTCGTCATCCATTGTCATGTGGGTTACTCCATAAATTGCCCCTATTATTCAGAAATCCAAATTTCCTACCCCATATCAAAAAAGGATATTTTACATGGAGACTGGTAGACTGGTAAATAGATAAAAGTCAAAAGAAGCCCAACCCTCTGTGTTGCCCTACAAATGAAAAGTAGTGTTCCTTTATTGGGCTCCATGCAAAAAATAAATAGAGAACTAACGAACTGGCTTACAAAATGACCTGAAGTAGAGAAAGAAAGCGGCAAAAGCAAAACAAATGCCGAATAAGAAAAATGATTCACACAAAGTGAAAAACTCTTTTCGTTCTTGCTTTTCTACCGATTGACTTTGGAGGAGGAAAGCTAATGGTTTGGAAATTGTTTACCTCCAGACGAACAAAGCCTTGACATGTAAGCGTTGATATTCTGTTTCACAATGTGTCACAACTAGAGAAGAGAAACTTCCACTTTCCTTCTACCTAGTCAGACCCGCGTATCTATATGAGGTTGTACTGTGTCAACGCAGGTATGGCAACTGGCAAGGATTATTGGCGGATCCGAGTATCACATTTCACATCAGTATATTTTATTTACTTATACTACACTTCCCTTCCTATTGTTCTCCATATTTTCATCAGGTTCTGGTAACTTTTGTTATAGATTAGTCATCAGATATTATGATAAAGAAAAACTATACATTTAGCTTATAACACCAATGGAGAAAAAAGACAAGCAAAATGGTCTACTTTTTTTTATCTAAACTTAGAGTTGGTAAATGTATTCAAACATACCTTCAGCCTCAGTGTATTTGAAAAACTCTTGCACGGAAAACAACTTCTTCTTGTCAGGAATGTCTTTAGAAGAACGACCAAGTTGTGGCAGAAGCTCAATAAGTTCTGATATTGACACAGTCGACAGTGTAGATTTCAAGCGCTCAACATTGGACAAGGGGATATTAAGCAGCCCACTGGCAATCTTTTGAGCTGATAACCCGCCCGATTCTTCATTATTGCCAGCAGTCACACTATCATCCCTGTCTTCTTTCACTGCAGAGGTAACTCCTACAAGGGTAGATGGTGCTCCACCCATCCTAGCAAAGTTCAAATTTCCCAAGAACACATTCATATCAGCCTTCTTGCCCTCTATGATGGTAGTCACTGCCTTCCAATGGTCAAAATGAGCGGGGGCTTGGGGTGTGGTTGTGGTTGGATTTGGAGTTGGCGTTGGAGAAGATCGACAAATTCTTTCCCCATTTAGTTTGACACCCTGATCAAGCTTTTGGAGGTTATGTGTAATCTGGTCTAAAATGAGAGCTAAAACCAGCTCAAGGTTTAAATGCTTCCCTTCTTTGCTTTTAGTATCCTCGGTTGGCAACACCATTACAAGCGTACTCTTTTTTGTTTCTTTTCTCTCGAAGTCATGTAAAACCGAAGATTTTTGCGAGTAGACATATGAATTCTTTTCCTCCTCACCTGTCTTTGAACAACGCTTCTTTCCTAGTTTAAAAGACATGGGAAATGCCTGAGCAAATCCATTAAGAAACATCGACCAATTCATTGCAAATTGCAAACAGTTGGAACATGATCCATCTTTTTTCTCCCACTCCCTTACTTTCGACCTTTCCTTGATCGCATTGCCCTTATAATCAGAACTAGCACAATTGGGGGAAAGCATGCCAAAAATGGTCTTTTTTGGAAGCTTTTTTGATGACCCTTTTCTCTTATCCTCATTAGATGTACATTGAGAAGAGGTTGTAGTTTTCTTCTTCAATGTAGGTGAATGAAGTTTATTGTTCTTAGTATTGACACCATTAGGATCATTCAAATGCCCTAAAACTTCAACATTACGAGCGGTACTCCTCGAGTTCAACCATGTTAACTCAAACTCTTTAGTAGCCTTCCTAAAACCCGCTTCAATGGGAGAAAAAACAACTTGAATCGAATTAAGTAATGATTCAACAGGGTCATTTCCAGACACCATTCCCAAAACCCTAACTCCTTAATCCCTCTTTTAATCCAAAATCCAAAAAATACAAGTAATTCCAATACCAACACAACCTTTAACGATTACTCAAACCAATGAACTAATTCATCAATCAAATTCCAATTCCCCAACTTAATTCAATTGCTATTCAATAAAATCAAATCTTCCTAAAAAAATTTACCCAAATTAACAAAAACCCAATTAAAAAACGAAGAATTCAATGCAATTCAGTATCAATGCAACAACAACATGGATCCCATAAATAAACTTTCTCCATGGTAGCAAAAGGCTAAACAAAACTCCTACACCACAAAAATCAGCTTCTGTTGATGAATTAAACAAATGAACACACCTGAACTTGAGCAAAAACACAAAGGGTAGAAACTTAATCCAAATATTATCGACAACAAATTAAAAGGTCTAATCTACAGATGCAATTTGTCCATTTTTTTTGCTATTTATCTTGTTTTTCCTTGAGAAAGAGTAGTACCTGATAAGATTAGAGGATATGAGAGAGAAATCTCTGATGATAAAAATTTTCCCAGATAATTTTTCAGACAAATCAATGACGAAAACGATAATTTTGGTGGCTAAAAGTGAAGAGATGAGCTCTTTTTTGGCGTAATTTTGCTGATATTGTTTTATCAAGGATTTTATTTATTAATTTCATTTTATCATCAATATTGTTGTCGAAAACTATGATCAGAATCTGAAAATGATAAATAGCGGTAAATTGATAATAAAAGAAATGTAATGCTCTTTATATGTGGTTTTTTTGCTTAAAGTCATTGTTCTGTAAATTTAAATTTAGCGCACATTAAGATAGCGTATATAAAATTTAAAATTTTAAAAAGAAATAAAAAGTGTGAATAAAATCACTTGTTAGTGAAATATTAAAAAAATAGGAAAATTTGACATTAATAATTCTAACCTTTCACTCATCCGCTATGAATAATCTCACTTTTTGATTATATTCTAATAATTCAACCTTTGTGATAAATTTGTCCACTGTATCACTTATAATGTGTAATAATAAGGCATGTTGTTAGCAAACTAAAACATAGGTCGAATTATTCACAATCACAGCGAATTAACTAAGGACAAATGTTAGATTATTAAAAAAATAATCAAAAAGTTAAATTATTCACGGTGTATGAATAAAAGGTCGGATTATAATATCACTTTTTCTTTAAAAAAATAATACACTATCAAAATATTGTAAATTGAGTCTATTTTTAATTTAGGGTTTTTTCTTATAATTGACGTGGAACGGTTTGTTTTGTTATTAGCGGAACCAAAACAACATAAAATGGTGTAGTATATTATTTATTTTTTATTTTTTTGAAAATTATTATTAATATTTAATATATTTAATTATGTGGAGAAATGGATAGACATGAAATGTAATCCTACAGAAATGACACGTAGGACTTCATTATTGACGGTCTCCCTTTTTTAATACTCAGCAACCCAAAACCTACTTACGTGTTTATCCGGTTTTGCTACGCGGTTTGAACCGGGGATTTATGCTAGGGTTTTTCCATGTTTGCCCATTGGTGGTTCAGTAGTTTTCTGAAAGATCGTCTTCCTGTGAGATTATTTATACTTCCTTTGTTTTATAATACTTGTTACATTTTTCATTTTGGGAAATTTCATATTACTTGCTACATTTCCTTTTTAGTAAAAAACCAATCATTTAAAGTTATACATACTCCTATTGTTATCCTACTCTATATCTAATTATTCCTATTTTTCTTTTTCATTTTTCAACAAATAATATTAAAAAATTCCAAAAAAGCAACTTTCCACCTATTACTCATCATTGCACAATAACTTCTTAATCTTTGTGTCCATGCAATGGTAGCAAGTAAATTAGACGGAGGAAGTATAAGAGTAGTCTAATCGACAATCCATGTAATTTTAATTTTTACAAATATATGATTATTAATTGATCTATTTAAGGTTGTAATTAATACCCTTAAGGACGAAATTAATGTCTTTAAAAAGGATACAAGTGATCATTGTAATTTATAATAAACTTGTTTAAGATTATAAGTTATAAATGACTAGGATTATACCCATGCAATGCACGTTGTAGGTTTACTTTTAGTTTTATAAATTGTTTTGGCTAATAACATGTAGGACCTTTTACAAAATTCAACAAAATATTCATATGAAATCTTTCACCATTGCATGATAATGCATGATAATTCTTATAAAGCTAAAAACAACATTATTAATATTAGTGTGAATATGAATTTGTAGAGTCTATGTCAATAAAACCACTTAAAATAAAATTCTTCATTGACAATTTAGATTGCATTAGGGAAGATGAAGAGTGAGTTCTAAAACAACAATCAACACTATTAGAGTGACATTTGGCATAGTGGTACGGTTTTAAAATAGTGACACTTGTCACAATTGTTTCTGAATTAGTATATTTATGATTGATGATTACTATACATGTGATAACTTATAATTTAGCTTATAAGCTTAAGTTGATCAATTTAAAGTCATAATTGATCATTTTTACACTTCTAAGTTATCAGATTAAAGTTGTCTACTTTAATGTTATGATTGATCACTTTTATGTATATGATCACTTTAACGTCTAAATTGAGCACTTTAAACTCAAATTGATTATTTTAAAGAGATCATAATTGATCCATTAAGGTTAAATAATCTAAGTTGAAATTAATTACTTTAATGTCAGAATTGATCACTTTTAGGCTAAGATTGAATTTTTTTGTTTGTAAATTTTTTTGAGTTTGGATCGACCATTAGCACCGTCTCATAATGAAGTCACCACTTACAATTTTTGTGATGGCGATATTTGTTGGCCAATTCAATTTGTTTATTTGATACTCCTATATTGAAAATATTGGTTAATTTTATTAATTTTACGTATGTTAGATAAGTCGATTGTTTATAGAAATGTTGGTAAAATTAAGTATTAGTTATTGTTAATTTTTTGTAGGAGAAAAAGTGAGACATCAAGTTAAAAATATTTTCCAAAGAAATTAGTCAAAATGACTCCTTTAAGAATAATTTATTTGTTTGTTAGACTAATAAATAATTAGATAAAAGTCAACTAAATTGCTAGCCAAAAAAGTTAATTAATCAAGCAAGGTTGCATTGTAGTTATACCTTTGTCTCTTTTTTTTTTTTTTGTTGTATTTGATTTCATTAATGGGTTTTTATTATCAAGATTGAAGTTTTATAATTATTATTTAATTATCAATTTTAAAGATGTTTGCACAAGAAGGATATGAGTTGGATTTGATTGAAATAGATTATTCAGGATTAAGTGTAGCAATCTCTTAGGGACAGAGAGAGTAACTAGCTCAACAGGCTGATTTGATCTCAATTTAGGATCATATATAGCCAATTTGATAAACAAGAACTAGTTTAAATCAATACCTCCTCGTATAAGGAGTAATATTACCCGAGTTTTAAGTTTGATAAAAGAAAATTTATGACTTATATTGAATGGAATGCTTGGTCGTGCACTTTTTAAGACCAAACATTTAGAAGTTAGAATTTATGACTTAGTTGGCTAGTTTTTGTACAATCATCTTGCACAATTGTTACATTTTGGTAGAGACGTAGAGTACATTTTTGCTTATGTGTGCTAGGGACTAAAAAACGTTTGGTTTGGAAAAATGAATATTTGGTATTTTATTTATATTCCCAAACTTTAATCTCAAGTTTAAAGATGTATTATTTATAACTTTAGAATTATTTTTCGAAAGCAACAATTGCTGGATTGCATAAATATTGTATTTGTATAGTTCACTTACCAATACCCAAGAGTACAAATTATATTAGGTTCCATTTGTAAACAATTATTTATTCATTTCATTTCAAGTTACAGATTTCAATTATGAATTTATTAACGAAAATTTAAAATGACAAGATTTGAGAGGTCATTCTCAAATTCCTATCTTTAACACTTTTATAAAAATGGCGGATTTGACTCAAATTTAAGTTTGAATTTTTTTAGGAAAAATTACTCTGAATAATACGACCTTTGACTTATTTTCCAAGACAAATACGAACTTTCAATTAACAACGAATAATACGAAGTATAAGCTGTATTTCCCGTGGCATACCTGACCGATTTTTAACCGATAGAACAGGTGAATTTTGACTGTTGCATATCACAAGTCATCTCCAACCTTATTTCATTCATTTTTTTCCAGAATTCTCAATTCATCCTTACTTAATCATTCACTTTTTTTATTACTTCCTCCAATCTTCCAATCTTCACCTCATTCATTTTAATTACTTCCTCCAATCTTCCCCTTCTTCATTTAATTGATGTTGAATATGTATTCCCCTTCTTCATCATTATCTCAATCTAGAACATCAATTGCAAATGAAATGCCTTTTTCATTTAATTGATGTTGAATATGTATTCCCCTTCTTCATTTTCGAAATTTATAACCCTAATTTTGGTGTTAGCAAATTTAGAGGATAATAATGCAATTGAAAACAATAAACTAATCATTATACGTCTGTATGTAGTCTGAGTGTCTTCTTCAAATCGTGCCTTCCAAGCTTTAGGTTCAAGGCATCAATGGAGGAATTGTATGTAATGTAGTGTGAGAGAGGAAGAGTTTTCAGAGTTGAGAGCTTTGGTCATTAAGGCTACAATGAACATATGCTTTCTCTCTCATAGATTAATTTTGCTTAGAAAAACAATTAAATTTTGGTTAAAATTTTTTTTTAACCGATTATGGGTAAAAAGGACTACCACGGGAAAATATAGCTTATACTTCGTATTATTCGTGGTTAATTAAAAGTTCGTATTATTCATGGGAAATAAGTGAAAGGTCGTATTATTCAGGGTAATTTTTCCATTATTTTATTTGTAAAACACTAAACTTATGTTAAATCTATATTTTCAAATAAAATTATCATTCCTAAACATGAGATTAAGACTTTTATCATCATTGTGAAATTCTTATTTAATAAGGTACCATCCAAACATCAATCAATATCAATATATAGTATATAATCTAACACCCCATAAAACCAATTTTTAGGCCTCAAGCAAACAAAACAAAAGGGTGAAACCCCAACTGGTGCTATGTGCCTACGTTTACGTGAATTAGCAAACATGCCATGTCTTTCAATTAAAAACCGAAAGCATACTTCTGTTTTACTTCATGTAAAACAATGCATGTCCATTTGCCAGTTCTTTCATCAATCCAAAAACAATTGAAATACTAATTTTAATCAAACTTCAAACCCAAAAAGCAGCATCAGTGTTAATGGCAAAAACAATCAAACCCAAAAAGCAGCATCAGTGTTAATGGCAAAAACAATGTCGTAAGTTCTAACTTGTTTATCAAAGGACTGAATATCCTGACTCGATGTTTCTTTTAAGTACTTGATCCTCATCAAATTGGTTGATTGTCTTTCTCCGATCCACGTCCAAACAGGAATTTTTATCCACCAATCTATTAAAAATGGGTACAACAAAACAATGTTAAAGTCCTAATCCCAAAAGATTAGGTCTGCTATATAACAAATATCTCATTTTAGATGGTTGTCCACCCCGATTTCTCTCCTCAATTCATTTTGAATTTTTACCATCTCAACCCTGGCCGTCCACGACAATTCCTCCCCTCAAATCATTTTAGTTTTTCTACCATCACAACCCGTGATAGAAAAGATTCGTTGCCTGCACATGAAGATGCCCAAATTGCTGCTCCAATAACAAGAAATTAATATACATATTGCACATTATAAAAAAAAGTTAAAAACCCATCTTTGTTAGTTAAAAGTTTCAACTTTTCTTTAAAGGGTGTTTAATAAAATGAATTAGAAGAAACAAAAAGGAAGTACCTTTAAAACTTCTAGCATCATTTTATCAGGATTATTAGCATAAGAACAAATGAATTAAAAAGATCAGCAAAGAATATAAGAAAAAGAGGCAAAGAACACCCATGAACAAAGGTCCAAGTGAACCAATCCCCATTAAAATATAATCCAACCCATTAGCAAATCTAAACAATTTTTTGAGTGCAACTATAGGAGTTTTCTAAAGGCTTCTTCGATCCTTCTTTCTTCCCTTCAGAAACTTCCATTTCTATTTTTGGTATTATATTTTTTTTCTGCAAATGTAGAGTATTTTCTGTAATTATTGATGATGAATTGTTTGAAGTTAAAAGCTCAAGCATTTCAGACCATCTAGAAAATTAATTGTCAATTTTGTTAATCCTAAAACGAGCACCAAAGTTAAATGCAATAGTAATTAGGCACGAATTAGAGTGAAGTGCAATCAGTGATATCCAATCTTTATCTAGCATATCATTCCTAGCAAAATTAATAGTTAATACCTAGTGTGGGCTCAGGATGATCCGCAGGTACCTATTCAACCGGTAGACCAACTTCGCATGTTTCATTTGGGCTCAGGATGATCATCATACTAATTGGTGAATCCTATTAAAATGCGTAAAGAAATTGATTGATTCATAAGCCCTAACCAAAACAAAAATTTAAGATTGTTTCAGGAGCATAGCAATTCCATAAATTAGTTAATAAGATACGAACCTAACCTTGTAATTAACCACAACAAGCTACTAATAAAAGTCAAATAGATCACCATTAAAACCACAAAAAAAGAAAAAGAAAATTAGGCAACTTGTGTAACTTCAGAATCTATCAGCATCATAAAAATGTTACATTCATTAAAAGCAATAAAACACATAATTTTTATGAGAATTGGGAGAAAAGAGATTAATCAGTCTCAAATTTGAACTGGAAAGGCAATAAAAAGAAACAAAATAAAAAGTAAATTTCAGTAGCAAAAGAACCCCAATTCAAAGGGAAAATCAATCTCTAAATATTGGTAAATGGGAATCTAACACCAACATTAACAATCAAAAACCTTAGATTAAAATAGTAACTACAATGAAAACCCAATTAAGAAAACAAAATTAACACCATCAAGAAATGGAATAAGATTTGGAAGAAAAATAAGTTCAATTGAGAAAACCCCAAAAATCAATATTCCAATTAAATCAGAAAATAAGTTAACAATACAACCTCACTATGACAATCTAAATCATCAGTCTTTCCATATAAATATAAATACCTTTAAAATTTGATAAATTGGAGTCAAACAAAGGAGGCCATTGAGATAAAGAACCCACCGAAAGCTATGAACCAAGTGTTTATCAACAATGATTTGTAGAGAAACTCTAGATAAATTGTAATTGATGATTGAAGAACGCCATTATTTATGGGTAATTGATGATTGGAGAAAAATGGTTAAAAGAAAGAAATGGAACAATCAGATTAAAGCATTAATTCAAACCTAGAAATGGGAGAGAACCAACCAAATTATTGATGGGAAGAAGAGATTGGAACAATTTATTTATGGGTAATTGATGATTGGAGAAAAATGGTTAAAAGAAAGAAATGGAACAATCAGATTAAAGCATTAATTCAAACCTAGAAATGGGAGAGAACCAACCAAATTATTGATGAGTTGAAAAAGGAAGAAGAGATTGGAACAATCAGATTATAGCAGTAATTCAAAACCTAGAAATTGGAGAGAACCCACCAAATTATTGAGTCGAAAAAGGAAGATGAGATGGGGAAAGGAATGGAGCAAGAATAAGGGGTAAGAAGTAAATGAGATAGGGGAAGAGATGGAGTACTGTTCATTACTGTTTCAAAACTCATTTTTTGGTTTTTAAACAGTAACAAATAGTGTTGAAGCTTTCTAAAGTTTTTAAGTGTAATGATAATGATTATGTTTTATGTATGTGTTTCTCCCCTAGTTGACCATTAATATTCTACATGTGTTACGTTTATCTCATGATTTTATCCTTTGGTTTGGTATTATTTGCTTCAACTAGAGGTGTTCATTTGGGTTATCAGGTTGATTTTGAGTTGGGTGTTTTGGATCGGTTCAAATTCGGATTTTGTGTTCACATTGGTTTTTACATAATTGTAGATCCATATTTAAGTCGGGTCAAATCGGGTTCGGTTATAAAATCGGGTGTCAATCGGGTCTGTATTGAACACCTCTAGCTTCAGCTACTCTTGTGAGAGATTGTCTTTCAAATAGACGACCTCAAAACAAAAGGCTCATATTTTTATTTTCTCTCTAATTTGTATTAATTGGGCTAATAGCCCATATATCTAATGCATCTCTAGAAAAGACTGTCTCTCACAACAATTTGTGTATTTGCTTGAAATTTATGTACAAATTTTTGAACTTGAAACATATGTCGCATCTTTTTATCAAACCTCAAAATGAAACCATCTTGGAAGGAATGACCTATGAAATTGTAGGAGTGATATGATTCAATAAATAAGTCAGCTTGTCTCTTAAAAGATCATCTCTTATTAAGAGACGTATTTCAAGTTCCAGTGAAAGATTAATGCCCATTTACATATTCTTAATACCTACTTACATTATCCTTAATGGTTACTTACCATATCCTTAATGCCTACTATCAAAATTTTAAATATCTACTTATATCATTTTTAATGTCTACTTATAATGTTTTAAAAAATATATAATTGGCCGATCCAATTAGAGATGGTATCTTAAAAAGACTGTCTCTCACAAGAATTTGTGTAAATATAATGAGTGCTTACACTCATTTACTAAAAATTATAGTGTGTAGAATTTAAGATTCCAAGCAAATAAAACAGTACAATGTTTGCAACTTTGCATGCAATAAATTTGTTCTATAAAAAATTATGTTAAACTAAATAATTGTTGCCACTAAAACATAATGCAAAACCCGATTTGTAGGACAGTTAAAAAACATATCTCCAAGCTTGATGTCTCCATTTTCTTCATTTCTTTTCTATTTTTTGAAGATAAAACAAGAAGCTTATAGTGATTAGACTGCCCTCAACAGTCAACAGATTGCTACTTACGCAGCTCGCATGCTGGCTCAACTAAGCTTTGTTCGAACCAACTGAATCGATATTCTTGATGACATTAGAAGGCGGAGCCGGTGTCTTTAGGTTTTCCGAGCATTATATCCTTGGCTTCGTTGATTTTAGAGGCAAGGTAATGACTGCCACCGGCATCAGGGTGATTTGCAATCATAACTTTTCTATGAGCTTCCTTTACCTTCTCTGCGGCTGCACTCTCCCTGCCATGGCAAAGTTCAGAAGTTACTGTGATTACAAAAAAAACAAAAAAAAGTCTTGTTTTTAAGAAACTAAAACAAATGCTAGGATCATATAAATTCAAGGCGAGAAGTTAGTGAGAGCGAAGTTTGAAACTTAACGTAACTTAAGTTTTCAGGACAGGAAAGGACATGAGAAAAAATTAGATGGGGAAAGTAGCAAATCAAAAATTATTAGACTTCATGATTTCAATGAGGATTCACATATAAAAATAACAAAGAACGACATGTTCAGATAAAAGAAAAGATTGTCGAATTAAGTTCCATTTGATGTCCTTTTGACAAACTTTTTTTCGCCATCGAGTTTATATAAATACTTAGTTAACAGTAGTTTGTTGAAAATTTTCCAATAGCTACACATTACTGCTGCTGAACAAAATTCTATAATGACCTAACACACTTCATTAGCTACTTGACTAATCATTGATTTTTATCTTGTAGCTAAGTATTCAACTTTTAGTAAGTTTCTAATTTGCAAGTTCTTAATATGCACAGAAAGGCGGACATAGGGATCAAATTTTGATGAGACATTGAAACCAAAATTTTCCCAAAAAAGGGTGCAGCACACAATTCTGCCTAAAATCATGCAAGGAAAACTTGTATAAAATTGATGAGACCTGTCACCTGTGCTACCCAAGCACCTATACTAGGTCTGCCTCCGGAGTGCTGAACATAACACAACAATAAAATGGCGATAGAAAGCCACTCCTAGCTTTATAAAGCAAGCTAATAAATTCATAAGAATAAACAAGTTGTTAAAACTACCTTACGCCAAGAATAAGAGCTGCTTCCCTCCTGGTCATCTTAGGTTGAAAACCGCCTTCATAAAATCTTCGGGGTTTGGGTGGACGAGATTTGAATGATTGCCAAGCTTGTATACCATACCTACCAGCAAGAGCAGCAGTCGCAACAGCAAGCCCAGCGAAAAATGGTGTTGCCTGATGACATCTAGCAACGCTTTCAAATCAAAACTCCAAAGTTCACAATAAGAGTTTTTCACAATATGGTAAATTCCAAAACTCAAACAATCCACAAGGCAAAAGATTCACGTTAAAATGCAAGTATTAAGTGAACACAAGTCCCAATACGTCCAGACTCACAAATAGGTCCTGAATTCCTAACCCACATCAAACACAAGTGCCTATATGCTGTTAAAAACATTTTGAGTATAAAAAGTTTTGGTGCGTGTGTTTATCTTCTAGCATGAGAATAAATATTTAAAACAAGATGCTTAGAAGCATCATGAAACAAAAGCAGTGTCACATGATACGCCAATCTCCTCACAAATCACTAATCGAAAAAAGAAAAATTATGGTTGGTGTAGGGTTATTTTTGAGTCATTTTGAACGAATTGCAAATCAAAAAGCGAATCACTTGGTGAAGAAAAGAGAAAGAAACATTACACGTAAACCTATATGTAGGTTATATTTTTTTTAGAAAAAAACACAATAATCCATATAATTCCTAGGAGAACAAAGTGCCTTTTGAAGCATCATTAAAACAATAAATTCGGGATAAAATGCAAGGTTTGGATATTAGCTGAGATTACTAACAGTAAGTAACGAATGTCTAAACATGTGCCAACATTCAATATTTCTAATTAGCCTTTATTACAAGATATACCACTACATGAAAATCACAGGTTGCCTTACTAAAAAGTGATTCCCCATAAACTACTCGCCTAATCAAGAAGACAAGTATATAGTCTGCACTCACATCCGAAAATTGATTCAGAAGGATTATGCTCTAAGCAATTCATTTGGTAACCAATAAGGATTAGGGGCAAACTGGCAATGAACTGAATTCATATGTATTTTTCTATAAAAAAAATCCAATGTCTACATCCATGGATACTTATCCACATTGGAATAGCACCCATTATCACTCGAAGGATGCAATAAATAATTTTAAAAGTATGGAGTTTGGTACCGAAGACATATGGATGGGACTTTAGTTTTTGAATAGTGAAATTACATACTGCTTCAAGCCTTCAACCAGTCACCATCAGATAATATAAACAATCAAAATTTTGTATAAGTCATTGCATAAGTGAGCTACCTTCCGTGCTATCACAATACTTGTACCTAACCCATCCCTTCCAATCTTTAACAAGCACCTTGGACAATATGGCCTAAGTGCAGTGATGCCATAATGCCATCTCGAAAAACCAAAATGTGCCTAAAAGCTAAAACTAGGGCTGTTCCACACTCCACATTACATTATAGAGCGAGGCTATTAGGAAAGTCGAGGTGCCAAGGTCTCCTATGTAGCATTGTGCACGTATTGAAGCAGGACGTCACTTAATCGAACGGAAACTCTATGGTATAAAGCTTCTAACATCTAAAACATTGAGAAAAGTGCGGCATATACATAATTTCCTTATGTTTGAAGTGTTGAAACATAGTGCACTTTATTAAACAGAACCTCTATGATTCGAAGTTTCAAATATCTATAATATCGAGATAAACTGACATACATAATTTCCTTATGTTCGAGAGCGAGGATTAGGAGCTCACAATTTATCTCAAATTTGAATAAACTAAACAAATACTCTATGTTATAAAGCTTCCACTAGAACGCTAGTATAATGCCAAATATGAATCAGGGTTAGAGCAAAATTACATAATAATTTAAGGGCCTTGTTAATTTTACATATTTTCGCAAACTTAAGGCAAAGAGAGAAATACTTAAATTAAATCAAAAGCAATGTAAACAATTCAAATTACTAATTTAAGGCCCCTTAACTTAAGGATAATATGCGTCTGGCACCTTGCGCATGCCCAAAACCACCATCATGTGAATATAAATAATTTTCTTATGCTTGATATGTTGCCGCAGTAGTAAGCTTTTCAAATCACATTAAATAAGTCAAGCTCCAAGGTAAAAGGTACTAACATTAATAAAATAGAGATAAACAAACCATTTACATAATTTCCTCATGGAAAAAACCAGGCTACAAAACTTCTAAATGTCAATTGAACACAAGACGAGACTAAAAAAACCTCGAGCTATCACAAAGCAGATCATAATAAAATCAACTAAATCCAAGCCAATATGTTCACAAAAACCCTAAATACGTACATGTTATAAACTTCAGTAGAATTGTTTTTACAGAAATCAAACAGCTAACCCTAACTTGCTAAGAAAATCGAATACATCTACTAAAAAACCACACAAAATGAAGCAAAAGAAGGTTGAAATGTGCAGAATAAAGTAAATTCATCAAACTAACAAACACTTGCAAAATAATCGATGATTTTCGATTGATATAACAATCAAAATAGTAGAAAACAACAAAAATGATACCAAAAAAGTAGCACTAACCATTATTATGAGAAATCTATGATGGAGAAACGAGGATTTGAATTTTTCATTCGAAGTTTTGTGAAGTTTTGGGTGTCAGCTAGAAGCCTTAAAGTAGGCGTACACAAAATAAAACTCCTTTAACTAGACCGGGTCACGATGATCCCATCTAAAGCCCAGCAATCCGAACCCGAAAGGCTCAATTTGTCTTTCACTTAGGATAACATAAATTAGACGTTTTCTTTAAGCGACCATCTTTAATCGGGCTGGTTTATTATATATTTTTTAAAATATTGTAATTAGGCATTAAGAATGATTTAAGTAGGCATTTAAGATATTGAAAATAAGCATTAAAGATACGGTAAGTAAGCTTTAAAGATAATGTAAGTAGACATTAAGAGTACAGTAAGTAGGCATAAATCTTAATGAGTTGGGTTTGAGATACATCTCTTAAAGAGTCGATCTCTCAACAGATTAGCTGTTAAAATAAACCTGAATGGCTCAACTTATCGGATATAAATTTTTGTATGAGACGGTGTCGTTGAGATATGTCTTATATTTGAGTATAGTACACTTAATACAAATTATGAACATATAAAGTTCTTGTTTTGAGGTCATCTCATCGAGAGATTATATCTCACAAGAGTACCTTCTTAGCATAATGATACTAGGTTTAATTACAAATTCTGATGATCTTATCTGAGATATTCTTATATTTTGAATGTTAAAATTCACCCTTGAATCATCATCATCATCCTAATTCCTACCAGTTAATTTCGCTCATAGAAAACTATGGATAGGGTTTGGCGAGGGAAGGACGATTGCAACTCATACATAAAAGAAAGCACGACCAAAGGGGTCCCTTGGCTCGAGAAAGAAAAAGAAAAGTGTCCGCACGAGAAAGATAAATTAAATGCATATAGATAAAATAAAATTCACACTTAAATATCAAAAAAGTATTTTTATAGTTTGGGATTCTTGTATGGTCATATCCTACTACTATGAGAAGATCTCATACAAGAATTGCTCACTTTGCTTGGCTAAGAAAAGAGAGCAAGAATCGAAGTTAGATTTTTGTAAGGAGAAAGTCGTGCATAATCCGGCTGAAACAAGATTTAATTCTGCAAATTTCCTTTTACTTTTTTGTAACGTCCACTTTAAAGTATTGTGTTATAGAGATTATAACAAAAGTAAAAGGAACAAACAAAAAGTATCATGATAATCTCTTAGGAGATAAGTGCATTGCATTTGGATTACATGACTTTGAAACATAAATAGGAGGCAGCTACCTCCGAAGCTGCCCCACGAGCCTCGACAAGGTCCAATATACGACTTTAGTCACAAAAAGTCGGGTACCTCTTGTCGAGGCCATCGATTGAAGCTTGTTTGCAGATGTAAGTATCGGGCGATCAAACAAAACAACAAATTGTGATTGGACACTTGAAAAATGAAACAAATTATATAAATTATCACAAATAACACTCTAACAAAGTAACAACTAAGAATGAAGCTTTCAGACACTAATGGATCAACCTTTTTCTGTGATGAACAAACAATAAAAAAACAAATACAATCAATCCCCAACAGCAATCCTTTCTTAATTCAATCTTTGCACTTGAATGAAATCTTAAAAAGGATAAATAGACTTTGTGTACAAGTAATATCTCACACCTTTCAGTTGGCTCGACAAGCTGATTTTACGGTAGATCGTGTTTTAATATGCGCGTATCAGCTCCCGCCATTGCCGACAGCTATATTAGTATGAACAGGGACGTCTTTAAAAGGCGTGCTCTCGATTTTTCCGGGGACTGAATGCCTTCGGGGGACACCAGGAGATGGAGAAGCAGGGAAGGATAACCTCTTTTTGGCGGAACCAACCATAGATGGCTGCTTTTGATCGGGTGGTGTACCATTCTTCTCGGCCACTCCTAGAGGACTAGACATCTTTGTCTTAGCCTTAGCGGATCTTGTTGGTGCCATGTAACTCGGGACTGCAGGAGAACTTGCGAGGCTCTCGTCATCACGAACTGATGATCCGGCAATGCTGTGCCTCCTGAAACGTTCCGACTGAATGCTCATCATGCTCTTTGCGTCATCATCGACAGGCACAGCCCACCCATTTGTTTTTGGGCTCTCGGGTCTTGCTTTTGCAGACCCTGGGCCGGAGGATTGACCCCGTGCGAGGGTTGATGGGGACTGACGGCTACGAGGGCGGCTTGGCCTTTGACCGGTTGGAGATGGCTTGTCCTTATTAAGATCTCGGAGGGCATAAGCTCGGTTTATTTCGCCCGCAACAGAGACTGAACGGAAACTCTTCACTGAGCCGTGATCATTATCTTTTTCAATTGTTGTGTTTCTTGACTCCCATGGACGAGCAGCCATCCAACGCTCTAACCAGCTCCATCCCCACTGAGGATTGTTCGGGTCCATAAATGTTGGGTTTGAACTTTTGCTGTTCTTAAGTTGCTGCACAAGTACAGAGAATCAATATCAGTCATCCGAATAAAAAACGACAAATAGACCCGATTTCTTAAGGACTTTACATATGAAAAGATACTCATACTTCCTAGACACTGAATAGCCATACTCGAGGATCGGTTCCAAATCGTTCGATGCTAATCTTAGGCCTATGTTACTCAGACTCTTCATTTTGTTTCACGTACCCATGTTCGATCCTTGATTCTCGGACATTGGTATGGCACGTTTTTTTTTTTTTTGAACAAACATTGGTATGGCACTTAGACACTTCATTGTAGGCGTAAAATTGAATATTTAGACGTATCAAAACACTTGGACACATACCAGTGTCCAACATCAGTACTCAAGTCCAAGTAAAACAGGTGCAGGCTTAAGATGAAACGAGTTTAGAAAAGTAACCTGATGAGTGAATGCGTAAGCCAAAGCTCGTTCCCTACGCATGGCAGCCTCCTGCTTGTGCTGTAGATTCGCTTCAATCTGTGCTTTAGACTGTGTGCTATCATCCCATATTTCATCCATCTGCCATGAGATTTAAATTCAAAAACATCTCAGCCTCATTTTGTTGGAAATAGACTAAAATCTAAATCATCCACCAAACATACAGCTTGATGGATTCAGACTTCAGCGAGTACAAAACAATCCCGTAACACTTAAATGTTATATTTACTAAACGGTATGATACATATACATAGTAATAAACCTAACAAGTTTAATTGGTGGTTGAAGCATAACCACAAGCGGAGAAAAGTAATGGTTAACGCCTATAATAGAACAAAGCTTCTTGATTTCATCTCATAGATAGGTGTGTGTGTGTACGTGTGTGTGTGCGCGCTCATTGTATATATAAAATAAATAAAAACTCACCCGCAACTTCTCAAGCTCTTTCTCATGCTTCTGCTGGAGTTGGCGTTGAAGAGCCTGGTTCTCCTCCGACATCCTAAGCCTCCTCGCACGAATTTGGGATTGAACACGAGCAAGTGTCTGCATGCATCTTAAGGTTGTTGCTGACTGACGTTTCACAGACTGCCCTTCGATCAATGATTTTAGCCTCACCAATCCTCTCAAAGCCCGCAATGCTCTCCTTGCCTGAAAAGAAAATTTTCCTATAATTACCTCACATGATCAAAGCCCTTTTCACATATAAGACAATAATCCACACCTCTTAATTTATATATTGTATTTTTACAAAAAAAAAATTTGACAAAGGGCGATATTGGCAAAGCATTTCTTGTAGCATTCAGAGGTTTATTTTGGTTAAAACGCTACTTATTAAAAATATATTAGTGTTCAGCAAAGTAGCATTTTGAGTAACGTCTACCAGCTGTTTACAAAATGTCGACAATGATAGCATTTTAAACGGATTTGATTACAACCAAAAATGATCAATAAAACCAACATGAAACCAATCCAACCAATCGTTCAAACAGGTTTGATTACAAGGTAGTAGGTAAAGAACAATCAAAATCTAAAGCTTCAAACTTAAAACAAATGGAAAAATAAATACACAAGATACATACCAGATATCCCCGGAATGCAGTCTGAATTTTAATAGCCGCAATTTCCTCCTTAGATTTTCCAACAAAGCGAGGAACAGTCGTCAGTCGAACAACCTCAGCAGCAGCCTGGGCAGCCGCAACAGCTGCCTCTGCAGCAGCAGCTGTGGCAAGTGCAACTGAGTAAGCATGCTTGTTCTGCCCATCAACATCGTCGATTTCATTTGGCTTCGACTCAACAGCTATCGCTGGAGGCAAAGCCGGAGGAGTAGGAGGCGAAGTAGTGGTAACAGCTACTTGCTCATTTGAATTAACAGCTTCCGCGCTCTTGTTTTCAGCCGGACTTTTCTTTTTCGATTTCGATTTCTTAGATTGAGGGCTCAAGGCATTCTTCACAGCAGAAAACCAATTCCCTTTCTTCCCCATCTCCTAATTCATCAACCTTGAATGATAAATCACATCAATTTAAAACCTTGATGAAGTATGATTATGTCACATGATAAAGAATTAGTGTTTTACATATTATGACGGGCCAAAACTTACTTTGTTCCATTAGAATTACCACATTTACTCTTTAAAACTCTTACATAGATTTACGTAATGCTACAATCTCAATGAGACGGATGAGTAGTTAAGAAAATATAATCGTTAAATTTACATTGGGTTGCAACCGATCTTCATGGAGTTGCAACCTATCTTAACCTTTTCCCCGTCTCCTACTTCATCAACCTTGAATAAACTCCTTGTTTCTCTAGGATAGTTGGAAAAAATTAATGTTTTTTAAGGAAATAGGGTGAATATTTGGTAATAAATAAAAGGAGAATGAACTATCTGAATGAAATCAAAAGAAAGTTAAAATGTAGGATGAGAATCTAATATACATTAGGTTGCAATCGATCTTAACCTTTCTTACCCATCTCCTACTACATCAACCTTGAATAATACCCCTTGACGCTTTAGGATCGTTGCAAAAAGAAAATTGATGATTAAGGAAATAGGTGAATATTTGGTAATAAATGAACAAATAACAAACTGTGTGAATAAAATCAAAAGAGAGTTAAAATGTATAGATGAGATTAAAAAAAGAGCTCAGCGCGAGACAACCCAAAATAGAAGCATGATTAACTCACTTGATTAAGAATTTGAGTTTTACATATTATGATGGGTCAAAATTTATAACTATTGGTTTCACATTATACTAAACTACGTTACAAAGGCCGTTAAACTATGTGCACTTCTTATTTACGTGAGGTTGCAGACTGCATTGTTAAATGCTAACAATGTTAAGATCCAGCTTAAGTAGGAGCTAACTATTGGAGTAATAGGATGTTGTTATATAATGAAAAAGTATAATCCAGCTTACAAAGAGTATTATATTACACTTAGTTGAATATGTTAATAATATGAGATTGAAATGGTAACCACCTCATTTTCTAATGAAACATAGGAGTAGTTACACTCATGCATTGACTTCTTCAAAGGTATATTTATGCTAAAACTAGCGGTCTTCAAAACACACCCGATGATCTGAACCGAACCCAAACGGGACTTCAAAATGAATTTAAAATAATATAAAAATCAACATGGACACAAAATCCGATTTTAAACCAACCCAACACATGACCCAAAATTGATCTGATGATCTGAATGAACACCTCTACCTAAAACCCTAGGAAAAGATTTATAACATTTAAAAACATGTATAATTATAAATTTAATAATGCAAGAAGAAAGCAAAATAGCAACACACCCACTCTAGACTGACTCATCCAACAAAGATATTTACCCAAAAAACAGAATAATTTTTCTAGATTCAGATCTTCATACAATATCACCACTCAAATTGTTACATGAAAATTAGGGCACATAATTTTAATTACAAATTAAAAAAGATCAAAAATTTACACTACCCAGATTAATTTCAGAACAAAATGCAGTTACCCAAAACCTAAAATTCGAAGATCCACAAAACCCACAAAGGAATAAAAATAATAATCACAGAAAACAAATCAAAGATTAAAACTTTAACTAAATTAACTACCATCAAATAAAACAAAATGCTAACATTAAATTCAAATGAAAAATTTACCTGAAATTAATCACTTTTTTGGCAAGATCTAAAATATAAAATCCCTCTAAATAATTTATTTCCCACAAATTATCCAAAATAATGAAAAAAATTAAAAAGATATTAACTTTTTTTGGCCCTGTTCTCTTGGCAAGATAAGAACAATAAGACCAGATCTTGCCAAGGAAGGAAAAAATCAGGGGAAAAAAAAGAAGAAGATAGAGAGAGAAAATAAGGGATAGAGAGAGAAAATAAGGAGTTACAGAAAATATGAAGGGAAAATCCAGTGCAAGTAACAGCTGGGGTTATCTGGAGGAGGGCCCACACTAAGGAAGTTAGTAAGGAAATTATGGACCGTTTGATTAAAACTTGAAATTATGATTTTATTTGATTGATTAAATCTCCACCTTCTGATTTTGGGTGTATTTGTAATTTTTTAATGTATTTTTGGGTTTTTGAAATTAAACAACAACCGACAAAAACGATAAGAATACCGCTGTCTTACCGTTATTACGGATTTTTTCTTTAACCACAATTGTAATAGTACTTATTAAAAATTACTACCTCCGTTTCTTTTTACTTGTCCACTTTAGTTTTTGGTTACTATTCACTAATCACTCTTAATTTGTATTTTTCTCTTAATCTATAAGGTAAAATATAGTCATGTGGGATCTTATTTTGTTCGTTTCAATGCAAAGATTATTAATATCAAATTTTTATAATTTTTAATTATACACAATTAAAGATATTAAAGGTTAAAATGTTGCCTCGGCATGTGTGCAAAATGTAAAGTGGACAAGTAAAAAGAAACGGAGGGAGTATAATTTTTTTGATAGAAAATCTTATTTATATTTTATTTTCTAAAATATTACTATATAAAATTGGTACAACAAACTAAAATGTATTTTATAAATTTATAGTTGTAAATAAAACAAAATAAGTATATAGGTACAACAAATTAAAATACTACATAATTGGTACAACAAATTAAAATATTATACTCCCCATTTCTTTTTTATTGTCCACTTTCCTTATTATAATATTATACTCCTTTCGTTTCTTTTATTATCCAATTTTCTTATTTGGTCAGTTCACTCTAATTGTCCACTATCTATTTTTGGCAAAGATTTTTTACCTAAATACCCAAACTACCCCAACTTATATTATTTAAAATATCCCACCTACCAGTCTACCACCTTTTCAATTATTATAATCACTTAAATACTCCAAGTCTCCAACTACCACCTTTACAGTTATTATAATCACGTAAAATACTTCACTACCATTTTTCTTAATTTGCATGCTGAAAGTAGACAATAAGAAGGGGGTGGAGGGAGTATATTAGTTTATATGTGTGGAAAATTGTAAAAAATAAACTCACATTTGCTAATTGTTTATTTTATAATGAATCCACCTATTTAGTATAATTGTTAAAAATAAATTAAATAATTACGTATTCCTAGTTTTTAACTTATAAAAGATGCCAAGATGGTTATAAACAATCGGTAGGTTTATTTTTAAATTTTAATACATATACATTATGGAGAATTATGGGTTTACTGGTTAAAGGTTTAATATTTAAATTTAATTTTACTCCAATATTGAGGCATAGCTTAGACAAACCCATATAATTATGATAAATTCACCTCTCAATTATCATAATTATCATAAATTCACCTCTCAATTGGTATAGAATACTCACCGTTACACTAATAAATGAAGCAAATTAAAGGAAAATAAATGGACAAAGTAAATGCACTTATGATTTATGAAGGTAGTTAGATTCAAACAAGTCATGATGATACCATGCATCAATTCATCAAAGGGGCAATATAATAGAGACTTGTTACCAAATTCTCTAACTTTTTTTTCTTGTGATAAAAAAAATATACATTAACTCGAATTTGATAAAAATCTAATAAAATTTCCAAAAAAGAGAAAAAAGGTTAAGTTCTAAGAAAATGGTAATAAATTAAGAGAAAACATGAATTGTGTGGATAAAACTAAAAGTGTTTTAAAATGCATGGATGAGATTTAAAGAAACGATAGATTTTTGTCCAATAATTGAAATGTTGCGAATTCAATGTGATGACGGAAGGTATATATTTTATCTTTTATATGCATCTCAAAAATCTTTTTTAAAAATTTATCTCTCTTAAAAGAAAAATATTCTAAATCGAATGAACATTAAAGAACATAAGAACTAGTTATATGATATGTTCGCTTATATCTATCAAAAACCTAAGTCGAATATAAGCCGAACGAGTATTTGCATCCGTTCGTCTATTTTTGTCACCCCTAATTGTATGATAACGTTATTCATCTATAAAGCCAACGGTCAACAAACTGGAAGTGAGATGTAATTCTTCAGCGAAGGTGACCTGAAATTTTGCAATACAACACGTTAGTCTTACCCGGGATATGATCTCCCGGAAAACCCCTCCGAAGCTTAAGTCAGATAGGTTATAAGAGATTAATGACGATAATATACTGAATGTAAGATTGTATATATCAGGTTGTTTGGTTGATTATGTTTTGGTATGATGATAGTGAATAATGATTTGGGCAGAGTTTCGATATGGTATATATGAGCTTAGAGTGCAAATGAAGTAGGAAGCATGTATATAATGGTAGAAGGGAAGTTAGTTCAGGGAAATATGGAACCTCATGAGCATGACGGAGTCGGAGTGTGGTGGAGGAAAGTGGTGAGTAGTAGGTAGTTATTTTAGGGTTAAAGTGGTTACTTACCTGATAACTATGTAAGGTAAATGAAAAACCGTAAAGCACTTTGATTAGGAGTCAAGAAAAGTCAACGAAAAGTTAAAGGGTATAAAAATAATATCATAATTACATTGATACTTTTGCACATGTTTGTGATTTTGTAGCAAATAGTAAACAAGATATTTGTTTCAAATGGTGGATGGATTCAGAAATTATGAAATAGGAGTAACACATTTGTTTGTTTTTGTCTCCGATTTGTTGTACTTCCTTTAGAATTAAAGAAAGAGGAACTCTTGTATGGTTCCACAATTTTAATATTAAAAGTCTAACATGACAAATTAATCACAATACAAGTTTAAATATCATTAAATTTTTATTTTAAGTGGAATATTCAGCATTATTTATGGAAAGGGCCAGGTATTCGTTACATCTACACTTTTAGCTCAAGAACTATCATGTAAGGGGGCATGATACATTCATTTTGATGTAGGAGCAGATATAAATATGAATTTGGGGAATAATGGGTAAAATATAGCGTGACAGAAACTTGTCGGCATTAAGAAAGTTATTTAATTTCTCGATCATTATAAGTGTAAATTGGTGAAGGTTATATATGTACACTCATTACTTGAGATATGGAGTGAATATCTCTCTTGCACATCTGAATAAAAAAAACAGAGTCAAATCAAAATTATGTGTCTCGAAGTGAATGAAACAAGACCAATTCATATGTACATTCCGACAACTCTATTTCAACTTCTTAAAAAGCAGGGTATAAAAGGGTCGTATCCTGGGCGAAATATCATATTGGGGTCGTTTTCCTATGCAATTTATAACCTATAGGAACCTTCTACAACTATTAATTTTAATTTTATACATGGGGCCTTAAGCGACGGCCCCTATTGCCCACCCTTAGGGCCGGCCCTAGATCCAGCAGCCCATACTATACATGAAAGATGTATTATTAGCAGTTTAGCACTAATAATTTGGAGACAATAGGCAATAATGAAGACAAAAGTAGTTGTTAGGGACAACTTGCAAGTGTAATTAGCTAATACTTAGCTTTCTTTAAGGGTTAATCCTACATTTAAAATACAACTGTCTACTCTCATGTTTATATTGTACATTTAATAATTAATCCTACATTTATTAAATTATTTTTTGAAGATTTACAAATAATTTTTTTTGTCTCATTTAAAATAAATATAAATTTTATGTTCGATTTTTTCTAGCTCTCCTTTTCTGGGCCTAGCCTGTTACAGAAAAAAACATTAAGCAACACCCATATCAAATCACAAATTCTTACTTGAGACCGTCTTTTGTAAAGACTGCTCTCAAAAGTCCAGTCTAATTTTAAATATACTTCATATTGTTACAACTCTATATTTAGATTTGGACTGGACTTTTAAGAGTTGTTTTTACAAAAGACGGTCTTTCAAGAGAACACCTAATATCAAATTGCTCCATTACTTCCTTCAATTCATTAATGTCTTCAATTTAACAATGCATAATTTATAAAGTTAAATAACATTAATCTAAACTTTACTTATAATATGTTGGAAAGAACTGAGCGATCATATTGGGATAGTTTCGACACAAATTATTGTATGAGACGGTTATACTTCATATAGGTTTAATAGTTTATCTAATATATACCTCAAGAATATGTACTAGGAGTACTTATTTAAGATCATCTCACCGAGAAAAAAATATCTCACAAGTCACAAGAGTAGCTCTATTTTTAATACTTGTCGATTTAGACATTTTGAACACGTAATGTCGGAGTATAGTAGAATTTTAGAATGGATAGTTTAACTTTGCATGTGGGGTCGGGGATGATAGCGATGGTTTTTGATTCTAATCTGCAATTCTACGACTTTAAAATTCAAAAATAAAGTAGCAACTGTGATATTCTTGAAGCATTTGTTAAAAAAAATATAGACAAATCTTAAACTGCTACTTTATCAATGGGTGGGCCTCAGATATTTTAGAGCCCTGGGCGAAATAGCATATTGCTTGATGCCCCTTTCCTTAACAATTTATAATTTATATAGTTCTTCTACAACTATTAATTTTGTTTTTTTGACATGAGATTCTGGGCAACGGCCCTTATTGCCCACCCTGAAGGCCGGCCCGTTATCAAATCATGATGTCTTTAAAATATCATTTTAATCTCGTTAAACCTCAATCTCAAAACACAGCATAGATATGAACATCCTTAGGTTGAATTCTAGTTTTGAGTGAAAGTTTGAATAATAAGCTAAGAAATGTATTGTTGTCAGACTGAGAGAGAATATATCTAGTGTGGTTGACATGATTAAGTTCACATGCCATCCAACCTCATTCTATAGTCTTACAAGCTTTATATACACCCGTTTAATAATATATATTTGCTAATGATAGTGACATTTTTTCACATAATATTTAAATTTAATAATAAGTATTATAGAACGGAGAAAGTACTATAAGAGTATACTTTATTATCAATAATTCCTAATCGATCACCGTAATTTAATTTGTTAATAACCACAATATGACAAAAAAATAATAGGGAAATTCCACGTGGTAACCCTGAGGTTTTGGGTTTTCCACGTGGTAACCAAAACTTTAAAAAAATCCACGCGGTAACCCTGAGGTTTACGTAAATGTTCCCTCATGACCTTTTTGCACATAAAAACGTTAGCAAACTTTATTTTTGAAGCTTTATGGCAGATTGGCAGTTGTATGCATATTTATGCGACCCACCTTTCGAAATGCCATCAGTTTAAACCTTTTTCCCCAAAATATAACCCTCAAATATACAATTTTTTATCCAAATCATATTTTTTTCCCCGAATTTAAAGATAGTAGAGTTTGAGTTTATATTTTGGGGAAAATGGTTGAGACTAATGGTATTTAAAATGGTGAGTCGCATATATAGGCGTACAACAGCCTTAAAGCTTTGAAATTAATGTTTCTTAACGTTTTGCTAACATTTTATGTGCAAAAAGGTCATGATGGAACAATTTGGTAAACCTCAGGGTTACCATATGGATTTTTTAAAAGTTTTGGTTACCACGTGGAAAACCCAAAACCTCAGGGTTACCACGTGGAATATCAATAATATTAAAATAACCAGAATCAAAAAAAATAAATTCAAAAATTATAAAACTCTCACCTTAGCACATCCTACCACATAAATTGATTTGTTAACTTTACAAATCAATGTTATTTACTAAGACTTCCTCTTTTATTACTTTATTGTCATTACGTAGTTTTCACATTGTTCGTAATATTAGTATATTACCATTTGTTATGATAAAACTAACAAAAATTTTATTTCTGATTAATTTTAGCAAATGTGAAATTCAAATAAATAAGTACTTATGATTTAATTAATTATTTTACTTTAGTTAATTATATTCAAAAATAAAAAAAACTATAAATCTTTGACCCATTAAAATGAGCGATATTTTTATCAGCATAGTGTATATAATCAAATTCCAATTAAGGTTGCATATCAAGGTATAAATACATAATACACTAATAAGTAATACCTAAAATTATTAAGACGAATCAAATATATTTCTTTAATTATTTTTTATATAATTAATAAAAAGTAATTTGTACTGATCAAGGAATAGTAATTTTGGGCAAGTATATAAACTGATTTGAATCATAGTCAATAATCTATTTGATTTTAATTATTTTTCGCATTTGGAATAGGAAGATAACCAATGAGAGTAGTAAAGTATTGAAATGTTTTGATCTTGTTTAATGTTTAATTATTATTTAACTGTTGAGATTTGGGTAAACTTTCTCTCCGTGTTATAGGTAAACTTTTCTCCTCCAGGCCTTTTAATTTGGATGCTTTGAAACGAACTATGATTCTAGCATGGAGGGTTCAGGAGAATGTTGTTATTCGATCTTTGGGTTCCCACATGTTTTTAGTTCAATTCTTCCACTGGAAGGATAAAGAAAAAGTTATGGAAGGACGCCCTTGGTGCTTTGAACAACGGTTACTTGCTCTGCAAGATATCGATAATAATGTCCAACCATCGGCAGTTACTATCAATTTTTCACCCTTTTGGGTAAGGCTCTATAATTTGCCTTTTGGGTTTCGATCCCTTACCCAGGTTAAGATCATTGCAGCCTCTTTTGGCGAAGTTATCGAAGTTGAAGATGATATCCTGGACCTTGAACCTTTTAAGAGGGTTAGGGTTATGCTTGATCTTAAGAAACCGCTCAAACGCTCTCAGAAAATTCGTAAAAAAGATGGGGATGTTGTTACTGTTAATGCTAAGTACGAGCGGTTACCCCACTTCTGTTTCCTGTGTGGTCGAATCGATCATACGGACAGGGATTGTGTTTGGGTTTCTGATGAAGAACGGGATAAAGGTAATAGGTGGAGTTTAGACCTCAAAGCTTCTCCTAGGAGGGGCTTATCTAAGGCTAGAGAGGAGTTGGCTAATATGAAAACAAAAAAGTCTCTCTTCACCTTCAAACCTAAAGCTATAGGGCTGGGTACTTCTGAGCCTGCCTCTGTGAAATCTACTGACTCCCATTCTGATGGTACTCTCTTGGCAAACACGACAAAGGATGATGGGCTGTCCAAGGGTGATGCTTGTGTACAAGTCGCTTCGTCTCTGAAATATGGTACACATGATGATGTTATAAAGGGTTCCACGTCAATGAGTAATGTGAAGGCCAATATTCTGCTGCCTGGTCCACCTTCTCCTCCTAATGATGTTGTCTCTGATTTTCAATGTCCTCTCCCTGCTGCGGGCTCCCAGGAAGTGGTTTCTTTGCCTAAAAATGATGATGCTGTTTTGTCTCCCTCTCAGACTTTCTGCATGGGTACTGTTGGGAATCCTCGAAAGAAAATTTATATTCAAAGGCGTAAGGGGAAGTCCACAAAAGGTGAGGTACTGGTTCATGATGGTCCCTCTAAAAGGAAATTCACTGATGATGACGTGACCATGGAGGATATATGCACTGACAATAAAAAATATCGAGGAGCGCCTGATTCAATATACAACGGTTCAACGGAAGTAGCGGAGGTTGGAACGCCCCAACCCCGCGAACAACAATGAAAATCTTTAGCTGGAACTGTCGGGGACTTGCCAACCCCCTGACAGTTAGAACTCTCCGGTCGTGGTGCTGGAGAGAGAGGCCCGATATTGTTTTCATCATGGAAACAATGATTGATAAAGGAAGATTAGAGAAGGTGCGTTCTAGATGTGGTTTTGATAGTGGAATTTGCATTGATAGTACTGGTAATTCTGGTGGCATGGGTCTGTGGTGGAATAATTCTGATGTGAAGCTGGTTTCGTACTCCGATCATCATGTTCTAGTGGAGATACCGAATGAGGATACGGGGGAGTCATGGTTTGCGGGTGGAATTTATGGTTGGGCAGATCATTCTCTGAAGTACAAAACCTGGAATTTATTGAAGACTCTCAGAGATTCGACTTCGGCTCGATGTGTATTCTTTGGAGACTTTAACGAGATCCTCCACAATGCTGAGAAAGAAGGAGGCAATGTGAGACAAACCCGTGACATCCAAGCATTCCAAGATTGCCTCAATATATGTGAACTCAAAGACCTGGGTTTTCGTGGGTGCCCTTTCACATGGAGTAGGGGTACTGCTGCGTCCTCTCTTATAAGAGAGAGACTTGATCGGTTCACGGCTTCTACAGAATGGATGTCACTCTTTCCCGTTTATGAAGTCCGACATTTCCCTATTTATCGATCCGATCACGCCCCTATTATCCTCACAGCTAACAAGGAGATGGAACCTAATAGACACGAAAAAATTTTCAGGTTCGAATCCTTATGGCTCGATCATTCGGGCTGCAAACAAGTGGTGACAGACGCATGGCATTTGAACTCGGGGGATAGTATGCAAGTGAGACTGGAACGCTGTGGTCATGAGCTTGGTGAATGGGCCCATTCTACTTTTGGTGAGCTGCGGAAAAAAATCAAAATCACTGAGCGAAGCTTGAAGCGTGCGCAACGTTGCCCCCCTGACGCTCGTATGTTTGAGAACTGTAAGTCCTTAACGGCGGAACTTGATGAGCTTCATCGACAGGAAGAGTCGTACTGGTATATGCGGGCCCGGGCTAATGAACTCCGCGACGGGGACAAAAATACCAAATACTTCCATCATAAAGCAAGCTCGAGGAGGCGCAGGAACACGATAAAATTTTTGATGGATGATAATGGCAACAAAGTCACTGAACATGCCAACCTTGAAAGGCTCATCTCTGCTTTCTACCATCAACTTTTCACTACTAGTTCACCTACTGGTATCCCAGAGGCTCTTGATGGTATGGAGACACGGGTTACGGATAGTATGATCACAGCTTTGGATTGTGAGCCTACGGTTGACGAAGTCCATGATGCTCTCTTCCAAATGCATCCTACCAAAGCCCCCGGCACGGATGGTATGCACGCTCTCTTTTTCCAAAAATTTTGGGATGTTGTTTCGTCGGATATTTTTACTTTTGTTCTCCAATGGTGGAGGGGTTCTCTGGATTTATCCCCCATAAATAAAACTTGTGTTTGCCTTATACCGAAAGTAAAAGATCCGACCCACCTATCTGATTATCGTCCCATCAGCTGTTGTAATGTGGTGTACAAGATTATATCTAAGATGCTTGCTAATAGACTAAAACCTTTTTTGGGTGATCTTATCTCTGTGAATCAAAGTGCATTTATTCCCCACAGGCTTATTACTGATAATGCATTGATAGCTTTTGAAACTTTCCACTCCATGAAACGGCGTAGTGATGGTCGGAACAACGCTTTTGCTTTAAAACTCGATATGAGTAAAGCATATGACCGTATCGAGTGGTCGTTTCTTGAGCAAGTTATGTTTAAGATGGGTTTTAGTCTTAGTTGGGTGAACCGGGTTATGAGCTGTGTTTCCAGTGTTTCTTTCTCTTTTAAGATCAACGGTAGGGTGTGTGGCAATGTGATTCCATCCCGTGGCCTTCGCCAAGGTGACCCTATATCTCCCTACTTGTTTATATTGTGTGCCGATGCCTTCTCTTTACTCATCTCCAAGGCTGTCCAACAGAAAGCTATTCACGGTGTTAAAATTTGCAATGGTGCTCCTGCTGTGTCTCACCTCTTCTTTGCAGATGATAGTATTTTGTTTGCTAGGGCTTCTCCTGCTGAATGCTCAACTGTTGCTAATATAATTAGCTGTTATGAAAGAGCTTCGGGCCAACGTGTCAATTATCATAAATCAGAGATTTCCTTTAGCAAAGGTGTGTCGACTGCTGTGAGACAGAATATCATTGCTTGCTTGGGTGTCAAGGAAGTGGATAAGCATTCTAAATACTTGGGCCTCCCTACGATCATAGGCCGGTCCAAGAAAGATATATTCTTGATTCTGAAAGATAGGGTGAGTAAGAAGCTCCAAGGTTGGAAAGAAAAGTTGTTGTCTCGTCCGGGAAAAGAAGTTCTTCTCAAAGCGGTGATCCAAGCCATACCCACTTATATGATGAGTATATTTAGCCTCCCCGATAGCCTTCTTACTGAAATTCAATCCTTGATGGCAAATTTTTGGTGGGGCTCGACGGGTGAACGGCGGAATATGCATTGGCATAGCTGGTCGAATATGTGTTTACCTAAGACAAAAGGGGGCATGGGCTTTCGAGATCTCCGTTCGTTCAATTCAGCTATGCTTGCTAAACAGGTCTGGCGAATTCAATGTGATGTGAATCCCCTCTTGACCAAGCTCCTCAAGGCACGGTACTTCAAACACAGTGACATCCTGCATTCTCACATTGGGTTCGACCCAAGCTACACATGGAGAAGCCTCTGGGGTTCGAAGAATTTGCTATCAAAAGGTCTAGCTTGGAGAGTTGGTAACGGCTCCTCTATCAGTGTATGGCATGATGCGTGGGTTCCTAAAGCTGCAGGCTATTATAAACCCATTGGGAATTCTAGTGCTGCCCAGGATCTTAGAGTCTGTGATCTTATTAATCTGGAGAATATGGCGTGGGATTGTGATACTCTTGAGCTCTACTTTGACTCTGAGACAGTAGCTGATATTCGATCAATTCCTCTGCCTTCTACACCTTGTGTTGATAAGCTGTTTTGGTGGCCATGTAAAGATGGTCTTTATTATGTTAAATCTGGATACCACCTTGGTATTTCGGCCTTTGACAGTAACTCTACTGTGCCAAGTAATGATGAAGACCATGCTTTATGGAGGAAAGTTTGGCACATTAACATACCACCAAAGACTAAGCACTTCTTGTGGCGACTTGGTAAGGAAAGCATTGCAGTAAACTCCCTTCGACACCGGCGGCATTGTTCTGACTCGCCTATTTGTACTAGATGCTCTATGGGTGTGGAAGACTTCTATCATGCTCTAATTGATTGCCCAAAGGCTGCCCCTATTTGGTCGATGAACCCAGCTGCTACTCTCGTTCTGTCGGCTCCTCACTCTTCTAGCAAGACCTTCCTTAAATGGGTGCTTGACCACGCTAGCAAAGAGGAATGTCTTATTGCTTGTGCTTCCTTGTGGGCGTCATGGTTTATTCGAAACAAACAGTGCCTAACAAATGATCACATAGACCCGGTCCAAACTACAGCAGCAATGATAAAAGGGGTTCAAGAGTTTGAAGCTGTTTCAGTTCGTATGTCCATATGCAGACCATCCAGCCTTCCCTCTAGCCCGAAATGGATTCCTCCCATGGAGGGTTGGGTGAAGGTTAACTTCGATGCAATGGTCAAAGACGGGGTGTGTAGAGGCTTGGGGGTTGTTATTCGAAATCACAAAGGGGAGCTGCTTGCTACTGGAACCCGGAAGATTGACAGCTTATGGAGTGTCGAGACTTGCGAGGCTGCTGCTGCCCATTTTGGATTACAATTAGCTCTTCGGCTCGGGTTTTCTTATGTTCATCTTGAAGGGGATGCTATGAATGTGGTCCAAGCTATTTCTGATACTCACAAGGGTCTCGCTCCTATTTATCACATATATGATTCCATAGCTTATCTTAAGTGTCAATTTCTAGATTTCTTTTGTACTCATATTCGTAGATCGGGAAACTCCCTAGCCCATGATGTTGCTAAATGGGATACGGGTGTTACCCATGAACGTGTTTGTATGGAACCTTTCCCCCAAGGTGTTTTATCCTTGGCGGCTCGTGATCTATATTAATTGACAGGTGATATTCAAAAAAAAAAACTGTTGAGATTTGGGAGTAATCAATAAGTAATTAAGGAATACAAATTTTAATTATAGGAAAAAAAATAAAGATGGAAAAGTGCATTTAATAAGAGGGAGAAATACAAAAAAAATAATTGTGTTACTTTTTAAACTAAAAATTCTTGATGGGTCAAAGGGCCCCAATCAATTGGACCAAGTCAACATGCCCAATATCCACCCAAATCAGTCAAAGTTAGTCAAGGAACCAATTCAACTAAAAGCTTAAGCTGATGGTTGAAGTCCCAAGATATATTATATATTCTAACACGTCCCTTCACACAAGAGCCCTTTGGGCTTGAAATGTGGATGCAACACATGTTCTCGTCATACATGGTGCTAAATATTCCACTTTAAATGAAGGGTGGTTGAGATTCGAGCCCATGACCTTTTGTCACACTGGCTCTGATACCATGTCAAAGAACCAAAGCAACCAAAAACATTAGCTGATGGTTAAGGCCCCAAGATATGTTATATCATCTAACAAAAAGCCTTGTAGAGTCTATTTCCAGGGAAGATTACCAAACTGCCCTTAGATGATCTACACTACCCTTATAAATTCAAATTAGGTATGTCTTTAAATCCTCCCAACTACTTTCATTTAATTCCTATTTTATATTTCCGATCACTGATTTGAGCGTATCGGACAAGTGACTCTGTGTTCGTTTCGCAATATTCACATTTGAATCCTAAAGTAGCAGGATCAATTTCATCGGTCGTCATTCCCTTTCAAATCAAGTTGATCAGGTTCGCAACAAAAAACAAAAATGTAAATAAATTTATAGACACTATTAGTAAAATGTATTAGACAAATGAAATTATTTTGGTCCAAAAACATGTCTTAGAAAGAAATTAGTAATTAGAAAAACTTCGTGAATTTTTATTGTAAAAAATAAAACAAAAGAATAAAGGAAGTATTATTTTTTTTATTTCGATATAAAATAATGAGCAACAAGACTTCAAAACAAGTAAAATAAAAATATAAAAAAAATATACTCATATGATGAAAAGAAAACAAATTTTATAAATAAAATTAAATGATAATAAAATAATTGCAAAAACAAAAAAAATTCTTTGTAAAGTCATAAAAACAACTCACAAAAGTCATAGAAAAATAAAAAACCAAATAGAATAAATATTAATTGGTGTGTTTGACGTATCATTTCAAGTGATTTAGCAGCTTATTTTTGTTTAAACATTACTTAACAAAAAATATTAGTGTTCAATAAAGTACTCCATGTTTAAAGTTCATAATAGTGGTAGCAATGTAAACAAAGTATCGTATTTGAAAATAAAAAAGCGTTTAAAAACAAAAAAGAAAAATTACCGTAAATATGCAATATTTCAATTTTTTCCCAACAAAATTATCAAGTATTATTATGAGCAACACCAACTTTGAGATGAGATTTCCACCAACATTCATGACATGTTAACAATCGACAATTATAAATTTGATTTTTTAAAATAAAATAAAATAAAAAGTTTAAAAAACAAAACAAAAAAAATAAAAACTATCCACCACCGGCCAGATCTCCGCCATCGGCTGCTTATTCCCCACCCCTTGCACTAACGGCGAGCTCCCATCAGGCATCGACACATACAATTCGACACCTAAATCCCTAATCAACACAACCACATCCCCCTTCCCAATATAAGACGAGCCTATATAAAAATAGACCCCACAACTACTTAAGAACAAATTCGAGCTTTGTCAAGCCTAGATGGCTAGATATGTTCCGAGCCCAACATAGTTCTCTCAAACTTTAGTTCAAGTAAAACCAAATCAAGACCAAGCCAAAAAAACATAAGCTTTTAACTTGAAAAAGAATATAAGAAAAAACAAATTATATACATTATTTTTAAATTGTAAAAAATAGCATATAACTGCATAATAATCCCATTTGTATTTCCATTGCATGGCTTTGGCTTATCAATGTTTCAAATCAAGCATAAACTCAACCCACAGCATTTTGAACCAAGTTCAAATAACTCGTGAACCTCGGTCTCATACCCGTAATTATACTGATAAGTGCTAACCAACGTCTCGCATAGTAGAGCTAACCGGTCTGTTCAGAAACATAGCTGATACTCAGAGATCAAAGTGATCGTTGAGCCCTTCTACTTCCACTCCATAAAGCCGATGAGCTTATGCACCAAAACGACTCTACTTCTAAGTTCTAAACATATGGGGTTTCCATCCTATTAAAGAGTAAACAAACCTTGTACTTGGTTCCCAGATGTTTGGAGACCTAAGGGTCATCCTTAGTTTCAGAACAACATGATAGTGAACAAAGGTACTGCAGTACACGGTAACCTTTCGGCTATAAAGTTAGAATTTTCCAAGTTCTTAGGAGCAAACAAAAATATATTTCGAAAGCTTTAAGAAACGAAAGTCGAGAAGTATAAAAGATGAAATATCACATTTCAATAACTAAAGTACTTCATATGAATGAATATCTGAAGTTCTGATCATAACCAAAACTAAAGAAGCAGTACATAATTCTATAACAAGAAATGAAATCCAGCTTGCACTGCGCGAATCGAAAAACCATTCTACCAAAAGATCAGGCGACGAGGGTGCTGGCAGTTGTAGACTCGCTGCAAAAAGTCGATGTTCAACACAGTTTAGTATTCATGCACGGATCATCAGCATTTTAACGATTAATGATTAAAACAAAACAAAAGAAACAATCGGTCAGCAATCAGAAATTGTTAGAAGAAACTCACTATTTCCAGACTGGTGGAAGCTTCTTTGTCTTCTTGTAATAACGAGCGAGCCTGTGGATCCTGCTCTCAACCAAGATCAACCTAAATTTGGAGTCCTTATCTTTTCTGTTTCGCTCCAAATGCTTACGGATGGCGACGGCCTTCTTAATCAAATGGTACAAGTCCTCAGGGATTTCAGGTGCAAGACCTATATAAGTATATAAGTAAAGAGTAAGTAAGAATATAAATAAAAACACAAGGTCAAATTTCACGAGCAACCCAAAAACAAGCATAGCTTAGTCATTATAGGTCCAAATTCACCTTATAATGTTGAGCGCTAGTTCAGAAACAATTATCAAATAACAACAGTTCAAAAACAATTACGCAATTTAATGTGTTATTTTGTTCATTTGTATATTAAATTATACTCATTTAAAAATTAGAAAAAATTATATTATATTATGAAAAATATGTGATTAGACGATTCAAACAAGAACACACTTGATTATATTTTTGATACCACATTAGCCACAAGCCCGCAATATATAAAATAAGTTTGAACGATAAATAGTACTCGTAACCAAAATGTGGCATGCATTTCAAAACGGAGGAAGTATTTCCCAAACAAAATATAAAGGAAAGAGTGCCAAAGCTAAATCCTAAGGTTAGAATCCTCTCCTCTACAACCATATTAATGTTTTTCTTTCATCTCTTAGTTCCAACCAAACACATCCAGAAAGTGTATATAAATGTTTTTCTGATTGAGATTTAGAGTTCAAAACGTAAACCCCTCATTTTTTACCCAAGTAAAAGGTTCTAATCATCCACTTGTGCACTTAAAATCCTTCGAGCATTACGACTTACAAAGCACACAAACTAAAGCCTCAATTGATACTCAATCATAAATTATAGAAAAAAAAAAGTTCAGCGATAATTTTAATGAAATGTCATGCCGAAGCTCTCATCTCATCCTCAAATATAATATTGCTCTTCTAAGTGATAATGTATTAAAAAAATTGTGTAAACAACAAAAAGAACGATGAAAATAAACCTTATCAAGTAACTTTCTAAACTAGCTTGCATTAAATTTTCATTATCGTTCACACAATTTGCTACGAACAACAAACGAATCCTAAAGAGTCCCCTCTTTTCGACAAGTAAAGGGTCTAAATCTAAGTGGTAAAATTCCACAATACAATGTTTCTACAACAACCGAACACTCCACCGAAAGTATAAATTAAACTACTTTCATTCACACTAGAGAACAATATCTAAGGCTAATGATAGAGGCAAGATCAATTCTGTAGCCAACAGCGAATTAAAGGGTTAAAAACACTCGAAGCTCTAGTACTAAAGGGAGACATACATTGATCAGATCAATTCCCATAATGGATTAAACATCTATCTAGAGCACAGTGCAAATATACTACTCCCTCCGAATCATTTTAGTTGCCCCATTTCCTTATTTGGGCAATTCACTTCAATTGTCTCATCTCCTATTTTGTCTATCTTTTTTTACCTAAATACCCCCACTTTTCAAATACCCAATACCCGACTACCACCTTTACAATTAATTTAATCAATTAAAATACCCAACTACCACCTTTTTAATAGAAATCACAACACCCTTAATAACCCTGAAAACCCAAATGGGACATCTAAAATGATTCGGAGGGAGTATTTCGTTCATGGTCACGCCGTCACGGAAATGGTCACAAAACGCGGTCAATACAGATGATTTTACGCTCAATACAGCCTATATTTCAATCGTGGTAAACTCAAAAACCTTTTAAAATACGATAACTAGAAACAATGGTGTGCCCTATTATTAATATCAAACATTTCTAGAAATCTAGCGGAGGATGAATGTACCATGAGCCTTGAGAATACGGAGGATCTTGCTACCAGTAACACTCTTAACTTGGGCAATACCATGTGAATCCCTAAGAATGACACCAATCTGAGATGGAGTCAGACCCTTCTTTGCAAACTTGCAAATACTATCATCCACCTGCAACAAAAAAAAACCCATATAAGAAAAATGGGTATCCAGGTAACATAAAATTGAATCAAATCAATGATGATGAAAAACTAACATCTTGAGAAGTGATCTTCAACCAAGTTGGTGGGGTGCGCTTGTATGGAATCGCAGATGAAGAAATACCCTTACTGTAAACATAAAATTATAAAGTATTTGATTAGATTCAGAATCTGCCATTAGAGAATGAAGAGAAGAAAATGGAAGAGAAGAGGATACCCTTTGCTGTGCATTCGACCCATGGTGACGGCGGTGCAATTCTACCACTGCTAGATCTCTAAACTCTGCTCACCTTATTTTTGTCTCAAGAACCCTAATTTTGTTGTGGTGCTCGGTTTTATACTCCTTATCTTCCATCTTTAGGGATCCGATTTTATAAAACGGGTTTTTTTTTTTCTTTTAGGTTTAGGGTCCGTTTTTGTAAGGTTGGACTGTTAGTGTTGATAATTGAATTGACAAGTGCTCTCATAAGAGACTGTCTCTTATAAAGACGACTCAAAGTCTAGTTCAAATCTATATTTAGAGTAGTAAAAATATATATTTGGAATTGGACTTGACTTTTGAGAGCCGTCTTAACAAAAGACGGTCCCAATTAAAAATTTGTGTTGAATTGATTGATAACCACTGTTAATAAGACATAGTAATCCGAGTAATGTGAGAGACTTTCACTCGGTGAGACAGTCTTATAACAATGATTTTATCATAATTATAAGGAAAAAATTATAACAAATGACTTAATTTATAGGTCTATTTGTAAAAAACTACCTTATGTAAATTTTTTTGCAAAAAACTACATAATCTAATATGTTTATCTGCAAATGACTACCACTTAACGAAAAATGTTAGTTGACCGTTAAGATTTAGGGTTTGACCAATTTGAGAGGTTAAATTGTCTATGTGGCAGTATCTCATTAATCTTCGTATTTTTAAATAATTCAAAATTATAACAAAATAAAAATAAAATATATCTGACGTAATTTTTACCTATCGTAACGATTTTTTTCAAAAAACGGATGTCGCGACATGGGTAAAAATGACATTCATAAAGATTTAAAAATTAAGGATCAAACCGCACTTTGAATTTTTTCTCTCTTTTTCTAAAGACGGTTCTCAAGAGTCCAACCCAATTTCCTTTTTTAGTAAATATAGTTATTTTTAAAAAAATTTAAAATTGAGTTGGCCCAATTTTAAAACGTCTTTTGTAAAGACGGTCTCAAGTAAAAATTTATATACTTCAAATGAACATTCAAAAGCCCACGTAATAGCCCATAAGTTATGTAATTGTTCAAGTGTTGATCACTTTTCATAAAATACTTTTTCTAACATTATGGAAGACTATTGATTAATTACTCGGGTTATTTTAACCTCTAAACAAAGGTCTAAGGCTCTAAGCAAACCAATCAGAGTTTAATTAAAAAATACTTCAATGAATTAATCACACATTCTATCTTCAAAAAAAAAATCACACATTCTAATAAAAATATTGAAAAATAACAAATGTCATTCTTAGAGGAGTCATGACAAATGAAATTATATAAGTGAATGATAATTGATTATTCAACAATTCTATATACCTAAATCTAGAATTTGATATACATAATTAAATGAAAAAATGAATCATTTGATAATAAGTAATAAAAAGGAGTCATTAATTCATGCTTTAAAAAAGTCATATATTTGATAAAATTTAATCACAATAATGTATGGTTATATTATTCGTTAAAGCTACATTTTTATATATTTCATACTGATAATGTGGATTGTACGAGTTTTTATACTGGTTACTTTATAAATTTTTTACACAAAGATCCTTTTACAAATAAAATATTTAAATACAAAATTTTTTACAATAAAAATCAAATACAGAATTCATCTCGAGAAAAAAGTTCCGACCACATATATGTTGTGTTAATCTGATATCCAACTAACACCTGCAATACTTGTAAATACACTATCCCTCAAGGGACAATTATTTTGAGTGAAAAACAAAAATTTGTAATATTAGCAACCCTTGTTGCGTGCCTATGTAATACATCAAACAATAAAAAACTTTTATAGCACCTAAAAATTAAAGGACTCCACATAGGACTTCAAATAATTAAGAGCAGCCGATGAAAATTGAGTCAGCTATTAAGTCGAGTATACAAACTTTCCAGCAATTATACAAGTGTAGAAATATGTGCATTGCAATAAATAATATGCAAAAATAAGTACATCGCAATAAATAATATCACTAGTGGAAAAAAAGCTATTGGCTGCTACTTATTGGCTGCGGTTTTTAGGCACACGCAGCCCATATGAATAAAAAATTTGTGGTAAAAAAAAAATTAACAAGGGCTGCGGTTTTGTCTATTGCCCGCAGCCCCAAACTGTAGCAAAAAAAAATTAGGTAAAGGGCTGCGGTTTTTTAACTGTCCGCAGCCTCAAACACTCTTCAATATAGACAATATAAACCAAAAAAAAATAATATGAAAAGGGCTGCGGTTTTTTAAGGTGTCCGCAGCCCATTGTAAGCCCAAGCACGCACAACCCAAAAAAAAAAAAAATTGAGAATAAAACCCTAATTTGAGCCGTCAAAAATCAAAACCCAACATCTTCCTCTCATATTATTCCTGATACTCATATGAAAACCCTAATTCCTTCTTCTCTCTTCACTCAAAAATCAAAACCCACATCTTCTCTCTTCACGCACAGCTTTCTTCTTCATTAAAATTTCGAAAACCCAGAATTTTCGTGTTTGGTGATCTCAGATCAAGATGTCAGATCTTCATTGTGGGCTTTCTTCTTCATTAAAATTTCGAAAACCCAGAAAATTCGAAAACCCAGATCTTCACGCACAGCTTTCTTCTTCTGGGCTTCATTTTCGGTTCAATTTCTAGGATCTTCATTTGCTGGTAGATCTTCATTTTCGGTTCAATTTCTAGGTTCGAAGTCTGATTTCGTTTTTAATTTTCGTTTTTAATTTTTCGTTTTCTATGTATTTCGTTTTCATTTTTGATGTAGAATTTTTCTATGTATTTCGTTTTTGTTTTTGATGTAGAATTTTTCTATGTATTTCGTTTTCATCATCTGGGTTAGTATCAAGATCTTCGTTTTTTTATGTATTTTTTATTTAGTCATTTTTTGATGTATTTTTATTTAGTCGTTTTTGATGTATTTTTTGATGTAGAATTTTTCTAGGTTAGTACATAAATTGTAAGTGGAATTTTTCTGGGTTTCTAGATTTGTTTTTGGTTTCATTTTTTAAGGTTATGTTCTTCGTTTTTTTATGTATTTTTTATTTAGTCATTCATTTTTTATGTATTTTTTATTTAGTCATTCGTTTTTTATGTATTTTTTTTTATTTAGTACATGAAAATCTGGGTTCGAAGTCTGATTGTATGTATTTTTTTTTCATGTATAATTATTGTTTATGTATTTTTTATGTATTTAATGTATTTTTTATTTCGTTTTCAGTTTATGAATTTTTTTTTATTTTCTAAAATTACTAAAGAGCTGCGGACATGGGGAAAAACCGCAACCCTTAATGGTCTCAGCTCACTGCCTATAATCCACTTAAGGGCTGCGGTTTTGGCTCATGTTCGCAGCCCTTAAGTCTTTTTTGGGCTGCGTATTTTGACCGCAGCCCTTTAATTTTATTTGTTGCTGCTACAATAATGGCTGGGGTCGAAATACGCAGCCCAAAGGGACTAAAAAACCGCAGCCCTTAAGCTTTTTTCAACTAGTGTATACAAGGTGTCTTATGTAATATATAGAGGAGTCATTTTTATGTTAAATTTATATATTAAATTTCTGCTCATTCTGCTTGAGTGTCATGGCGTGATTACTAACACTTCTGCTTGAGCATTACGGCGTGGAATCCAAATATTTATTAAATGAATGCAACACATATGATCTTTGATTGATATGTGTAAAGGCATGTTAGGGTGAAGTAAACCAAAAGCCCAACTTAATGGGAGTCGTCACGCGTCTAGTATAATGTTGCTCAAATCATAGGTCAAGTTAAATAACCTTATTGTGTTCACTACAGTTTACGTGTCAAAAACACATCTCGCTTTTTTTACATGCCAAATGCTGAAAAGCATGCTATCAAGACTTTTTATTACCATGTTATTGTTTTCAGATAAATGCAACTTTATAATAACACATACAATATAATAGTAACAAAATTGTTACAAGATTAAACACTTTAACAGGTATTTGTAATTTATTCATAGGTTAACCAAAATTATAACAATTTATATATTGACGCGTAATTCTATTTCATTTTCATACTAAGGTTTTACAAACCCTTACAACTATAACAACTTATTTAGTAAGTATAAGTCATTTTAGCAAAACCCTTTTTATGCATTTAGAAACTAATGGACACATAATTATAATTATACAAAACATATTGAAGAAATTCCAATTGAATGTTACTCTAGACATCCCCACGATCGTAACTAGGGATGGCAACGGGTCGGATCTGGACCGGGTCCAGGTGGACCCGGATCCAGATCCGTTTCCAAGAGCAGGACCCAGATTCGAACCCGGATCCGCGGGTCTAGATTTTCAAGACCCATATCCGGATCCGTGGATACTGCGGATCCAGTACCGGATCCGGGTCCAAAACGGGTCTAACATTTTTTTTTTTTTGTAATATTGGATGTTGTTGTGATTGTAACAAAGGTATATTCATTGACTAATGATTATCTCAAGTTTGTTTTGTGAACTGTAACAAATGCCACTGCTTGAGGATCTTTTGTACAGTAAAGCTTACTAATTGGGTTAATGGTTAGCATAAATATAGATGACATAGTAAAACCATACATTGACCTTCAAGTTGCAGTAAGATATGATAAAATTTATGATGTACTTGCTATTAATTTCTCTTGCTCCATCTTTACTGAACTTTTTTTTGTTCTAGAATTTGGCTTGTAATAATCCATGTGAAACTATGTTGAATTGCTATTAGTGTATTTATCCTAATGTTTGAAAAATTGTTTTCGCATAAAAATGTTGCCTATCCTTGAACTTTGAGAAAATTACCCACCTTCACTTTGAGTAGTGTTGTTTTGATTGATTTACATCTAGTTAAGAGCAATGAAAAAGTCATTGATATGGTACATATGCTTTGTTGAATTAAATGTTGCTGGAGCATTTCATGACTCTTGTATATTTGATGTATATAAAAATAAAACGGGTCTTTTGGATCCACGGATCCGGGTCCGGGCATTTTGTTGAGATCCGGACCCGGACACGCGAATTATAAACGGATCCGGACCCGACCCGGATCCGTCGGGTCCAAAATTTTAGGACCCAGATCCGTGAAAACGGATACGGATCCACGGATCCGGGTCGGGTCCAATACCCATTGCCATCCCTAATCGTAACAACTGGTCATATGCCTCATTTTGAGTCCGAATGAAGAATATATGGCCAATACAAGAACTCACAGAAAACGTAAATTTGCCAAGTCTCAAGCCACCTAAATCCAATATCAACAAAGAACAAAACAATCCCTATTAAAACCATTTTAGGACAGCTTGTTAGTAAAACAAGCATAACTCTCTCATACGGAATCGAAATAGAGCGATTCAAGTGTCAACGCGTTCACGCTCGAAGATTAACAAAACCTAAAAATGATCATAACCATCTCAAATAGTCGAAAACATAATGAAAAGAATGTGCCCAGAAAAATGAAATGAATATCTTTTGTTTATGCTAGGGAATGGTTATATATGAAACACTTCATCGTACTTTATACGAATATATAAAAAAATATTACTCGGAGTAACTTTTCGAATCTCAATTTTAACTTAATTAATAGTATAATTAAGTTGTATTAAAATAGTGGTCTTTTTATTCTCACCAAGTTAAAATAATTTTATCCCTGAAATTACAATACAGATCATAAATAACTCCAGACATTCCCTAACTTAATTAGTACTGTAATTAGGTTGTATGGTTAGTTACTACTTAATTATCCATTTAGGGATGAGTTATATGGACTCCTCCACAAATCACATGCAACAGACCACCCCTTGGCATCCTCCTATTTTATTTATTTTCCCGTTTAAATTTAATCAACTGTCAATTTAATTGCAAGAAGACGCATAAAGGTTACGCAACGAAATGGGGGCGTAACAAAATTTAAACGATAATGAATGTTCTTTTATATTTTTAATCGACTAAATATTAAATAGTTATCGTCAATTCAAATGACGTTTTTAAACTAGTAGAAATAATATTAACCTTAGTAGATAGATTAAGGATAGATTACTAGGGATGGAATTGTTCAATGTGGTCATGTGTTGTATGCTTTGTGTAGTGGCCACCAGTGGAAATGAGAATTGGGAATTCGACCATGATTTGTATCAGAGCCGTCTTGGAAAATTTGGGGGCTTTGTGCTAAATTTTTTGTGTGTCTTATTTATAGTATATATAATATATTTTATCAATAAATTTAACATATTTCTTTTTTTATTATTAACTTTTTCATATACGGGAGAAAGAGGGGCCATGTGCGATCGATCACCTCGCACACCCTCAAAGACCCCTCTGATTTGTATAGGTATGCCAATAAGTTTGCTAGGGGTTTGTCTACGATGAGGATTCCGCTGAAGCACCAACAATCGATTAAGCTTCTATAATATATTTGAATAACATTGTATATACTCCTATTATGATATCACAATATTTAAAATAAATTCCTTTTCCCTTTAAAGTCAGATCACTATAAAACTAATTATTTAAAAAAAATTGGCTTAAAATGATTTGTGAACCATTAAAATAATGACATTTGGCAAAACTCTCATGACCTAATATTTGTCATTTTACGGCAAAATTATTAAAAAGTATGATGATAAAATTAATTGGGTTGTTTGTGATATTCCAAAATTTTAATTCTGTATATAATTCAGTGACCATAGATTAGGTCGGCTTTGTTGTACGGGACAGAATGTTGGCCTGTAGACTGTAAAGAAAGCTTTCAAACAGAGGATGGATGTAATAGAGATGTGCATGCTGAGATGGATGTGTGGTAAGATAATGATGGACAGGATAATAAATCAAGAGTTTAGGGAGAAGTTAGGGGTTGCACCTCTCTCTGCAAAGATGCGGAAGAACAGGCTGAGATGGTTTGGGCATGTGCAGAGAAGCACCCATGATGCCCCAGTAAGAAGGATCGAGCGCATGATAGTGAAGGGCAAGTGAAGCCGAGGAAGACCTAAGAGGACATGGGAGGAGCAGATTAAAAGCGACCTGCACGAACTACACCTCTCTAAGGACCGTACCAGGGATAGAGCCAAATGGCGGCGCCTTATCCACGTCCTAGATTACTAGACTTGTTCGTTTTTGTTCTTTGCCTTTCGTCATCGCTTTTTACTGCCTCATTTACCTGTATCATTTCTTAGTTACCTATATGTATTGTTTTAGTTGTGTAAGTCACCTACTCTGCTGATGATTCCTATGCTTGGCTAACGTGGGTATAAGATGCATGATTTCAGATATTTGCAGGTCCTATCTTTGAAGACCTCTTTTGAGCCGAATGACTCTTTTGACCTTTTTATGGGTATGAGACGCCGTCGACCTTCCTTCTCCAGACCCTGACCATAGATTTATTTATGAGCGAGAACACTGAGTATGGTGATGATGATTAGGGGTGTGCAAAATAAGACCGGACCGGAACCGGACCGGTCTCCGGGTCTTACTTTTTTAAAATTCCGGGTTTCCGGTCCGGTCTAGACCGGCAAAAATCCGGGTTGGACCGGATGAGACCGGATTTCATAAAATTGATTTGGAAGAGGTGTAATATTTATAATTATTATGTATATATTTATTTTAAAGGACTTAAAATATTATTTTTTCAACACAAAATAATTTTTTAATTCAAATATGTTAATTTTATAATAATTAATTTGCTAAATTATTTTAAAATATTCTATTTTTCAATTTATTTTTTGTCTCAAAAAATATTTCCGGTCTAACCGGAAGAATTCCGGGTTAGACCGGGACCGGACCGGATGGAACTGGTCCGGTCTCCGGTCTTAATTTTTTGAGATTTCGGTCTTCCGGTCCAACCGGTTCCGGTCCGGATTTGGACCGGTGAACACTCCTAACTGATGATGATATAATTCAATGACCAATTTAAGATTCAGTGTATTTTTTTTTTGAAAGAAGATTTAGTGTATTAGTAGCTAATGTGTTTAAAATAATTTAATTACGCCTTATTTATTGCTAATTTAATAATCCTTATTATTTAATCCATTAGTTTCATTTAAATTTTCACACGTTCTGAGCCAACATTATAATCTTTAATATTTTTTATTATTTTTAATTATAAATTATATAAAATTAATATTAATAATCTTTGTCTTGAGCTGATCAATCAACACGATCCTAGCTAGGCATAGCTATATTCTAACTATTAAATTGAAAATGATAAATAAATAAATAGTGAGAAAAAGTCTTGAGCTGATCAATCAACACTATCCTAAGCATAGGCGGAGAGGTGTTCAAAACAGACCCGATAACCCGATAGATACCCGATTCGATTTGACCCGACTTAAAACTGGATCTACAATTATGCAAAAACCATTGTGAACACAAAATCCAATTTTGAACCGACCCGAAACACCTAACCCGAAATCAACCCGATGACCCGAATGAACAACTCATAACTATATTCTAACTATTAAATTGAAAAGGAACAATCCCCAACAACAGCCTTGTAATTTACTCGTTTTCATTTAAACAGCCTCCAACTTCGTTTATCCTCAACAACAGCCACCAAAGTACCAAAAGTGACATCGAAACAGCCACCTTGCCCCAGCTCCACTAAATGACCGGTTATAACCCATTTCTTACCTTTGACCTACCGTTGACCAAAAATAAAAAAAAAAAAAAACATTTTAACTTCCTTCCTCCATTTCCATTCCTTCAATGGAAGAATCACCATTTGTAATCCCCATATTTCTCATCTTTATCCTCCTAAACACCCTTCCAATACATTCTCTTACTCCTCCCATTTCCCCATCAAAACCCCCAATTCCTTCCCCTTCAACACCATCTTCTTCAACCCTTGATCCAAAACAACTTAGAGCCTTACAATCTCTCAACATACCCACCTCAAAAGATCCATGTTCAACCCCTAAAAACTTACAAAATGTCATCCATTGTGATAATTCCAAGCCATTTCATCACCTAACTTCACTTCACCTAATCAATTGTTCTGATGATGTTTCCCTTTCAATAACTGCCCTTAAATCATTATCCACTCTTCAAGATCTTCAATTCATAAACTGCCCAATTGCCCCTGTTTCTTTCCCATCTGAATTAGCCTCAAATCTTAAATCATTCACTTGTTTCAACAGTTTGAGAAAATTAACTGGAGTTTTTCTTAGTCATTTAGTAAATGTTACAGATCTTAATGTCACTGGTGTTCCGATTAAAGCTAGTGGCCCTGTAATTATTCTTGCCCATTTGAAAAAAGTGAACAAAGTTACCATTTCGAATGCTAATCTTACAGGGAATCTACCAGGAAAATCATGGAATTCCAACATTTCCCACATTGATTTATCAAGAAATCATCTCAAAGGAAAAATACCCAATTCGATTACTGAAATGGGTTATAACCGGTTATGAAATTGGTATTTGAAGAAAGGTATGGAGAGTGGAAGAGGATAAAGAAATGGAGGAGGAAGAATGAATGGTGAAAGGTAAGGGATGAAGGAAGTTAAAATGTTTTTTTTTTTTTTTTTTTTAATTTTTGGTCAACGGTAGGTCAAAGGTAAGAAATGGGTTATAACCGGTCATTTAGTGGAGCTGGGGCAAGGTGGCTGTTTCGATGTCACTTTTGGTACTTTGGTGACTGTTGTTGAGGATAAACGAAGTTGGAGGCTGTTTAAATGAAAACGAGTAAATTACAAGGCTGTTGTTGGGGATTGTTCCAATTGAAAATGATAAATAAATAGTGAGAAAAAATAAAAGAGATTGGTACTCAACTACGCATTTAGTCTGTACTCATTTATCAATGCTCACTTAAACCCTTAAACCCTAAGCAATTCCGTCTCCTTCCGTCCCCGGCTGCGCCGCCGCCCCCTGCTCTTCTCCGCAACCCGCAGTTCCGCCACCTCGGCTCGGCGGTGCTGCGCCAGCCGCCTGTCCAGTACAAGGTATGAAACTATGAATCAAATTAGGTTTCCCACTTTTCTAATTACTTGGTTTCTTGTTTTCTATTCACTGTTTTCTTAAGTTTCTTGTTTTCTTAAGTTATTTGTTTTCTTTCAAAGTTTAATTAGTAAATTCGATTAATCAAATTAGGCTTACGCAGTTGGTTGTTTTCTTTAGTTTATTGTTTTGGGTTGAAATTGCTTGTTTGCATTAGGTTGAAACATGAAATTCATAGTGGCATGTGGATTGATGAAACTTAAAATTACTTGTTTTCTTTAAAGTTTATTGTTTTAGGTTGAAATTACTTGTTTTCTTAAGTTACATGTTTTCTTTAAAGTTTGATTAGTAAATTTATCGTTTTAAGTTGAACTTACATGTTTGCATTTTGCTAGGACAATTACCTTAATTAATTGCTGTTCAATGTAATTTTTTTTAATGCAATTGATTGTTTTTTATATTATCGACATCCCTTGTTTATTTTTCTGGTTTCGCCCTGGTGGGCTGTGATACTGGTTTTGTCTTCTGCTTTTTTTTGGCGACTAGTGACTGGCTGGCTCAGATTTCTGCTGCTGCTTGTTCATCGTCGACAATATATGTCTTCATCTTATTCTTTGTGTTGCTCCATGAATTGACATTTCAATTCTACTAATTTTAATAGTATCTGTTTTGTTTTTTTTTTTTGAACAAAGTATCTGTTTTGTTACTATTATTCATTTTGAAGTTGTATCTTGAATTGAATGCAGATTTTGAATTTGTGCTGCAACAATGGGGAAACTTGGAAAGAAAGCCAGAAAGTTTGCCAGGAAAAACCTGCAGTCTGTTTTGAAACGGAAAAGGAAGTTGAAGTCTATGTTCAAGAAGAAAAATAGTTCAAGTATGTTGTTCAAATTTTATTTTCTAGATTATTTGTAATTCATTTTGCAGAAAATTTATCGACTTTATGGTGGAGGTTATGTGCAAGAATATATTGCGAAATTGGACTGAAGAATATGTACTCTTTCAATGGTTGATGTTGTTTCTTAGTTTGTGTAATAAAAGATTTTAGTGGAACTAGAATTGTATTAGAATTTAAACTCCAAGTGATAATATGTATAGTAATTTGGTTAGGGTTGTAACATTGGATGTGTTATTCATCTGAAATTCAGCTGGGAATATATATGACTATGAACTTATGGGTGTTATGGGAGCTAATTGGAGAGTGACACTGAACAATCGATTTATGTACCCAACCCCAATATGTTGTATTTTAGTTGCGTGAATTGCACATGATTAGCCGGTATTTGAATTTGCATTTTATTTAACTTTTTTCTCAAATATTTTCTTTCTCAAAAGTTGAAAAGAATGCAACAAGTCAGTTTTGAGGGATTTTTTTTAATGATACAATGGGCTTTAATGAAAGAAGATTGAATTTTGACATGGATCTGAGGCAATTTTGTATTAGTTCAACTTTTTCAATAGATTTATCGAGATTCCTCTTTATTCGACGTGTCAAACATTACCTCCTAATTTAGAAAATCAAATGATTTTACGAAGAACCTTCATAACTATTGAACCACTTCTTTTTGCTCCTTCACATAGTATTGCTTGATTTTGCCATCCCCATATTGTTTGCGTCATGGCTTTGACCCTGTTGTAATAAACCATCACAATTTAGGAGAATCTAAAACTTTGTCATAAAATATTATACACGACCATCTATTTCGATGGTAGTATGTAGGCTATTTTTTCATACAATGGAAATGCCTTTTATTTTTCGCACGTTTGCTCGTTACATATTTTGGCTCTTTTTCTTAATCTGAACTCAATGCACCTTTTCTATCACATACTTGCAGTTTTATTCTCAATAAAGTGTTTATACTAGTGATGTAAAGAGTAATGATATTTGTTTTAGTAATTTACATATATAATTTTATGGTTTGAATATACTAGGGGTTCAACATGGTGATCCCGAAGATTTAGCCGGAGATGCTACTGCTACTGGAAGGTAAAAAGGTGAAACCAATTTCAATCTAAAAGGAAAGAAAAGGCGGTGCCGTTTAATTTTTGCATTGGGCCTTTGATATACTCCTTTCATCAACAATACCGTCTAAATTTGACGCATATAGAATATCTATCTATATATTTATAGCCAACCTAGATTCCGTGTTTTAAAAAGCGTGCGTAAGGCGCTCAGAGGTGGCCACTTAAACGCCTCCTTTAATCTATAATTGGGCGACACATGAGGCTTTTCAAAGGCGCGATGCAGGAGTCTCGCACTCTCATGTATACTAGATGTGATAGTTGATAAATAACATGTCTTTACCTATTATACTGAAATTCCCCCAACTCTTAATTCATTGAATGGATAATAGAAAGCTAAATATACCCTCTTTCTTGCCATAAACCAAAAATATAGAGTGAGAAATAGAAGAGCAAAAATAACCTTGAAGTGCCGCCATTTTAAATGGTTGACGCTTGATACTGATTTTGGATTTTAAGCATTTGTTTAAGTGTGTTTCAAAACATTTTAAGCATTAAAAACCCCTGTTCTCTTTCTTTATGAGTCTTTGTTTTAGTTATTGTATGACTTTATGTGCTAAAGTAGTGTTTAGCTTATTTATATGTTACTCCCTCCTATTCGCTTTACTTGTCTCATTTGGTTTTTCAACACTATTCATCAATCACTTTTATTATGTGGTTTGTTCTGAATCTATAAGTTACAATATAGTCATGTGAGATCTTGTTTGATTCTTCTAATTTTGAATTTTATCAATATTATTTTTTTATAATTTTTACTCAAGCACAATCAGAGATATTGTGAACGTGCATTGGCAAATGTGCTAAATCAAATGGGACAAATAAAGAGAATTTTATCAATATTATATTATGAATTTCATCTCGCACACTAAAGAGAATTTTATCAATTTTATCAAATGGGACAAATAAAGAGAATTTTATCAATTTTATCAAATGGGACAAATTTTATCAATATTATATTATGAATTTCATGTTTTAACTTTTTAAGTATTAAATATGTGTTGAAATTAATTTTAGAGGTTTTTAGCAAAATTGTGCATCTCGCACACTAAAAGCCCGCACCCTTACGCCTCGAAAGAAAGAAATTTTAGTCCCTCAGTGTGTTGTGCGCCTCGTGCCCCTTAAGACTAAGACCTAGATATGAATTTAAGTTTAACTATATGATAGTTGCAGATTTTAATTCATACTTCACTTTTTTGCTTGCGTAATGCTTCATCTCAAAGTTATTGTGGCCGTTTAAGTAAAACGTTTTGCGAGTTGTATTGTACTTTTATGTAATAATCAAATATTGTGATTTTTGTTATTTTCGTGAGCATATATGACGAGGGTGTCATAGTGCAAAAGTACGGTAGATGTTTTAATAGTTGATGTGGTTGTCATAAGGTTAAAAATCTCTCTAAAACATGAAATATTGCTTGATACGACCTAAAACATGGTTGTTTTAACACCTTTAGGACGTGCGTATTTCTAGTTTGGTGAATTTGAAACCTTTACAATATGGGCTATACAATAAAATGTGACCTTGTTTTTGCACTTTGAAGTTTGCAAACATTTTCTTTACATTCGCCTGTCTATTGACGCATGATACTTGTGTGTTTACTTTTAAAAAGAGGATCATTGACTTAGCTGCATCATAGTTGTAATGCTATTAGATTGATTCATTGTAGGCGTTACAACAATTTGAGATAAAGGTTCGATGGAAACTGGCAATTGTTTGTGTGCATTTTTTCTTTTCGATAAGTATTTCATTAAATCATTTCATTTTTGGTTTTAGGGAGTTACCTACCGGAGATATAGAGGATGCTTCTCTTGATATATTCTCAAGTGAAGGGGATGATGACATGGTTGAAGATGAATCTGACAGTGATGGATTTCTTTCTGAGGTTTTTATAGCAACCATAGTTTTCTTTAATCCTGCATTTTTTTAGTTTTTACTAATTCATCTCAAATGATCACGGTCAAATAAACAGGATTCAAGTTGCTCATATGCAGGTGGGAGTGAAACTGAGCTTCATTCGGAAGGTGAATTATAGAAAAGAAAATCTACTATCTATCTCATTGTCATCTGTCTGGTGATCTGATCATAATTTGAATTGGACTATTTCATCAAATGTCAGTGTGTTTTTTTTTTATGCAGACGCTCACCAAGGCAGTGACTTGCATATTCACAATCAAAAACTTCTATCCGAGCTATCAAAGAAAAAGAAAAGGTTGGATGCTTTAAAGCGTAAGGTAATTCTTTCTCTAATCAAAATATCAAAAGCTAAATTTTGCTAATTCGTATGCTCTACCTCTTTTAGATCTGTTTTTAAAAAACCAGAAGCTGTTTAGAAAGTAAAATGCGCTGAATATTATTGTGAACTCTAGGTTTTAATGCTTACACCTTCTGGTTTGTTCCCTTTTTGCCATCTCAACAAAAATATAAGTAATAATCTGGAATCACTTTTTAGTGATGAATTTTCTGAATGGGATGCTCTATCTAATGTCAAACTTCAAGGATAGAAAATCAAGAGATGCAATCTTATGTTTATGATATGTGGTAAATGTACAGGTTTCTTTCACGGCACCTTCTTATGCTTATTAGGGAAGTGATATGATCAAAGAGTGGGTATTAGTTTGAAAAGGGAATTTCACATTATTGTCTTTTCCTTTTTGGTTTTTGATGGGAATAGTTTGAGAAACAGCTTGCTTACTATATTTTTAGCAATTCTCCTTACGTTCATGTATGGAAGAGTTTATTGTTACCTGTTGGGAATGGGGATGGATTTCAAAGCTTTTAAGTACAACTATATGGCTTTTCCATAGGCCTTGTTAGTATATGTTGGAAATGGGAGGTCCACTTTGCCATCCCCTTGGCATCTCTTAATTGATTTTGGTTTAACACCTTTATGCTACTTTTTGAGGTATCTTGCTAATGATGTGCAACTGTGCAAGTGTCAAGAAAAGTCTTCTTATATATGGTGATGAATTGTGTTCTGTGTAAGTGTTACATTAAGAATTTCCATTCATATTTGGCTCGTGATTTATGTCTTTAACTTATTAATTTGGGATGAAATGATTTTGTTTTTTAATTGGGCTGTTAGAATTAGTAGGTACTTGTATTTTTTTTCTTTACTTTTTTTTGAGTTGTGTTTTTATCATCTTCGAGTAAATGAAAATTTCCTGCTTCCCCAATCTACTATTACCTTCAACAACAAGGTTTTAAAGTATGATTGGTGAGTGTTGACTATCTTTTTATTTTTTTGGAAATATCTTAGGATCCTCGCTTCGTGATCTTCTTGCAAGAACATCTTAAAAGCCTTGATTCATTAGATGATGAACAATTGGTGAGTGATTTCTGGCTGTCCCTGCTTTTATGTTAAATGTTTTATTTTGTAGTTGATGCCATTAGGGTGTGCAGGAAGTTTAAATTATTCTATTGGTTACTTTTACACTATATAGTCTTTCTCGTACTATTTACGCGTGTTTTCCATGATTAAGCAATTTCTCTTGTTTTTTAGTCTGATGAAGATGGTTCAATCAATCAAAATCCTCAACCTTTTTCTGCAATTGTCTCTAACCGAAGTGCTGGCAAATTGTTAAGTATGTCTACCATCAAAAACTGGGGTCAAAAAGTTAAGGAGGAGCAAAGTTTGTCGGCTTTCCGTTGCCTTCTAAATGCTTATCGAGCAGCTTGCCTTTATGGAAGCGAATCTACTAAGTCTGATGTCCCCAATTCCTTCCCGTTAATACAAGACAAGGATACATTTTGCGGCATTTTGATGTTTATGCTTTCTGAAGGTGACAAACTACTTCGAGACTTGTTGGAGTTATCTGCCAATTGCAAAAGGGAGAGCATTGTAAAGTTAAAGAATTCCTCAAAATGGGAAAGTTGGAAGCCGATGGTCAAATCCTTTTTGAAAAGTACATTATTTCTCTTGAATCAGTTTACTGATTTGGACATTTTGGTATATGCCTTAAATCGGTTGAGAGTTTCATTGGTATTTTTTGCTGCTTATCCATCTCTTGAATGCAAGCTAACTGAGGTACTTTCATTTGCGAGATGACTTTAATTAAATTGTTTATTTTTGTGCTCAAAATCTTTTTTTTTCTTACTGTCATCTTGGTCCAACATATTTTGAAATATATGCTGATGCAGTAGAAGATGGGGAAAAATTAGTTATGTTGGTTGGTCACAATTTCAAAAAGCCATTCTATATTGAGTTGCATTATGATTGTAGTTTACTAGCAAGGTCTTCAAGAAGCATAATTTTAATTAGTCTCAGTTGGATAAGAGTGAGTTTGCTTAGGTAGGTAACTCCCCCCCCCCTGGTGGTGGTGCATACATATAGGGCTTTTGTCCTCGTTGCTTGTCCAGTCTACATAACAGATTAACTACTACTTATTTTTAGTATTGTTGAGTTAATAAAACCCATTTATTGATGTTAAAAATTCTATCCTGTCAAAGTAAGGATCTCTTAAAACTTACTGCCTATTCTGTTTCATTTATTGTTTGTAACAGAAGCTGTTGGATTGTCTATCTTTGTTACTTAATGTATGTAATGATATTGCTATAGTGGATGCTTGATTAAGATTTGAATTCTTTATTCTTTTAGCTGGGTGCTCTAAGTATGTTTGTGTTGATTTCTTGATTATTACAGGTTGTTGTACACCTTTGGGCAACAGGAGAAGGGACTCTCTCATCATGTTCCTTTCTCGTCTTACATGACCTGGCTTCTTTCTTTGGTCAAGAGTCCTATGAAAATTGCTTGAAGGAAACTTATAAAGCCTTTATTTCACGCTGCAAAGTCGTAGATTCTACTAGTTTAAAGCATATCGAATATATGAAAGCATCCTTCATTGAGCTGTGTTCTATAGACATGCAGAAATCAGTTAAAGTGGCTTTGGCATCTGCTCAGAAATTATCTTTGATCCTCAAGTTGGGCTTGCAAACCAAAAAGGTATTTGGTATGCCAACTAATATTGGTAGCAAAGTATATTGGTTTATGCCTAAACGAGTGTTCATTTTAGTAATTTTAATAGCTTTTGGTGATTAAATTAGGTCCAAATATTAGACAAAAAGATTGTTTGACAAGTTGATAGTTTAAGTAATGTTTAATGATACGTGTAGTTGTTTTTATTGAGCTCTTAGTATTTCAAGATCCAAAGTAGTGTTTCAATATATTTTCTCTGTCTTACCTCAACAGCTACCGTAACAATTAATTTTACCAAACACTAATACTTTACAAAATTACTTGGACAGTTAAAAGCTAACTACTACTACTCTATATTTATAGGCTATCCACTCACACAACTAACAACTATTTAAACAACAACAATTCATAGCTACCTCGTGGTGAACTAGCCTGTTCCTATGTGTTCTCTCTAGCATAAACATTTATTACAATAACAAAATAAAATTCCTATTGCCCCGATAGTGAGAATATCAGAATTTAAGTCAGCATATCGTTGTCATTTGTTTCCTGATACAATCTGTGTTGTTGGAATTTGATCTAGTCTTGAAAAACTTGTAGGAAGCTTTGAAGAAGATTTGCAGCTGGGAGTATGTTTTGTGCATTGATCTCTGGGTTAAATTTGTTTCTAGCAATATTAAAGATAATGATCTTCATGGTCTTCTATATATACTCATTCAAGTCATTAATGGAGTTGCTAAACTCTTTGCTGGTCAAAGATATCTACCTGTGAGAATCAAATGCGTACAGTGGTTGAACGAACTCTCTGCATCGAGTGATGTCTTCATCCCCGTCGCTTCTTTGGCCTTGGATATATTGGAAAGCAGTAATGCCCAGGAAGCTGGAAAATCTGAAAAAGGCGGTGTTAACTTGTCTTCTATTTTAAAGGTAGAAGACTCTTTTATATGTCTCTTTTGATTATATGATTTTTTTCTTAATATTTGTGCAAAACACATGAGACATTACTAGTGAATTGGAGGGAGTATTAAATTATCCACTAGGAGCACCTTATATAGTGCAAATATAATAGCTATGGGCATATTATTGCATAATTATAATAGTTTAACAATGAAAATGCAATTGTAATTTCTAATATCAAAAAATCACACCGCATCTTACGTTATTAGTTATTACTCGGTTTAAAACTGTTTTCTGCAACACCCTGACCTTTTCCGCAAACGCAGTGACTAAGATTTTAAACTTAGAGCTGTCTGTTTTAGCAATGTCTGCTCTTCTACCGGAAAAGCTGATTTTCGGTGCAATTTTTCCTTGATAAATTTAAGAAACACTGAAAGTATTTCTTGTTGGTTGTTGGTTTATCAGCTCAATTGGTTTTTGTCTGTGGAAGTAATTGATTGTGGCATTTCACTAAGAAAGTTATGGAAACAATAGAATTTCTAGTTTATATGTATATTAAACTTGGCTCTGCTTGTCAATTACTTTTGACTCTTGTTTATGATAGAGCACTTATGTATCATTTACCCAACGAATGCCAAACTTCATTGCCCTGAAGTTTGAAAGTCTTGGGGGAGAACCTATATGAACTAGGTGGACTCTTGATTGAGACTTGGGACTTGGGAGTTTGTAGTTTCTTTATTGTTATGCTCTTATTGCTCCAGTTTTTTGTGCAATCAAAGACCAATTTGAGTTTGGAACTTCTAATATCTTTGTTGTAAGCCCAATTCTCTGGCTGAATATGCAAATAAGCTTTTTAGTCATCCTGATGATTATAAAATTTGTTGTAGTTACCCAAATATTGGCTGAAGTCACAAGATTTTCAAGAGGAATGTGTTTTTTCTGCGGTGGAGCTGCTTTGTGCACACTTTATAAAATGGAGTTATCACATATCTTATCCCGAACTTGCTACTGTTCCTGTAATTCGTTTGAAGAATTTCCATGAAAAATCTACTGTTGATAGCCTGCGCCGACCAGTGAAGCGTCTGATTGATCAAGTATGTTCTTTGGGCTCTTGTATATGAAACAAATTGATTTTCTTGATGCTTTGGTGGCACTAGGGTATCTAGTCATTTATCTTTATCTTTTATTGTTTTGCGTTGGTTTTGCTTTAGGTCTTTTCTAGTAAATACTATACAATGGTAAGATTGGATAGGACAAGGACTCTATTGACTATTGCAGTGCTTGTATAGACTGTTGCTATGAAATTGTCCTTTGCAGTGTCATTGTGAATAAGCATTGTAGTTTTGTTTGAAAACTGCTTGTAAGAGAAGTCTTGTGAACTCTTGTAGAGATAAAAAAGGAAAGGAAAGGAATTAAGAAACGACGTAATTAGGGGAGAGGAGAAAGAGATAACGCGCTCGAAACATAGTGCAAAAATATGATTTCAATCAAGGTAGTGGTCACGGGATGGATTTTGTGTTTAGTGCAGACGATTTCGCGGTTAACTCGACCTACATTTCAGTTGCAATAAATTCAATAACCTTACGATATCATTATTCAGTGATGCGGCCTTATTTTTGCATTATGGCACAAAAGGAGTCGGTAAAAAATATTTTGTTTGTTGTGTGTGAGTGCTAGCCTCTCGAAATATATTCTTATCTTTTACAATTGCATTTTATTTTTCTTTCCTAAATCTTCTTATTACATATCAAATGTTGAACCCTTGTGGACAAGACAAACAACACAAGCCTAACACTGAATAAAAAGGTTAATTAAGTAATTGGGACTACCCCAACATCAAGTATGGAAAGGATTAGGAACCTGGTTTTGACTTTTGATAGACATGTTAGAGGTTGCACCTATATCTGCAAAGATGCTAAATCTATTTGGAGACGAAAAGTTCGAGAGATGACAACAAGGAAGACCAAAGACCCAGACTATATCACGACAATCACAAGGCACAAACAATAAACATAGCAAAGATAATAATTCATGATCTATATCACGAACTTCATCATGATGATGATGAAATTCGTGATATAGATCATGAATTATTATCTGTGCTATGTTTATTGTTTGTGCCTTGTGATTGTCGTGGTATGTTCTGGGTCTTTGGTCTTCCTTGTTGGTATATCTCGAGCTGGGTTTCTTTGGCCACAACCTCTGTAACTCCTTTGATAAGGGTATATTCTGCCATCCTCCATTCCTCCTCAAATCATTGCTTCTATGAGCGGAATATATTGTGTATGATGATGATGAAATATTTAGCAGTTGAGGCCCCCAATAAATTAATATTTTTCTACTGAAAAGGATTGTGTAATGAAAACCTAGGAAGTTTATATCAATGAAGTGTGAAAAGGTCAAGGGAGAAGGGTTATGTTGTTCAATTTGCTCGTCAAGACGTCATAAATGGAAACACTAGAAATTTTAAGATTCCAACTTGACAGATTTAGACTTGTTTAATTGAGCTATTATAGTCACTGGCTTTATTTGCGCAATGAAGTTTGCTTTTGCTTAATAGTCGACAATCATGTTGTTTCAGTTAGCTACTGTGATGTTCAATTGTTCAGTGCTCTGTTTGTGTTCACTTGTTCAAGCAAATCCACATTGTCTTATATGTTTTTGAAGCTATGCTTATGTTGATTACCTTTTTTATATTTATTTTTCGCCTCACAGATAGAGAAGAACATTGATTTTGTCCAGAGAAAGAGAGAGGAAGTTTCATTTTCACCAATAGATCAAGCATCAGCGGATGCATTTCTTCTGGTTTCGACTTCTTCCCACCATCTTTAGAATGTAATTGTGAACCTCGTAATACAATTTTATGTCTGATGGATCAAACATTTGAACTATGTGCAGAGTGAAAAGCACAACGACAATTCCCCTTTTATTCAGTACTACAAAAGTACAACACAAATTGCCATGACTAGGAAGCTCAACAATGATGATCATAAAAGGTAAGTCCGTTGGACTACATGCATTTTAGATATGTAAATTGTCCACTTATGTGTTCCTCCTCCCTCTTGTGATGGAATTGGTGTAGATTGTCCAGTCATAAAAAACCAAAAGGCAAGAAGCGGAAGATGCCACAGAAAACGGAGGTTGCGGGATCTAATGGTAAGGAGAAATACTCAATGATGAGTGACGAGCAATCAACCCGAAATCAGCAAGTTACAAAGCGAAAGAAACAGAAAACTAGAGCGACATAACTAATGATGCATCGGTGACAATTGACATGATTTTAGCAGCTTGACTTGCCGTTTCTGTGTCACCTTTTTGGGGGCGGCATTTTTGGTAGTTTAGAGTTGCATAAATGGATGATTGTATTATAGTTTCAATGTCAAACAAATGACCCAGAAATTCAATTTTATTTTGTTCAAATTATTAGGATGAATATTGTGGCTTTTTTTAATTAAATCCTTTAATTAAGTAAAGTCTTTGTATCCTCTTACCTTGTAGTATGAATAACTGTCTTTCTAGCCTTCTAGGTACCTTTGTAAAGAGGTACCTTAAGAGTTTGACCTTATTGGCCGGTCAAGGCAAGGGAAGGGGAGAGGGGTGAGTTAATTGGTGTAACATTTGGCATTAGAGTGAAATTAATCATACCTTAATGCCTAATTATGCCATTTGGGAAATGACACCAAGTGTCTTGAGATTGTGCTGTGTTGTGTTGTGTTGTGCTTTTAAGATGCGTATCCGTGTTTAGATATTGTTTATGTATATATTTTTGAAAGTTAGTTTTGTATGATAAGTTATTCATGAAAATCATAAATATATTTAATTAGATTTCACATATGGACAGAAACGCCTAAATAATATGTTGAGTAGTAAATGATACATCGACAGTGATAAAGTGTTATTGGGATACCCAATAGGATTAAGGAAGGATTTGAGATACCCAATAGGATAAGGAGAAATTTGAAATACGCAATAGGATTGTAAATTATTTTATCTTAAGCCAGTCCTATTAAGGACCACCATGGGTATGTATGTTCTACCTATGGCGATCAAAAGAGGTCTAACAAATTCATAGGTGGGAGGTAACGTTTGGATTAGATGTCACACGTGTAATCCTCTAGCTGAATTATAATGTGGCGATTCGTAAATATTGGACGACGTCATCAGCCGTGAGATAACTAGCGAATAAGAATGAGCTATTATCAAGGATTGAATTAAAGCGAACAACCTAGACCTTTTTATGCTAGGGGCATTATGTTATACATTTTATGTTATGCCATAATTTTTGTTTTGATGTGTACTCTTGTTTGTCCATTTTGTTTTTTCATGGGCTTGTGATTATGCAGTCTTCTTTGACTAGCAAAATGATTACATGTTGTGTGTTGGCGAGTAAGTTGAAGGCATGGATTTGAAAACTTTACCTGTTATTGTAAACATATTATGTAGGGATACTTTTTTTTAATTTCAAAATAAAATTTTCAGTATATTCTTGTATAATGTATATGTGTTTAGTTTGGTTTAAACTGAACTTTACGTTACAATTATGAGTGAGAAATATTTTTAAAATAATTTGTATTGAAAACTATTCTATAAAAGTCCCAAGCTTCTCGAATTATTATGAATTAGTTTTATTTCAGCTATGCATTTGTTTCACCGTTCGGTTGATAATGTTTCTTATAATCTTTTGAATTTGCTTTGGCTTGAATTTTTGACTTTGACTTTGACTTTTGGCCATGCCTGCCGTTTTGTAGAGTAGTTTAGTTTCTTATTGGTTTTAAAACACTTGTTGTATAGACAAAACCACAGTTCTAAACTGCTCTAAATTTTTTTCGTTGTATCATGCATGCAATGTGAAACTTATCAATTCTTTCTTTATGCTTCTTTCGTAACAACCTACCTTACTTTAATGTTGGTTCTTCGAGATCGAAATTTCAAAGTTGTTATTAGATAAAAAAAAAAGTTTCTAAACATTGTAATCAGTAAGAATTTACGATTCACTAATATGTGGCAAGTGAAATTACATTACAAAATCTTGAATTAGATTGTTTGTAAGTTGTAACATAATGATTTTAATTTCTTAGTAAATTTTGTATAATGACGATAAGAATCTTTTTTTTTTGAATATATGACAATAAAAATCTTAAGTCAAAGTAAAAGTAGCTAAAAATAAAATAATTAATGACTAATCATCATAAAATATAAATGAAAAAAATTAAGCTTTAAATCCATATATTTAAAAAATTTAGATATCACATTTATCTGAATTGGATACAATATTTTGGCATGCCCCTAACAATGGGACACTATAAATTGAGTAACTTAGCTATGTAAGATAAGACTCATTTTGATCATTACTTACTAATTTGGTACTAATATCATCATCACTAACTCTAACAAAGGAATGCCATCATCATCAATATCATCTCAATGGGTCCCACCGAAGGCACAATTTAAATAGGATGAAAAAGAACGCAGACCAACAATACAATCATTATCATATCCAATAAATCCCGCATATAGTAAAGATTGATTATCAAAGACAAGCACTCTCTCATTGGGCGTACGGGTATGAGTTATCCGCATCTTTCAAGAAAAAGAAAACCCCTTACTCAGACCTTGCCTTGTGCGGTATGCCGGGAGTATCCTTTACCTTTACCTTTATATGAACAAAACCAAAGCTAAAAAAGCTAATCAATTAGCTTAATCTGATCGCAAATTCTTGCTATAGACGGTCTATAGCATAGACAGGTGTAATGGTCCAGCCCATTTTTACACTTTCCAAAAAAAATAACTGAAATTTCCATTGGGCTGGGCTGTTGAGAGAGTCATCTATGCCATAAGCGGTCCCCCAGGAGACCTTTTGTGATTTAATCTAAAACATTAACAAAATTATTACCTTTACAACTTAAAGATCTAATTAAGTATGATAACCCTTTAACTACTTTACCACTATTACTCTTTTTTAACATCCCAATTGATTTGGGACTCTTTTTGCTTTGTCTAAACTTCATATCATCCAACTCCATTTTTGTTGGGACTATAAATCTCTGAAATCCAAACACTAACAAACACCAATACTTCATTTTTGACACTTTTTCTTTTGATGAACATTTTTTCAAACCCCATTTTTTCTTACTTGATGAATAATTCACCTTAACTTGAGATAATTTTGGTGTTTCCTTACAAGAAATTGATTTCCCACAAAATATAATGTTATCAATTGTTGGGTATGATTGTGATTCTAAACCCGTTCTGTAAAACTCAAACGAGTCGTTACAGAAATCATTTGAACATATGGTATTAGGAAAATCAGAACGATAATCTTGACTATAAATTGCAAGATCACTTAGGGAAAGTGTATCATGATCATAATCATAATCATAATCATGATCATAATCATGATCATGATTATGATCATCTTGTAAGAAAATATTTGATTGATCATTCATTGAAGTATAATGGTAAATATCTTTGAAGGAAATCATGGGTGAATTTGGGGTTATTATATTATAAGGTAAAGGGTTGTGACTTATAAGTTGGGGTTTTAAGTTAGAATGTTGAACATGACCATTTATATTGGGAATAAATGGGTAAATTTGGGATTTTTTTTTTTATTTTTTTGTTCTATACGCGGGTAATAATAATAAAAAAAGGGTTTTTTGCCCTTTCAAATTGACCAAAAGTTCTAGATTTCTAGATGAATTTTTATCTAGAATAATTAGTGTACTAGAAGCTAAAAACTACTTTCCTGTAAAAGTGGAAAAAAACAAGGTTTAGACTTTAATCTAGAGTGGCTATGTTGAAAAAGTGGGTTGTTATGATTTTATTTATTAAGAAATTATTTTTATAATTATTTATGTAAAAGTTACTTAGTAAGTGATAAATCTCGGACTTTATGAAATTAGGTGTAAAAGAAAGCAACTATAGATTATATACAAACTTTCGGATATTTGTAGGTTAATGTGGATGTAAGTTGCAGGCTATCGGATATTTGTAGATTTCTCTATTTGAAGACCATTTTTGAGTCGATGAACTTTATGACTGCCCTCTCCTAATGACTGTGAGATACTGTTTATTTTTCCTCCCCAAACCCTGACAATAGATAGTCTATGACCTGTAAGATTTCCAAAAGTACAAAACTTCAAATAAGAGGTCAAATTTTAGATTACATTTTGTTTTAGTTTAACGATTCCTTTGTCGACTCCATTGATATTTTGTGTAGTCTTAAACGCCTATGCCTAAAATCTCTTATACAAGATAAGTCTTAAACGCCGATGTCAGGAACAATCACTCCACTCAAATAGGACTCATTGATTCAAACAAGGACTATTAAACAAAGTTATTTTTTGAATCATTCGCTCCGAAGCTTATTTCCAAGTTAAATAAACTTAATTTTAAAAAAAATTTGTTCTTAATTTATACGAGTTTTGTTTTTGTTTAATGATTCATTATATAAACAAGAAATTAAAACTTATTATTAATAACTCTTGCAATTTAAATCATTGTACAATATGGATTAATTCTAGAAGCAATTCATTTAATTAATTAAGATTGGGTAAAGCATGATTTCTACTTTTATAAATATTTAGAATGTGACGAAATTTAGTGCAATGTTTTAAGGGGATTTTGTTTTTTTGTATAATTGTATGCAATAATTATGTTGGGGCTGCTCTTTGCTACTAAGTTGGGTCAACATTTTCCTGATGGCTAATAATATATGCTATTCGGAGCACTTATTATTTGCCAAGGGTAGGTATTCTTAAAACTGTTCAAAATTGACCCGATTAATTAAAATTAAGTATAATTTCACTCGACCTAAAATGATTTGCTTTTAAAATATAGGAAAAACTACATTAAAAACTCTCAATTATATGCGATTTAAATATAAAACTTCTAATTTTAGGCCCATTTTAAATTTAAAGTCCAAAATGACTTATAACCGGATAAATTGGTTTTAGTAGAGAACTAGTGGGATCTAATTGTATGTATTTATCACCTCACCCCTTTTGACCTTACGAGACCCTTTATGTACCCCCAATTTTACAAAATGGTAACCAGTTAAACAGGTTATGAAATTGTATAAGTGCTTTAAAATTAAAATGGGCCTAAAGTTGAGAGTTTTGAATAATAATCAATAGTTGAGAGTTTTATATTTAAATTGCGAATAATTGAGAATTTTAAAAGTAACTTTTCCTAAAATTTAATATCAAATTGTTCGTATGTTTACATAAGGGTATGTATCGTTAAATTAGTCTAAAAATTTACCCAATTGAAACCCTCCGTTCTTAAAAGTTTGTCCTATTTGAGTTTTTCACATAGACTAATAAAAGTGAAATCTTTATAGTAAGTGGATATTATTTTAATTAAATAATAGCGTGAAGTAATGATTGTATTGGTATTATAAGAGAGAAAATATTTAAATTAAAGATGAAATAAAGAAAAAAAGGAAATTATCTTATCATTAATGTAGAAAGTATATATTTGTGGAAAATTGGAGGGATTATATAAGGGAATATTTGGTAAAAAAATTTCCAAAATGGAAAGTATTCTAATGTGGACAAATAATTGAAATTACCTGTTATAATAAGGTGGACAAACATAAAGAACGGAGGGAGTAAGATTGAGTATGATTTCACTCAACAAAAATAATCCGCATTTGAAAATTTAAAATTGTTAAAATGTTTACTAAGGGTAGGTTTTGTTAAAGTTTTTAAAAATTCACCAGGTTGATTAAAATTGAGCATAACTTCACTTGACCTAAAATAAACTGCATTTAGAATTTAAATCAAATTGTTAAGATTTTTACATAAGGGTAGGCGTTGTTAAAGTTGTTAAAATTCACCCGATTGACTAAAATTGAGATGACTTCACTCAACCTAAAATAATCAGCGTTTAAAATTTAAGTCAAATTGTTAAGATGTTTGTATACACAAAACCAAATTAACCCATGTTAATATGACATATCCAAAATTCGCGCGAACATCCGAATGTACACCTCTAGATTGACTACAATAAGGGTAGGCTTTTAAATAAATGCAGGTACCTTTCTCTTTGAACATATGGAGCCAGAGAACTCTCTGACCGTACTCTTCTACATGGGTATGAGTTGCCGTCTATCTTCCCTCCCCAGACCCTGACCATAGTTTATCTATGAGCGGGATACATTGGGTATGATGATGATGACGAAATTAAATGGGCTTAGTAGGTTCCAATAGCCAATAGGGCTTAATATCTACAATGATGTATAGTATATTAGTAAGTATAGTATCATTAATCATAGGGATATGGCCGATTAAAGAAACAATATATCAATTAGTTAACAATGATACTACTAATAATTATAATTATAATTATAATTAATAAAATAATGACAAGTTACCAATACAATTACTGAATTACATAGGAAAAGAAATCTTCAACTAACGTTAGGTTGTATTGATAGCACTTATAATATTGCATTAATTCAAGTACGAAAATAAGGTTGGACATAAAATTTGCACAAAATCTCACAAGAGACGGTCTATAGGATAGACCACAAAATTGGGCCAGCCCATTTCCCTTAATTGGTTTTTTTTATTATAATATCAATTATATTATGTTATAATCCTAAATGTAAAGTATTATAACCTCGAATATACTATTCTATAACCCCAAATAAGTTATTATAACCCCAAATAATTTATTATAACCCCAAATATAATATGTTACATTTTGGATTGGGCTTCATGGATTCCGTCTATAGAATAGACCGTCTCCCATAAGACTTACTGTAAAATTTGTCTTATTTTCTTTTATAACATTGTATTAAATTTGTTTTATTTTTATTTTTGAATATAAATCATATTTTTATTTTTATTTTTATTTACGCTTTAACTTATATTTTTATCTCATTTGTATAATTCTCCTATCATTATCATCATCATAATACCCAATATCCCGCTTAGAACAGGGTTTGGGTGAGGTAAGTTGACAAACAATTCATATTCATACTTCCTTTAGGAGAGGACTAGAGGAAAGTGGTTTATTATTTACCCCAAGAAGAAAAAAGCCCTACATAAAAGTAAATAGTAATATTAATGACACGATCGTAATATTAATGTCGCTAAATAGATCGTGTCATTTTTAAACGAGTAATATTAATGTCGCTAGATAGACCGTGTCATTTATTAATGAAAACAAAATTATTACAATATTTATGGGCGTTAATGAATTTAACTGTGAATCAAACGTTAAATTGGTGAATTAAATGTTAAAATAGTTAGTTAAACAAAAATTGGATGCTATATGTGGAAAAAACTTACAAAATGATGAATTTAACGGAGTTTAACAAGAACTTAACGGAAAATGTTATGTCAATTAGTTTGTGCATAAATTGGATGTTACCATGTAGAATTTTCTTTAAAAAGTGCTACCACTGACATTTCATGAAAACAAGATGCTATCATGTGAAATTTCTTTTTTTATGAGCAGGATATATTAGGTATAGATGCAAGTTTGACCTTTATTTAACAAAGTCATAAAAAAGAAAAATATTATCAAGTTAAGCACAAGAATTGAATCTAATGTCCTAAGTCTAAAATACCTTTTCAATTAAGAAACTAATTGTCAAAAATTTCTCCAAATCAAACACTAATTAAAACATTAATAGCTCCTTACTTTAATTAGTAGTCAATGCAAAAATAAAAACATAAAAAATCATTCAATTATATTTGAAAATTATATTAATAAACTAATTATATATCTTCACTTGAAATAAGTTTATCATAGAGGTAGTATGACATGTGCATCAAGGTCAAAAACGCAATAAAATCATAATCCACTCGTTTCACAACATATTGGTTATGTTTGGTATCTTGCACGATAATTAATGAGAATAGTTATGAGATGTTTTAATTTTTGTTTTACAAAAGGGCATTAGAAATTAGCGAATAGCTTTGGGATGTGATTTATTAATTTCGAATTTTGTTTTCCGATAAGCATCAATTAAGAGAGTTTTACTATTTTTGCAATCTTTTATTACATAAATGGACCAATGAAATTGCTTTACTCATTTTCTCAACCAATTATAAAAAGTTATTAGAAAAGAAAGATTCCAAATATCACCAACATAAAGAAACACCCATCACAAAATATATAACTGAATTTATGAAACAATGAGAGTATTATAAGGACAAAAATAGAGGTGAAATTCATAAATAAACATGACATAATTAGAGCGTTTTAAATCCCTAAAATCAAACTTTGTTAGTCCCTAACAGATACCGAATTCAACCCGAAAAAGAACACAAGGGCACTCAACCAATGATTATTACCTCTCAAAAATTGAAAAACATACATTCTTTTAATTTGTGGAGAATGCAACACATAACACACCAACCATACAAGCTTGTGCAATATATTCCACATCAATTAGCTCACTTTGTGGGCAATTTTGAACTCAAGTATTTGAATCATCTTATTTGTTTTGAGACTCTACACCGAAAAAGTCTAATATGGACTTGATCCACACTAATATTAGTTTAGACTAACTCTTACACTCTACTTCACCTCACTACACTCCTTTTCCCCACTCTTCTACTCCATTCTTCCACTCTATTTCACTCCACTCTTATACTCTCACATTACATCCACCTTACTCTTAGTTAAAAAATTTCAATAAATTAAATTTTAAAATTAAAAATTTTAAAAATAAAAAAATAGAAAAATTATGTTAAAATTAAATTTACTAATTTAAATTTATCAAACTTAAAATTTTAAATTTTAAAAATAAAAAAATTAAAATTTAAAAATTAAAATTAAAAAATTTTTAAAAAATTTTGATATCCACATATACACACGTGAATCAAAATCAACACAAGCCGAAAAATCATCTTCATCATCATATTCAGTGTATCCCACTCATAAGAAAGTATGATCAGAGTCGATAAGTAAAAAAACAACAACCCTTATCTATAGACTATAATACAAAGGAAAAATTGTCGGGAATAACCCGTACTTTTAACGTTTGTCTGTGAATAATCCTTACTTTTGATTATTCATAAATAATCCGAACTTTGAAGTCAGTTTGTTCACAGCACCCCCTCCTCATTTTTCTCTCTCTAAGCTTAGGGTTTAACAATGGAGGAAAGTAAGAGATTGAAGATGATGAATTGAAAAATCAACCAGCAGCTCATAATAAAGGGGAAGGAACAAGTAATTTCGTTGGGGTAACTTGCTACAACCGGTCAAAAATGAGGAGGGGGTGCTGTGAACAAACTGACTTCAAAGTTCGGATTATTTATGAATAATCAAAAGTAGGGATTATTCACAGGCAAACGTTAAAAGTACGGGTTATTCCCGACAATTTTTCCTAATACAAAATGCGGCCAAAGAATTCATCAGCTCAAGAAAGTTCGTTAGAAAAAAATCATAAACAACCAAATATACACCTCTACATGTATGTAAGCAAAGATATTTTAATATAAAAATCGGCTAACAGCCAATTAGCATGCAGTTTCATGATGATTCACCATACAAATTAAAACCCATCCGCATGCTATTCAAAGTCGTGGTGTAGACTTGTGGATTCCATTTTACCACATTTTCCACTCTTCTTATTCAATCTCCTTAATCCTCACTCTTTTTTGCTTTCTACTCTCGCCTTGCCTAGGGTTTTTGCCGACTTCTTCTAAGGTAAGCTCTATATTCTGATTTCATGTCTGATGTACTATTTCAATTATTCATATTGATTTTGATTTTGATTTTGATTTTGATTTTTATAGTTATGTTATTCTAAATCCTTTTTATGCTAGCAATTCACTTGCGATCTTAGCTTGTTGCTATACGCTGAAGTTTTTTTTGGCAGATTACGTGATTTGGTTCTTTTTCTGGTTCGTATGCTTGCGTTTCTCAGTTTCTTAGTTGATTTACTGCTTCGCATCATATTTGAATTTTTATGTTTTACCGATTGAACTGCAAGCATTTTAGTTAATTTTGTAGTAGCTTTTTAAGCTATAATCAAGCAAATGATCAATCATCAACAGCAAAAGTGAGTTTTAAGATGCATAATCAACCATAATCAAAGTTTTTTTTGTCAAGTAAGTTTTAATCAGTTGTAATGATCAGAAAAATTAACTATTTATTAGAGGAATTCAAGCTTCAACAGTAAAAAATCTGTAAAATTCAGTTATGTTTAAGTGAAAGTAAGTTGAATTGGTTGTAATTTAAGCTCATTATAAACAAGTTGGAGAGAACAAGGACCAAGTCAACAACTGAGATTAAAAATCTCACCTCAAGAACAATATTGAATTACTCCCTCCGTCCCTATGAAATTGTATCATTTGACTCAATAATGTGAAAGCTTTTGAGTTGAATGATGCTATTACAATCGGACAAAGGGAGTGACAATTTTACTTTTCACTTGCGAGAGATTGTTCAATATTAGTCCTTTGGTTGATCTGATGCTTTAGTTTGTTTGTTGTTTTGATATTTTAGTCCCAACGTAAACTGCTAATCCATACAGAAAAATTGTTTTGTAAACATCTTGTAGTGTGTATTTGTATAGTTGATTGATATAATTCTTTGCATATGCACTAGTGTATTGTATTTTTTTAGAGAGGATGAGGATTTTTAGTTGTCTTTGGTGTCTAAACTCAGTGGTAATCTAATTGCAGGTTAACAGTTCTCAAGTGATCATGGGTAAGGAAAAGATTCACATCAGTTTGGTGGTTATTGGCCATGTTGACTCTGGCAAGTCTACCACTACAGGTCATTTGATCTACAAGCTTGGAGGTATCGACAAGCGTGTGATTGAGAGATTCGAGAAGGAAGCTGCTGAGATGAACAAGAGATCCTTCAAATATGCCTGGGTGCTTGACAAGCTGAAAGCAGAGCGTGAGCGTGGTATTACCATTGACATTGCTTTATGGAAGTTTGAGACTAACAAGTACTACTGCACTGTCATTGACGCTCCTGGACATCGTGACTTCATCAAGAACATGATTACTGGAACTTCCCAAGCTGACTGTGCTATCCTTATCATTGACTCCACCACTGGAGGTTTTGAGGCTGGAATTTCCAAGGATGGTCAAACCCGTGAGCATGCCCTTCTTGCTTTCACCCTTGGTGTGAGGCAAATGATTTGTTGCTGCAACAAGGTATGATGAAATAATCATGTCTTTTGGTTTATCTTTATACAAGTCCGTGGTTCTTCGGTTCTTTTCTAACTCCTTGTTTCCTGCAACAGATGGATGCCACAACACCCAAATACTCGAAAGCTAGGTATGATGAAATTGTGAAAGAGGTCTCTTCGTACCTCAAGAAGGTTGGTTACAACCCAGACAAAATTCCATTCGTACCCATCTCTGGGTTTGAGGGTGACAATATGATAGAGAGGTCTACCAACCTTGACTGGTACAAAGGACCAACCCTTCTTGAGGCCCTTGACTTGATCAACGAGCCAAAGAGGCCATCAGACAAGCCCCTCCGTCTTCCTCTCCAGGATGTCTACAAGATTGGAGGTATTGGAACTGTGCCTGTGGGACGTGTCGAGACTGGTATCCTAAAGCCTGGTATGGTTGTTACCTTCGGTCCTACTGGCCTGACCACTGAAGTTAAGTCAGTTGAGATGCACCATGAGTCTCTTCCAGAGGCTCTTCCTGGTGACAATGTGGGTTTTAATGTGAAGAATGTTGCTGTCAAGGATCTCAAGCGTGGCTACGTGGCTTCGGACTCCAAGAATGACCCTGCTAAGGAGGCAGCAAATTTCACTGCACAGGTCATTATTATGAACCATCCTGGACAGATTGGAAATGGTTATGCCCCTGTGCTGGACTGCCACACCTCCCACATTGCTGTTAAGTTTTCTGAGCTAATGACCAAGATTGATAGACGTTCAGGTAAAGAGCTCGAGAAAGAGCCCAAGTTTTTGAAGAATGGAGATGCTGGAATGGTGAAGATGATTCCCACCAAGCCCATGGTAGTGGAAACTTTTGCCGAGTACTCACCGCTTGGTCGCTTTGCCGTTAGAGACATGAGGCAGACTGTTGCCGTGGGTGTCATCAAGAGTGTCGAGAAGAAAGAACCTACTGGTGCTAAAGTCACCAAAGCTGCTCAGAAGAAGAAATGACCCGTTTTCGCATTCCTCGTAGTGCATGAGCATTCCGTAACTGATTATTATAAAGATTACGCGGTGTATGTCATTAATATCTCCGTTTTATGCGTACGTCTTGATTTGGTGTATTGTAGTCTTGCCTTGTCTCCAACGTCCAGCACACATTCACAGAATTGGGTGCTTGATCGTCGATGGTGAGGTTTTGAACTTGTATGTGTATTTTATTCATAAATAATGGAGTATACACCATGGATACTCTATACATACTACAAGTATACTAGTACCTTATATAATCATATGTAGTGTATAATAGAAGTGTTGTGAAGAGTTTCTACAAGTATACTAGTACCTTGTATAATCATATATACATGTGCGTGTGGGTGAACTAATCTTCCTACGGTCATATGGTTTTGGGGAACAATGAACTTCACCAAGTGTATATGCAAGTCAGCGCTCTTAACCCGTGGTTTTGTGGGCCTGAGCCCACGGGTTTTCCATGTCCACACGAGTGGGCCACTGTGAGATAATGTGACGAATTGTCACACACACACTCACACACACTCACACTCACTCACTCACTCACTCACTCACTATAATATTTGTATTTCATGTTATAGGTAATTATAAGATAAAAAAAATTGGTATATTAGATTATAAACCATAGTTGGTATTATTCATGGTTAATCAATAAAAAGGAAAATTAACAAAAGATTGTGTTATTCACTTTTTTCTATTTATAAAGCAAAGGATTGCCAATTTGCCATGTCACCGAATCGCATTGTACCGTTAAAGTTTTTGCAGAGTTCAACAATACGTAGAAATAAAAAGTCAAACTAGTAGATATTTTTCCTCCGATATTTACCTTATTATTTTGGGTTTCATTTTTAATTTCTTGGAATTTATTAGAGTTTTAGACTTTTAGTTGACTAATAATTTAATTCTATAATTGATAATTCATAGTTGATTTAGGGTTATTGGCTATACATTTGAAAATAGTGGATTAGTTATGTAATTCTATATTAACGATGTAATTTTTTTAATATTATTAATATCGACATTATTTGATTATTTTCTAAATCCAACCTTATTAAACATAAAAATTTGTGATATAATTTTAGAATGATTTTATTAATTAGACTATACAAACAATGTTAATAATTTTATTAGTTGAACTATTCAATCTTCAAAAAAATATCGCACAATAAAAATTTGTGATAAACACAAGACCCAAGTTCTCCAAAATGGGCCATTTAGGAAGTTTTATTGGATAGACCCACCCGACATAGAACCCGGCCCACATTACAAAAAGATGACCTATCCGTAATTTCGGGCGGTCGTTACGAAGTACTCCGATCTCATCTCACTATAAATTCAGCCATTCTACCATCGATGTAACCCTAGTCGCCTCATTTGCACATTTTCTTTGTCTCTCATTCTCCTCTTCACAGCCGTTTTTCTTCTGAAGCTTCGTAAGCTCCTTTCTCCCTTCTATATCTCTTAATGTTTTGATACTATTTTGATTCGTTTCCTTCTGATTTCCTTCATATGTTTGGTTAAATTGTTTGTTTTTGTTAATTATAGTGTATGATGCTTTCGATTTGGATTCTTTTTTCTTTGAGCAATGCTTTTTTGATTTGCAGTGTTTATTGATGCGTATGTTGCTTGATGAACCAAAATTTTCATTCTAGTCTAATTTTTTCATTCATTTGTGTAGCCATTTAGAAATATTGTTCATGAATACAGAATTTTTACATCAATTTATCCTCTGTTTCTTGATTTCATGATAGATGTGATATCTGATGATAAATATTTACTTAGATAATTCATGTGTAATTTTTAGGTAGATAGTCATAGTTAATGATTCGATCTTTTTAAAGGATCCTATTTATTTCGAATTGATGGATACTAATCTGATTTGTAATTGAAGGTGATAGTGATTTTTAATTGTAATTAAATTGATTATAAGATCTTCTGTATTTGTCTCTTTGATAGTGACCACGTTGATTAGAAGATCTGTTATACTTCTCACTTCAATTGACTCGTGCTTAATAAATCACAAATTAATATTCAGAATTGCTCATCTGGCAGAGTCGAGAATAAGAAGTCTTTTGAGTCACCAGTTCAAATCTGGTTCTTGACATTTTATAAATTTACTTTTATCATCTTCACTGTGGTGTCTGCAATAATACTCGTTTTATGTTGAATTGTGATTATCAAGATAAAATTCATGACGTGATAATTTCTGTTTGACTGGCTAATCATCGTGGAATAGCATTTTTGAAATTCATTATGTGCTGAACCCATCTCTGAATTTTTGCAGATTCCTTTGTTTGAGATTTCAGTATGGGTAAGGAAAAGATTCATATCAGTTTGGTGGTCATTGGCCACGTCGATTCTGGAAAGTCCACCACCACTGGTCACTTGATCTACAAGCTTGGAGGTATTGACAAGCGTGTGATCGAGAGATTCGAGAAGGAAGCTGCTGAGATGAACAAGAGGTCTTTCAAATACGCCTGGGTGCTTGACAAGCTCAAGGCTGAGCGTGAGCGTGGTATTACCATTGATATTGCCTTGTGGAAATTTGAGACCAACAAGTACTACTGCACAGTTATTGATGCCCCTGGTCACCGTGACTTTATCAAGAACATGATTACTGGTACCTCCCAGGCTGACTGTGCTATCCTCATTATTGACTCCACCACTGGAGGTTTTGAGGCTGGTATCTCCAAGGATGGTCAGACCCGTGAGCACGCTTTGCTTGCTTTCACTCTTGGAGTGAAGCAAATGATTTGCTGCTGTAACAAGGTATAATTTAACAAGTCCTTTCATTTGATGCACTTGCAATTTCTCCAGTTTCTAAGAAAGCTTTTTTTTTAATGCTTGTATAGTTCTGACACATTTTTTTCTTGTGTTAGATGGATGCTACCACACCTAAGTACTCCAAGGCTAGGTACGATGAAATCGTCAAGGAAGTCTCTTCATACTTGAAGAAGGTCGGTTACAACCCTGACAAAATCCCATTTGTTCCCATCTCTGGGTTTGAGGGTGACAACATGATTGAGAGGTCCACCAACCTTGACTGGTACAAGGGACCAACTCTCCTTGAGGCTCTTGACATGATCAATGAGCCAAAGAGGCCATCAGACAAGCCCCTCCGTCTCCCACTTCAGGATGTGTACAAGATTGGAGGTATTGGAACTGTGCCCGTGGGACGTGTCGAGACTGGTGTCTTGAAGCCTGGTATGGTTGTCACCTTCGGTCCTACTGGTTTGACCACTGAAGTTAAGTCCGTTGAGATGCACCACGAGTCTCTTCCCGAGGCTCTCCCTGGTGACAATGTTGGTTTCAACGTAAAGAATGTTGCTGTCAAGGATCTCAAGCGTGGTTATGTCGCTTCTGACTCCAAGAACGACCCGGCCAAGGAAGCTGCTAACTTCACCGCTCAGGTCATCATCATGAACCACCCTGGACAGATCGGAAACGGTTATGCTCCAGTCCTCGACTGCCACACCTCCCACATTGCTGTTAAGTTTGCCGAGCTTGTTACCAAGATCGACAGGCGTTCTGGTAAGGAACTCGAGAAGGAGCCCAAGTTCTTGAAGAACGGAGATGCTGGTTTCGTTAAGATGATTCCCACCAAGCCTATGGTGGTGGAGACTTTCTCAGAGTACCCACCTCTTGGTCGTTTTGCTGTGAGGGACATGAGGCAGACTGTTGCTGTCGGTGTCATCAAGAACGTGGAGAAGAAAGACCCAACCGGTGCCAAGGTTACCAAGGCTGCCCAGAAGAAGAAATGAACTGCTTTTGCTACATTAAGTTCATATGAACAATTTAAGTATGAGTACTCAAAATATTTGATTTCGATTCGTAGTGTCATTTTGTTGGTAGGTCTTTGTTGTGCATGTCAGAATCCCTTAACTTCACCCACATCAGGTACCTATTCTCAGAATTGGGTGCTTGATCGACGGTGGTTGGGTCTTGATGTGCAATGGTCATTTTTGGTGTCTTGTATTTCTGTTTCGGCGTTTTAGATACTTGGGACGAGTTTTATTTTTATATATTCATGTTGAGATATTACTGCGGTTATTAATGTACTATTTTTATGTTCCATTCTTCTCTCCCCTGATTTTGTGATTTTCACATTAGTTAGATTGGAAGTCAGGAATTAGCAAAACATGCATATTTTCACTTCTTTGAGGGGGTTTCTTCAGACCTTACACGACTAACTTTGTTAATGTTGTGTTGCTTGTAAAGTTTGGATGTGGTTCTTATTATTGTAAAGATGGAATGGTGCTCTTCTTTCAGTTAATCTCGATTGTGTATCGTTAGAATTTTGCATCCTCTTCCTGGTATTTGCGACTCTTATACTCTTTCATATCTAGGTCATATTGACTGTATTTCTCTAGTCTTTATGTGTCACTTCAGACTCTGGTTTTTGTAGAAATTAATATCAGAATAAGTAAAGATAAATTTAAGGTTTAAATTAATTTGTTTCTCATTCTTCTTAATCAAGGGAGGAAAAAGCTTCCTATAAATACAAAAGATAAAGCTTACATTTACAAATAATATAAATATCCTAACTTCCCTAAACATTAAAATAATAAAATATTACTAGAATCAAAAATAATATAAATATCCTAACTTCCCTAAACATTAGAATAATAAAATATTACTAGAATCAAAAATATCCTACTAAAATATAAATATATTCTGCCATATAATTATTATTCTGCCATATTATTATTTCCTACACTCTCCCTCAAGTTTGGTCTCGGGATAACCGAAACCAAACTTGTCAAAGCAACTCTCGTTTAATAGATCGAACTCTCCCTGAGAATCAGTCCAGCATCATCCAAGTAGTATAATCTACCGCATTCAGTACCACGACAAATGATCTTCTGGGTCTGGGCATCCTGTACGACACAACCATGAGCGGTCATGAGAACAGTACAATTTAATTCCTTGTTGAGCTGACTGATTGACAAAAGTTTATATGACAAATTTGGAACCAAAAAACCATTGTTTAATTTAAGAGACGGGGAAATAGCAATATGGCCTTCACCATCAACATGAACACAATCACCAGTTGAGAGTTGAAGTTCAGTATGGATAGTGGGATTATGGGATAAAAGATCACGAGGGTCAAAAGTCATAGACTTAGTTGCCCCGCAATCAAATATCCAAGGATGAGAATAATTTGGAATACGTGAATTGGGTTTATTAATTTCGGTGATTAGGCTTAAGTGGGTTGGAAGATTTGGAGTTTTTTTTAATTGATGATTTTCAATTTCCTTTGCTCTTATTTTCGGATCTGGATGTATGTTAAATTGGACCAATTTTAACATTATGAAAACTCATGTTCCCTTTATTTTGGATATGTTCTTTAAAGTTGCAAGTTTCTGGTTTAAATTGTTGTTGATTTTTGGATATGGATTTGGTACTCTGTGATTCGGGTTTTTTAAATTTGTTTTCCTCTATCTGTGCTAGTTTGGATTGGGTTTTATGGGAGTGGGTTTGTGAATCTTTTATTTTGGATATGTTCTTTAAAGTGGGTTTGTTTTCCTTTATTTTGGATATGCTCTGATACCATGTAGAAAATCATAATGCGGAATTCGGTTTGGGTTTAATCTGGTGAATACTTGTTTTGTATTGAATTGGTTTTTGTTTGGATCGATTTTGTCCGATTATGATCAATGATAAAACACCGATAGAGTTTTTCCGTCCAGGAAAACCTTACGGCTCTGATACCATGTAGAAATTAATATCAGAATAAGTAAATATAAATTTAAGGTTTAAATTAATTTGTTTCTCATTCTTAATCAAGGGAGGAAAAAGCCCCCTATAAATACAAAAGATAAAGCTTACATTTACGGTAACAAAATAATATAAATATCCTAACTTCCCTAAACATTAGAATAATAAAATATTACTAGAATCAAAAATAATATAAATATTCTAACTTCCCTAAACATTAGAATAATAAAATATTACTAGAATTAAAAATATCCTACTAAAATATAAATATAATATTCTGCCATATAATTATTATTCTGCCATATTATTATTTCCTATAGTTTTGAGTGGAATATTGGGTATGATGATGAAACCCTTTCATTTCTATGAGGTCAAGGTGTGTTCATCCTTGGAAGCATTTGCTTTTCTTCTAAGTCTAATGGTTGTTTGAATGAAAGTAGTCCTTATATGAAACTATATTAAAATAACTTATAATTTATTTGTACTTTTTTATTTATGTGGAGTTTTAATGAGTGCTACACTAAGTTGTTACACCATGTTTTGCATTGAAAATTCTTCCAAATAGAAAATATCACATATCATGATTAAGACTAGCAACACATAAATCACACTTCTACAAATTAGAACTAGATGACAATTGAAGTTTTAGATTTTGCAGAACAACACATTGGTCAATGTAGATGGTAGTGTAAAATTGTCACCCACATATCCAAGCTTTATAACACATTGACATGAGCATGAACTAGTGATCCTGGTTAATGGGGCGGGTTGGCCCATTGGGCTACAACCTGACTATATTTAGCGAGTAATTCCACAATCACAGTTTGTAATCTGCTAGAAGAAATATTGATTCATCAACGTTTGAGTAAGCTATGAGCTAAGCTTTGTGAAGGAATTAACTTTTTGATGTGCCAAAGATCAATGATTATAATGCTTAATTGTATCGGAAAAAAAAAATGAAATTAAGCCCTAATTCTTGAATCAAGCAATGAATGCACTATCAACAATCACAATAATCAACACCGAGCGATTTAAATTAAAGTGATTCATTCAATATAGGATACATCCACTGTATAAGCCTAGATGTTTTTGTTATGAACAAGAGCTTCAAAAAGCTATAATGGCTTACAATGGTGTTTGTAGTGATTGGAAAGAAGGAAAATTAGGGTATGATCAGAGATAAGGGAAATTGTGACACTCAATCGTGCACTTTATAGCCGTAATGAAATTTTTTTCCATGAATTTGCAAATCCTATTGGAAATTTCGAATCTTTGCACAAAAACTTTGTCATAATTTATATTTTGATTTAAATTTATTAGATAATTATTCACATGAAATCCCACTTCAAAAATATTATGTAGTGATTGACTATCGTATAAGCTTGATGGGATATTCCTCCTATAATCGATTGGTTTTAAGATGTGGAATTGGTCTAGTTTCCATGCACCTCTCTTCTTGTGCAAATCTTATTGTACAACTCTCTTTCTATTCAGACCGTGGAAAAAGAAGGCTAGATGAAAATGGAATTCAAAACTTAATAAGTGATACGCACTCTTCAACAGACACAAGACTCGATTTTTTATACTACACAAAATTTTATGCTAATTGAACAAAAAATTACATCAATTAATGCTATTCTACAATTAAAAAGTAATTGTTAAGACAATCTTCCCAACTCTACTATCATCCATCATTCCAATAGTGACCGAAAAACTCAATGCAAAATCAAGTTTAAGTAGAAAAATACAATAGGGTACATAAGAAAAAATAATATGCAACCAAGGATTTGAGAAAAGAAATAAATATAAAATCTAAATAACAACAATGTCAGAGAGTTAATTTGACTGAATTGTTTAAGATATTTAAATTTAAGATATTTAAATAAATCATAAGAAATTTAGTAAAGAATATATACAAGTCATAGGAGAAAAAGAAAAGCACCTGAAAAATAATTCTTTTGTTTTATTGGTTGCACCCAAATATTTTTTTATGCAGCCCAAGGCGTTTATCGGGTTACTTATATTTGAATTTATACTCAATTAAAAATTATTAAAATTTGATATTATAAAAATATCCAATAAGACGAATAAAAAAGATTCCACGTTATATTTTCTTTCTCGTATTGAAGTCTCTACAAGTAGTAAGTGTTACAATTTTTAAAAGATTATTAATAAATGGAAAATAATATAAAACTACCTAATCTATAACCCAATTTAAAAAATTACCTTATATAAGAATTTTTGCAAAAAACTACCTTATACTCCATCTGTTCTTTTAAGTTTGTCCACATAACTATAACGAGCAGTTTCATAAGTTTGTCCTATTTAGAATATTTTCCTATTTTGGAAAGTTTTTATCTTCCATATACTCTCTCTATCCCTTATTTAACCCTTATTTCTCTCTAATAATACTAATACAATTATTAATTCACACCATTATTTTAATCAGGGCCGTCTCGTTCATTTTTAGGTCCCAGAGCAAAAGATAAAAATGGGCCCCTAAAAACTTAAGGCATAACGCATGATATAATACATCTTTTGTTTTTTATTGTTAATATTTAATTTACTTTACAAAAAAAACACTAAAAACTCATATTACTTAGTAAAAAAATGTAAGTTATATATAAATTTGATTCAAATTAATATCACTTATATACATAAAAATAAGTTTTTTGGGCCCTAAAAACACGGGGCCCTGGGCGGTTGACCGCTTTGCACTTGCCATTCGACGGCCCTGATTTTAATAAAATAATACCCACTATCTACAAAGAATTCTCCTTTCTTAATAAAATAATACCCACTATCTACAAAGAATTCTCCTTTCTTAATAAAATAATACCCACTATCTACAAAGATTCCACCTTTCTTAATTTGTGTGAAATCTTCAAATAGGACAATCAAAAAAGAACGGAGGGAGTATAATACAAGACTTTGCAAAAGACTACCTTTCAAGCAATTTCGTCAGTTGACTGTTAAACTTAACCATTGACCTTCACGCCCCTTGCACGTGCACTTTTAATACCACTAGAGACTTCAATACGAGAAAGAAATAATAACTTTTAAAAGTTGTTACTCGATTTTAATAGAATGAGAGGTTGGTTTTAAAAGGGCACGTGCAAGGGGCGTGCAGGTCAATAGTTAAGTTTAACAGTCAACTGACGAAATTACTTGAATTGGTAGTCTTTTGTAAAGTTTTGTATTATATAAGGTAGTTTTCTGCAAATTTTTTTTATTTGAGGTAGTTTTTTAAAAATTGAGGTATTAGATTAGGTAGTTTTATATAAATTTGCATTAATAAATACTCCCTCCTATTCTCCTTAAGTATCCCATTTGCTTTTTGGACATTGTTCATCTCTTACTTTTAATTTGCATTTTATTATTAATCCATAAGTTAAAATATAGTTAAGTAAGATCTTATTTGATTCGTCTCAATATAAGGATTATTTATATCAATTTTCCATAATTTTTAATTATACACAATTAGAGATATTAAGAATTAAATAAGTACATTAGATAGAGTGCATACAGCAAATAGTGCACTTATAGTGAATTTGTGGTGAATAAGAGGGAGTAACATATTTCAGTAATAAATGGGCATTTGGTCTAGTGGTATGATTCTCGCTTAGGGTGCGAGAGGTCCCGAGTTCAATTCTCGGAATGCCCCTTTTTTGTTCTTATTTTAACAACATTAATTTTTATGCAGTGGCTTGTTCCTTCTTCACGCTTGACAACTTTTTCCTATTTCCGAAGAAATTTAATGAGCTACGCTGCTAGCTCATTAAATTTTTTCCTTTTTTTGACAAATTTTAAAAGACTTTTTCTTTTTTTTTTTTTTTTGAAAGATTTAAAAGACTTTTTCTAGGCAAGCTTATATTAAAAGAATATTTAAAAGAGAAATAAAAGTTTAAATTATAAAAATAAAATAAAGTAGAGGTAGAATTAAAAATGAAGATTAATATAATAGTATGAGAAAGATTAATTATAAGGAAGGTCACCTTAAAACAAATTGTCCTAAACTTCTTATAAAAAGTCTTGTATAAATTTATCCAATTTATAAACATCGCCACCCTTTTCATTTTATCATCACCCCTTTTTTTAATAAAATTTCTAAAATGCCCTTAATCCAATTTTAATTATAAAATCAACCATTATTATTTCTAAACTAAATTTCTTAATAATAATTACATTAAAATATAAATATAAATTTTATTAAAGAAAATAATTTTTAAAATCGAAAAATAAACCTGATCACACGTTTTGTGTTGAAATTTGATACTTAATCACTCCTTTGGCCGAAACTTTTGATATGAAAATCACATTACTACAATATTTGTAGCATTAGAACCTAGACTTCAAAATCTTCCAATGATATATTATATGCCCAATTCCGATAACCGAGTGAGAAATGACGATCGTTTGAAGTTTATTTGTGCTGAAATTTGATACATGTTCATTCTTTTGGTCATAAATTTTTATAGAAAAATCGTATTAGTGCGAGGTTTGTGACATTGAAAACTAAACTTCAAGAGCTTTCCAACGACATATTAATTATTATATACCCAATTCTGACAATCGAGCGAGAAATGACTTTTTTTTTAAGTTTACAGTAATTTCTAATGACCAGACCATGGTTGAATTGAATCTCACAAAATATGCGATTGAACCATGGTTGAATCGCACATTTTGTGCGATTCAACCATGGTCCGATCGCACATTTTGTGTGATTCAACCATGGTTTGATCGCACATTTTGTGTGATTTAACCATGGCCTGATCGCGCGCGACTAATGTTAGAAATTACTTTAAACTTTAAGCGGTCGTCATTTCTCGCACAATTTTAACCATTGACCACACTTTTTATCTTTGACATTTTTTTTGGTTTAATTCTTTTTTTTTTGTTTTTAATTTCTTTTCCCTCATCATCATCTTTCTCCGGCAGAGTATTTTTCTTTCTTCATTAAAACCCATCATCTTCTTTCCTAGAAAATCAAATATTATAAATTCATCAAATCTAATAAAAACATGAATCTCCATTGTTATTTCCTCCATTAATAGTAGAAGTTTTTTCTGCTACAATGAAAGCCTCAAACATGAAAACCCAAATTACTCCCTTTCGCAAGAAATCCTAAATGCCCAATTGAAAGACTAGTAATTTTAACTGTCTCTAGAAATTTTGTAAATGTTAATTTGAAGTTTTCTGTAAATTTTTGCCCAATTTGATCTTATACCCACTGAAAGGGGAGGTATTCACCTCCTTTAAAGATCACAAAATAAGGTTTAAGTTGGGTGTTTGTGTTGTGTCAATAATAAGAATCAAATAAGCAATGTAATAATGAATAGCAAAAATAAAGTAAATAATCAAGACAAGGATTTAAGGTGGTTCACCATTAATTAGGCTACATCCACCATCTAGCCTAGGATTATATTAATATGTGTTTAAGGAGAAATACAAACTTTGAAGGAATTACAATGGAGATAAGTGTGGGTAAGAGAGGAGCTAAAATGGGAGTATTTTACATGAGCAAGAAGGAGTAGCTCTTAATGAGACTTTGGGGCAATTTCTAAGGTCCTAAGACTAGTGTATTTATAGCAAATAATGGGGCTTTAAGTGGAACAAAGTGGACAGCAACTTAAGAGAAGTATACAGCAGGCAATGGGATGTCACAGAGGCTGGCAGCATATAGGCTCGACCCCTGCTCGACCTTATGCTCGACCGAGCCACCACTCGAGCAGGCTGCAGGCAGCATTCTGCTGGCTTGTAGTTCTTGCCTTTCCTTTTCCATGTTATGTCACGGTCTCCAAAGCCCATTACCTTAATTCTAGGACTGAAATTTTCTTATTCTTAACCTTCACATGTCATGATACATTACCCATAAAATCTTTTACTAAAGATTTCCAAATCACAAACATGTGATTGTCCTCTTCTTACCTTTACTAATTTTAATGATTAATTACCTTAATCAAGTCTTGATTACTTGGTGAACATAAGTCACCCATAATCATAACACCCACAATTTATTACAATATGTTGGGGACAGGAGAATAAATCAAGCATCCAAATTTGAGAATTTAATTGGTGTTGATGTTGAGGCTTTAATTGGTGTTGCAATTGTCAATCTATATTTTTCAAGAAAGAATTTGAGAATTTATTGCAAATTAATTGTCAATTTCATTCAAATCAAACTCTCTCAAATGTGACAATCTAGAGAAAGAATTTGAGAATTAATTGCAAATTAATTGTAAAGTTCATCCATAAAATGGAAAGATTAAACCTGTGAGCTTTAGGGAATTGAGTTGCAGCGTCCTTACTAACTGGAGTCGACCACCGCAACGAACCCAAACCATTGACATACAGGGAGAGTGTGGTACCAGGAATTTAGACAAAAAAAAAAAGACTCATCAGTTATTTAGGATTAAAATGGAGCAAAGCTAATTTATCTTGGCTTGAATGTTTTATGCATAAGAAAAATTAAAAGTCACTAAAATGGAGTGTCATTGGAGTTTCAGAGGAGCTTCAATGGTGGATTGAGTTAAATGTTAGAGGAAGAAGGAGAGAAAGATAATTGGGGAAAAAGGAGGAGAGAAAAATGTAATTGAGAAAGAATAATTAAATGAAAAAAGTAAAAAAAATTTTAAAATCACAAAAAAAAGGGATCACCTGGCCTGAATACTGGTCAAAATTGAAACATGGTGGCTGTAATTCGCAAAAAAAACATCAAGCTGTAATTCGCAAAACCATCATACATTAAGGCTGTAATTCACAATTAATTCATCTGTTAATAAGAATATTACTATGCTATGTTGATGTTTACTGTGTTAGTCATTTTTATTAATTCACTTATGCAATTCATTAATTGTTAGTAAACAGTGATTGCCACTACGCTTTATATCCATTATTAATGCACTCATAGTTTATTGTGATTGATAGTGAACGAAATCGATAGTAGCATTCACATCAGATTGTTAATGCACTTTATCAAAGCTTATTATTTGTATCAAATTGCTACTTAATTTTATCAAAGTTTACATCTCTTCTTTTTTATTAACAAATCATAAGGATAATGTTGTTTTCATTTATAGGTAGCCTAAAATATTGCATTTTTATTAAATTGTTATAATTTTTTAGAGAATGTTGTTGAACTTGATAATGGTAAATGGTTATTTTTGCTTTGTTTGACATCTCTTTTTGACTATAGTCATAGTAAAGTCACACAAGTTCGATAGCAACCTCAATCAACTTGCAAATCAAGGGTAGTAGTTTCGACAAACATCTTTACCAATTTCGATTTTTAGACTTGGTTGAAATTTTTTGTTATATGAAGTATTGTTTGATATTAAGCTATTTCTGTAAGACTTGTGGGATTTTTTTGAACTTAATTGAGGCTTATATTTGCTTGACAAAATAACATTATCCGATCCTCTTGTAGGTTTGGAATTACAAAACCAAAAGAAATGCAGGAGTAGTTTAGTACTTTAGTTAACCTCTTTACTAAACATCATTCAAGAGCAAAACATAAGCAATATCAATGCCCTTTATCACAAGCTTTTCTTAGGCAGCATTTAATGAAAAGCTCTTTACTCTTTAAAAAACATAAATTCTTGCAGAACATTGCAATACCAAAAATAAATATTAAGTCGAAAAGGTAGGGATACATCATTCATACGAACAACTCCAGAGCAAAATCATGCCACCGTCGATCAAGCACCCAATTCTCCGAATAGGTGCCAGATGACACTGACGAAAGGAGTTTGCGACGAAGAGAAAGCAATTCTAAACAAAACACACAAACTAAAAACAGAACACAAGTCTGTATAAAACTCATGAATCAAAAGTTTGTATCCCTTGATTGAAACAATAGCTTCTCACTTCTTCTTCTGGGCAGCCTTGGTTACCTTGGCACCGGTTGGGTCTTTCTTCTCAACATTCTTGATGACACCGACAGCAACAGTCTGCCTCATGTCCCTCACAGCAAAACGACCAAGAGGTGGGTACTCTGAGAAAGTCTCCACCACCATAGGCTTGGTGGGAATCATCTTAACGAAACCAGCATCTCCGTTCTTCAAGAACTTGGGCTCCTTCTCGAGTTCCTTACCAGAACGCCTGTCGATCTTGGTAACAAGCTCGGCAAACTTAACAGCAATGTGGGAGGTGTGGCAGTCGAGGACTGGAGCATAACCGTTTCCGATCTGTCCAGGGTGGTTCATGATGATGACCTGAGCGGTGAAGTTAGCAGCTTCCTTGGCAGGGTCGTTCTTGGAGTCAGAAGCGACGTAACCACGCTTGAGATCCTTGACAGCAACATTCTTTACGTTGAAACCAACATTGTCACCAGGGAGAGCCTCGGGAAGAGACTCGTGGTGCATCTCAACGGACTTAACTTCAGTGGTCAAACCAGTAGGACCGAAGGTGACAACCATACCAGGCTTCAAGACACCAGTCTCAACACGTCCCACGGGCACAGTTCCAATACCTCCAATCTTGTACACATCCTGAAGTGGGAGACGGAGGGGCTTGTCTGATGGCCTCTTTGGCTCGTTGATCATGTCAAGAGCCTCAAGGAGAGTTGGTCCCTTGTACCAGTCAAGGTTGGTGGACCTCTCAATCATGTTGTCACCCTCAAACCCAGAGATGGGAACAAATGGGATTTTGTCAGGGTTGTAACCGACCTTCTTCAGGTATGAAGAGACTTCCTTCACAATTTCATCGTACCTAGCCTTGGAGTACTTAGGTGTGGTGGCATCCATCTAATACAAGAAACAAAATGTATCAGAACTATTCAAGCACAAAGAAAAGCTTTCTCAGCAACAAAATAAATTGTAAGTGCATCAAACGAAAGGACTTGTTAAATTATTATACCTTGTTACAACAGCAAATCATTTGCTTCACTCCAAGAGTGAAAGCAAGCAAAGCGTGCTCACGGGTCTGACCATCCTTGGAGATACCTGCCTCAAAACCTCCAGTGGTGGAGTCAATAATGAGGATAGCACAGTCAGCCTGGGAGGTACCAGTAATCATGTTCTTGATAAAGTCACGGTGACCAGGGGCATCAATAACTGTGCAGTAGTACTTGTTGGTCTCAAATTTCCACAAGGCAATATCAATGGTAATACCACGCTCACGCTCAGCCTTGAGCTTGTCAAGCACCCAGGCGTATTTGAAAGACCTCTTGTTCATCTCAGCAGCTTCCTTCTCGAATCTCTCGATCACACGCTTGTCAATACCTCCAAGCTTGTAGATCAAGTGACCAGTGGTGGTGGACTTTCCAGAATCGACGTGGCCAATGACCACCAAACTGATATGAATCTTTTCCTTACCCATTATAACAATTAGAGGTAAAACTGCAAATAGAAAGAAATTTATCATCATATTCATCTTGAACGATTATAAGCAAACAATTCATCTAAAACAAGTACATATTCAACAGAAACAACATATCACAATTGGAAGAAATTATAAAAATTTCAGACCTGTGAATCATATCAATCTTGAAAAATAATCATATATCATATAGTAATAATCAGTCAGGAACCAGATTTGAACTGGCGGCTTGAGGAATTAAGATCCTCTGCTCTACCACTTGAGCTATCCCGACCACTATTTATATTCATATTATGATCCTTTGGTTCCCTCACCATGAGAGATATGTACCAAATTAAATCATACTTCATAAAAATCACATAATTGCATACTCTTTCAATTGAATCACAGATCTTACAGTAAAACAAATCACAAGTTCTATAACAATTCGTTAAGATTTTATAAGCGAGATCTATTTTTTTAAAAGAGGGAGACCTCTGAAACACAAACGCCATCTATAACAAACAGAAAAACTTTTCATTCAATCACAGTACAAACAAATACCAAGATCTATAACAATTCATGAAAGTTCTAATAACGAGATAAATTTATATAATATTTTTAAAAAGGCAGAGTTCAAAAACACAAACGACATCTACAAATAAGAAAAATAAAATCAAATTCTTCAAAAGGCCAACATTCAGAGAAAAGTAGAGCTTTTTACATAAATCCAAACAAAATTCTTTAGATCTACAACTGGTATTGGGAAAAAAAAGTCGAGTTCATGTAACAATCTAAGTGAAAAATTATCATAAACATCTATCATGAAATCAAGAAACAGAAGAGAAATCGATGTATAAAATTCTGTATACATGAATAAAATTTATAAATGGCTACACAAATAAATGAAAAAATTAGAGTTGAATGAAAAAGATTGATTCATCAAGCAACATACGCATCAAAAAAACATTGCAAATCAAAAAAGCATTGCTCAAAGAAAAAAAAATCCAAATCGAAAGCAATAATCACCATTCACTATAATAATAATAAAAAAAAAAAGCAACAATTTAACCAAACATATGAAGGAAATCAGAAGAAAACGAATCAAAATAGTATCAAAACATTAAGAGATATAGAAGGAAGAAAGGAGCTTACAAAGCTTCTGAAGAAAAACGGCTGTGGAGAGGAGAATATGAGAGAACGAAAATGTGCAACTGAGGCGAATAGGGTTACAATGATGGTAGAATGGCTGAATTTATAGTGAAATGAGATACTTCATAACGAATTAGGTCATCTTTTGTAATGTGGCCCGGGTTCTATGCCGGGTGGGTCTATCCAATAAAACTACCTAAATGGCCCATTTTGGAGAACTTGGTTCTTGACTCTTGATGTGCAATGGTCATTTTTGGTGTCGATATCAATACTGCTGACATCATCACTATTTAAAATTGCTTATGTGTTACAACCTTAATAAAAATTTTCCCGCAACACTTAATGATGATTTCATCGCTTTTATGACTATTTTTTTATCTTTGACTTTATTACTCATATAATGTAATATATTAGAAAATCATATATATTACTACTATTTATTTATTTTTTCAATTATTTGTAAAATCTTTATTATTCTATTTATTAAGTTGGGGCTATCATTAACCTTTTGGTTGATGGTAAGCCCCTAATTTCTCTGTTTTAAGCTTTTTAAATATGTTTAGAATAATTTTGTGTCCTCTCCCTATAGGAGGGTTGTTCTACCCATTTATTGGGTTTGTTCTACCCATATATTGGGTTTTAGTCTCTCTCATCGTGAGAGTTTGGAGTTATGTATTTTGGTCTCTTGTTGATTTATTGGTAGAGCTTAATGCGATAATACAACAGATGCAAAAATTGCAATTACTATCAACTACATCAATTTCAATTTTATCTCAAGACTACAACAGATCGAAAGACCCCCTCGTAGAAGGCTGTATCAAACAGCGATGTGGAAGAGGATGTTCAGAATTGTCAGATCTGATACACAACGATCGTAGTTTTGTTAATTTAGAATTAATTTTGGTTAAAGTTGTTATGTATTTGCTAATTTTTAACTCTGATGTAGATGTCGTATGACTCTTTATTAATGAATCAGGTATTATTCAAAAAAAAGGGTAATATTTAGTATATTGGATATTTGGAGATGGTTAATACGTAATATACTTTTATTCGGATTATTTATTATTTATACAATTGGTTACTTAAATGCAAATGTTTAATTCTAATATGATTCAGATTGTGATTATTTTTATATAAGTCAATTATATTATTCATGTTAAAAATTAATTTTTTTTCGTTTGAACTTTTGTAAAATAATTTAAAATATTTTTGTGTTAAATTTGATTTTTCAAAATGTTTTGTTAATAGTTAATACTTTATATATAAAACTGTGCATCGCATGGGCACTATCGAGTTCAATAACTAATCCACTATTTTTAAATGTATAGGCAATAACCCTAAATCAACTATGAATTATCAATTATAGAATTAAATTATTAATCAACTAAAAGTCTAAAACTCTAATAAATTCCAAAAAATTTAAAATGAAACCCAAAATTATAAATTTAATACCAATTAAACTAAAAAAACCCTAAATTGATTAACCCTAGAATGAATCATAATTCATGAATAAACAAAGTCAACCAAGAAACAATGTTTAACAATTAACATTGACAAAAATAAAATTTAACACCCATTAAACAAAAAATCCTAAACTGATTAACCTCTAAAATGAATCATTCATTTATGAAGTGAAGAAACAATGTATAACAAATTTACATTAACAACAATAAATAATCTAAGATAAATTTAAAATTTAAATTCAAACTTCTAGGGAATATTAAATAATGAAAGAAACTTCACACGGCTCACGAGTAGAGTAGAGTAGGCACCTCACGAGTGGGAATTGGGAAGAGAAGGCTTTTCGCTACTGCACACGGCTCTATGGACTGTGGTGGTGTCTGTCGTCTGCCGGCTGGAGTGGTGTGGGGTCAGTTGTCGGCTGGAAGGGGCAAGGGTGAAAGGCTGTTGCATTGTTGTTGTTTGCCCTAGGTGAGGGTAATGTTGTGTGTGTGCAAAAAATTAAGATAGGTTTCTTGAAAAAAAATAAGTTTAAAAATGTTGTTGACAAGGTTTGAACCCAAGTGATTGTTGTCCGTCACTAAAACTTCTATCAACTAAGGCACCTGAATCATCAGGTTATAATTGGAAATGGGCTTCTATATGTAACTAAAATGATGTCAACTGACAGCATGAAACTAGCGTAGATCCACCCATGATGTTTAAGGTCACACTTGTAGGATTAATATGCACGCTTGCGGAGTTGACTTCAGCTTCACACAATTCTATTTGTTGCAGGACTTTGTCTTGATCTTTCTCGAATTGAAGGACTTACCATTCTGAATCTCATTGAGACTATCATCAAAGTTGAAAACCCTTCATATTCTTGAATAAAAAATAAATTAGGCTTAAGGTCATCATTAGCAAAAAAAATATAAAAAAAAATCGAATAATGATAAAGTTTTGAAACTATTTCTCAAGATAAACACTTTTTCGCCCAAGACTTGGGTTTGGAGCTAATCATTGTTAGTAACAGGCAACAGCGAACTAAGACAGGGAGTTTCAAAAAAGGCAAAGAGTTTATTCGTTGTAACAACGAACAAACAGCGAACAACTCCACACCTAAACCCTGCGCGAAATTGCTTATCTTGGGACATAGTTTCAAAACAATTTTAAATTTTAATTTTTTTTTTCGCTTATTCATTTCAAATTTTCACACAAAACCCAAATTCTCCAAAATTGGTCAACTAGGAAGTTTTATTGGATAGACCCACCCGACATAGAACCCAGACCACATTACAAAAGATGACCTAATTTTTTTCAGAAGGTCTTCTGAGAAATCGTCTATGGTATAGACGACACTCTCAACAGCCTAAACCAATAAAAAAAATTCAATTTTCTATTTTTGAAAATTGTAAAATAAGAAAAAATAAAAAAAAAAGTAACTGCTATTCATGTGTGGAAAATTATCAAATTTTTTGTTTTGAGTTATGTGCTAGCCCATTTACACCCGTCTATACTATACTACAACAGTTTATAACAAAACAAGATGACCTAATTCTGTTTTCATTCCGTAATTTCAGACGGTCGTTACGAAGTATCTTATTTCACTATAAATTCAGCCATTCTCCCATCATTGTAACCCTAGTCGCCTCATTTGCTCATTCTGCTCTCAACAGCCGTTTTTTCTTCAGAACCTCTGTAAGCTCCTTTATCCCTTCTATTTTTGTCTTGATGTTTTGATACTATTTTGTTTCGTTTCCTTCTGATTTCCTTCATATGTTAGGTTAAATTGTTGGTTTTTATTGATACTATTTGCAATGTTTATTGATGCGTATGTTGCTTGATGAATCAATTGTTTCATTCAAGTCGAATTTTCATTTATTTGTGTAGCCATGAAGAAATATTGTTCATGTACACAGAATTTTTACATCGATTTATCTTCTGTTTCTTGATTTCATGATAGATGTGATATTTGATGATAGATATTCACTTAGATTGTTCATGTGTAATTTTTTGATTGGTCATAGTTAATGATTCGATCTGTTTACAGTATCCTACTATTTCGAACTGATAGATAGCAATCTGATTTTTAATTGAAGGTGATGGTTATTTGTTAATTGTAATTAAATTGATTTTAAGATCTTCTGTTATACTTGTTACTTCAATTGACTCGTGCTGAATAAATCACAATTTAATAGTACGAATTGCTCATCTGGAAAAGTCGAGATTGAGAATTCTTTGAGTCACAAGTTCAAATCTGGTACCTGCCATTTTTTATTTTCTTTTCTCATCTTATTGTGTTGTCTGAAGTCTATGTTGAATTGTGATTATCTAGATAATATTTTAATTTTGATATTTTTTGTCTCGTCTCATGATAATTTCCGTTTAACTAAGCTAATTATCATGGAATAGCTTTTTTGAAAATCATTTGTTGTATATTTACTATGTTGGATACTTGTGTTGTACGTGAGGTTAGTCACCTATTATGCTTTAAACTTTCATTCTTTATTTTGTGTGCTGAACCCATCTCTGAATGTTTGCAGATTGTTTGAGTTTTCAGTATGGGTAAGGAAAAGATTCATATCAGTTTGGTGGTCATTGGCCACGTCGATTCTGGAAAGTCCACCACCACTGGTCACTTGATCTACAAGCTTGGAGGTATTGACAAGCGTGTGATCGAGAGATTCGAGAAGGAAGCTGCTGAGATGAACAAGAGGTCTTTCAAATACGCCTGGGTGCTTGACAAGCTCAAGGCCGAGCGTGAGCGTGGTATTACCATTGATATTGCCTTGTGGAAATTTGAGACCAACAAGTACTACTGCACAGTTATTGATGCACCTGGTCACCGTGACTTTATCAAGAACATGATTACTGGTACCTCTCAGGCTGACTGTGCTATCCTCATTATTGACTCCACCACTGGAGGTTTTGAGGCTGGTATCTCCAAGGATGGTCAGACCCGTGAGCACGCCTTGCTTGCTTTCACTCTTGGAGTGAAGCAAATGATTTGCTGCTGTAACAAGGTATAATTTAACAAGTCCTTTCATTTGATGCACTTGCAATTTCTCTAGTTTCTAAGATAGCTTTTTTTAATGCTTGTATAGTTCTGATACATTTTTTTTCTTGTATCAGATGGATGCCACCACACCTAAGTACTCCAAGGCTAGGTACGATGAAATCGTGAAGGAAGTCTCTTCATACCTCAAGAAGGTCGGTTACAACCCTGACAAAATCCCATTTGTTCCCATCTCTGGGTTTGAGGGTGACAACATGATTGAGAGGTCCACCAACCTTGACTGGTACAAGGGACCAACTCTCCTTGAGGCTCTTGACATGATCAACGAGCCAAAGAGGCCATCAGACAAGCCCCTCCGTCTCCCACTTCAGGATGTGTACAAGATTGGAGGTATTGGAACTGTGCCCGTGGGACGTGTTGAGACTGGTGTCTTGAAGCCTGGTATGGTTGTCACCTTCGGTCCTACTGGTTTGACCACTGAAGTTAAGTCCGTTGAGATGCACCACGAGTCTCTTCCTGAGGCTCTCCCTGGTGACAATGTTGGTTTCAACGTAAAGAATGTTGCTGTCAAGGATCTCAAGCGTGGTTACGTCGCTTCTGACTCCAAGAACGACCCTGCCAAGGAAGCTGCTAACTTCACCGCTCAGGTCATCATCATGAACCACCCTGGACAGATCGGAAACGGTTATGCTCCAGTCCTCGACTGCCACACCTCCCACATTGCTGTTAAGTTTGCCGAGCTTGTTACCAAGATCGACAGGCGTTCTGGTAAGGAACTCGAGAAGGAGCCCAAGTTCTTGAAGAACGGAGATGCTGGTTTCGTTAAGATGATTCCCACCAAGCCTATGGTGGTGGAGACTTTCTCAGAGTACCCACCTCTCGGTCGTTTTGCCGTGAGGGACATGAGGCAGACCGTTGCTGTCGGTGTCATCAAGAATGTGGAGAAGAAGGATCCAACCGGTGCCAAGGTCACCAAGGCTGCCCAGAAGAAGAAGTAAACAGCTATTGCTTCAATCAAGGGATACAAAATTTTAAATTCTGAGTTTTATACAGACTTGTGTTGTTTTCTTAGTGATTGTGTGTTTTGTTTAGAATTGTTCTCTCGTTGTCGCAAACTCCTTTCGTCAGTGTCATCTGGCCCCTATTCGGAGAACTGGGTGCTTGATCGACGGTGGCATGATTTTGGTCTGGAGTTGTTTGTTTGAATTCTGATGTATCCCAACCTTTCGACTTAATATTTATTTGTGGTATTTCTTATGTTCTGTGAGAATTTATGTTTACTGAAGAGGTTTTAATCAAATGTTGCCTAAGAAATGCTTGTGATAAAGGCCATTGATATTGCTATTGGTAAGCTCTTTAATGGTGTTGCTGAAATCATTTTCTATAGTGTGATGTGGTTTTAAACAGCAAAACGAAGTTTGAGAAATCGGAGTGATTTCTAGTAGATTTGAATTTCGGTGCCTAAAACTTAATTTTTAAAATATTGTTTTTATAATTAAATAGTTTAACTAAACTATAATTTTTTGGTTTGGTAATTTCAAACCTACAAGAGGATCAGAAAATGTTATTTTGTTAAGCATGAGGCAGACCGTTGCTGTCGGTGTCATATATATATATATATATATATATATATATATATATATATATATATATATATATATATATATATATATATATATATATATATTAAACAAGTTAAAAATTCCTACAAGGCTTATAGAATCAGAAAGAGCCAATTATCAAAAAAATACTTTTTCATACAACAAAAATTCTCAATCAAGTCTAAAAGTCAATTAATAAAGATGTTTGTCGAAACTATTATCCTTTATTTGCAAACTAGTTAAGGCTGTCATAGGATTTATGTGACTTTACAATGACTAAAGCCAAAAAGACATGTCAAACCAAGTAAAAATCCGCATTTACCAATTACCATTACCAAATTCATCATACATTCTCTAAAAAATAGGAAAATTTGTTTTTAAACGTATGAACTTTCGATTAATATCTAAAGGCATGAACTTTGGGGGGTGTATTCCCAAAAAGATACAAATGACTTGTAACCGGATGAAACGGTTACTTCTTCATCTTCACCATTTCTTCATCTTCATGGTAATTGCTCAAATTTTCATGGTAAAATCAACCCAAAATGAAAACAAATTTGGAATTTAAAAAAATCTGGAATTTGTACTAATTTTTAGATATTTAAAATGGGTAATTGCTCAAATTTTCATGGTAAAATCAACCCAAAATGAAAACAAATCTGGAATTTAAAAGAATCTGGAATTTGTACTAATTTTTAGAGATTTAAAATGGGTAATTGCTCAAATTTTCATGGTAAAATCAACCCAAAATGAAAACAAATCTGGAATTTTAAAAAATCTGGAATTTGTACTAATTTTTAGAGATTTAAAATGGGTAATTGCTCAAATTTGTACTAATCTCGAATAGAGATATGTTTTTTATAAGATCCAGCAACCATCCCACTAAAATCAACCCAAAATGAAAACAAATCTGAAATTTAAAAAAATCTGGAATTTGTATTAATTTTTAGAGATTTGAAATTATCATTTACCATTTGAGAAGAAGCCATTGAAGAACATTGATGCCTCTTGAAGAAGAATGTTGTGTGAGTTAGAGCTTCTCAAGCTTGAAGAAAAAGAAGCCATTGAAGAACAGCAGCTTGCCTTCAACATTTGAGAGGGTAACCGGTTACAAAGGGTTAAAAAGGGTTAAAAAAACCGGCTGTATCTTTTTGGGAATACACCCCCCAAAGTTCATGCCTTTAGATATTAATCGAAAGTTCGAACGTTTAGAAGAAAATGGGGCAAAGTTCATATGTTTAAAAACAAATTTTCCTAAAAAATATAACGGTTTAACAAATATGCAATGTGCAAGGCTACCTCTAAACAAAGATAGCATTATCCTTGGGATTTGTTGTCAATAAAAAAAAGGGATCTAAACTTTGATAAAAAAAAAAAAAGGTAGCAATTTTTTTTTTGAAACAAAAAAAAAAAAAAGGTAGCAATTTGATGTGAATAATAAGTTTTGATTAAGTGCAGTAGCAAATTTCTTCAAAAAAAAAAAAAAAAAAAGTGCAGTAGCAATTTGATGTCAACGCTATCATTCTTTTTGTTAACTATCAATAAATTAACTATAAATGCATTAATAATGGATAATAAAGTGTAGTAGCAATTACTTACCGACAATTGATGAATTACATAACAAAGTTAATTGATAAACTTCACTAACAAAGTAAACATCAACATAGCATAGTAATATTCTTATTGACAGATTAACTAACAAAGTAAACATCAATGTAGCATTTTTTACTAATCTTATTGACATAACATAGTAATATCAATCGTTTACCGTAGAGCCGATTAACAAATTTGTGATTATATAAGTCACTCAAAAATATTTTTATTCATAAAGATCCAAAAATATAAGACAATAAATACAAGATAAATAACATCATGACTACAATTTATTAAGGTTGCGTTTGGAAACAAGCATTTCATTTTGAATTGTAGATTTTAATTATGAATTCATTAAATAAAAATTTGAGAATGACAAGCTTAGGAAAGTCGTTATCAAATCCTTATGTTTAACTATTTTTTAAAATATTTATGGATATTACCAAAATCCAAATTTGAAATTTTTTTTTTGTCAAACACTAAATTTGAGTCAAATCTATATTTTAAAATGAAATCAACATTACCAAACATAGCATAAGTTAATTGTTAGGTTACACTTTCCAAACACTATATTTTAGCTTAGTAAAAATCCTTCCCTATGATAACATTATTTTGGGAATTAAGTTTCAAGAAACACCGTAATTAAAATGTTTTATTTCCCAACACCCATTAGGCTAATTCATTGGAGAAAACGATGAATTTATTTATATTATTATTGCGTGAATTATTTTTAAAAGTAATTAGTAAGTATAATTATTAGGAAATGCTTGCTATGGTTCACATTAAAATATTATTAAATAACTTTATACAAAACTTTTATTAGAAGTTTAGGACAATTAGAACAAACTAGTATAGAAACTCGTACATGCACACTATTATTAGTGTAAAAGTATATATAATATAAATTTTAAATAAAGATACAATTATATGTTATCAACATACAATCATAATACTTTTTATAAAATGGATAAGAATTTTAGAATATATAGTACTTCAAATGAAAAAATCTCTGTGATATATTACTCATATATTATTTCACATGACACATATATAAAATGTTGTATGATGTTAACTTAGGTAAGAATTATTTCATATGACAATTCACTATGAGAATGCCATGTGGAATTTTAAATTCTTTTTATTAGATTGCATGATATGATATGATGTTTAAGCCATCTTGATCCTTCTTAGAGTATTAGCAAGACGCAATCTAAACGAGATGAAAATTATGCAAATATTATTACGCAAATTCTTGTATGAGAAGATATTTTCTTCTTCTTACCCTATAAAAGGTTGGTAACTTTCGGTATAATTAACCTTTCTCATATTATTATACTCCCTTCGTTTTCTAATGTTTTTCCCATTTGGAATATTCCACCTTAAAAGAAATTTAATTACTTTGTTTGACACATATATAAAGGTAAAATATATCCATGTGAGATCTCGTTAGATTCGTCTTAATGTATACTTTTTTATCATGTATTTTTTATAATTTTTTATTATGTGTATTTAGAGATTTTGACGTTTAAAATTTACATTCAAAACTGTGCAAAAAGTAAATGAGAAAATAAAAAAGAAACAGAGGGAGTATTGATATTCTTCACTTTTAATTCTATCTGTATTTATTTATATAATTTAACTTTCGAGTTGTCAACTGAGAGACCGAATATTTAAGAGACGTCTCTCAAGCCCAATTCACTAAAGTTTAATTAAACTCATCATCATCATCATCATACCCAGTGTATCCCGCCCATAGGAAACTATGACCATGATTAAAGTTTCATTAAACTTAAAAATGATAATGAGTTCACCAAATTAGAGATGGTCTCTCAATAAGAATTTGTGTTTAACTTTTATTTCTCTTTTAAATATTCATCTAGAAGCATGCCAAGATAAAGAGTTTTTTGAAATTTGTAAAAAGAACAAAAAAAAAAACTTGAAGGCTCATTAAATTTCTCAGGAATTTGGAAGAAGTTCCTATCAGTAGTTCAGTACCCACTGCATAAAATTAATGTTCTTAAAATAAGAACAAAAAGGGGCATTCCGAGAATTGAACTCGGGACCTCTCGCACCCTAAGCGAGAATCATACCACTAGACCAAATGCCCATTTTTAATGATTAATGCTATCGATTAATATATTACATTATTTTAATATATTAGATTACATCCATATGTTTTCTAGCTATATCTATCTTATGTGTACGGATAATGCTTGTGTGTGATAAGATGCAGACTTTTGAAGTTTGTCGTAACATCACTCGGTCCCAGCAGTTAAAGAATCTGGATCCTATTTTATTTTCTCTCGAGCCGGGGACTCTTTGGTCGTGTTCTCCTTCATAGGTATGAGTTGCCGTCGTCCTTCCCTTCCCATACCCTGACCATAGTTTTCTATCGGCGGGATATAATGGGTAGGTAGCGGTTACGGAGATGATGATGATGATGCTATCGATTAATAATTTCTCTAATAAAGACTTCCTCTGGCTTTTCAATTGCTCACAAACCAACTTTTACGCTATTCAAATGCGGCTATTATATGAGAAAAAAAATATAATCATGTGCATATTGGACATTGGACAGCGTAAAAAATATTTTGGATGCAAGTAACAAAAGAAGGAAGGAGTTTTTAAGTGCACTTGTTTTTCTCCTTTGACTTGTATATATTTTTTTACTAAATTTCTTATGCTTTATTTAAATACATTGTTGTTTATTAAGATTTGTTGCTTTTTCCAATCCTTGGATGCATATTACTTCCCCCGTTCCAATTTACTTGCAATGTTTGCTTTTTTATGATGTCTAATACATTTATTCAATCTTTAATATCTCTAATTATGTATAATAAATAATTATAAAAATTTAATATTAATAATCTTTGCAATAAGAAGAATCAAACAAGATCTCAATTGATTATATTTTAATCTATAAATTAAAAACTAATCACAAACTAGTGACGAATGAATAGTGCCATTTTTGTTAATATTACAACTAATTTAGAACGGATAAAGTATATTTTTCTTGAATACCCAGTTGAATTTTTCTCTTTAATAACTTGATTTTGCATTGAGTTTTTTGGGTCACTATTGAAATGATGGATGATAGTAGACTAGGGAAGAATGTCTTAACAATTACTTTTTAAATGTATAATAGCATTAATTGATGTAATTTTTTAGTTCAATTAGCATAAATTTTTGGCATCAAATATCATGTTTGACATGGCGCAGATTTTCAACACTTCGGCATGAGTGCACACGCTTGAATATGGCTAAGGACAAAGAGATTAATACAAGTTACAAAAGAGGACAAATAATAGCTTATAATTAGAAGTAATTAAATTGTTCTTGTCTTTGTAAAAATAGGCATGTGAATTTTTAATTAGTCACATGACTATTTGTGTTTTTTAAAAGCCATGTGCTAGGCATGTGCTTCTTTTGTCTTATGCCTATATAAAGGGCCATTTACTCATTGTAATAGGTAGTTTTTGATGATTAATAAAAAAACACTTCTAAGCAATTAGAATTCAAGAGAGGGAGTTTCTCTTTCAAAGGGAAAGTGCAAGAGCATTTCCTATTCTATCTTCTTGTCTTTGTGAGTGAAGCAAAGAAAGATTATATCAAGATCCCATGAAGATTAAGGTGAGTGAAGCCTTAATTGAGAGTGTGGGGATAAGGGCTTCTTGGTGAGTGAAATCAAGTGAGTTTTTATCCAAGATCAACATTGTTTGGTCATATCCTTTTTTTAGTTTTCATATGTTTGAAGGGTCCAATCTTTATTCCGCAAACAACTCCAATTTGGCCTCATCATCGGGTCATATTTGGTGCAATTTTTCTCTTTAATAACTTGATTTTGCATTGAGTTTTTTGGGTCACTATTGAAATGATGGATGATAGTAGACTAGGGAAGAATGTCTTAACAATTACGTTTTAAATGTATAATAGCATTAATTGATGTAATTTTTTAGTTCAATTAGCATAAATTTTTGGCATCAAATATCAAGTTTTAAATTTAATTTTCAGCTAGCCTTCAGCTTGGTTAAAAAGATAGTTGTACAATAAGACTTGCACAAGAAGAAGAGATCAGCATGAAAACTAAACCAAATCCCACATCCTAAAACCAATTGATTATAGGAGGAATATTCCGACAAATTTTTTATGCAAGATTCGAAATTTCCAATTGGGTTTGCCAATTCATGGCAAAAAATATTTCATTATGGCTATAAAAAGTGCACCATTGAGTATCATAAGAATCCATTATGTTATACTTGGTGGAGTAGGAGCAAATGAAATAGCCAATAGGTGAATAAACTGTTGAATATTGTAGTTTATGTTACAAATGTGCAATGATGAGATAGATAATTAGTGTAAGTAATTTGAATGAAAATACAATAATTAAACAAATAAGCAACACCAATATTTTCTCAAGGTTCATATAACTAGATCATATGAACGTATTGTGATAAATTAATAGGTTATAGTTTATCTTCAAAAAACAAAAAAAATACTCCCTCCGTTCTTTTTTGATTGTCCACATTACTATAACGGGTAGTTTCATATGTTTGTCCCATTTCCTAAAATGGAAAGTTTTGATACCCTCTTTTCACCCCTCTCTCTTCTAATATTCCCTTTATAATAATTAATTTATATTTTCTCTCTCATAATACCAATACAATCATTAATACACACCACTATTATAATAAAATATCCCCCATCTCTCTTCTAATATCCCATTTATAATAATTAATTTATATTTTCTCTCTCATAATACCAATACAATCATTAATTCACACCACTATTATAATAAAATAATACCCACAATCAATAAAGATTCCCACTATCTTAATATGTGTGAAATCTTCAAATAGGACACACATATAAGAACGGAGGGAGTAGGTTATAGTTTGATATTAGGACAACTATCATCAAACCAATAGACTAGAGATGTGAAAAAAGCAAGAGTCTAGATGAAGAATGATCGTGGAAAGTCTGAAGAAACCCCCAACATTTAGCCTAAAAGTAGTGAAAAAATATGATTGTTTTGCTCATTGCTGTCTTCTAATCTAACTAGATGTGAAAGCCACAAATAAGGGGAGAGAAGGATGGAAAATAAAAAGAGTACATAAATAATAATGGCAGTAAATATCTCAACATGAATATATAAAGATAAAACTCGTCCCAACTATCTAAAAAGCCGAAACAGAAACATAAGACACCAAAAATGACCATTGCATATCAAAAAAACCCTACCACCGTCGATCAAGCACCCAATTCTGAGAATAGGTTCCTGATGTGGGTGAAGTTAAGGGATTCTGACATGCACAACAAAGACCTACCAACAAAACGACACTATGAACCGAAATCAAATATTTAGAGTACTCATACTTAAATTGTTCATATGAACTTAATGTAGCAAAAGCAGTTCATTTCTTCTTCTGGGCAGCCTTGGTGACCTTGGCACCAGTTGGGTCTTTCTTCTCGACATTCTTGATAACTCCGACAGCAACGGTCTGCCTCATGTCCCTCACAGCAAAACGACCAAGAGGTGGGTACTCTGAGAAAGTCTCCACCACCATGGGCTTGGTGGGAATCATCTTAACGAAACCAGCATCTCCGTTCTTCAAGAACTTGGGCTCCTTCTCGAGTTCCTTACCAGAACGCCTGTCGATCTTGGTAACAAGCTCGGCAAACTTAACAGCAATGTGGGAGGTGTGGCAGTCGAGGACTGGAGCATAACCGTTTCCGATCTGTCCAGGGTGGTTCATGATGATGACCTGAGCGGTGAAGTTAGCAGCTTCCTTGGCAGGGTCGTTCTTGGAGTCAGAAGCGACGTAACCACGCTTGAGATCCTTGACAGCAACATTCTTTACGTTGAAACCAACATTGTCACCAGGGAGAGCCTCGGGAAGAGACTCGTGGTGCATCTCAACGGACTTAACTTCAGTGGTCAAACCAGTAGGACCGAAGGTGACAACCATACCAGGCTTCAAGACACCAGTCTCAACACGTCCCACGGGCACAGTTCCAATACCTCCAATCTTGTACACATCCTGAAGTGGGAGACGGAGGGGCTTGTCTGATGGCCTCTTTGGCTCGTTGATCATGTCAAGAGCCTCAAGGAGAGTTGGTCCCTTGTACCAGTCAAGGTTGGTGGACCTCTCAATCATGTTGTCACCCTCAAACCCAGAGATGGGAACAAATGGGATTTTGTCAGGGTTGTAACCGACCTTCTTCAGGTATGAAGACACTTCCTTCACGATTTCATCGTACCTAGCCTTGGAGTACTTAGGTGTGGTGGCATCCATCTGATACAAGAAACAAAATGTATCAGAACTATTCAAGCACAAAGAAAAGCTTTCTCAGCAACAAAATAAATTGTAAGTGCATCAAACGAAAGGACTTGTTAAATTATTATACCTTGTTACAACAGCAAATCATTTGCTTCACTCCAAGAGTGAAAGCAAGCAAAGCGTGCTCACGGGTCTGACCATCCTTGGAGATACCAGCCTCAAAACCTCCAGTGGTGGAGTCAATAATGAGGATAGCACAGTCGGCCTGAGAAGTACCAGTAATCATGTTCTTGATAAAGTCACGGTGACCAGGGGCATCAATAACTGTGCAGTAGTACTTGTTGGTCTCAAATTTCCACAAGGCAATATCAATGGTAATACCACGCTCACGCTCGGCCTTGAGCTTGTCAAGCACCCAGGCGTATTTGAAAGACCTCTTGTTCATCTCAGCAGCTTCCTTCTCGAATCTCTCGATCACACGCTTGTCAATACCTCCAAGCTTGTAGATCAAGTGACCCGTGGTGGTGGACTTTCCAGAATCGACGTGGCCAATGACCACCAAACTGATATGAATCTTTTCCTTACCCATACTGAAAACTCAAACAATCTGCAAACATTCAGAGATGGGTTCAGCACACAAAATAAAGAATGAAAGTTTAAAGCACAATAGGTGACTAACCTCACATATAACACAAGTATCCAACATAGTATATACAACAAATGAATTTCAAAAAAGCTATTCAACGATAATCAGCTTAGTTAAATGGAAATTCTCATGAGACGAGACAAAAAATATCATAATCAAATATTATCTAGATAATCACAATTGAACATAGACTGCAGACAACACAATAAGATATAAAAGAAAATTAAATGGAGAAACCAGACTTGAACATGTGACTCAAAGAATTCTCAATCTCGACTCTGCCAGATGAGCAATTCTTACTATTAAATTGTGATTTATTAAGCACGAATCAATTGAAGTGACAAGTATAACAGATCTTCTAATCAACTTAGTCAATATCAAAACACAATTACAGAAGATCTTAAAATCAATTTAATTACAATTAACAAATGTTATGAGAGACCAACAAGTACTACTGCACAGTTAATTGAGAGACCAGAATGTTTCTCATTAGACTAGCTCCTAGCTTATTTGATTAGGATTGGTAGGAGTTATGTTATTATTTTAAAATTCTATCACAAAATGTTGTGTGAGTTTCCGAGATGCATTAAATTTACGGGTCATATAGTCATTTTATTTTATGTTTAACAGAGGTGGATCATTTTATTTTATGTTTAACAGAGGTGGATCCAGAAAAAATTCAAATGATGTCGATATCAATCAATAATATTAAAAAAATTATATCATTCATATAGAATTACATAATTGATCCACTATTTCCAAATGTATAGCCAATAACCCTACATCAACTATGAATCATCAATTATAGAATTATATTATTAATCAACTAATAGTCTAAAACGCTAATAAATTCCAAGAAATTTAAAATGAAACCCAAAATTACAAGTTTAATATTAATTAAACTAAAAACCCTAAATTGATTAACCCTAGAATGAACCATCATTCATGAATAATTTTTGTATCGTAACCTTACCCATAATAACAAGTAGAGGTAAAATTGCAAATAGAATGAAACTTTTACATCATATTCTTAAAGAAGGAAATTAAAGCCAAAACTACGTTTAACTTAAACATTTATAAGCAAACAATTCATCTAAAATAAGTACACATTCAACAGAAACGCCATATCACTAATGGAAGAAAGCATAAAATTTCAGATCTGTCAATCATATTAATCAATCTTGATCAATAATCCTATATCATATAATAATAATCAGTCAGGAACCAGATTTGAACTGGCGGCTTGAGGAATTAAGATCCTCTGCTCTACCAATTGAGCTATCCTGACCATTAGTCTTTTTCACATTATGATCCTTTGGTTCCCTCATCATGAGAGATATGTACCAAATTAAATCATACTTTATAAAAATCACATACTCTTTCAACTAAACCACATCACTTTCAGTAAAACAAATCACAAGAATTATAACAATACATAAAAATTTTATAAGCGAAATCTATTTTTTAAAAAAAGGTAGAACTCAGAAACACAAATGACATCTATAAGAAACACACATTCTTTCCATCAAATCACATTACAAACATATAGCAAGATCTATAACAATTCGTGAAAGTTCTAATAACCAGATCTACTTAATTTATTTTTAATATAGGCTGAGCTCAGAAAACACAAAAGACATATACAAATAAGAAAAATCAAATCAAATTCTTCAAAATTTAGAGAAAAGCAAGAGCTCTTACACAAATCCAAACAACATTCTTTAGATCTACTACAGATATCGGGAAAAAAAATTCAATTTTCTGTAAAAAACAAATGAACATTCAAATCCTCTGCTAAAACAAATTAAAATTCATATCTAACCATAATGATTCCTAAAACAGCCAATAAAATAAATCATCAAACAAAAACACGAAAACAAACGAAGATTCATTGATTGAATTCAATCACATAAACAAGGAATCCGTAAGAACAAAATCAACTATATGATAATTTCAATAATTCAACGCATCATAAAGCATCATAGAAGAGAAAGAAAGGCTTACCTGAGAAAAATGCTTTGTAAAAAACCTAGCCGCAGAAGAGAGAGAAAAAAGAAGAGAAATATGAGAGTGCTAGGGTTTGAGAGGGCTTTAGGATGCTTATATAGAGAAGCGACCTAATTTTTGTGGTAGTATGACAAAATAACCTCATAACTATCAAAAAATTACGAAACATTTGACAAAAACTCGAGTTTTACAATGAAGGAGAAAAACGCGCGATGTAAACAAAGAAACGGCGGCGTTTTAGTGGAGAATATACAACACGCGCTAATTGTTAGCGTGGGTGATTTTTGTAAGGTTATAATGGAATGGCGTAAAATGTGATGTTATTGGGGAGCGAAAAAAAGGGGGCATGTTAGGGTTTTGGTTGTGCGCACGACATGGGCGGCGAATACCCTTAGGCTAAGTAATCGCAACTTTTTCCATAATAAAATAAAATAAATTAAAATTAAAATTAAAATAGTAAGGATAAATTAGACCATAATGTATTTTACTTTTATATCAATAACTAGATAATCCTCGTGCGATACACGATTTTTTCATTTCATTATTTTTTATACTCTCTTCGTTTTTTTTATTGTCTACTTTTCTTATTTGCTCAGTTCACTCTAATTGTCCACTTTCTATTTTTGGCAAATATTTTTTACCTAAACGGCTAGTCTCCTGAGAGACCGTCTTTCTGAAAGACGCCTTTCAGGTCCAACCCATCAAAGCTTAATATTTACTTTTACTCTATATTTTCTTTATGAGTCAGTTCAAACAGAGATGGTCTTTCATAAAAACTGTCTCTCACAAGAATTTGTGTTACCTAAATGCCCCCAACTACCCCAATTTATATTACTTCCTCTTTCATATTAGTTGCACCATTTGCTTTTCCACACTTCCCAATGTACGAATTTAATCTTTTACATCTCTAATTATATATATCAAAAAATTGTGAAAACTCAAAAGTAATAAACTTTGAATCGAGATGATTCAAATAAAATCTCATATGACTATATTTTAACTTTTAGAATACCGACAATATTAAAGTCAATTTGCTTGATGAATAGTACCGTAGTCAACTATGTTGCAAGTAAAAAATAACGGAGGAAATATTTAAAATAAATTACCCCACCTACCACATTTTCAATTATTATAATCACTTAAATACCTCAAAATACCACATTTACAATTAATATAATCACTTATAATACCCAGTACCACTTTTCTTGATTTGCGTGCCCACATGAAAGTGGACAATAAGAAGGGGTGAAGGGAGTAATATTTAATAAATAAAGAAAATAAATTGTAAATTATTGATTATTCATTTTCAATAAGTTATTATTAAGGATTTAGACGTGTACTTACGTTTGATTGTGAAACTTTAATTTTAGTACCTTTTGATCTGTTGTTGTCCTAATATTAATAAAATTTATAAGGACCTATTCTCTTGCTACTATATTCGTATAATACTTTATACATCATAGGTACAAATCAACAAATCAGGGTCGGTTTTAAGGGTGGGTAAGAGGAGTCGTCGCCCAGGGCCCCTTGTCAAAAAGCAAAATTAATGATTGTAGAAGGTTTATATAGTTTATAAATTGCAAAGAAAAAGGGCCCCATATCTTATTTCGCCCAGGGCCCCAATATATTAAGGGTCCGCGTGCAACAAACTTCATATCATAGTAACAAAGCACACATGCATCCATCACAAATTCATAGTTTCTTTTTTTTTTTGAATGAAAAGGGTAGACTAACATTAATCAGAAAAAGAGTCAATATACAGCACATCCTCTAACCAACTCGGGAACACATTTTCCCAAACCTCATTACTAATGCCACACACGGCCCATTTGGCCAAACGATGGGCGACGCCATTACACTTGCGATAACAAAAATCAAACGATAAAGAAGAAAAATCGCCCCGAAAAGCTAGACAATTTTCTACAATGGTTTGAATATGGAAAGTCCTAGTCCGGATGCCTTGGAGCGCCTCAATGAACAATTTGCAATCTCCTTCAATAATGATGTTGTGTCACCCATCGGCCTTCGCAATGTCTAAAGCCCATAACACGCCTTGGCTTCGACCATCTCCACTGAGCCTTCATGCCATAATGTTTTAGAACCGGCAAGAACAACGGATCCCTCGCTATCTCTAGCAACCAAGCCAATGCCTTGCTTTTCATCCGAAGCCGAGAACGCACCATCCACATTTATTTTAATAAACTTGGCTTGGGGTCTTTTCCAATGATGAGTCCGATTTTGGGCTTCCTTACTAGCCCGATCAATCGCCATTGCCTTTTGGTAATCATGAAGCCAATCTCGAGCTTTCCTAACGCACAATCGCGGAGGGTCTTGAATATCTTTAAAGATGCCTTCATTACGCACTTTCCACAGCTGCTATCCCATAAAAACGAAGCTTTCAACGCAATCCTTCCCTTGAGTGTTCCAAAGCCAATCAACCGTATCCACGAACGATAAAGAAGGCGTACCTACAGGAAAGAAATTAGCAATAGACCAAAAATCTTTAGCCCATGGGCAATCAAAAAATAAATGTTTCAGATTTTCTTCGCTTCCACACCGAAAACATGTAAGAAAATCGGAAACCCCTTTACGCGCAAGATTAACTCCATGGGGTAAAATATCCCAACATGCTCTCCAAGAAAATTCCGGACCTTGGGAGGGACATTGAGCTTCCACAACCGAGCCCATACCGGATCAGGACCCGAGGACGTGGAAGGAAAATCACGGGAAGCCATGGCAAAACGATAAATGTCACAAACACGAAAAAGCCCATCACTACTCAAACCCCAACATACGTCATCATGGCCCAAACGAGAAATTGGAATCAAAGAATTTTATCGGCCTCAAAAGGAAGAAATATATTCCTAACAAGATCTACACGCCATTCTTTAGAATCTTGGTTAATAAACTCCTCGACCTTTGTATCAATCGGCAAGTCCCCTTTAGGAGAAATAACACAACCCGATCCCGGACCATCTAACCATGCGTCACCCCATACACATATATTTTTACCATTTCCCACCTTCCATCGGACTCCAAGATTCAAAATCTTTCAGGATCCCAAGATACTCCTCCACCCAAAACTCGGGTTAGGCCCAACCGAAGCCTTCCAAAGATTCCCATGCGGGTAATATCGAGCTTGAAAAATACGAGCTATTAAAAAATCCGGCCTTAAATGGAGACGCCATAATTGTTTAGACAACATGGCCTGATTAAAGAGCTCAAAATCTCTAAACCCAAGCCCCCCCCACTCCTTAGAACGACAAAGATGCTCCCAAGAACGCCAACAAATACCCCGCCTCCCTTTAGGAATACCCCACCAAAACCGTCGGACGATGTTGCTTAGATCTTGACATAACCCAATAGGAAGCTTAAAACAACTCATAGCGTAGGAGGGAATCGCCTGGACTACCGATTTTATGAGAACTTCCTTTCCCGCCCGAGATAATAATTTTTCCTTCTATCCTTGTAATTTATTCCAAACCCGATCCCTAATAGCCGCAAAAGAAATTTTCTTGGATTTATCAAAAATAGTCGGAAGACCCAAATATTTGCCATGAGCTCAAACCAAAAATCCATATGTTACTATATTGAAAAACAAAATGAATTTAGTATTATTTCTATTTCATAAAATTAATCATTTCATATTCTTTTTTGATGTCCTTTATGCCTCTAGAAGGTGTTAAAACCCTTGTAGACCAATTCAACTAATGATTAGATATCTATACATATTTTAAAGTCAATTTAAGATTTGATTATTTTTGTGAAAGAGTGTCTCTCGATAAAATGAGCTCAAACCAAAAATCTATATGTTACTAATGTGTATTTGTTAGCTAACAATTCATAGTATATAGGATGCGTCTCATAATAAACTTTCTCATCTAACTATTTGTATTTAAGGTTCAAAATATTCCAAAACATCTACTTTAGCCTATTAATCATACCTAGGAAATTCCTCTAATTTATTACATGCTTAATATCATTTACATAATCAAATAGCTACAACTCTAACATTTGATTTACACTCACCATTTAGCCATAAAAAATCAATCTCCAACTATTAAAAAAATATTTAATATGAAAAATAAAATATGAATTAAAAAAAGAAAAATACTCCCTCTGTTTCATTTATCTAATTTGCTTTTTACATGTTTGCCAATGTACTAATTCAATACTGAATAACAACTGTGTATAATTTAAAATTACAAAAACTAAATATTTATAAACCTTATGTAATACTCCATCCGAATTATTTTAGATGTCCCATTTGGGTTTTCATGGTTATTAAAGGTGGTGTGGGGTCCATTAAAAAGGTGGTAGTTGGATATTTTAATTGATTAAATTAATTGTAAAGGTGTTAGTTGGGTATTGAAAATTGGAAAAGTGTGGGTATTTAAGTAAAAGCAAGACAGACAAAAAAGGAAATGAGACAATTGATATGGTTTTGCCAAATAAGGAAATGAGACATCTAAAATGATTCGGAGGGAATAAGATTTCCTTTAACTACGTTCTAATGCATAGATTAAGAATAAAATACAAATTAAGAGTGATTGACATTAACCCAAAAACAAAAGAAACATTTGAAAAGAAACGGAAAAAGTATTACTACTTCTTACTCAGCCTAAACGAGACATTTTTTCTTTGGCAATATTCATTCATTACTCTTAATTTGTATTTAATCCATAAGTTAAAACATAGTCATGTGAAATCTTTGTTTGATTCCTCTCTATACAAGAATTATTAATATCAAATTTTTATAATATTAAATTAAGAATAATTTGAGATATTAAGGGCTAAAATGTTATCTCAGTAAGTGTGGAAAACTAGATGGGACATCTAGGCTGAATAGAAGGAAATATATATTTTTTTAAAAAAAGAGGAAGAATTATTGATTTTAAAAAACTGAGGTGGGTCCAAATGGAATGAAATCAGTTGGTAACTGAAAAATCCAATCGTATAAATAAGCTCAATAATCCCTGCCATTCTAATATCAATCGTTCAAAATCCAAGTATAGTAGAGACTAGAGAGTACACTCTTTACTCTTTCTCTTATCTCCAAAATCTACATTCACAAATTCTTCGATTGGAAGCCATGGAAGATGGGAATCTTGATACAAACAAGGCAGATAGAGCTGTGTGGTTGATGAAAAGTCCTCTTATTGTTTCTGATTGTCTTCAACCTTCCTCATCCTCCATTCCCAATAATGCCCGCGTCGCTAAAGTTATTGTTTCTATTGACCCTCTTCGCCCTGACGCTGATGATTCTACTGAGGTTTTCTTTTCTCTCTCGTTTAATTAATGGATTGATTGTTTGAATTCTTTGTTTTGTTGTCTTGAATTTCGGAAATTTTTAGTTTTCGTTATTTGGGGTTTTTTTGTATTGAATTTTGGTTCTAGGGTTTTGATGCTTTTACTGTATCGTAATCCTGCAAAATGGGGTTGAAAAAGAATTGCGAAAATTTTGTTAATGGGCTATGACCAATGAGATTGGTTTGTGTTCGTTTCTGGGTAATAATCTTAATGTTTTCTTGATGAATTAATGAAAACATGCGTATAGACTATACTTTTCAACGACATTGGAGTAAGTTTGTTTTAATTGTGATTTTTCGCTTTGGATTCTGTCGTTTTTGCATGAGGTTTTGCACTATTGGGGATTTCAGGAACAATTGTTTGGTTTGGTTTTTCAAAAGTAATTTATTTTAGTGAAACGGGAGGATTGGAAAAACACTATTACAAGGAATGATTTAAGCTAGATGTCCTACATTAATGCTTTCTTTACTCTTTACACTAAAAACGGAACAATGTGATTTTCGTTCATGGAAGAAGTGGCTGAGAGCATGCAGTTGCGTATTTGGACTAGAGGTGGCAACAGGTTAGTGCATAATTCACCAAAACTTGACTCTAACTACAATGACTGACCCTTCTCGGGAATATTGTGGGTTAGACGAGATTTTGGTGAATTGGATTCATAGGTCGGTTCACAAGGTGATGCCTATTTAGGTTAGGTTAATCTAGGGTTAAGGATAGTTTAAGGCCGGGGTTGTTTGAGAGGATTGCCAAACAAATTTTGCAATTTTTGACCAAAAATGCGTTTTGAATCATGGTTTGGTTCATGGGACGGTTCATTTCAGAGCCAATACACGATAATGATAGTCTTTTCAATGCTATAGTTAGTTAAAGGTTGATAAGGTTGGTTGGATTTCAAATTTTTGAAAAATCAAAAAACAAAACTGATTCAACTTTTTGATTAGGTTGAGGTGGTTCAAGCTTGGTTTTATGTGGTTCTAGATTGGATTGTGGCGGTTAAGTGTTAGCCCAAATAGACCCAACGAATGGTCATCTCTAATTTGGAGATTTCTAAACCCTTGACATTTTTTGTCTTTGGTTTTATGCTTTGCGTGTTATGGGATATCTTTGGGGGATATTCAACTCCCTTTCGGAATTGTGCATTTTTTCTTTTGTTGAGTCCTTATTAAATAAGTTATTTGCTTTGGGTCATTCGAGGTTTCTTATGGCCCCAATAATAATTGAAGCTACTTGATTGGTATGTTTGGATTTTCGGTTGAATGATTTATATGACTAAAGTGTGCGTTAATACTATGCAAACTCATACAAGGTTTTTAGGTTGTGCTGTACTACTATTTGTGAACCTTGGAGAAGTTGCGAAACCTATGTTATGAGTTGAAAGCATCAGGATAGTCTTTCAAGATTATAAGTTATTATCCCTAATTTTATTTTACTCCCATTTGGATATAGTAGTGTTGTCAATGGAAAAATTGTTTCATATTAAAAAAAGAAAATATGCAAAGGTAGGTATTTGTATCTATTCCTATGAGCTTACAAAAATGAAGTGATAGAGAGAGTACGAGAAGAGAAAGGATAAGTGGTTGGATATTACTGAGTTTATGGAGGAAGTAGGTTAGAGGGAGGGTGAACTTTGAGGAAGTAGTTAAGTGGTCGTTTACTACTACAATTGCCAATATCTCCCATAGGCCTCATAAGCCATGCTAAATATATATCCACAACTCTAAACAAAAATTTCGTTATTCATAGGGAAAGTAAGGAGTGCGACCATAAGTTAACAAGTTGTTATATACTAAGTCACTATCAGGCTAACAACAATTTCAAACAAACAATTCCCTAATCTTCCTTGCATCATCAATAGCATTCACTTCACCCGTATGTTATAACTATATATGATTATATGCCAAATATAATTGGTTGGGAAAAAATATGGTGAATTAAGCTAGATTATTGCTAGATACTTACTGCACTTTATCTTAGCTCAACTTCTTTCCTAACATGCTTCATTGGATTGTATACATCATAGCCCTTGAAAACATGCTAATGTAGCATTTATCAAGCTTCGACTATTCGCAATTCCAAGTCTAAAAAGTAGACTAACATATGTCCATAGGATCACACGGTCATAGACAAGAGATATTAGTATCACTCTTAATAGCAGTCTGTGCAACACATATAATATGACATGTGTAATTCCAAAGAAATAGGCATGCCTCCTATACCATACGAATCTTAGTCTAGATTTCACCCAAAAATCTTGTTAACACTATACCTGATTAAACACACAAAGTTTTTTCTTTTCTTCAAGATTTGTCTCTAGGCTTTTAACGTGAATATCAATGAATTTACACTTTATTCACTGAAAATGTAATAATCACACCTACGATTGTCTTATTACCTATATTATATTTGTGTACATGATCGGCGTCAAAGGGGCTTCATGTGAATTTGTGTTGAGAATGATTTGAATGCTGATGACTTGATTGGTATGGTGGTTTTCTATGTAGGCAAAGGCCTTTTTGATCGAAATTCTTCTTCAATTTATGTGCTTTGGCTAGTAGTATGACATTCCTTTTGTAAGGAGTAACAATCTTGTTCACTATGAAAGCCATTATATTGTTAGGATAGAGAGCTTCGTGGAAGGTCAATGGAATGGTGGCTTTATTGGTAAGTTTGTATTGGTAAATTGTTCTTATATTGCGTCATAAGATGTTTCACATTAATGTGAGGTCTTGTGGAGGTACTTTTTTTTTAAGAATTCAATGTACTTATTGTTAGTGTTGTTGGTTGTTGGAATTTTTATTTTTGAAAACAAGTTGGTTGTTGGAATTTAATCTCAAATTTGATAGTTTATTTTCATAAGTTGTGGTTTAAAACCCTTAATAATGTAGTGACATGTCCTTCGAGGTGGAGATTTCTGTAGGATGGATTACATCCTTTTAGGTCAGACTGGACACCCTTGCTAGGATGGATGCACCTTATTAAAGTGGTTCCATCACATTGGTATGATTTATCATTCTTGCGTGGATGATTGTGGTGCATTCGATGTTAATGGTTGGCTTACTAAGGCAAGTTGCTGTGGTAACTTGGTGGAGTTGCTCATTTTGTCATGGTGGGAAATTGTTGATTTTATGACAGTATTCAATCCATGTTCATTGCTGACTTTTAGAGCTGTTTATGATGAATGAGGAATGTGTAGGAGTGAAGTTGCATTAATGTTGCCATGTTTCTGGAGCTGCTTCCGTGTTGATCGTTGTTGGTGCCTTTGTCTTGTAGCTTAGATGAGAAAGTATATGTTTTGGATGAACACAAGCTTGCTGTTGTGAAGTCTGCTTTGCTCGAATGCAGTTTCATTTGCTCGTATGAGCAACCTTGCTCAGATGAGCATGTGGCTTGCTCAATCGAGCAGCTCCTTGTTGGACCATTGTGTCTCATTCTTTTGAAGTGCTTGAACTAACATAGTTTATGCTTACACAAGCACATGTACCCTGTTTGTTTGTTTTGAGAAATTTTCATCTTTGATTGTTCTAATTATAACTATTATCCACTTGCTTGAACACTTTTCCTCCACCATTAAGCTCCTTGAAAATTGTTAACATATAGGCATGTCTTGACTCATAATTGGCCTATAGACAGTTTATAAACTTTTTCTATATAGGCATGGTTGTCGTTGCTATTGAATGTTGGTTCCTTAGAGTTCATTTATTCAAAATTTTGTGTTGCAAATAGTTTAATTTAGTCAGATAAAACGAGTGGCCAGATGGATATATAATTACTCAGTTGGTTGATCAAAACTTTCTTTAGAGTAGAGTAACATTCAGTTAATAACTTTTTACTCTTCTTCGATGGATACATTTTGATACGTATGCACTATTTTAATTTATCTTTTTGTATGCATCATGATTAATTGTTTTAATAATAGTTTAACCCACTTTTTATTAGAGATTCATTTACTTGGATAGTATTAATTTGCGTCTTCCTCAGCAAGTCGGGGAAAGTTATAGGATTTATCATATATGTGTTTCTCTATGCGCTTTTTTGCATTCCTTCTCAATTTTGATACAGTATTTATATGATGACCAGTTCATAATGGAATTATCCGGTGATATTTCGGGAAATGTGCCCAAACGTTATTCAATGGAAATGTCTAAGGACTTTGTTCCGATGTCTGTCTTTTCAGAGTCCCAAGGTGAGTACAATGGTTATTTATTAACTTCAGTATCTTATAGTTCAATGAATATACAGCTACATTATTTAAATTTTCTAATCTGGAAGTAGCATAATACTAATTTCCTGTCTCGTGATTGTACTTGCCTTTGCCTAAGCTGCTTTTAGCTTGAGTTTACTTGCTGTGTGCACTCTGTTTAAACGCCCGTAGGTTGTTTGGTGCAACATGACTATTTTAAGAACAGGGAATCAATAAGAAATGTGAAGAATCTATTCCCTGTAGAAGAGATTGGTCGGGAGGAGCCAGCAGTAGATTATCATGTGGAACTAACAGCTACGTTACACTCCATTACTTTACGTGATAGATGCTGTTTTGTTTGAGGACTTGTTAAATCAGTATCTTTCATTCCAGTCATTAACTTTTATTTGATTGGAAGATTTAGAGGTATAAAACTTTGTTTTTTTTTACATGTAAAGCATCCCATTGCTTCCCTAAGTTTTTCTTTGCCTAGCCTACTCCAACTAAAATCTGACTTGTACCATATCCTGGCAGTGATAGCTAGTCATTCATGCAGTTTTCAATTTTAATTGTTGAAAATTCAGTGTAATAGTGCGGTAACGGTCGCGATCGCGATAACGAAATGATGATGCGGTAACGGAAGTGATGCGGTATTCCAACGCCTACATATTGGTCGAAACCATAAGATATCCCCTGATATAGCCCAATACGCAGTTTTATTACACCATTACAACGCGGAAAATATCTTGTTTTTACACTATGGTTGAAATGTCTTTCCATGCTTGTGTTGGTGTATTGTGTTTGTGTCCATAGACTAGTCAGAATAGCAGTTGAAGTGCTCTGACATGATCGCCTGCTAACACCTGTAGGGAAGGTTTCTGTAGAAGGGAAAATTAAAAACAAATTTGACATGAGGCCTCACAATGATACTATTGCTGATTATGGAAGACTCTGTCGTCAACGAACTGCAAAATCTATGACAAAAACTAGACAGATTCAGGTCTTTGTAACTTAGTTCAGTTGGTCTTTACTGATCGATCTAACCAATTTCTCGCATTATCATTTTTATGATCAACTCTTTTATCAATTGAGATGCTTTCATTGAACCAGATGATTGGCAATGATACGCCCATGATACCAATGCCTGGGATCATTCATACTCAGGTTCTACGAGTTCTTTTTTTCCTTTCCCTTGTTACTTGTCGGTATTTGAGTGTGCAGGTTTGCTTTCTGTATCCTTCGGATTGCTTTTAGCTACTCCTCTTATCTTAAAAGACGGTTTCTGTTATAGGAGAAGAAGAAAGCGGTTGTTAAAGGATCAGACACAAAAAGATCAAGACGGGATCGTGGAGAGATGGAAGATATTTTGTTCAAACTTTTTGAACATCAACCCAACTGGACTCTGAAAGAGCTGGTTCAGAAGACAGATCAACCCGAGGTTTACTTATTTCTTAACTAAATAACCCGATAAGTCGCCTTTGAATTTTCGTTTTCCCGAGATAGCTTATAACCAAGAAAGTGAACATTATGTCTTCTGTGTTTCTCTGCACTGATGACTGATGATAAGTCAGTTATGCTTATTCTTGCTTATAGGTAGTTTATTGCATTCGACATGTGTCAAATATAGGCTTCTGGCTCTCTTTCAAAAGCTAATGTAGGTTGAGCGCAGACCTGTAAGATTAACCATTTGATGACTTGTCTGAGTGATTCATGATAAAAAAAATTTATGGCCCGGTAAACAAAATAATCTCATTCCGGGCAGGACAATCAGATCAGATCGCTCGACCATTTGACGACTTCCCATAATCATTTTAAGGTTTTTCGACTCATAGATTACTCTTGTGTTGTTTGCAGCAATTCATGAAGGACATACTGAAAGACCTTTGTGTGTACAACAACAAGGGAGCTAATCAAGGGAGCTATGAACTCAAGCCAGAATATACGCGAATTCTGAACGATCCCAGTGCTTCGTAGGGTGTCAACATGATTCATCTTGGTCTATTTTTGCACATACTCGCTTTAAACGAACAAATAATTCTTTCTTTGCATCTCCTTTTTCTTTCTTTGAGAATTTCAAGTATTTTTTGTTGCACATAAATGGCACAGAATAGACAATAAGAGTGAGATATGCATTCAGGATGGAAGAGGAAGCCATGCCATATTCATTTCTAATCTTAGATCTAGTCTTTTTGCAGTCTTTTTGCTTCTAAACAACTGTGTACTTAGTAGCAAACTAGCAATGATCCTAAGAGGTGCAATATTTCATCACATATTTGACTTTCTATCGTACTATTTTTAGTCTTTTTAAGTTCGCCACACTTGTCTGTTTTTATTGCATTGGTTAGATAAGGGATGAGAGGATTAGGCGAGAATCGAACTCAGGATCTTGTTTGGAAAAGACGATACGTGCTTTAACTGAGACAAGACTCGATGCTCTTACGACACCTTTCTATGGTTGTATTTTTAAGGAGAAAGGAAAATGGGTGTGGGATATGTAGGAAGGAGAGAAAGGAGTAGCACTAGCAAAATTAATGAAATATCATTATTTGGAGATGCTCATTGGACCAACTAATTTCGACAATTGATTTGATGAACTTATTTTGAATGATTGGTGGGAACTGAGACCAACTAGTTGTATCAGCTAATTTATCAAACATTGATATTAGATGATTTGGCTACCAATAATTTGTGTTTAACAATCCTTAAGTTGGTTCATGCCTTCATGTATAAAGATAAAATGTTGCAACTTGCAAGCTATCGTCTACCTAGGATTTTTCTTTTAATTTACGTTTTATTGCTTCAAAAGTAGTAATCACACAAAAGTTTATGGAATCAGAAATAAGCAAGTTTATAAACTTCATTATCATACATTAATACATATTTAAGTGAAATTTTGATTAAAAAATTAAAAAAATTACAAACTTACATTATGATAAAAGGTACTAATACTTAATTTGCTAACAAATTTTGACATAAGGTTGTTTAAAAAAAAATTATTTGCCAACAAATTTGGAAAATAATACAATTAAATTGCATTGACTAATATGTCTATTTGGAAAAGAATACAATTAAATTTCATTGACTAATGAACAAGTCTATTTTACCATCATGAAAATGGCCTATTCCATTTGATACATCATGCACCCATACTACATAACAACTAGCAAGTCAATGTTTGACTTTTATCATTCACCTTTTTTTTTATTGAAATATGCTAAGGAAAAAGGAGGGCTAGACGGGGGAGAGTCGACGGAAATAGAGCCTACGATTTAATCTTTGAAAATGAAGTTCATCAAAACAATCATTATTAGAACACTCTCAGATCACTCCCAATGATGTGGAAATTCTCTTTGAAAGGAAATTTTTTTGTGAAGTTTTTACTCTCATTACTGAAAACCCACAAAAAATATGCAAATGTTTCTAAAAAACTTGTGAATGAGTGGGAATTTATTGGATTTCCTCACAAGAGTCCCACCATTTAAAATAAATTATAAAATAATAACTAACATTAATGTTAAAAAAATTCCCTCACAAATCTCACTCTATACTTTCATGTGAAAATTTTTAACATAAAATATTTATCTCATCAATGAGAATACAAAAAACTTACTCACCAGTCACCACTCCTTAAAATACTAATTTATGTAGAATTAGAAAAAAATAAAAAATTTAAAACATATAAAAATATAACAAAACGGGTGTCTAATTATAGAGCATAAAATTTTATAACCAATAGTATATTTATATATATATTTTAATTTAATATATGTATTGATAAAAAAAACCTATTTGAAAAAATAAAAAAAAGTTGTTTGGACATGTGTCAAGTTCTTATAGGTTGGGTAAACCAAGATGTTTTCTAAAATTTCCCATGCAAGTAGTTTTTTTACAAACATTTGAGAAATTTTTTGTGAACTTTCACCATTGGGGTACACTTTTACCTAAAAAATTTTCACCCAAACAAAAAATCATCACCATTAGGATAACTTTTAGTGGTCATTAAAACTTATATAATAAGTTTATTTTTTAAGTGGTCACTTTAAGTGATCACTCTAAGGGGTTGTTTGGTATGGTTGGAGAAAATGTAATGGAAAGGAAAATGATAAACAAGGTAAAGATAAGAGTTGTAGTTACTAGTTGTGTAAAGAACCAGCTGTTACTGGTGAATCTTGAGCTGTAACAATTTAAGGGAACCCAATACCCTTTAGAAACGGTATCGGAAAAATGAAAGCTTAAACAAACAACCAGAAACGGATACGGTATTTCATTCCGTTACCTATGTCTTAAATTTTGTATACCAAACACACCCTAAGACTCTAAAGAGTGATCACTTGAAAACTATAAGTGATTATTTTTGAGTTATAGCTTATAAGTGATCACTTTAAGATAATAAGTGTACATTAAACTAACAAACAATCCAATACTAAAACCTACTCACCGTCCCAAATAAATTGAAACAATGAGATTTCGCACAAAGATAAAGTGAAAAAAAATGTAGTAATTTTATATAAAAAGAAATTATAGCAAAGCAAAAAAAGAAATTAAAAAGTGAGATAATTTGTTAAAGACAAATATATTGCGTTTAAAATAGATTCGATAATCTGACATTTACCCGATCTGTAACCAAACTCAATTTGATCCAACAATAAAAATAAATTAACAATTACAAATTTTTGTGAAAGACGGTCTTTTTGATATACGATCTCTAATTGGGTCTTCATATAAAGGAAAATGTAGATTGACAGCAGGCATTAAGCAATAAACAAATTCTTGTAAGAGACGGTCTCTTTGAAGGACCATCCCTGATTTTTAGTGAGCTCATCATCATTTTTAGTTTAGTTAATTTTTTGCTGGGCTTAACAAACATCTCTCAAAAAGACAATCTCTCAACACACTTGATGCAAGCTTTAATAAATTGGGTCTAAAAAACGTCTCTCAAAAAGATGATTCCACAAAAAACCGACTAATCAACAATTATGTAAAAACGACATAACACACAAAATTTAATTTAAAACCTACCTGAACATCTTACCCGATATCAATCCGATGTTTCAAATAAGTCAATTAACGGCCCGTTTGGTAATTGGAATGAAAATTTAGTATAATTTGGGTTGAAAAATCTCTTGGCTACCTCGATTGCCATATTTGACAACCTCCAATCATCTCATTTTGTTCATAAAAATCATTCCAATGCATTACCAATGGGAGAGATGGTATTAGTTGGTAATGGAAGTTTGTGAACAAAAAAAACTTTTTTGTGATCAAAGTTTCATTACCACGTGAATGACATGAAAGTTTTGATGGAATTTTACACTATAATTCATTCCCATTACCACCATTTAGTACCACTAACCAAACGAGTTAAATTAATTAAACCCAATTTTTTCAACAAGCACAGGCTCACCTTCCTGGGTCCTTGTAGTTGTAATGAGACTCAGCAAATTCTTAAATTTGTCAATGTCAAAAATGGCGTGTGGGTAGCACGCTACTTATATTCATATTCTTCTCCAATTACTCCATTAAATTTCTTCATTCCCACCTAACCCAATTATTCAATTACTAACTCCTCCCTTTTTTCATTCAATTCTTTCTTATTCTTTCCTTTTAATCTTTCTAACCCCAAAATAATTTTAATTTTTGCTTCTACCCCATTTCATTTGATTAAAGGTATGCACTTAATTGTTGTTCTTTTCTATATTTTGTTCGATTTATCATCTGGGTTTTTGTTCAATCTTTAATTCAAGTAATTTGGTAGGTAGTCAACTTTTTTGTTGATCATTAAATTTATTTTTTTGAGGTGGGTTTTGATTAAATTAGGTTATTGTTCAACTTAATTGTCAAAGATCATAACTTTTAGCTAATTCTGGATTTGCTTGCTTATTATAAGATCTAGTCAATTTTTTTGAGTTTATATGCTTCATTATCTTTTGATGCTGACTTTTTGATCTTTTGATTTTGTAATTGATTGTGAATGATTATGTTGAAGTATTTGATGTATTTTTTTATGGGGTGGAAGATTTTTGTTTGAATTTCTTGATAGTTGTTTATCATGTAATTGGGTAAATCTCAATCTTTATGTATCATGGAGATTTTGGAGTTTGGCTATATAAGTTGGGAAATATTTACTTTAGGAATTAGGAGTATGATGCTTTATAATCTTAAAATTGGATTGAAGGGGCTTAATAAGGTTGTAGAATGTAGACTTGTAGCTTGTATGCTTAGAATTCATCTAAATTTAGATTATTTTCAATAGTGGGTTACATGTCATTGCTTTGGACTTAGAAGTTTGATTTGTTCTTCCTAATCTCTTGTTATTCCTGGTTAAGAGCTTGGATATTTGAGCTTATAGGTTATCTGTTGGAAAATAACCCACATGTGATCCCACATCGAAGAATTAGAGAGGGGTCGACTAATGATGGGCTACTCCTCCTACAACCAATTGGTTTTGGGATGGAACCTCATCGGGCTTGTGTGCAATCAACTCTCTTGTTGTGCGGGTCTTGTGTACAAGCCCAAGTTTATCATTCTTAACATTTCCAATTCTTCATTCTAAGCTGCATATTGCTATTGTCTTTTGTGATTTTGTGCTCAGCTTCCTTGTTATACTCTCTGGTTTTGTATAAAGAGTTAACCTTAGTTTTTTTGCCATTTTCAACTCTAAGACCGTAATTCAATTCGGAAAATATGATGTGAAGGTCTATATTCTATTTTACGAGTGTTTTTTCTTAGTGTAGGTTACGTAGCATACTCACGTCTCACTCTAGTTATGGGTTCTTTGTTTTCATTTACATGTCATTTTCGAGCCAAGAGTCTTACTGTCCGCAACCTCCTTATCTCTTTTGATAAGGGTATAGGGTGCATGGGAAAGGGTCTATAGTTTTTTTCCTTTTGGATATTGAGCTTTAAGTCTGTTTTGAAATCGGTTTATCGCTATCTTGTCTCCGACTATGTTTATATGATCCTTCTCTATTGTTTTAATCCTCGTTTTCATTTATCTACCTTCTACAAGATTGGTTATCCTGTATTTGTTTTTTTTTTTTTTTGGAATTCGTCATATTCATGATAGCAAGGTTCCGCTTTAAGAGTTTACTGCCATTTAGAATTCGTGTATTCTCGTCACATATTCGCCTTGTTTGCCTTCTCTTTTCTGTTTTAAAAGAATTGTTGTCCCTCATTTTGTTTTCCGCTTTTAGCAGTTGAATTAGTGCATTGGAAACATGGACTTTTGCTTCAGAGAACCAGCCAGTGAGGCACTCCCTTCAGACCAGGATCTAGTTAGATGTCCTTTTTTGAGGAACATTAATGCACCAACGAATCTTTCTTTCTCGTCTTCCATGGCATTTCGTCTTCCTGTAAGTCACTTATTCTTCATCAAGTTACTGATTTCATCCGATGAAGTATCATTTTGTTTGTACTGATTTTACAAAACAGGGGTGGAGCAAAGATTTTGGATGCCTTATTTATTTTTACCATGTCTTTCAAAATGTGGTCTTTCATTATATGAAAAGATAAAATTTGTTCCACTTCAAGAAAAATTATTCAAGACAAAATATATTGTAACATTATATTCTAAATACTTTAATTATACAAAAAACGTTTACAAACGCTCACTCAAAAAGTATTGCTCAGAACCGGGCCTGTATCATTTAATATTTGAGGCCTGTTATCTTTGGGGACCTAGGCTGTCGGCTACCCGAAATGGGCTAAGAACCGGCCTTGTTATAGAATTGTGTATTTAACGCATCTTTCTAGTTTTCAAAGCCTCGTGCGCATATTTTGTTTTATATAGGTCTGCTTTTTCTTAAAAGATTGAAGCATTAAGCTCTAGGCTTCGAGCTCTTCGTTTCTATGCTTCTGTGATGTTTGTCTACTTCTAATATGCATTGCGTTCTTTTACTGTTTGCTTAGGTGCGAGGAGCTGTAGCGAAAGGTCCAATTTTTGAAGATGGTCCCAATTTTGACATGGCGTTTAGATTATTCCATGGCCGTGATGGCGTTGTCCCACTTTCCGAAAGATCAAATGTACATACGGAGAATTTCGAGATTGATCCGCCTGCCCCTCGTTTTAATCCTTTAGCTGCAAAGGCTGCCACCATCAGTCTTTCTGGCTTCGGAGCTGGATTTCCCTTCAATTTTGACTCTTTTTCTCAAAAGTGGAAAAACCAAAAGAAAAAATCTCAATCGTCGAAGGTAAAGACCCATACATCCCAAACATTTTGAACCTTTTCGTCTTTATTGTTATAATGTTATACCTGTGGCTCATTACCTATGAGTTCATCTCGAGATGGTTCCATATAAAAGCGTTCCTGATATAAGGACATTTTCGATTCGGGGGTGGAACGTGGGAGTGATGTTAATAGATTCTCATTGGTACCCAAAACTACTTTTAGAACTAATTGGTTGCCGTAAGTATCATATATTGTAGTCATTCATCACTCCGTTCCCATTTTTGATGTTTTTGCTACTCCAACTAGGCCCATATTAGGCCAAGGGCGGGTGGGGCAAAGGCCCAGGGACACATATTTAGTGGGATATTATTGGCAAAGGAATGAATTGTTTGACAAGTACATTAAACGAGAAAGATTTATACGCATTTTTTTCAAAAACAAATGGAAACTCTTCCATCTCTTACATATTTGAAATTGAAATTTTTATTTGTTTTATAATATTTGAAAGGACCACTATTTCTAATCTCGCCCTTAGGACATTGAAAGTTCAGAAACGAGACTGACTCCAACAAAAGATATCCGTATGCAAATTGAGCTGTTGATGATATTTCTCCACAATTGCCGAGCATTTTAATCATAATGTTGTTTTCTTGTAATAGCCCGTATCTTGATATGAAAAAGTATTTGTTCATTTATATTAAATCATTCGACTTCATGTAAATGCATATTTTAATGTAGAAGTTTTTTGTTGAGCTAACATTTTGATGATATACTTCTCAGGGAGATGGGAAACACGAAGCGTTGAGCAACGAGTGGCTGCAAACAGGAAACTGTCCGATAGCCAAGTCTTATAGGGCTGTAAGCGGTGTTGTGCCGTTGGTGGCAAAGGTTTTTCAGCCCCCACCCGGTGTAAAACTCCAGTGTCCACCAGCCATTGTTGCAGCTCGAGCAGCCCTTGCTCGTACTGCCTTTGCAAAGAACCTCCGGCCCCAACCATTGCCCACCAAAATTCTTGCGATTGGAGTCCTGGGTATGGCCGCAAATATTCCTTTGGGTATATGGAGAGAACATACGAAGAAGTTCTCCCCTGCTTGGTTCGCAGCCGTTCATGCGGCAGTCCCATTCTTAGGCATGCTGAGGAAATGTGTCTTGATGCCTAAGACAGCTATGGCATTTACTATAGGAGCCTCGATATTGGGTCAGGTTATCGGGTCTAGGGCTGAACGGTATCGTTTGAAGGCCAAAGTTGCACAAGAATCTGGCATAACCAAAATTCCTGTTGGTGAACCGAAAACGCTTCAGGTGGTCACCGTCAACAGCAGTGGCCACTGCGGTGAGTGGGACCCACTCTCCCTTAACGTCAGCAAGCCCTCGCCATCAGCTCGTGTTTGCTGCTAAGATTGTTTGTCGATGATTCGTTATTTGTATCTTATCCTGTGTGATGGTTTTAATTGTATCATAATTACTTACGACGTTTGTTCTCATGGCCAATACCGGCTTGCGGCACACTATGTTCTTTTTTCGGAATCGAGTTCATAAAATAAAATTGCTTCTGTACTATATTTTGATGTTTTGAATCATGACTCAATACCTCCATGTAATCATCATATTCTTCGATGGATCAGCTCGGATCAAGGGACTATGAAATTGAAAATTCGATATTCCTACTTTGAGTATAGTTACGAGTAAATGATAGAAAATGATAAACATGAAGTAGATGAAAGAAATATGTGGATAAAAATGATTATAATCGTTGGAAATGCGAACGTAAATACGAGGAATTAATGTTAGATTCAAAGGTAAGACGATCTATTAGGCTCGGGTATCATTTTGATCTATGAGAGTTCTTTGATTCACTCATGATTTTAAGAAGTGTACGTTTTTTCAATCTACTACGTTGTTTGATACCAAGGTAAGTGAATATGTTATTTATTATATAACACCATAGAGACTAAAAAAAACTCCTTGACTAATTCATCCCTTTTAATTTGTAAAATAAAATTTGAATTTTAACGGATAATAACTTAATCACCACATTCGCCAAATGAAACCCTGTTTCGATCCTCATTGACCTCATCTCCTCGTCTGTCCCGCTCTTCTACTTGTCCTCGTGTCTTCGTTCGGTCCTGTGACCTACTATGTAACACTTCCCCCATTCTGAAATACTCGCTATATAAGGATTTTTGACACTATTCATCGTTCAAGCTTATTTTATACATTACGGCTAATATGTAAGAAAAAATATAGGCATGTAAGATATTGCATGTACGAAAAAGTATAGGCAAGTAATATATTGTTTGAATCGTATATTCGCATACTTTCATAGTATTAAGTTTAGTGTTTCTTGTATTCAAAAAAAAAAAAAAGTTTAGTGTTTCTTCAAAAAAAAAAAAAGAAGTTTAGTGAAATAGAGGAAGTATATTTTTACTCCATGAAACTCACTTGCAATCTTGCATTATTGTTGAGTTTGGCAATGAATCCGAAAATGTATAATTAAGTTTGGCTAAGCTAAGAGATTCGTCATTCTCGGCATTTTTCTGTCCATTAGAGGGCAGCCATGAAAACCATAGGAATAGCTTGGCCTGAATTCAATGAAGGTCTCACTTACAGCGATATTGTTTCGCCTTCAAATTCAGGTTTCTTCTCTCTTTCTTCTTCTTTTTCTCATTACAATGTTGTTTTAGTACTTACCAACTTTTTGCTGTGTTATCTGTTTTGTTTAGGTCTTACTTTGATTCAGTTTTACTCTTCCAATCACACTAGCTCTGCTCCATTGCAAGGGTCGGTAACTTCTTACATTTTCTCTTTTTCTTTTTTCAAATTTAAATAAATTGATGAACAATGCTTTTTAATCTTCATTTTAATTTGATTATTTGAATTCTGATTGTTTCAATTTTTTTTATATGTTCATCAGTTGGCTGCAGCGAATTCATAATGGCCAGATTTCCATGGATGGTAACACTGTTACTGATCCAAACACTATTATTAGGTATACAGATGTATTATTTGATTTTCCCTCCAAAAAATGTCCCAATAAACCTAAAATGGCTTAATTAATGGATTTCCCACTATAATGTCTTTGCAGGATTGATTTTTTCCTAATAAAAAAATTTAATAGCGGTTTTAGGACCAAATCGTTGAAATTTTTACCTGTTCTTTCTTAAAGACGGATGACAATGTCAATGGTTTCCTAAGTGAACTATATTCGTTGTTGATTTTGTAGTACAAACAGTTGTTTTAAAAAGATCAGCTAATATTCATAGCGGTATTTTAAAAAATGGATTGTGGGAAGGGAATAATGATATTTAGATCATCTATGATTTCTTATAAAAACTCTGGAGGATTTTCGGTGGCTTTCCTACATGACTAATGTGAAGTTTTCTGTAAGATGAAGATTAATTAAATTTCTTTGAATTTTTGATTTGTATATTCTTTGACGGGTGTTCAATGGTTTAGAGTAGGCTCAAAGTTGGTGTATCATCGGCGACCATGGATAGAGCCTGAGGCACCTTTCTTGCTTGAAGTGCTCTATGAAGATGACGACATGGTAAAATTTTTTTCTTGGTAATTTGTGTGAGGATTTTCTTTGGGTTGTATTTGCCGTAGTTATGTTTTTTTTGTACTTACTGAACCAATAGTTAGTTTTTTGGACCTTATGTCTTTTGCAATTGATAGATGTCTGTTGCCAAAGATTCTTCATTCCCCTGTTGAATTGCTAACTAGTAATAACTGTTGTGAATTTGCCTTGAGTCAAGGTAAAAGTTCAATTTCATGGCTGTATAGTTGAGTTGCTCTAATGAGTCGGATAACTGATTGAAAATAACTGGGATGCTCAAACGAGCACCCCTAAGGGGCAGACTTAATTTTGTTTTTTTTTTGATTTGTTTGCTCGAATGAGCACTTAGAGTGCTTGTTCGAGCAGAGTCGCAGCGACTTAAGGCTTCTATGTTGTGGCTGTTTTACTAATTTTAAACTTGAATGTAATTAGGTCATAGTTAGTATAAATAGGCCATATTAGACTAGATTTTTTAGGTCAAAAAAACCTCTAGATGAAAACCCAGAGTGCCAAGTTGGAAGCGTAGTTAGCTTACAAGAAACTCAAGCAAACTCAAGCTTAAACACATCAACTCTAGTAATATTAATATTGTAATTCGTTTATGGAATTCTTGACTCTTGAGTCAAGAACTATTGTTTTTGATCAATATATACAAGAAATAGGCCACCTAGAAGGACATATAGCTTGAGTTGGGTGAATATCATTAATTCTTTGTGTTCTTTATTGCTTCCTTTTATCTTGCACAAATTTAGAATCTTAGATTTTCATTCTAGTGTTAAATATTCATCCTAAACACTCTACCATCCATCTTGGTCTTGCAATTCGCTTCCACTATGCTGTTCCTCATCAGGTACCAAGTTCTGATTGATTGCTTTAATAACTTAGGCTCATGAACTGTTGGTAAAACCCTCTTGAACTGTTGAACAGTTGTGCGACATATATATATTGGTAAATACGTACAACTATTTCTATTTGGATGTCAGAACTGAGTGCAAACTTTTGAATATTAGTGGTACATCAATCCAAAAGGATGGGCATGCAAATTAAGATATTACTTGAGTGATTTACATTGTTATTGTATTCACATTATGCAAATTAAAAAGTGCAGAGTTTTGTATATTGGAATTGTTATTGTATCCACATTATGAGCTTTCACATTGATTTACTTCTTGTTGAATGCTGAATTTTTTTGCTGTACTTGGCAGATTGCTTTAAATAAGCCTTCTGGGTTGCAAGTTCTTCCTGGAGGACTTTTCCAGCAGCGCACTGTTCTAACACAACTAAAGTGGCATTCACAGAAGAACGACACTCCGACACAGGGCCAAATACTTCATCCTGCTCCTGTTCACCGTCTAGGTCGGGGCACATCAGGTTAGCTTTTTGTTGTGAGGAGAACTTCTCTAGTAGGTGTTAATGAATAGGATTGCAAATTAGAGTAAACTTGATCCATGAACTTGATGCACAAAGTTGTTTTTCACTTGTTCTTATAAGTCTTACCTGTAGACTTTGTTAGTGTCTTTCAATCATTGTTTCTAGTATTGTCTCTTAAAATTGCAATGTGATAAATTTGTCATTGGGGTTGAACACCAAAATACCTACACAAGAAAAGAGTTGATTGCGCACAAGCCAATGAAGTTCCATCCTAAAACCAATTGGTAGTAGGATGTAATGCCTGCACTTACTGATTAGCAGTAATTCACAAAGAAAGACAGAAAAATTAGAGAAGAGAGAAGAAGAAGAAGAAGCAAGGAAATAGAGATAGAATGCTTGTATATTAAGTATACTAGGCAAGGTGAGTACACTCTTTGGTAATTACAAGTATGCCTTATAATAGCAAAATCTATCCCTATTTATAGATGATCTCATAACAAACTAGAGTATGAAAATCCACTCTTGCATTGTATAACCAAAAATGTTAGAGCAGCCAATTAGCCAAAACTGAAAGATTCCTTTTGCCAGGTGTCTAATTCTTTCACCCCTTTCTGTTACCATCCTTTCCCCCTCTTTTGTATGTAATGAATGTGTGGGCATTCTGGACTATTCATCACAGTACCTGCCCCAAAAAGCTTCACCTTGTCCTCAAGGTGAAAATTAGGAAAATGGGAGGCAATTTTATGGAGCAGTTCCCAAGTGGCCTCTGAAGTGGGTAAGTCACGCCATTTGATGAGGACTTCAATCACGGTGGCTGCATCCGTGTGCTGATAACATATGTCCAGGAGAGCTTCTGGCTCAGTCTCCAGCTCAAGGGCAGAATTCAACTGCAGTGTGATGGAAGTAGGAATAAAAACGTTGCCATGCACACGTTTTAGCCGAGAGATGTGAAAAACAGGGTGAATTTTTCTTGAGGAAGGCAGATTCAGTCTGTAAGCCACTAGACCCACTTGAGCAAGGACTTCAAATGGCCCATAAAACCTAGCAGCCAGTTTATCACAAGGTTGCTTAGCGAGGGATTGTTGACTGTATGGCTGAAGCTTGAGGAACATGATGTCACCCACTTCAAATGTATCATGTCTCCGTTTACTATCCGCTGCCTGCCGCATTCTGTTCTGAGCCATAAGAAGCTGGGTGTAACACTCAACTCCTCAAACACTGCGTAAGCTGGAGATCATTTATGACATTAGGGTAATGAAATGTTGTAATTTGTTTAAATTATAGGCTATTTAACACTTTTGAGTTTTGACCTTTTGCCAAACGTATATATATCTTCTGAATTAACTTATGATCTTCATCAAAGCATGACAGCTGTCCCATTGTAACCTTCTTCAACTTTCAAATGTTTTTTGCAATACCTTCTGTTCCTACTCAAAATCTGGTTCTTGTTGTCTATACTTTTACCATCCATAACCAATTCTTTAAGCTGTGAAATTGTGACGAGTACATGTCTATACAAAGTTTTTATTAGCTATCGAATTTTGTACCAAGTTGTGAAATTTAGTTTTTGTAGTCTACTAGTTGGCATGAAGCAGTTTTCCTCATGGTTTTTGTGTTTGTGTACAAAATATATGCTAATGCCTTAGGGAGTTATGGAAAGTATCATACCAACTAGTAGACTACATAAACTAAAACGATCTAGTATCAATCCAGACACTTCCAGCCCCTAAGTCATTTTGTATGATTTGAAGGCTATAACACGATATTTCTCTTTAGTGGTTTGTAAAACCTAAACTGGTCGTGATTTGTGAGACCTTATTCCACTTTCTCTCTTTACTTGAGGTACCTACCTGGAGTCCTAGACACTTTGATACAAGGCTAGGTTCCTGAATGAACTTCTTGTATTGAGTTTGACTTTGTACTTTGGAAATAATCAAAGGGTTTTTTATAGTTAGTAACTCCCTTTTTGGAGGTTCTTAAATGCCTTTATTAGAAACATATGTTTGCGGTTTGCAGAATGATTATTGTTTTGCGGTTTGCGGTTCGTGTTTGGGTATTTTTTTGTTTAGGTATATTCTTTGTTTGTGATGTTTATCATATGCGATTTTTTGAAACTTTTGTAACATGGTAATTGGTGAAATGACATCCAGGTGTACTTCTTTGTGCGAAGACAAAGCATGCAAAGGCTTGCCTTGCGGCATATTTTGCTGATGGGACATCATTGGTGAGAGGAAAAAGGCGAGTAGAAGTGATTGCTTTTATACTATTATGCTCATACTTTCTCTAAGTTTGCCTCTTAACAATCCTTTTGATGCTTTTGAAAAATCCATTTCGGACTTGTGGGATCCAATATTTTGACATTTTGTGCTGGGTGGAAGTGAAGTGAAATACATTTGAATGTATTTGCATGAAATCGGTTGAATTGTAGCGTATGTCGCTTATCTTAGTGTAAAAATACGGTAATAGTTGTGATCGCAATAGAGGGGAATAGGAGTAGTTTTCGCTACCAAAAATATTGACCGAAAACATGAGATATCCCTTGACACGTACCAAAATACGATTTTTTTTACACCTTTACAACGCGGAGAATATCGGTTCCCTTTTTTTTGAATAGTCCAATCTGAAATTCACATTTCTACCTTACCTTTAAAGTATCCTGTTAAGAATTTAGGATAATATATAATGGAGTTTTGAGATTAATAAAGATATTAATTTTTTCTTGAGGTGAATAAAGAAGAAGAGAGAAAGGAGAGAAGGGGTGGAAGATGTTAATACTATCTTCACCCTCACCTTTTTAAGCTGGAAATTTTGTCATGGCTCTGGTTTATTTTCGTGGAGCAACAAGTTCTACGCTTCTGTGTGCTCATGAAGATTGTAGGAGGTCCATTTTTTATACTTTTTTTCTAAACAATTTTCAAGAGTCATATAGAAGGACTTTTTTTGTATAATTACAAGGGTGAGGTTGTATGCATAATAACTCCTCAAAATTCTGCTTAGGCAAGAGCCTAGATTGGCGTCACTAAATGGAATTGGGATAACTGATTTTTTAGTTTAAGTTTATTGATTATACTACATTGACTTAGTTGTACCTAGTAGTCTGGCGCTCAAACAACTTCAGAAAAGGTTTTTGGAATTTTCTAGTCCAGGAAGAGCATTTTGCCAAAATATGACTTGATCTTCTTGAATTCTATCACCGATCAGTTAGGTTACAGCTCTTTTGTGATTGATACTTGAGGAGTTCCAGATACAATGTCTATTTTGTGGTGGGAAAGGTGAATTCTATCACCAATTATATCTAGTCCATAAGCACAAAGGCAATGTTCCCAAACTAATGAAAGGATACTTTATAATGAAAATAAAATAAATACAGCAGTATGTGCAGGCTGCAGCTCCATGTATAAACATGAAGAGGAAAGAACTTAAGAGATTTTGTATTCTCATGGGATCATTCTGTTCTTTTTATCTTAGCTTTAGTATTTTTGAGTTTATGTTCAGATGCATTTGCTACTTACTCTTCTCTCTTCAAAGCTGGAATTCTCTTCTGAATATTAGCTTCAGAAGAATGACTACCATTTAGTAATTACTTATTCTTCCATATTGTTTTTGATGTATAGCAGTGAGATGAGCTCAGATGTTGGAGTGGAACGGAAAATTACCAAAATATATCGGGCTTTAGTTGAGGGGATCATAGACAATAATGAGGTATTTCGGGAACACTCTGATTTTGTTGCCCCTTCTCTGTTTATATTGCTTTTGCTTCTAGTGTATAATGTGGTAAATTCACTCAGTTATTATACTTTCCTGTCAACTTTAAGTTTCTCTAGGTATGTGGAGTGACACACAGGTTGCTGATGACCATTAATGATTTACATTTTTCATTGGGCACAAAACTGTTTACAGGTTCTGATCGACAAGCCAATTGGAGTTATGCGATATCCTGGGGTTGCTAAAGGTCTATATGTTGCGCTCTCATCAGGTTATCATTCATTGATATTTTTACTTTCCTTTTTTTATTGGTACTCCTTAAAAGCGATGAGGTTGTAATTCCTCTTTGGGTGTTTGATCTTGTTACTATAATGCTATCATAAAGTTTGCAATTACAATGCCGGACTTTGAAGTATGTCTCTAATAGGCTAAAGATTTTGTAGCCAGATTTCCTAGTAGGATATGCTCTGTATTAGTATCCGATTACCTATGCTAGCCTGCTAGGGACTCTGATTGGACATGCAGCTATTAAGTAAATGTAGGCTAAGAATAGAATGTGTTTTAACTTTTGAGGGAGGGAAGAGGGTAGCGTTTTCACTGTTCCACCACACCTTGGCCTTCTCGAAATACAAGATTTATATGTTGTACAAATTGGTTTATTTCTCTATTGGACTTTTATATGATACATCCTCTCTACCACGATGTTATTGGTAAATGTTCTGCAATTGATCGTTATTCCTTTTGTTAATCAATATAGGTCCTAAGGACTTTTTTCGATTGAAAATCAAATAAAATTTAGAGTATAAGACCTGTTGATTAGGTTCTTAGTTGTGTTGTGCATCATAGAGAAGTAGAGAACAATGAAACAACTGAGATGTTCAAAATTGAACCATTTTAAAATGGAATATTAGGAGAATAGTTATGCATACCACAACATTACATGGCCTCTATGCACTAACTGGATCCTGCCTAAGTGGGATTTTAAGTTTTGTATGTACGCAACCTCAGCCTTGTAATAAAAAAGAGGTTGTTTCTGATTGACCCTTGAAAAATAGTTGAGAATGAAGGCATTATTTTACTTGGTTGCTAAATAAAATGATTGTCGTTGATAGTCACCACTTACTTTTTTTTTCTTTCACATTATTAGTATATTCTTTCATGTCTCTTACTTTGTTAGGGCCAAAGATTTATGGTTCTTTGGTTAAAATGGCTCATTAAATCATGTGCATTTCTGATGTGAAGTTGCACATGATATATGCTAGAAGGGGTTAATAAGAAACAATCTCTATGTTAGTATTATCAATAACAAGGGTAAGGTTGCGTATATCCGACCCCCAAACCCCATCCTAGGTACGTGCCTAGGTGGGAGCTACTTAACGGCATTGGGTTAAGATAATGTAATGTAATGTTATTAGTAGATTCTTTGAACCAGTTACTGGTTGGAATTTGTAAATAGTAATGGATATATGTTATATTGTAATGAAAGTTTTGTGCTAATGTGCATAAAAATTACATTCAACTCGAAACATGTTTCACAATATCACTCATGTCGAAGCCTCAATTGAATACATGGGGTCAGCCACGCGATTGAAAAATAGTGAACATATTAGATAGCAGGTAACAATGCAAAGCATCCGGAAATATTTGCTTTATAAATCTCCATTACCGCTTAACGTTGCTGTTATGGACTGAGTTGGCCATGGAGATGATATTAATAATGACATAAGAGCAATGTGTATGATTGTATCAAATGGAATGTAAAATGTACTAGTATACGTATAACGAAGAATTGAATGTAACCTAAGAATGATTACAAAAGATAGTAGTCAAACTTTCTAGAGGCTTTTTCTCTTCAAAAGAGTCATAAACTCATCTTAAATGTATTACACAATGAATGCCCACCCCATTCCCTTCTCCTTCTATTATACTATTTCTCCCTACATATTATTCCCCCCAAGCCCCAACTATTTATTTACTAGATATTATTTACTATAATATCCCTATCAAGCCCTTCATGACTACTCGTCTCTAGAGTGGTACAAAGAAAAAGTTGGGTGGATGAACAACAGCCTAACCATTGGACTTACCTTTTTTTTTTTTTTTTTTGAATAGAACCATTGGACTTACCTTGCCAAATGCTTGCGTTTTTATTGCCACTACCATCATTTATTGTTGTCTACCAAACAGAAAAATAAGCAACATGTACTGTGTACCTCATTATTCCATGCAAAACCTTGAACTCTAATGACCTATTTTGTATTTAGACCTATTATTATTTCATGTCCAATTATTGTTATCATGAAATAGATGTAGCTATTGAAATGATTACAAGTATTGTTGAACATATTTATTGAACTACTTGTGAATTATGATTTGTGCTTGGAAGATCCAAGTACTTTGACCGTACATTGGAGCAGTTATAACTTTGAAATAAATTTGTCACCTTAGATGAATGTTCGGCACATTTCAGCTAGTGTCTCTCACTGAAAGGCATTTGCTTATATTGGATATAATAAGAGGTAGTTGTAAAGCTTGAACTAGTCATTCTTGATACACTCATAAATATTTAGGGGTCGCTACTACAAGCTATGTATATAGCTACACCACTAGTAGTGACAGTTCCCAACTTATCCTGTGTTGAGATTCCATTTAATTTAACAGGATGCTTTTTAAAGACTTGAGGTGTTTTGGGGAATTTATTTGTTTTACATAACTCTTAAATATTTGTTTTAATGTAAATTTATGATAGGAAACTAGAAATTAGAATGCGATAAGGAGTACTGTAGTATTCTAACACAAGATATTCGAAAACCATCAATCTAAAAATTAACAAACAGCTTTAGACTCGTGAATTTTGTCATGTACTATGTACTTCTTTTGCTGTAGAAGATACAACTTTTACATAGAATTTACTATTAAAAAAGCAATATTTTTGTTTATTTTTCATTTTCTTGCTTTTCTCATCGACTGAGTTTTTTTTGTTCCATTTTATCAAACTAGGTAAACCAGCCTTGAGCAAAGTCAAGGTTCTTGAAAGAGATGTTGAGAAAGACCGGACACTAGTGCAGGTACTATCTATCTTCACCACAGTATGCACAATGTTTTTATTCCTGGCTCTTCAAATTTGTAATAGTGAGATTTGACTTTGTTTTGCAAGCTTAGAAATAATGTTGGGGTAGCTAATTTGAAGTGGAAGTATGAGGACCTTGTTGCATGAGGCTCATAGTGTACATACGACTTATAGCTGTTAAATATGGGTGTCATCAGTAGTTATGGGCGTTATACTTGCAATCAGCAGGCAACTTTCTGTTCAACAATTCAAATTTCAAAGTATACCAACCGGCCTCTCCTTTGTCTCTTATGATAATTAGACAGTAATTTTGGGGTTAATGATCATAAGATTCTCATTAACTTTGAAAGATAATGCATAAATTTCTTTTCATTAATGAGCTCACATAGTCCGCGAGCTGAATATTAATGTTATCGCTTTTCGAATAAAGCTCATTTTATAAAAAAAACTACTATTTTAAGCTTAAAGCTGGCTCATTCTCAAATGAGTGAACCTAGTCCGTGTTTTTATGCTTTGTTGAAGGTAGACTAAATAGAATGTTTTTCATCAGAATTCACTTTCTCTTCTCGACTTTTGCATCGGATGCTTTCCTTTGTTCTCAATTTGCATACTTGTGGCTTCTTGAACAGGTAGAGATACAATCAGGAAGACCGCACCAAATTCGTATTCATCTATCCCTGATAGGTCATCCACTCCTAGGTAAGTGTGATGATTCTTATAATGTGGTGCTGTAGTTTATATTGATCAATTCTCAAAAATATCGTCAGTTAACTAGTGATTATTTTTTTGTGATGACTAAGACAAGCTATAATGTAAAGAATTAGGCAGTCAAGAAATATCAGAGTGCAAGTTGGTTTAGTTATCCGTAATATCCTATTTTATTGAAAGGATTGGCACCAGTCTAGAGTATTTCCTCAATGCAGTATCTATCTCCATGAATCCTTCATGCTTGTTTGTGCTTTCATGATCAACTAAATGTCCCTGTCATTATAAATTAGTAGCCAAAAGTATTATAGGCGTTAGCATTATGAATTAGTTATTTTTATGCTTGTTGCAACTAACCAAGATCTCCCTTTTCTTTTGAATGAGAATTGTAATTTATATTTCTGCTGTTTTCTCTTAGTTCTCCCCATCCAACCTCTCCCCTTACTTTCCCCTCTATTGCTTTGCTTCGGAAGATGGTATATGAATTTTTCATTTTGCTATTTTCGTGTTATGGCTTGCTCTCTATGAAAGTTGTGGAATTCTAGTGATGATTTTCTGCTAAGTTGGTGGAAAAGCTTTCAGTGGGACTTTCGCTGGTGTGGGACCCACGAGCATTTCTATTTGATCCAAATTATGATTATTGCTTTTGAGGATGCAACTGTTCCGGAACCTTCATTTTAAAAAATGCCTCTGATACAACTGAAATGCCAAATAATTTTTGTTTTAAAATTGGTTCCTTTTATTTTCACAAATATGAAATAATGTGACCACTGTTTTGTGTTGCAGAGTTTGCCTCAACTTGGAGGTTATTGCTGATCTCTTTGCTAATTTTCACTTTCAGGTGATCCTCTTTACGTTGCTGGCGGTCAGCCTGAATGTGTTGATTCAGAACCTGTTGAGGACTTCGCAGAAGATGGGTATTGAGCACTCAATTTCTTTTTAAATTCTTTTTTTAATCTGCCGATTTAAATATGCTAATCAACTTATTAAGTAAAACTTAATAAAATAGCATGAGTCTGATTGAGTTAATCTATGGACGAGTTTAACATGCTTCTATCCTGTCCTTGAGGAGTTGCAAATATAATGGAATGCGTGTTGAGATTATTTCTCAAGTCTTTGTGCCAAATTGTTGATGCTCTAAGACACTAACTTCTATATCTCAGAAAAATACCTTTTCGTGCATAGTCTCTTGTTCACGCTAAGGTGCCTTTACTCCTTGTCTAAAACATAATTTTTTTACAGTTTAGGCCAATGATACAAGACCAAATTCTATGTCATAGTGATACCAAGGCGTTTACTGAACTATAGCTGTGTGCGATTGGCAAAAGCTCTTATATATCGATGAGTGTGGATACATTCTCTACAATTACTACTATTTTGAATTCAACTTATCATGCCTTACAGTTACAGCATTAGTGCCAAAGCCTTAATCTTTTCCCAAAAGATTGTGTTCGACTATATAAGCCAAAAGAAGTCACATTCGCATGAATTCTCCTTCTCCAGTCAAAGAATTATCTACTATCTATCTCAACCCAAAAATCTTGGTTCTTCATATTCATTTTCAAGCCTGCTCACCAAATTTTTGAATTCCTTAAGCTCCAACCTTGTATATTATTTATACCGTTTCATCAATACTCTGTCGCTGCATATGTCCAAACTATCTTAAATGATTCTCTTTTATCTTAACTTCGCTACGATGCCTAGACCTTTTCTTATGTCTTTATTTTGAATTCTGGAGTATCAGTTAAAGTACATGCTCATTCATCTATACAATGATCCTTTCTAAAAACCCATAAGTCTAATTCATAGTAGTGCTAGTTTAATGAATGTCCGACAAAAAAATACCTTTAGATTTAGGGCACACCTCGACATATAGTATCCTAATCATCAATTTATATTTTTCCATCCACACTTAATTTTGTGGCTCACATCCTGATGAATATCCACACTTTTGAAAATTGTAGCCAAGTTACACGAAGCATTTATTTGCACTTATTAATTTATATCTTTGAATAACCTTATGTGAGAGTACTTCTCTTGGTATCTTGTCGTATGTTTTATCCTAATCAATAAAAAACACGTGTAATTCCTTTTCCTATAATACTCCATTAATTGTTTCATCCGATGATTGTTTCTATTGTAGATCTCCTAGTCACAAATTCATAATTCGAATTGGATCCCTAATATGGTGGTACATCTCTTCATAAATAGTACGCCCACTCTTCCCTATAACTCTTCTCTTAAAAAATTTTCTTGTCCTCCATTGAATAACTCATCAAAACACTCCCTTCATCGATCCATATATCTCTGTCGTGAACTAGAATTTTATGATCCATATCTTTAACACTTCATCATACGATGTGCTTGGTCTTTGTTTGTCTCCTCTTCATCATCTTTTTGTATATCTTTTTCCCCTTCTTTAATGTCTAATTTGTCGAACACCTATTTGAAACCTCTTTGAAATCTTACCATCTACCATTGTAGTTGTTCTAAAGAACCTAACTTGTATTCTTCTTTCATGTAGGGGGTATCAACGGCCAACAAAACCTGTTCCAGGAGATTGTGGTTATCACTTGCATGCACATGAAGTGATTCTATCCCATCCTACCACAAATGAGGTAATTATAAATTATATATGTGACTTATTGGTAATATCTTCATAGGCATGACTCGGTTTAGTGGAGGTGCACAATTATTGGTGTTTCCTCTAGATGTTACTTCCTAGTTATTTCAACTGAACTTAGAAGCCTCATGAAGTGGATGACTAACATCCTCTTAACCTATTTCGCTGCTTTATCCATGAACCCATTAAGAAGTAGTTGCATAAATTGTGCTTAAAGTTTCTGCTCAATTAATAGAAGATACTATAACAATGGAGGAAATGTTGCACTCATTATGAAAAAGAAAGAACATATTGAATACTGGCTAAGGTTAAATCGTAGAGCAAGTGCTTGTTTGTATATTTGATGATGTAATGCAAAGCCTTTGGCTTTGCTTGAAATTAACATATTGTGAAGAATTACAATGGCTTCTGGAGTTCTGGATCAGCCCCATACATATTATTGTTGCTTGATGACAAGCTTTAAGTTCAACTGAAATAAACTAGGTAGTAACACTACGCCATCTAACAGATTATTAAAGCAAGTATAATGAATGTTTCTCCATTTTTGTAGGTGATCAAGATTATTGCACCTCTTCCTCGTATGCTCAAGTCGGTGGAAGAAGCGAATCAGGAAATTGTCACCTGACTTTTTAGAACACTTACACCTGCAAATTTTGTAGATACTGCAATATCTTGTACTCCTTCCTTGCTAGATTTAATTCACGTAAATTGATGTGAGAGCTTTTAGAGTCTAGTTTATGTTTCAATTCATAAAATATGTGTTTTCATAGTTAGCAAGCGGAGAAAAAGACCGGAAAAGAATCTGAGATAACATAGAAACAAACTAAGTCGAAAAAAAGACTGGATTTCTCATCTATTATGTATAAACAAAAACATGAAACTAATTGATTTGTAATGGATACGAATTTGCTATGAATTCCTCACCTCCCAAAATTTCCCAGTTTTATTTCTTTTTTTTTGAAACAAATAAACCCAGCTATATTACAAAATTTGTAAAAAAAAAAGATCAACTCAACAACTATAAAACCTAAATATACGTGCATGTTGTAGCAAGCAAAGATGAGGTTTGCTTACCATCTATAGGGCCTTCTCTTGTATTCAAAAGCCCCCTTGCATTCCTACTAACCCCCTGACTTTGCAAAGATTCCTCCCTAATTATCCCATTTACTGCATAACCACCGCCACCAAACTGTTGACTCACGTAATGCAATGAGATCCCGGTTCATGATCCTCCCACACCCTGTACAACATTCACCTTCACTACACTCCCGTTGCTGCTGCTGCTGGATTCCTTTGGTGAGAAGACACGAGAACTGTTCATATTGCACTCATTACCACCACTCATGGCTGTTACTTGCACTGGCTGCTGTTTTGATTTCCGCAAGGAAATTGGGTTGTTAGCAAAAGCAGTTGGATACTTGGCCACGAGCAAAGCTGAATCTGGCAATGATGAAAAGTCTGTCTGTATCTTGGTTCCATCCCAAATGCCATAACTACTAATTGGAACATTCTCTAAGCCATGAAAACTATTGTGGTCATCAGTAAATCCAAATAACTTAGCATCACCATTGCTGCATGACAACTTTGTTTTTGAAGAACAGCTGGACACGACATCACTTTTATTTCGTCGAAGAAGAGGGGGGTTAGAAATTGAATTGTGAGCTGCAATATGACTACATTTTTTGAGAACTGAATCTTGAATCAGATGGCCAACAATACTCTCAGAAGCCACAGTGTGAGTGATAACATCATGCAAATCTGCTTTGGTTAAATCGAACGGGAAACCTGAATTGCAACGAGGTTGGCCAAATTGGGCATGTTCCGCATGGTCCCCAGAAGTTGATGGTTTGGATGATCCATTTCTAGGGTTAGCAAGTTGGCCAGGGGTAGAGAGTACACCCACTTCAGCTGTTCTATCAGAGATGCCAGAAGCACTTTTACTAATTGCTCCATCCATCTTAGATTTGGCATGTATTATATCAGATGTCTGATTATTAACAGCTGCGTCTTTGTCCAGATTATCAACCACCCCACTACTATCAACCGGATCTGAGACATCTGGAAAATCAGCATTTGGAAGCAAGTCATCATCTTCCAAACGACCATATTTATGATCGAGTTGTCCTAGACCACAATTTTCTTCCAATTCAGGATAAGCTTCAGGCATCGACACATCTGAGTTAACACGCAGCAGATCTTCATCTATTCCACAACCTGATTTGTCAGTGCAGAAAACAGAATCTGTCTCTGCAATACCAGCATCTTCATTATTAGTCCCTGTCCGGTTTGTGCCATTTTTAGAATGAATTCCTCCAATCCCAGATGCAAAGAGTATAGTGTCTAGACCAAGGCATTTCCGCACCTTACTGAAGAAGACTTTGCATTGATCTATGGACTTTGTCTTGACACATTGAGATATCAACGAAAAATCCTTTCCATGGGATGAGAAAGCTTGCACAAACAAAGACTTCTCATTATCTGTCCAGTCAGCAGGGTCCATCTCTCCACAGCCCTCATCTGAACAGGAATCATCGACATTTTGTGTGACCTTTGGTGTCCAACGCCACTTGGTAATAGCAGTCTTTTGCTGCTTCAAGTCCTCATTTGATGCATCCTTGATGCAATCTAATCCATTAGACTTTCTGTGGCTCGGTTTCCTTAATAGCAATTTTGGAGTGTCCAAAGCCTGTTCAGCTTGAGCTGCAATAACTGAAGCAGCACCCAAAATATCGAGGGAAGCAGCATTCATCTCCCTACTCCGTTTCTTTTCAGACGTCACCAGATATTTGCTTGAAGATAAAGGTTTCCCTAGGTTTTTCCCCTTTAGCTTCTTGATTTTCTTGAAGCATTCTAATTTATGATTCTTGTAATAAAACTCAACGCAATCAGCCGTAGTCTTCTGATCAAAAAATGATGCAATCTTGCGGAAATCTTTCCCGTGAATAGCTAGCTTATCAATAAAGATTCTCTTATCTTCAGCAGTCCATGAGTTGACCAACGATCTTTCCTTCTCAACTGCACACGGATCCTCAACTAATCCATTACTCAACAAAATCCTGGACCTCTTCTCTTTCTCATCCAAGATCATAGCGGGCATCTTCAAACTATTTCTATAAACTTTCACCTTGGAATCTGAAATTAGCTTGCCTGTAAAATCAATTACCCCTGGTGTTGGAACCAGACTTAAACTTCCAGCTGCACAAGCAAATCAAGAGTTAAAATCTTTAAGCATACTGACCATGTTACACCATTATGCAACAAAACATCAAGCACACACAAATTCAGGTGATATTCATGAACAGCAATGCCAAAGTGTTTCATGTTACTCCCCCCTCTTTTTCCTATTAGTAGCAGGTCCAATCAATCATATAGAGCATAAGCCCATAAGCCTCAACAAGGAAAGAGAGACCACAAGTCAAAAGAACAATATTCCCACTTCCTCACTTCCCACGACTCCTTCCTATGTCTAACCTTGATAACCTATATACTCCAAGGATACTGGCTTGAGTGGGACAAAGAACGCACAATTCAGGCACATCACACATCTTGGTAACTAGATCCTAGGCCTGTTCAGCCTTCTATAATCTTCAACATAAAAATCCCCTTGCTTTATTCTAAAACAAAAAAATCTACACAATTTTGACCTCAACTTTGCTTTGACATTTCCAATTATAAAGATAAATTATATTCTAAAACATTGAAAAATGGAGAGATCAACAGATCAAACACGACCATGTAAACACAACTCAACTATCACAAACAATAGGATTAAAAAATAATTTAGACATAATCCAACCAGCAGATCCTTTAAACTCTGACTATCAAAAACATCACCTTAACATAGAGTTCAACACAATCCAACAAGCAGTTTTACGAACTAATACTCCAAAACAATTAGTTAGAAAATAACGAGACATAATCCATCAAATATTGGAACAAACTCGACCACATAACAGATCACTAGAAGACAAACTCAATAGATCAACTAATTGGGTGGTTTATACAAGTCATCAAATGACATTGCTGGAGCAACATGTCATCAGCTTTCAAGTAATTGCATAGCGTTCCCAGGCACAACATATCTGCCTATGCACTCGTTGATTGGAGTCAAAAGGGATCCGGTTACAGGACACGTGTCGGATCTCCTATCTTACACAGTTGCAACTAGGTATGACCTTGAAAACTAGAGGAGCAAAATAGATGAACTTTTGATTGAAGACAACCTCATTCATAACAAATTTAGCATTGGAGCTTTTACTTGCGACAATAAGGCGGGTTGAACGTCATGAAGATATTTGATTTGATACAAAAAGAGAACGTAATTTAGTGTTTGAAAATTTAGGAAACAAAATTTTATGCAATAGAAGCTAAGATAGAGTGTCTACATACATTGGTCATATGTCGGAGATATAACCATATAACAATCATCATGAATCAAAAGTTTTGTATTACAAAAGTTTATCACAATATGACAATCATAACAAGCAAAAAAAAAAAAGATAAGATGATTTTTCCATAATGATACAAACAAAAAACGAGAAACGCCAATATAGTGTTTCGAATCGAGTTTGTTTTGGTATGAACGGTTAGAAAAGTGGTAAGCAGTTGGTTTCATGTTTCTTCTTTCAATGGCCAGGATTACGGCTTCGGTGATCTTCTTTGGCAAACAGTTGAATACCCTTCTCTTTTCCTCTACTTATTCTTACTCTAATCTTAGAGGACTAAAAAATTGGACCCAAGCACAAACCTTAAAATTTATTTTCAGAAGAGGACATTAAGAGTCTAAACTTGGCCCCCTTGAATTTTCTATTAGACCCAAACTTGGACCATTAATTTTCTATTAGACCCAAACCTAGACATGAATCTTATGGGGGTGATTCAACTCCAAAATAAATAGAGCCAGTCCATTAAAATAGGGTAGGTTCCATAGGTTTAGGACCCTAGCTTGTTGGAAATACTTCACATGTGAGACAAGATCCCACATCGATAAAAAAGTGGGTCTCTTGACCCGTGGGTTTGTGGGCCCGAGCCCACGGGTGTCCCGTGTCCCCACGAGTGGACCACGGTGAGATCATGTGACGAATTGTCACGGCCTAATATAGCTCATCCCTACTCATGCGGAAAAAATATTTAGTCCGTTTCTCTTTCCTCTCCCATGCAGTTGTACAAGTGTTCCTTTTTTTCTTTAACTATAATTTTAACTTTAAGATTTATTCATGTTAACAGGCAGCCAATGCCAACATACAATTTTTAAGCTTCATAATTTTTCGTTATAAGTAAAGTATTGTACCCTTACTCAAAATTAGAATAATGCTCCATATCAATTTTTTTTACAATGTCTAATCAATACTTGCATCTCAACTTGGGTCAAGGTACGAGCGGTGGCATAAATACGTACAAGTGTGATGAGCCTCCTTATAGAAGCACTCCAACCTTTGAGTCATCTCAGGTCCTATAAGCTCATTGTGCAAAAATAGGATTTAGGCTGCGTTGTAATAGTAGACACCATGATGCGGTGAAGTGATTATACAAGTTTCAAACTACTAAATATTGGTCGAGAGTCGAGACCATGAGAGATCCCTTGAACCGGCCCACAACTATGGTTTTTAGCACTTTTAGTATGGTTCTTTACAATTCACAACTTGGCCAATGCAGCTTTTTACACTAAGTATAAGCTGACATAAGAATACTGAAGACACTTAACTCATGTCATCGATGGCACCGAGCTATTTAATTTGTCAAGCACGCCTATTTTATTATCAGCACCGTTGGATGTTCCAAGGCTATTTCGTGAAAAATTTAAATTACCCTAGGCTCAAAAGTCAAAGAGACATTTCCTTGTCGAAATATTGAAAATCGACACTAGTACTTGCGGTGAAATAAATGATTCAGCTAGAATACCAAACAAATGAAGGTTAGAAGTGTAATATGTAAAAAGCCTAATAATACCAATCAATCCCATCATAGTGCAAAAATAAGGCCGCATTTATCACATTGTAAAGCTATACATAAAAAGAAATAAAAAAACAAATTGATATTTTTCCGCATTGTAAAGGGGTAAAAAAACACAGTTTTGGTAGTACCAAGGGGTACTTTACGCTTTCGATCGATATCAAGGCGTTATGATAATGACAACATTGTTTTGTTACCGTAATTGAAACCATTAGTGCATTTTTACACTGGATCCCACAATGAAACCTAATATAGAAATTGGATCCTCAACACTAAAATACCACACCATTCAATTGTTTCCTCAAGAAATCTTTTCCGCCAATGGCTCACCATGAAAACCTCTAAAATACAAGTTGACTGAGGATTCAAGACACGTCAATGTAGGAAAAAATTCAGATAGGAGTACGTCCAATAGTGAGTAAAACAAAGCAACTAAAAATCTCGTGAGCAACTCAACTAATAACCACATCAATGTAAATAGCAAGTGACAAGCCAACTAATACCACCCCAAACTAGTGTCGATAGTCAAAGCAACAAGAACACTAACAATGTCCCTCTTTTTCTTTTGTATATGAGAAGTAAAGATAGAAAAATATTATCCTTGAGCATATGCACAAAGAAGCAACCAAGACTGCAGATTCAATGTTTGTGTTTAAACACAATTCTTAAAAAAGGACAAAATGTATCTTTCTTTTATTTTATAGTAACCATTCTAAGAAAGGAGATGAACTTGTTTACCTAAAAACAAGAAAATTTAAAATTAGAATAACATAACCATAACAGATACATCCCTCAGCGCCCCAAAAGAATATGGGAAGATAAACTTGCAGCTTGTTTAAATGCCAAATTTGCCGCTGGTTCCACTCTTAAAACTCAAACCCTACACTAAAGTTAAACGTTCAACTACAACTTTCTAAACTCAATCCAACATAAAACTCCCATTATCTACACAAATATTCAAACATTACCAAAATTTATGTTTAAATTCTAATGCAGCAACCTCCTTTGCATTCAACTTTGACTAATAGTCTAATCACATACTTCTATTTATTTGTAAAAAGAAATAATGACATTGGCAAGATATTCATTGAACTACTTTCATCTAGATTCTAGGTATTATAAGGCACATAGAAAGAGAAATTTCTGAAACATTGCATTACCTGGTGAACGAGTGAATGACCTATGTTTATGACTCCTGACTTGCCGTGAACGTGAGCTCAAATCTAGTTTTTTGTGTGGTTTTCCATGATAACTTTTCAAAGAATGCAAATGCAAGTCCTCCTTCCAAAGGTTATGAAGTATCCTGTATTTCGACGATATCACTCTTTCTTTAAACCTGAGAAACCGCTTCCTTTTTAGAAACTTCTTTTTGACTTTAGTATCAGCAGCAGGCAAGCAATATACTCCATTAGGCTCCAACGAATAATCACAGCTAGGCAATAACTTGAGTACAAATTCAGCAGCTCTATCAGCAGTTTCCTTATTGGAAGCTAGTACTATATCACAAAGATTACCCTCTTCCTTTTCACGCACATCTGGTTGCACAGTTCCAGATATGACATCACTATCTAGGATCATCTTTTTATCACAGCTCTGACAAGAGGTACCCACATCTGACTCATCCTCACATGCAACCAAATTCTCCATTGTGCTTTTGGTACTAGTCTCCACAGAAGTTTTGTGCAACTCGAGGGAGACAAACTTTTGAACAGGAGGATCCACAAATTTGGATGTAGCAGTACCAGGGCTATCAATATCCTCATCCCTAACAACCACTTTTACTCCTTTGGCTTCATCGCATTGAAGTCTATTTTCCAGAATTATATCTCCGTTTGAAACCAACAGTTGTGGTACATGCAAGACATTTACACCATCACTTGGTCCTGGGTCATATAATGCAAGAAGTTGGAGACTTTTAGAAGTATTAGCCGGCAATGATGCTAATTCATTTTCAAGCGACTCAATCTCAGTTTCAGTTAATTCTAATGCCTTTGAGATATCATCTTTCCACAATAGCAGTCTATTCAAAGCTGAGGATCTCGTAAAACTAGTATCCATAGAGCTTTTATCATCTTCCTGTAACAATTCAGTGAGCATGGAACCCAAGTTAGTAATCGAGTTCAGCTCCATTGGATCAAGACTGAAATTTGATCCGTCAGGCTGACTCCTAGGCACAGACGTCGAAGATACACTGAATTTGGTAGTACTGCCATCAAAATCAATAGCTTTCCCGCATGTGTTGTCTTCCAACCCTATTACAGATTTATATGAAAATGGAGATGAACAATCAGAACAAATGTAGATTCACAAGAACAAAAGGACACAACATCTTCAGAACTAAAAGTACATCACAAATGAACAAAGAAATAGGGGGAAAAGGAAATATCATATCTTAAATAAATTTTAATGCAAATTCTAACTAATCACGCCTTCAAGTACAACATGCAACAATGAGAAGACAAACAAACAAAATGCCAACTGCTATGACATTAAAAGTTAGTCTAATTAAACATAAGCTCATGTAGAAGAACAATGCGATAAGTCTAAAATTCAAAATATAAATTTCCAGGGGTGTTTAGCAACTCGCGGTTGGTGAGTAAGTTAGCATATTTGACTACCTAGCATTGGCTTTTCGTTGAATTATAGAATTGTATATAACCTAATTGTTGATGAATATGCTGGGTAAAATTAGTTATTGGAGGAGAAAAAGTTCCCAAACAAGTCAAAAGGCAATGAGAAAAGTTGCATAAAAACATTCTTTTCATTTGAACTTTAAAGTTGGCTTAAAAGCAATTTACTTTAAATATATGATCATACAACCAATTTGGGAATATGCCAATCAAGAAAATGGTTGAGAAAAATGAAGTATAGTGAGTTGTGATTCCTGTGAATTTTAAATAGATATTGATCATCACTTAAAATTGAAAGAAATCACAAAATGAATAAAAAGAGGAAGTTTGTGAGACATTTTTCACAATTAAATCCAATAATTATTCGATAGTACTTGCTTCTCAAACCTATGGTGGATTGGTGATGGCTATAACTTGAATAAAATTAGTACATAGCATAATGCGACAGTGCAAACAGAAAGAATCAACAACCTGGTGAGGAGCTGCAGGTAAAAGATGATGGTGTGGCAGGTGACGAGCAATTAGAGAAACCCTTTACCTTCGGACTCTTGGCAACTAGATTTGAGGTGAAAGAATGCAAAGGTTCAACATTAGTAACTAGCACCGCATTACCATCCTTGTTTACATTGTCTTCTGGGCCTTCAACTTTCTTTTTCTCATATTTTGCCAGCCCTTGCCCCCATCCAAGACGTGGCTTCTTAGAAGATGGTTCTTCGGAAGGAGCAACAGTGGCCTCACAAGGAACATCATCCCCAGATATTGATCGAACAGGGGTAGCATTCTTCGGGGGCAAATCACATGACTCTCCTTTGATACCCTTAGAGCTACTTGTATGGCTAAAAAAAGAACCTCTTGAAGTTAAGCTTCTCGAACGAGACTTCTTAAGAGGTTTCCATTCATAAGACCCCATTAAATTCTTTTTATCAACCTTATGGCCCATGCTAGACCCATTAGCACCACTCGGTTTATCAGTTTGCTCTCTTTTTTGAAACTGATCACAAGGATCAGAACGCGTATGGGAAATACGCAAAAATGAATCACTAATTAATCTCTTATCATTAACAATATGTGGCCTTCCTCTTCCATTTGATGGAGATCTATGGTGGTGATTGGCTTCCCAAGAACGGTCTCTCCTATTTTTGTGGCTATAAAAGGGGCGATTGTCCCTATAAAACCTAACATATCTTCCATCTCCATGCATTCCATACGGTTTAAATACATCGCCATCCATAAATCGATCACCAAAACTATGTGTTGAGTACCTGTGATCCTCATAGTTCATATGCCATCCACCCTGCTTAACATGACCTTCATGACAATAAAAGAATCAACAAAAATACATTCAACCCATTCAAAAATATATTCAAATATATTGCACTAGTTGAACTAAAACCTGAATTAAAGGCTATACACCGGGCAAATCCTAGTTGCACTGCGCTACCCAAGCTAAAACCCTAAAACTATCCAGGTCTGCAACAGCTTGTGGATTTGCAATGAAATTATCAAAATTCTACAACCTCATAAAATGGAAAAGACCAAGAAAAACTCAGATAAACCTTAATGACCACTTTAAACGCTTAAACTGCTTGGCAAACAAAATTTGAGTATCCAAATGAATCCTAAAAAGCTTTAGAAGTAAAAGAGACAAAACACATGCCCTAAACAAGGGCGATACTCAGCCCATTCAAGGTATTTGACCGCCTAGAGCCCCTGGAAACAAGGGGCTCATATATTAACAAACTCCTAATAATTCATCAATTAGTAATAGGTCTTCCTTTGATAGATGATATTGTGGGTTAGGGGTTCAAAACCTACCAATATTAAATTTTAGACCCTAATTTAACATTAAAATTTTGTTCCGTTTATTTCATAATAAGTAGTCCGTGTTTATAGTTTTGATTACTTTTGTAGTCATATTTGCCATTTGATTCTCCTGTCAATTTTTTTTATTAGGTATATAGCATTAGAATTTTGCTATTTGTTTACTATTCTCAAGGTTTATATCTAGTAATTTGGTATAATACTTGAAAATATAGCATAAATTTTTCGTATTCAGTTAGTTTTTAGATGATTGACCAAGGGCCTCAATTTTCTAAACATCTCTGGTAGACAAAACTGACTCTAAACTCGAGGAACCCTCCGAAAACAGACCCAATTCACAGGAAATACAAACAAACACAATGTTACAAATCTAAAAATATCATTAAAACCTATAAATCGTTAATTCCCAAAACCACAACAAAAAATCTAGATAAAAAGTAAAAACCCAAAATGAAACAAAAATACGCTGAACTATTCAACCGACAACAGATAAATGAAGAAAACCAAAACCCTAGATTAAAAAATGAAAATTAAAGCCTCTTGAAAACAAAAGAAGAATTTATAAGATTAAAGGAAAAACTAACCAGGAGGACCATGAAAGTGGGAGGAGTGAAAACCCCAACGAGGGGAGAAATCGTTGTCGTTGTCAAAGTTGCGTGATCCAACATAGTAGGAAGAAGAATTTCTCCATCTGGAAGAAGAAATTCTATCTCTAAACAAGTGGTTACGATCACACGACAATGGCGCCGGCGGCATCAATCAATTTTAATCGAAAAAATAAACAAAATAAATTCAAATTCTCCACAAATCAAAGTGGAACACAGAATTTCTGTAACAATGGCGTCTGAAGACAGAATTCTGTGAATGATTAGCAGCAAATCGGTTGGTTTTGAGATTGGGTTGGGTTTATGAGCGAAAGTTTAAGTGTTGTGGAGGTGAACGTGATTTGCTGAGGGAATGAATGGAGGTTCTGACTTGTGAGGGTACTTAGGTTTAACAATAAAAAAATATGTTTTTTATATTACAATTTTTTTTTTATTATAAAAATAATCGTGTTCATTTTCATTTTAATATTTTAATAATATTAATTATTTTCACATACTCACTCCGAATTATTTTAGATGTCCCATTTGGGTTTTTACGGTTATTAAGGGTGGTGTGGGGTTCATTAAAAAGGTGGTTGTTGGGTATTTTAATTGATTAAATTAACAGCTACTCTTGTGAGAGACCGTCTTTTAAAGAGACGACCTTAAAACAAGAAGCCCATATTTGTATTTTCTCTTTAATTTGTATTAATTGGGCTAGAGTTCATATATCCAATGCGTCTCTTAATGAGACCGTCTCTCACAACAATTTGTGTTAAATTAATTGTAAAGGTGGTAGTTGGGTATTGGGAATTAAAAAAGTGGGGGTATTTAGGTAAAAAAAAATAGACAAAAAGGAAATGAGACAATTGATATGAATTTGCCAAATAGGGAAATGGGACAACTAAAAGATTCGGGGGAGTATCTTTTATTAGTTTTGGTCTTTATGTTTTGTTCACTAACTTCCATTTAATATTTTTTTAATGTTTATTAATCTTCATTTTTCCACCATCAAATTTATTATTCAATAAATGAATATATCTACTATCTAAAAGATTATATTTTTCTTAATTCTTGCGTATATCTATCATGGGAACTTTAAGGAACGAAGGGAGTATATAAGAGGGGTGATATTATAATAATAAAGCATGGGCCTTTCGGTTTTCACTAGTCTCCTGACAAATCGTCTCTTATATAAACGACTTTCTGAATCAAAGTTTGCATCAGATTAACATCCTTAAATTTGCATCAAAGTTTGGTTGAATAACTATACAAATTTGTCCCATGTTTCGATGGAGTTAGAGATTATAATTCTTTGGTTTTGGATATGGATTATATTAAAATTAATTCATTAAATTATATGCACTTTTTATTCATATGAAGTTGCAAACAATATTTACTACAAAGGTCAACCGAAAACAATCTCTTTGGGAAATGGAATATAAATGTATTACATGTTTCTTTTGTTAATATAGTGTAAGACAATTCTCGAGTTGCGGGGCTCTCTTTGATCACAATCTTTACGTAATTAGGGTATGGATATGCCTTCTTTCCCTTTCTTCCCGGACATACCTTGGACAAAACTCATTGGGATGATGATGAGCGTGAGACTATAGTGTGAAAATTAGTGAAGCACTAAACATTGGTAACATTATTGCCATATTTGCATGATATAGATGAAAAGACATATAACACGCCAATTTGAAAGTTGGAATTGCATTAAATTTACACATTTTTTGTTTGTATTGGAAGAGATTTATGTTCAGAAACAATAATACAATTTTGAAGTGCTTCCTTGTTACAAAAAATTAGTCCATTTTTCTCAAGATAAAGTATAAAACAATATGGTTTATCAAAAATACTCAAAATCAATGTAGGTAGAATCATTAGAACTACTTTGATTGCTGTCACTCCCACTAGAAGTTTCTAGAACCTTCTTATCAACACTAGGAGAAGTTGTTTCTTTACTAGTAAATTTGGAAAAATCTACAGGTTCAGGGACATGAGGAGGTGCTGCACTTCTAACAAGTGCCCAATTCACCCCTTCAAAAAAGGGGTGTTGCTTGATTTCAGTAGCACCCCTTTTATAAGCAATCCTTTTATGAGGCTCCTTAATTAGGAGCCCACGAATGAGATCGCGGGCCACCATACTGACGTTTGGAGTGTCAGGAAATCTTAATGGCTGGCCCACGACATTGAAGAGGGTGGCACGGTTGCCTTGTCCTTTGAAAGGGGTAGTCCCATGTAGGAGCTCGTATAGGAAAATACCAAAAGTCCACCAGTCCACAGCACTACCATGCCCCTCACCCCGGATGATCTCTGGGGCGAGGTACTCATGTGTCCCGACAAAGGACATTGACCGAACATTGGTTGGCTCAGCCATTAGCTCGGGGAGAGACCCGTTTACAAAAAGACCGAAATCTGATTTTGATTTTCGATTTTTCTTGCTGGGTAGTATCCGGGGGAAAAAGCTTGTGGGCTGCATGCACCCTTGAACTGCCGATTCCTCGTCAAGGATACCACTACCACCACCGCCACCAGCACTACCATTGTTAGGAATGTGAGCCGATGAAGACTTCACCAAGGTCGGGTTTACTGAACATCGAAGGGAGAGATCAAAATCCGAGAGCATAATGTGGCCTTCATCTCTCACAAGTACATTCTCTGGCTTCAAGTCTCTATACACTATGCCAAGCATGTGTAGGTACTCTAGTGCTAATAGTACTTCTGATGCATAAAACCTGCAATAAACCATCAAAATATAATGATTCTGTCAAATTTCATCTCAAACATATACTAATTATAGCATCCTTACAACCAAAGTGAAATATAAATTGCATTTTTTTCAAACACAACAACAATGTCTGGATCCGGAGTATTGTTAGACCCGAAAAAATATTTCTTCTCCATTCATTTCGATTTTCTACTATCTCAATTTGGGATGATTATGGGGCGTGTCTGGAGCGGGTCTAACAAGACTCCGGATCCAGACACATAAATTCCCAGACCCAGATCCAAATTCCTCAGATCTGATGGGTCTAGGGGTTCTTAATGGGTCTAAAAAAAGAGTTGTTGATTTCTCAACCAATAAGTCTAAATTCTTCATGCCCCTTTCTCCTCTTGCCCTTCAAGTCACCATCTTAACTCTTCCTCACCCAATTTTTAGCTCCCCTAAATTTCAATTTTTTATCTTCTTAACCAGTTCAGTAACACCCCATCTTTGCACACGCCCAAACCGTCTTTAAACAGTTCACTTTCATCTTTTCAAACAACATAACATAAACATTAAAATATACTTTAGTTTACAAGTAAAAAGAGTAGTACTAACCTAGCAGCTTCTTCAGTAAAATGCTTTTGAGGCTGCTTTTGTCTAAGTGAATGAAGATTACCACCACTGCAAAACTCCATAACTAAGCAATAAAACTTATCAGTTTCAAAATGAGAATACAAAGTAGGTAAAAAAGGATGATCAAGCAAGCCTAGAATCTCCCTTTCAGTTTGAGCCCTAAACAACTTATTCCTATTAGCAAGAGAGGCTTTATCCATAACTTTCATAGCAAAATATGCACTAGTCCCTCTTAATTCAACCAAATAAACACTACCAATATCCCCATAACCCAACCTTTTTAAGAGCCTAAAATGGGTTAGTCCTAAAGGAGCTTCTCTTGCATTAACCGCGTTTATAGCATCCCATCGCGTATCCCCTCCTGTATGTGGCTTTAATGTGGTTGAACTCGTGCTCTCGATGCTGTCACTACGATTCCCTTCTCGTCTTTGCATTGTTGGGTCTTGGGTTCGGGGTATTGGCCTTGGACTCGGGTGGTTAGACCCGGGTTTCCAGAGTGGATCCATTTGTTTTCTGTGGTCTGGGGGCTTGGTTTGGGCAGGTAGTGCCTGTTTTTGCTTTGAGTTTGGGTCTATTGTGGCTGGTTCCTTGGGTGATGTTGAGCCTGAGTCCATGTTGGTGTTGGTGCCCCACTCTGGACTTGCTCTTTTTAGCTCATATGTGTCTTCTTCTGATGATTGGTAACTCATCCGCTGCATTGTTCAAAACAAACAACATTTCTTGTTAGGATCAGTCTCATGGTTAGACCATCTCTATTGGGTTGACCTGTATACATTTCGTATGTTTAAGTGATCACGTACAGTTTAAAGTGAGCAATTAAGAAAAAAAGGCTAATTATATAAGTCTGTCTCATGATGAAACGGTCTCATACAAGTCGAGCTGGTTTGATCATACAAGACTCAAAACCAATCATACATTTACCTTCCTTTGTTACCAAACACCAAATTTGTTGATTTTTAATGCAACAACAAAATAAGCTGATAACCAAAACATCTCACCCAATGACATATACGTGGGTTTGGAAATCGGATGTGCGCAATTTTAGTGATACCAAAGAGATTCTTTCTGATTGTCCCTTGATAACAAACATTATATACAACTTCACATAAACAAAAAGTTAATATAATTTAAACATCTGAACAAAATGATCGTTATTGTCAGAAATTTAGAAACTTTGAAATCCTGCCAAGGGCGGAAAAACAATAATGTTATGACCTAGTTCGCTTTTCAAATTTGAGACGCACTATTGGTTTTAATAATATACTCAAGCATATTATATAACATCTAATATTTTGAAACATGTTTGGAGCCTAATGCAGTCGGACAATGTTCCAAATAGACAAATACCTAGAACCTGGCATAGGAGAAATAGGAAAGTTCACCCAAAGGACTAATCTAGTGGGTGAGAGACCCCATTTACCTATAAACCCCACACGAATTTCATACACAATCGATATTAGACAAATCTCATACCTTGCAGTGGACCATAACAGAACCTTCCATGGATTCTACAAGTATTCTACTAACATAATGAGAAACTTGAACATAACCCATGATATATAACATGATCAACAAATCAATGTATGAGCTACTTTGTAAAAGAACATCTCTTGGTGACACGATCTTAAAACAAAGACAACCCATGAGATCATCATCATCCTACCCTATATATCCCGTTCACAAAAAACTATAAACAGAATCTGGAAGGGAAGGACGACAACAACTTATACCCATAAAGGACAACCCATGAGATCATCATCATCCTACCTAGTATATCTCGCTCACATATTACTATAGACATATTCTGGGAAAGGGAAGGACGGCAACAACTTATACCCAGACAACCCATGAGATCATCATGATCATCCTATCCAGTATATCCCGTTCACAGAAAACTATTGACAGATTTTGAGAAAGGGAAGGACGGCAACAACTTATACCCATAAAGGACAATCCATGAAATCATCATCATCATCCTACCCAGTATATCCCGTTCGCAGAAAACTATAAACAGATTCTAGAAAAAAGAAGAACGACAAAAACTTATACCTATAAAGGACAACCCAAAAGATCGTCTCACACAATAATTTACCTCAATGCAAAATAGCATACACACTTGTAAAAATATATAAAAAAAAAAAGTAGAAAAGTGGATGATTAATTAGGCTAACCTCAAAAATTTCAGCCTTGTGAACCGGCTTAAAAGATGTCAATGGGGCAACGCAGCAACGCCGGTTGAATCCCTGATTAGGTTTTTGAGGAAACCACATTAATATTATTATGGTATCATTAACACTAATCAATTGCACTTTCAAGATTATATGTTTGTTTGGTAATAATGCAAGAATGTCATGATATAATTATTAGAGATAGACAACCCACAACAAAAGAATTTGTCATTTCTTATTTGTGCTTAGCACGTAGATAAGATTTTGCTACAAAACGGCCAAATATCCCCTTTTGACCAAATCCCTATTTGTCCTTACTCATTGCTAGAGCTAGAGGTGACATCATCGGATCGGTTTCAGGTATAGATGGTGTTTGACAAACAGTTGATAGCTGATAATAGTGGCTGATTTGACAGTTAATTTGATTAACTGGTTTGACCAGCTGATTTTAAACTCGCTGCTATAAACAGAATGCTCAAAAACAGCTTATTCATATCAACAAGCTTTTTAAGCCAACTAGTTCACCAAATAAAAACATTGGCTGGTTTGACCACCCAAACCTTTATTTACATCAAAATAAGCTAAAATTACGCAATAAGCTAATTTGCCAAAACAACAAGGCCGCATCACTGTATTGTAAAAGTTTTTTAGTTTGCGCAGAGGCGGAGCAAAAATTGATAAATTCAACGAAAGCCCTGTGCAATTTCAAAAATTATGATAATTTTCTAATAATTTTGTATCTTTAAACACCTAACATATTCTAAATAATTTAATGTTGAGGCTCCTAATTTTTCGGCATCACTGTATTGTAAAGGCTGCATTACTGTATCGCGGTCGTATTGTAGATATTTTTGAGTTTACCGCGACCGAAATATAGACCGCATTGACCGTGAAATTATTCGTATTGGTCGTAAAATTCATTTTACGACAGTTACCATGACTGTGAACGAATCTATATTTTTTACTATACATTCGGGTTAGGTGTTTATGGTTGGTTCGAAATGGAACTTATGTCCGTATTGATTTTTAGTAATTGTATATCCATTTTAAAGTTGGATAAAAGTCAAATTCAATTACAAAACTAGATAAATGTTGGATCATTAGTTATGATTGAAATAACTCTAGTCATTGCGAACCAACTCTATTATTAGCATGTGTGCTTAATATGATTTTCATTGTATTGAAAATATTTGTAAATTATTTTTTATTTAATATTAAAATTAAATTTTGAATTTTGTGTCAGTTGGAGCAGTTTCATCTTTATTAAGCGAGAAGGAATCTTGCCCCGCCCTTTCTTTCCTCGACATACTTCATAATTGTAAAAAAACATAAAATGATTGAAAAACGAACCAGTTATATAAATGACAAACATTAAGGTATTGTCCCCTCTTCACAAAGTTCCAATTATTGAATATTCATCTTTGATTTCATGTCTTCTTTATATTTCGTGATGAAGATATTGACCTGCCTTCTTTCCCTTTCTCCCACCCTTTCTGGACGGGATTTATTGGGATGACGACGATGAAGCTAAGCTTTCATACAACTATAATATATAATTTTTTAAACTTTTATTTGATGAATTTTCTTGTGTTTGTGAATAAATATGAGAAAGAAAATATGTGTTGAAAAAAAAGATAATAATAAAAAAAAACTTTAAAATTGACTAAGGGAAGAAGAAATTGGTAATATAAAAGGAGAAAAGAAAATAAAGTTGGAAGAAAAATAGAGGGAATGGGAATGTAAATTAATGAAAGAGTCATAATTAAATTTTTGTATTGGGTGTTAAAATTTTTTATTGATGGATGGATATCCGATCAATGCTCCCAAATTGTGGCAAGAAAATGATTATTATTTGTAATTGTGTACTATATATTCTTTTACCTTTATTATTTTATATATATATATATATATATATATATATATATATATATATATATATATATATATATATATATATATATATATATATATATATATATATATACATACACCCTATAGGGTTTGGATCATGTGAAAACCAATTAAAATGGTGAAAACTGAAAACAGGGGTACATAAAAGCTCAAATGGAGTACATATTTGGGTGGCAATTTTGTAAATAATTAGACATTTGCTAAATAGTGTACATATATGCTTAAAAGGGGTACATATTCAGATGGCATTTTTGTAAATAATATGAACTTTTTTCTTCACAAAAAATATGTACAGCCTATAAGATAATATGTACCCATTTTGCTACAATATGTATACCTCTGTCTGGTTTTCAGTTTTCTCCACTTTAAGTGTTTTCACTTGATCCTACCCCTATATATATATATATATATATATATATATATATATATATATATATATATATATATATATATATATATATATATATATATATATATATATATATATATATATATATATATATAAAATATCGATTAGTATCGATGATATCATCGATAATGAATGATTTTTTTATTTTAAAATGCTAAAATTTAAGAAAGGAATATTGTTAACAGTACTGCATAAGTCTGTATATTACTCGCTCTTGTTATGATCAAATGTCTCATTTGGTTTTGCATATGCTGATGCACTGTTTCAATCCTAAATATATTTAATTGTGTTTGGTTAAAAATTGTAAAAGAGTTGGTATTAATAGAATTGACTATGTTTTAATGAATTTTAACTCTGGGACCGAATGCTTTAAGATGCATAAAAAATTAAAAATCAAACAATTTTGTCAAGGTATCTCTAACACGTTTTTACAAGTTAAATGATTCAGATAATCATAAGAATATTGAACAATCCACCAATACTTGTCAGTTGTGAAATTTATCCTTCATTAATTTTAACATATACTTTAGACCATTCATCACTTTTTGTCCTGCATAAGTTAGTATATAGTTTTTTGACCAACTTTGTTGATCGAATAAAAAAAAAACTTATTTGGTAAAATAGTTTAGACTAAGATGAAAAGCTAGCTTATAAATCAAAATGACAAAACTAATAAGGGTAACTATTTATCGACTTTTGACTAATCCGCCAATTTTTTTGGCTAATAAACAGTCTAGCCGACAACTAATCACATCAAATATCATCATAAACAACTACTTATAAAGCCGACTTAGTGCCGACAGAAAAGTCAATACATCAATCAAGCCAACTAAACCAGCCAATAATTAACCGAATAGAAAGGTATAGGACCAGCCAAGATCACATAACAGCATTAACTATCAGGCTTACAAGCAAACCAAATACTGCTCCTGCTATAACTTCAACCTCAGTATGGCCAATTGATTCTTTCAAAGAAACATAAGAATTAGTTCTTTCGGGTGTATTTCTCTGCACCCTCGATCCAAGTAATTGAGTAGTTGTAGCTTGTTCTTTGATGAAATCATTCGGGTCATTAGGGAAACTTGAGCTTTTTAGCTTGGTCCGCAGTGCGTTTTCTGGTGAGTCTATGATATCTTCGTCTTCCATTGCGGACTTCATCTGGTCCTCGAGCAGCCGTCTGTTTAGCGTTCTTGCATGAATACCGACTTCTCTTCTTACCCCCTGAAAACAAAAGTATATTTTGATTTGAGTGGGCATTGATTTGAGGCCGTTCTAGAACATGTGGTCATGGTCACCCAAGAATAGTATACAAGAGGTATTCATTCGAGTCATGGAGTCGATTTCTGGTCACGTGTTTCAGGTTGGTTCAAATTTGGGTCTTGTGTCCACATTGATTTTTACATAATTTTAAATTCATTTTGAAGTCGGGTTCCGTTACAAGGTCGGATAAATATCGGATCATTGGGTTTATTTTGAACACCTCTATGCATATTGAACACCAACAGGGTGAGCACACTCCACGGGAGATCATAAGATCATCAACCAAGTACCATCCATCATGCACTAACGACCCGTTTGGTTCACACAAGATATGTATCATGTTATTGGCGGTAATGAGAATGATTTACATAGGGTAAATTTTCATAATATATATCATGTCATTTCCAAAAGTACACCAACTTTCCAATACCATTTCCACCATTAATGATGGATTTCAAACGGACCATAAGAATAATGATTGAATAGTGACTTTATACCTGCGCATCATACATGACAAGACTTGCATAAACAACACTCATTCCGAATAACGAATCCGAAAAGCCCCTGCATTTAGTAAAGGACAGAAAGTAAATAAAGATTTCACATAGATAGAAAAGATGAAAAGAGAATATTATTAGTGCAAAGAAAGCAATGAGAAGAAAAGGGTTATCTATACCTCTCAAGGGCCAGGCATGTTGCAGCAGCAATCACTGCCTGTCAATTGAAAAAACAGAAGACCTAAGAAATGCAAAAACATCAGCAAACAAAAACACAAATTACCATACTCCATTCAAAGAGTATGAATATGTAGAAAAGAAAACACATTCATCATCATCATCATTATCATCATCATCATCATCATCATACCCAGTGTATCCCGCTCATAGACGACTATGGGCAGGGTCTGGGGAGGGAAGAGAGACGGCAGCTCATACCATATAGGAGAGTGCGAGAAAAGAAAACACATTATGCTCTAAAATTTAATATAGCACACACATTTGCTAGCTTCATGTTGAAAGCCACACGAAAGTCGGCTAATCCCTAGCCAGATGATTGAGAAAAACTCAAAGATTGGAGCATTATACGCTCCATGCTATAGTGCAAAATTTCGGCATCATCATCGTATTTCTGTTGTACTGTAAAGGTTTTTGAACACATTTCAACCTAAATATAGGTCAAGTTAACCAAATCATTCGCTTTGACTATGAAAGCTGTTTTGTTACTGCAATCGTTCCATGATGATGGCATAGATTACCAAAATGACTGAGGCATCTCTTTGTTCAAAAATGAGGAAAGGTCTTAAAAACATTTTTGCGTATTTAATGGCACTTGCATCTTCTAGATAAAATTTTCTCCCATGATTGCAAACAAGGAAAGACAGAACCGGTTAAGGCATATTTTGGCCAAAGACTAAGCTTTGGGATGAGTATAATGTGGCTACAGACGCAACCTTAGTGCTCCAAAAATAGAACAATCATCATTATTTTGTAATTGGCATAAATGGATCATACGGACCTCTTCTTTCTAATACTATCCTCTCGCATCATTGAACAAAGTTATCAAGACATTCTCAAGTAAGAAAGGGTGCAAAGTGGAGAATCATCTCGCTTAAGGATGAGCGTGAAGATCTTGGGCCTTGGCTTTCAGATTTAACTGATGCACAGGGGAAAGGTGATTTAAATGAGAATGATGATCGGTTTTGCATATGTGAGAAGACCTCCCGCTTTTAAGAACATGGTTATCCTAAATGGTGGGCCGACCATCCGTGGTGGTCCAGGATCTGGACATGGAATAGGGACAGCTGAGAAGCAGTGGAAGTCAAGGAGATACCGGATGTGGCAGAGGCGTAGCCACTAGCCACACAGGAAGACGTAGTGCTATAACCAACAATACTACGGCCATAAAGTAACTATGTCTGCTTTGCCTGCTTATAAAACTCCATAAAAATGTGTGTATGGTAAACCTCCTTCGTATGATTGTCTTGAAGTTTTAGGTTGTCTATGCTATGCCCACAAACCACAACATAAAGTTAAGTTTACTAAGTAGACTCATAAATGGATTTTTGTGGGTTATCCGTAAGCAAAGGATTATTACAACATGGAAATATCCAATTGAACTAACTACCTGTTTGATAATCGGTACTATATTGTGGGAATGCGAATGATTTGTAGTGTAAATTTTCATGATACGTATCATGTCATTCCCATGCTAATGAAAGTTTGATCATAAAAAAGTTTTTTACTTCACAATTTTCCATTACCACCTAATACTACATGTTCAAATGGAAATGCATTGGAATAAATTTTGTGAAGAAAACGAAATTGTAGAAGTAATATAACTATGACCATTAAACTTGCCAAGAGATATTCCTACCAAAATTACACTAATTTTTCATCACAATTCCCACCATTTAGTACCGTTTACCAAACAGGTCGTAAGTGTCCTGTAAAGTAGCAAATGCAAAAGTTGCAAAGAGGCAAGTATATCATAAGATAATAACAACGAATCGGCACAAAAGGAAGCAAATGAAAGAAGGAAAAACAAGCTTATTAAAGATAATAGCCAAGAAATCAAGAATAGGAGTAGTAAAAGTGGGCTCACAGATGAATGGGTAGAAGGAAAACCACCAGCTTGAATGGCAGTTTTTAGATCAAAATCTTTGCCATAGAACCATACTGAAGTGAAGGGCTTTGCTAGCTGCCCAACAGCTGCAGACACTCCTGCTGCTATCAAAACCTAACCCAAATCCCAAATCACAATTTCAGTTCAATTTATCACATCATATCTAAACACATAATTCTACATAATTACCAAAAAATTAGAAGAAAAATAAATTTTGAAAAAATCATGTGTAGGCCATTAGGCCTTAATATTGATCAATCTCAAAAACTAACTTAAACCACAATTTTAATTCAATTTTCACACCATATACAATACATACTTCTACATAATTGATAATTCCCAAAAATTAGAAGAAAAAAAAAGTATAGAAAATCAAGTGAACCCATTAGGTAAGACATTGATTAATTTCAAAACCTAACCAAAACCACTATTTTTTAAACTTATCACACCATATTCAAACACATAATTCTACATAATTCCCAAAATTAGAAGAAAAATAAAGTATAGAGAATCAAGTGAACCCATTAGGCTTTGAAATTGATTTATCTCAAAACCAAACTAAAACCACTATTTTAATTTAACTTATTACACCATATCCAAACACATAATTCTACATATTCCCAAAAATTAAAACAAAAATAAAGTATAGAAAATCAAGTGAACCCATTAGGCCTTGACATTGATTAACTCAAACCTAACCAAAAACACTACTATTTTAATTCAATTCATCACACCATATCCAAACACATACTTCTACATAATTCCCAAAAATTAGAAGAAAATAAAGTATGAAAATTTAGTATACCCATTAGGATTTAACATTGAGTAATCCCAAACCAAAACCACACTTAAATTCAATTTATCAAACCATATCTTCTAAACACATAGTTGAACATAATTACCCAAAAAAAAGAGGGTAAGAAAGAAAAGGAATGACCTTATTTTGGGTAATTGTAATGATATCTTCAAATCTAATATTGAGTTGGCATGTGAATTTAGGAAAAGAAGGGTAATTTAGAGGGAAATTGAGATAACCCAATTGAAGTTTTTTGTGTTTTGGCTTAAGCAAAAAGATGGGTGTTTGTGGATATAAGGTTTTGGGAAGAAAACAGCAGTTTAGTGACATTGTCAATTGATGAACATAAACGCCCACAAAATACACAATGAGTATATTTTACTAATTTCCTCCAATGTTCTTGTCAATGAACTACTATTAAATTAATAATAATCCTCCCTTTCTCTAGGGGTAGATGTGGTTTGTTGCCTTGTTGGGTCATCAATTTATGAGCTAATAGAAATACTAACGGTCTGTTTGGTAAGTGATATTAAATGATGGTACTGGGAATAAGTAAAATTTCATTAAAAGTTTCATATCATTCTCATGGTAATGAAACTTTGATCACAAAAATTTTTTTGTCTAGAAATTTTCATTACCCCTAATGTCATATCTTCCAATGGTAATGCATTGGAATGATTTTTATGAAGAAAATAAGATTATTGAAGTTGGACAAACATGGTCATCAATGTAATTTAGAGATTTTTCAACCAAAATTGCACTAATTTTTCATTCTCATTACCACCGTTTAATACCCATCCCAAATGGGCCATACTTTTTTTATGGAATTTTTGGTCCATTTGCTACCAAATAATTCTTATTTTGCAAAATAAGTAACTGATTAGTCATCAACTTTATTTTTAAATTTAAAATCATTGGGCTGAACTGTTGGAGACTTTGCCAAAGATAGTCTCTAAGAAACCTTCCGTCAATCACAAATTACTATGTCATTTTTAATAGAGCGGAAGAGTATTTAATTGGCCTCTCTCTTTTCTATCTTTGACTTAAATCCCACATGGGCTATGGCATTTTAGTCATATGAGAGTTAATATAATTAAAAATAAATATGAGACTCAAAGACTTTAGTCTCTTATTTGTAAACTCTTAAAACTCCAAATTTTGCAAATTAACTCAATAATTAAGAAAAATTGAGAAAGTGAGTATTTAAGTGTCTGATTAATTCACTTAAAATAAAATAAGGCTCTTATTAGTTACACTTTCATCTCCACTTAGTCATGGACAACCATGCACTCCATGTAATACACGATGTTTGACCGGTAAGTATGAGTAATGGGTAGTTAATTGTTGTATTGAACACGTTACATGATGTTGTGATAATTTTGCTCAAAAGAGTAGTCATTTCCAAAAATAGAAAATGTAACAAATTCACGACTCCCTTTATCGTCATTATCTATCCTCACTTTCTGTGTTTAGCGTACCAACTTTCTTGTGAGAAATCTTATACGCTAGAGGATCGTTAGTTGAGATGCTCGCAAGTCAATGGCTTGATCCCCATGCTTTACTCCCAAACCGAAACGGTTCCAAGACAAAGTTTAAGCCGAGTCTCAGTCAGAAACGACAATGATCTACGTTTGTCGTGATGGAGGACATAACGAACTAACATGCAACGTGCAACAAACACAAGAGTACGAAAAAGTACTTCCAAAACTGTAGTATGCACAACATATCTCAGTTTTACATTTGATCCTATAATCGACAAAAGCCAACCTTTCTCTTAAACGGGTTCAATCTTAGAGGCGGCCGCCATACCAACATGCTCAAGATTATACCATTTTACAAATTCGAGTTCTACAATAAAGCATAGGAATTTCTTTCATGCCGATTCACTTTAAATGGAGGTTCAATCTCCATTATCCAGGCCACAGAAAACCCGATTAGAGCGTATATACGTTTTTTTAAAACAGCCAAGCTTCATACAGGTGCATGAGTGCATCTCTTGCTTGCGGATTTCATGGTCTCGATTCGAACCAAGTGCCACAACCGGCATTTCCAAGTAGTTACAGTCCTAATTCCGATAAGATACTCTTGGCTTGTTGATCTATGGGCTTGATAGTCCAGTTGCGTTGAGTAGATTGAGGATCCATCTTCATTATATTCAATACTTTGCTATGGTAGTTATACAATGTTCTTCGATGGCCAATGCTTACGTAAGTTACATTGGCTGCTTCAATCAAACCGTAAAGATGAGCCTGCGTAGAAATCGCAGCAATTAAGTTTGAGATTAGCATCATGTAATGAAATTTAAACCAACGTGACTAGGCCTGACAAAAGCCGACCCGACTTGAACCTAACCCGAAATAAGTAAGTTTGGGTTGAGGCTTTTGACCCAAAAAAATAAATGGGTCAACCCGACCAGATTTGTTATTAAATAGGTTAGGTTCAAGTCAAAATTTTAAACCTAAAACAAACATGTATAACTCATTTAATTAAACGAGTTGATTCCGAGTTAAATCAATAAGCATAACTAAACATAATTCATTCAATTTTTTCTTATTTTTCATAGTAAATAAAAAAAAAAACAACTAAATAACAAAAAGTTAAAAATTAAGGCCTAAAAAATATTAGCTCAGGTTCTACAATTACGGTTCGTAAAATGTTGCAAGATCTAATCCACACGAAGAAGAAAATAATGAATATTGCCTACCTCATTGTCCTCGTCTAAAGCACTGGTAGATTCATCCAGGAGGATCAAATATGGCTTCGCAAGCAGCAATCGTGCAAAAGCAAGGCGTTGCTGCTCACCAAGGGAAAGAATACTCGACCATTCATATGTTGAATCGAGACCAAAACGAGGAAGTAAATAGCCAAGGCGAACATCCTCTAAGACTTTTACTAATTCCTCGGTAGTTGGCTTCACAAAACTTGTAGACGTACTAATATCTGAGTCATTAGAGTGCATCAAAAAGGGTGGACAACCTGTAACAGATCATATGCATTTTCCATTAAGTTTCAACTTTCAAAGTGTATGGGTAGCCAATACCGTACACTAGTCTGCAAAAGCACGTTATGATTACTTACACTATACGAAGTTTCACGTGATTCACTAATCTCTTTGCGAATCACGAATTGTTAATAGCGAATTATGGTCGGTTTTGTGCTATTTTAAGGTCTTTTTGAGCAAATCACAAATCCAAAAAGCGAATGAGCTGGCGAATCATGTTATACTGGTATGTGGAAAAGGCGGAATTTCAACTTTCATCCAAAATTTCCCACCTCTCTCTCTGTACCACCCGAATTTCCTCCCGTCCTTTGCGGTTTTGGTTTCGTTTAAGGGGTTGGAAATTCTGAATTTCCAACCCCTTAAACGAAACCAAAACCGCAAAAGACGGGAGGAAATTCGGGTGTTACACACTCTCTCTCTCTCTCTACACTTGGACAGCATTAGTCGAGTTTCGTGTGCTTACCGTTTTGTTCAGCAACAGCCACAGTCGGAATTTCAGCCCATGTAGGATAAAGTAACTGCTGACGTAGAGTTCCCAAAACCATATAAGGCTTCTGGGGAAGGAAAAATATGCCCCTCGAACTTCTATTCTTGAAAGGTGCGTTTTCTTCATCACTTTCATGCGTTGTGGAAGAGTGGAAATCGTCAGAATCTCTCACATAAAATGTAATTTTCCCTTTTCCAGAAGTCCAAAGACCAGCCATAGCTCTTAATAACGACGTCTTACCACTTCCACTAGGCCCAACTATCTGTATACATGAGCACAGAAAACAAAGGTTGTATCTTATGATCGATAAAGCACCGAAGAAATTACTGCTTACAATAAGTTTCTTACCAACAGGTGATCCTTTTCGTTTATTGACAACGTTAAATCCATGAGAATTGCAGCCTTCTCGGGAGTCACCAAAGTCAAGTTCTCCAATTCGACCAACTTTTTACGGCTTCCAGCTTCCAATGATCCATTTGAATCCAACGTCTTATCTGTTGTACTTTTTACATTTTCGTATACAAGAAGCACATTGTCTACTGAATCAGTGAGGTCGTCTGAGGTGCTTTTATCGAGGAGATCGTCAAATTCACCTACATCCAAATTAACATGCAAATATCAACCACCACTCACATAAAGTAATTATCTCAACTTTTAAATCAAGTTAAAGTTTTTTAATTAATGTTTGGTTCCCTTCATTTTAAAGAATGAAATAGAAAAATATTTAATAATTAGTCAACTTTATACCAATGAAGAAATTTATTTTTTCAAAATTATGATGATATTGTTAAATTGTAAGGAAAACTAATGAAAGATGGTACATAATAAAAATTAATAAAAATCAAGAACAAATTTGTAAATTCGAATCGTTAAATCGTAGGATCGTAGAATCGTGTTATGATTCTACCTCTACAAATTTCATTTTTATTAGAATCGTAAGATTCTAACAACTTACTATTCTTCATACGATTCGAATCGCTCGCTTGTTTTTGAATCATAAAATCATAGTTTCGTAGATTAGAATCGTGATTTTAATAACAATGTCTCCGAGTATCCATAAGTTGCACTTTCTATCATCCCTATCTGCCGAAGAGGGGGGGGGGGGATCTTTCAGTGCATAAGCTCAATATAAAAAGTCAAAAAATAATCAAGATGTGCGCATACAAAATAAAGGGGTTCAAACTGCAAAAATATAAAATACCTAGACGGTCAATCACAGCAGAAAAGGCACTGATGGCTTGAAATTGGTAAACGATAAGCGAAACATCTCCAAGAATGTGGTTAAAAGCCGATACAGACTGATTAATGACACCAAATTCAATCTTTCCAGAAAAGTACATGGGAGCAATAACTGCGACAGGAAGGACTTGAATAAGATACCGGTAGCCATTGGTGAAGAACTCCAGGTTTCTGGAAGTTATCAACAAGCGCTGCAAGACAAATTCAGTCGATTAGGTATTGGGAAATATATTATGACAGAAAACACTCTGATACATTACATATGCAGCAATTACGGACATCTTACGTAAGATTTCAAAGCAATTGAAAAGAATTATAAATATCAAAAATAGAGTCCGTATAACAAGATACATGCAAATGGGCTAGGAGACAATTACAGAAGCTGAGAAATTATTCTATGATTTTCCGCTTCAGTAAAGTCAACAATTTATTCTATGATTTTCCGCTTCAGTAAAGTCAACAAACACAATGCCCCCTTCCTCTTCCCTCCTGCCCTCTATTGTCAAGGAAGAAGTGTACTGGACTACTGCTCCATGGAGTATTTGGTCGAAGCACTGTCACATGATTCACTAATTTCCTTACGAATTGCGCATCAAAGAAAGCAAATTATGGTCGGTTTTGGGCTATTTTAGGGTCATTTTGAGCAAATTGCGAATTCAAAAAGCGAATTAACTGACCAGTTGTGTTACATTGGGTCAAAGCAATATAATTAGGGTCAACTGAGCTGACCAAAGAAAGTAAATACACAAGGAAATGAAAAAAGAAAGAGCTTCTGATTCCAGGGCATGGAATAATATGAAGCTGTTCCTTCGCATTACCGTTTTGCGAAATTCCGTAACTTAAACTATGATTTAAAATCAAGAAATAAAAGTCATTTTAAGTTGTTAGTCTAAAATATTAGCCATTACAAATATTTGTGTAAAGGTTTTAGGTTCTTAAAGGTCTACTGTAGGCATTACTTTAATTATATGTTCTAGAAAACTTGAATTTATGATAAAATAGATTTTTTTTTTCATGTTAACGATTCATATTGCAATACTTGCAAAACGAGTCGTTTACTGCGACGTGCTGCCTACGTGACATCACAACTGTTACCGTATACGCGACGACATCCGCAATTTTATTCTATGGTTCAGGTTACATTCACTAATCCTGAACTCCCTATTTGATGATTCTGAGAAATATACAATTAAAGCATCTTTATAAAGATAAGATCTAGACTCCATCCGGAAGAAATAAACAAAGTGTAGTATGTTCTCGAAATAAAAAAATAGTTTGAAGAACAGAGAAATATGGGAGTTGGGACAAAAATGCATCCAGAAAGTTATTACAAACGAAGAATTGAAAGTTGAAACAAAATGACAGTATAGAATCCATACAGTTAGATTTTGGAAAGCACTGCTGAATCTTTGAACGAGCATTTGCAACTCATTTTCCTCACCACTATAAAAAGCAATTGATTCAGCATTTTCCCTGACACGAACAAGTCCATAACGGAAGTCAGCTTCCTTTTTCTCTTGCAAGAAATTCAAAGGCACAAGCCCCTGAAATTAGACCAATAGATCAGTAATTATTAGACGTTAAAACTAAGCATCATGGTAGCACAAAAACTTTTGTTGAAACATTTATCTACCTTCCCGAGAAATATACTAATAGCAGTTCCACCAATAGAGTACACTAGAAGCACAATAAACAATGGAGGGTAGATGCCAAATAAGATATTACTGAATGATATCAAGTCAATTGCAGCATTGAACAGCGTCAATGAGAAGGCAAGTGCTGTTCCTGTGAATGTACTCAGATCATCAACAATCCGTTGATCTGGGTTATCAATTTTGGACTGGGATTGAATTTTGTAAAAGTTCCGGTTTTGTAAATAACGCTTCATGTAAAAGGTTGTCATCCAAGATCTCCATCTCAAGGAAAGAGTATCTTTTGCGAAATCTCTCAATACAAAAACCTGCAAAAGATGAATTTATAAATTATTATTATCAACAAAATGACTAAATGAGTAGCGGATAAAATTAACCATGAACACAGTTAATCTCCAAACCCCTCCGGGGACTACAGGTACAAATCGAAATCATGTATTTCTTAGAATATCATCCACTTAAGCTTGATGCTACACAGCTAGAATCAAGGTTGAAATTAAGTGACCAACAATTAGAATATCATCTACCTATCGTTCACAAACTCGCCTATCAATTAAGATGCTATATGGGACCCTAAATTTTTCCCTGGATACTTTACATTAGTTAGCCAACCCTCTAATTCCGGATCAGCGGTTTATAGCTATAGCTACAGTCTTCTAAGCTCTTGGGAAAGAATTATGTGCTCACCAGAACATCACCAAACAACCCACCAAGCTAATACTCCCTTTGTCCCAATGAAAATGCACCACTTTCCACATTAATTTGTCCACTTACTTTGCACTCTTTCCTTTTTAGGAAATGGTCTCACTCTCTTACTTTTAATCTCATCCACAAACGTATTCTCATTGTTCATATCAATTACTCATTAGGCCCATCCACTCATATTATGTCTTATGCTCCAACAACAAATTAACATTTACACTCAATAAGATGGGTGCTAAATAATTCACAGGGACAAAGGGAGTATAATAGCTATATTTTATAAACATTGATACGCTTTTTGGAAAAGGTTGCATTCCAAAATACGCCAACTTTTTTGGATAATTTTTGACTTTAATTGAATTTTGCGCTTCAACACAAGCTGCCTCGTGCGCAAACACAAACTGCCTCGTGCGCCTCGCAGCCTCAGCGCAACATGTAGTGGATCTGGCACTTTTAGACTGCGCCTAGCGTAGACTTCAAAAGGTGCTTTTCCAGGGCGCGTATTTCGTCTAGGCACATCCTAGACACACCTTTTGAAACTAAGATACTATATCAGATGAGAATTTGTGATACAAGCAATATAAATAACACATACTATTTAAAGTACCTAAAAAATTGAGCAATGTGCTCACCGGAATACCACCAGCAAACCCACCAAGATAATATAACAATTGCTTCGTAAATTGTTCTTGATCTTTGCCTACAAAAGAAAACATGGAAGTCAACAATATGTTAGTCAAGAGTAATATAATTATACTTGAATATTTTAAAAGGATTTGTTGAACATAAGCACGCAATTGATCATTTTCATTTGCATTCAATTTTGAATACTTTATGTATCACATGTATTATTGAACTTCTTAGGAGACAACCAATAGTATCATTCTAAACCCTCAAGGGGCCTCGGTAAAATAGCATATAAGGAGCTCCTATATGGCTATATACATTTTATTTTGATCATAAGAAAATTTAACAAGTCGCGAGTAACATCAATCATAAACGTAAGGCTTACAAAAAAATAAACAAACATTGTCTCATACTCCTATTTTTTAGGCCTTTTCGCCATAATTTGATTTTTCAAGGTGCAAGGCGCAGAAGGTCATGGACGTGAAAAAAAAAAAAGCACTCAAAGGCGAGGTACACTAGTTTCTTCAAAAGTATATAAAATTCCTAAATACATTAGATACTAAAAAATTATATGATATTCAAAACAATTGCATCAAAGAGTGTAAACATATGATATCATTGCAGTGATCCACTAATAAAATGCAAAATGGCACAAAGAAGAAACCCAACCCATACTTAAAACCATTATGTCTAATTGTTCTCGTATTAATACCAAAGGAAAAGAGAAAAAAAGAGTTTATCACAACAACAACACACAATAACGATGCCAAATTCCTAATCCGACAATATGGGGTTGGACACATGAACTAAAACAAATTAGCGAGTGAAACTATCTCTAACAAAGATCATAATAAATCACAACTAAGAAAATCAGTTCTACAGATCATCTACATGTAATGTCCTCCATTAATTCTGATCCTACAAATTCCGATTCTTCACAGAAAAAAATTCTTTCGTGTAATCCATGTTAATTTAGTCTACTTCCTTTTCTAACCTTCTCAAAATTTCAACCTTCAAAAAAAACTAGAAGAATCTATAAGAAAGCTTAGTTTTAAAAGGCGCTAGGCACCCTAAGATGCTTAGGTCCCCTAGAAGTTTTTATTGCTATGTAAAGATGCTAACCTTTGGGTGTGTAAGGCCCACAATCCAATATAAAAATTCAAAAAAAAAAAAAAACAAATGAAAACCCAAAGAGAAACGAAGAAGAGAAGGCAAAATATATTTGGGGATTGCCTACATCAAATATGGGATTCTTTTGAGACTAAGACCAAAAGGCGCTCTCAGGAACTTGACTTTAGCACTCTAAGACGCTTGACTTAGGCACTAAAGTGTTCTAAGGGCTTGACTTTAGCTCTATAAGGCAACCTAAGGTGCTTGCCTAGTCTACCAAAGCACCCAACTCATAGCTTGCGCGAGCATATATCTTAGAGCTCATAGGAAAGCTTTTTTAAACTAAAGAAAAAGGAATAGAATAAAGCCAAAGAAGAGAAAAATGGAAAGAAAAAAAATAAAGAAAAAAAATAAAGAAAAAGGGGAAAAAATCGAAAAAGCCAAAGGAAATTATGGAGATTTTAAAAAGATTATTAAAATGAAAAACCCACAAATAAAAAGATAAGAAGAAAAAAAGAGTACCCAAAGCCGTGAGAGACAAGTCCGCTAATTCAAATTTCAAAATCGCAAGTAATACGTTTCACAGTTTTCTCTTTTTCTTTCTTCGAAAACAAATGCAATATATTTTTTCTTTTCTCTCTCTTTTCAGAAACAAAATTCTTTTGTCTAGTTATTCTATGAAACAACAAAAACAAAAATATTGACCATAAAATAGGGTCAACTAAATGACCAAATAAATAATTCTTTGTGATCGTTCACATGAACCCCCTTTCTCCATTCATTTTGATCATGTATCATCTCAACGTTTTAATCAAGATTCTTTATATCCTTTTCACTTTTGTCATTCGTAAGTCATCTTTGTCCTCGATTTAAATCCCCTAATCATCTAACATAAAATCCTCTTAATCGGTTCGCCAATACTTAGTCGTTACACATGCTTAAACCATCTTCAACAATTCTCTTTATCTTATCGTACTACATAATACGCCTAAATCTTTTCTTATGTCTTCGTTTCAAATTGTATCTTTCAAAGTATGTCCACATATCTATCTAAGCATAAATATTTCAGATATGGTTCCTAGTTCCTACAATGATTAATCCTAAAAGCCTAATATTTTAATCCATATAGTCGTCATGGTCTAATAATTGTTCAAAAAAAGGTTCCACTCAAGCTTTAAGGGAAGAAAACCCCTTGATGAATATCCGCACTACTTTGTAAGATAAACCTAAGGTATTTGAAGTATTAACTTAGAAAGGTTTATTTATCTTCCTACTTTATAGAGCCTTTACTAATATCATTTGTGCTAAAATGACACTTTATGTATTCCGTCTTACTCCTACTTCATTGAAATCCTCATAAATCTAACTTTCGTCTTCATCGTTCTATCTTCATATTTACTCCCTCACTGGTCTCATTAACCAAGACAATATCTTTCACAAACAACATGTATCACGATACGTCTCTTAGGAACAATTATTAGAAAGGACATTTGTTCAATGACAAATTATTTAAAACTCGTTTAGTTGTTTTAAAAACAAAGCACATAAAAGTGAATGCCTTCCATTTCCATATCTCACTAAATGGAGATTAAGAAGAGCAATTATCCTAAAACCTACCTTAGAGATGCGCCTAGGAGCTTTCTTGAGAATAACTCTCCAGACCCTTGTACATCAGACATTTGGCGAACCCTAATACGCGACCCTAACATCAAATAATGGCAATCAGACGATCAATGCAAGGTTCATAATAGACAAGTGCGGTAGCAGTAATTAAGAGAAAATAAAAAATAATGCAAATTGAAACGCTAGGACTCTCGCTCCTAAGTGACAAATTATGTGTCACCTACATTAGCCACCAGACATGGAAAATTTGCAGGGACATGCCTAAGCAAGCCATGTGCCTGGTAGGTGAGCCTAGACGACCAACTACAGAGGCGGACCATGCCGGGCTGGAAATCCCAAACGGGTTGTGTCAGCGTGCCATTTATGTGTCAAAACACGAGTCATGGGAAGTGCAACTCGACTATGGAAATCTTGAACATGGCACAAACGAGGCCCGTGGAGTTGTGCATTTTGTCGGGCCGCACACATGACAACCTACATTAGCCACATTAACCTCCTCCAACAACTTTGGCACTCAGGCATAAAGTCCAATCCCAAAATTCTTGACACCAAAAGTGCATCTTCACTAACTTCACTATAGATGAACATAATAATGCATATATACAACACATTTACTCAAAAACAACAGCAAGCACAAATATTAACTGTAATTATACAAATACAATAATACAATAGCTAATTCACATCTATAGTCACCTCAAATAAATATTTTAATTTCAACATATATATTTTGATATAACCCAACAATATTCCACAACCACAATCACCACAAATAAAACACATTTAAATTTCCTAAAAATGAGAACACACTAAAAATAGAAATTGTACTCACTAGCAAGGGCATTGTAAAAATCCCGGCCAAGAAAATTGAAAGCCACACTAATACCAGTAGTTCCCAAAGTCAGAGCAAAAACAGCAGCCAATTGTAATCTTGCTTGAACTTTATCCTCAGAAAACCAATATGGTTTTGCAACTTTCCAGAACCTTCTATACAACGTACCAATCTCAGGCAACTTCCTCTGCTCATAGCAACAAAATTTCATAAAAAATCATCAATTCTAAACTTACCCACAAAAGAAAAATGAAAACCCACAAAAAGTAAACACTTACAGTATCATTATTAACAGTTGAAGAAGAAGAATTGATGGTAAAATTTCTTTTCTGGGTTTTAAATCTGGGGTTTAAAATAGAAAAAGAATGAGATGATTTAGAATGTTGTTGGGTGGATGAAGAAGATTTTCTCCTTGAAAGAGGCATTGAATGCAATTGATAGAAATTGGGAAATGAAGAAGTATGAAGAAGATGAAGCATAATTATGGGAGTTTGAATAGTGAATTTGGTTGTTATTGAAGGTAAGAGCGGTAATGGGGACAGCAGGGATCGGTGGAAGGTACGAATTCCGAGCTTGGAAGTTATGGTTGAGTTTGCTACGTGTATTGAATTGCATACACAAGTATGTGGCTCTTGTACAATCTTGTGGCCAAGTTCCTATTTTCTCCGTTCTGAAATACTCGTTATGTTATGGTTATTAGCAGTTAGAGGTGATTAACGGGCCAAGGCGGAGCAGGATGAGTCATATCAAATGTTAAACGGATTGGGGTAGGTTAAAGCTTGTTTAAATCCAATCCACTTTAACCCGCTTTTTAAAAGTTTAACAAATAGTTTTTTTATTCTACTTTATGGCTCGTTGGATAGATCCACTTGTGTATATAATAATATCATTTAAAATTATAAAAAAGTAGTATTTTCACAACCAATTCCTATAATTTTTCGACTCGGCCCGACCCGACCCTTTACACTCAAGCCTTTTAACTACCCGACCCACTAATGACTCGTTATATGTCACCCATCTTGTTAAACACCTCTATTGACAGTATGACACCATTAATCATTTAAGCTTATTTGATATATTGCGGCTAATGTTTAAGAAAGTATATAGTCAAGTGGAATCTTATTTAAATCGTATAATCGCATATTAACTTTTTATAATTTTTAAATGTGCATAGTTCAGTATATAAATAATGGAAATAACACATTTGATTATGTAAAAAAGTCAAATGTAACAAGCAGGAGTGGAGCAAAAATTTTTAAAGGCCCTATTTTATTTTTACGATCACTTACAAAAGGGGGCCTTCATGAGATCTTAAGAAGTAAAGATAAAAAAAATTCCAATTTAAAAAATATATTTCAAGACAAAATGTATTTTAACATAATATTTTAAAATTACTTCGATCAAATATATAAAAAGTTCACAAAAAAATTACTTAAAAAGTGTTACTCAAAAACGGACTTGAATAGCACCATTTAAAATTTGAGGCCCCTTATTTTAGGAGGCCCTAGGCGGTCGGCTACCCTGTATATGCAAAGAACCGGCCATGATAACAAGTATTATAGAACGGAGTAAATATCATTTATTTTTCTGTTTTGTTCATTTTACGTTATTTAAATAAAATAGTTTTTACATCGGAAATGAGGTAAAATGACTAGGGAAGTAAGGATGAGAGTATTTGTGAGAATTGGTATGATGAGGGCAGGACCAGCCCTAAGGATGGGCAAAAGGGGTCGTCGCCCAGGGCCCCTTGTTAAAAAAACAAAATTAATAGATGTAGAAGGTCCATAAAAATTATAAATTGCAAAGAAAAAGAGCCCCTCGCCCAGGGCCCCTAGGCTATATATCAAGGGTCGGCCCCAGATGAGGGGGTAGAGTTGAAAATTTCTTTCCCAAAATAATACACTTGATAAACTCAAATTTTTATAATTCCATTTAATAATATAAATTCTCACTATGGTTCATGTGACCTTTGTTATGTATAGTAGGAACGAGGCAAATAGAGCTTAGGTACAATTGCTAAAAATTGGTAAAAAGTATTGGAAAATTTACCTAGAATAATTTACTATATTCGTGATTTTTCTATAATAATTTCACTTATTGATTACCATGAACAATCCCAATTTTAAGGGGTATTTGTGCATAAAAAATTCCAAAAATATAAAAAAAAATCATAAATTTTTTTAATAATTTTGTAACATTTTTTTCGACATTTTATTTTAATTTTATATTTTTAAAAAAAAAAAACCTGTTATAGCAAGTTATCCGGTCACCAGTAGTACCCCTCAAAGTTGAGATTATTCATGATTAATCAATAAGTAGGATTATTATAGGAAAATCACGAATAGATTGGATTATTTTAGTAATATTTTCTAAAATTAATATACACATCATAGAAACGAAAGCATAGAAAAGCATTTTTTGTTTGGAAAATTCTAAAATCTTCGAGGTTCTTTACAATTCTATGTTGCTGAGCTTCTCATCGATTTTACATTTTAAAATCTTCGAACATCGTACTTAAAACTGAAAAATGAATTTTATATATTAAATCCAACTAAAAAATGATAAAGTGAAACCGAAGAAATTGACAATTTAGGAAAAACATATCAGGATGGACGAGTTTAGCCTACAGTCAAATTCGACTCTTTTTTCGTTTTTTCTTGATTAGATCATTTTCGAATTACATGTCAAAATTTTTGATATATGATCCCATATTGAAACACAAGAACAAAATAATTAACGTAAAACTCGATAAATAACTCCGTCTATACAAATTAATTTTAAGATATAACCACATACATTTTGCCATTTTATGGTCACTTTCTCCTCCAATGTAGATATGTATATACATGCTCCATAAAAAGCTATCAAGATTCAAGTCTAAACCCTTATATTTTGATCACAAGTATCATCAAAAACAAGTGCAACATTATCTTATTCCAACAACCACTATGATAAAAATTGAATATAATTTCTATACACATGTTAATATTTCTACTATGCACTTTTTACATGTAAAAAAATGTATTATAAAACTCTACAATTTACGTTTGAGTGTTAAAAAGGAGCTCTTTACAAGTTCGAGCAAAATTTCTTCAAAGACAAAAGGAAGACTTGGCCACAAAGAAGGATCACTTCTTTCGAATGATAAGAAGACTGATGAAAGCGATCACACGGCTAACAAAACCGTAAGCAATGAGAATCAAGACGCTAAATCTCCAATCATGGAGATTATACCCCAACTTAGCAAGAACGCCGCAACGATTTATGAGCCATACTCCATAATACCTATTACAATGCAAGAACACTCACATAAGGACCAATTCATTTCAAATAAGGTTAGAACAAGAATATCAAGAACAATATTTTAGGCACATAAGTTACTAGAAGATATTTCAACTTGATTGGTTTATGTATTGAAAGATAAGAGTATTCATTTGTTTAAACTTAGATTTGTTCAATTTCTCGAGTTCTTTGCTAATCATTTTTCCGTAAGTTTTTTTGAATTTGCATATTGTTTGGACGCTGAATATGAGTTGATGAAACAAAGAGGTTGTTCACATTCACAATACTAATGAATCAAAGAAAACAATGTCTTCATGATAGAAAAATAAAACAAATTCATAAAAGTTGGTATCAGAGACGTAGAGAATCAGGTCTTGTCTCAGTTGAAAAGCAAGCATGTGTACTCTTTACACAAAGAGAATCCTAAATTTCTTTCAAAACATGACATGATGTTCTTACCTCTTTGCATTTGCAATCACAAAGGCTTCCAAAGTCCACTTAGGATAGCTTAAGTTAGCTATGCCTCTTAGTCCATGGTTCTTTATTGACTGACTCGAAATCAGGGTAAAACAAACAGGAACAAGCACTGAAAACTGCAAAGAGAAAAAACTTAAATATGATTCGTAAACATAACTAGTAACACAGTGAAGCTATTGAAACGACCATGTACTTACGAGTTGTGCAGGAGCGGGATTTAGTAAGATAGCAAAGGCATAACCCATTCCCGTCACACAATAAACAAGACAAACCAAAACGATATAATTGTCTAAGAAGGTCGATCTTGGATTCGTGAAGAAGTAAAACATCGAAAGGTACACCGCGGGCTTGATAAGTGTATTGAAGTGATCCACGGTATCTTTAGCGAGGAAATGAGCCAAGCTACTAATGCCAGAAGCACTCTCCCTCAAGTATTGTAACTTGTCTAAAGAAAAGGTTCTTAGTGCAGCTACTTGACATAAAAGAGCTGAAATAACAAAGAAGAAATTGTTAAGATCATAGTGACAAGAGTAGTGTCAATGCTTTCCATCACGGTATCTACCAGATACCCACATGTAATCTCACATCGAAGAATTAGAGAGAAGTAGACTAACATATAAGTAGAGGTGTTCAAAACAGACCCAATGACCCGAAATTTGACCTGACTTCAAATACGATTTACAATTATGTTAAAAGCAATATGGATACAAAATTCGGTTCTAAAACGACACAAAATACCTAACCGAAATCAGTCTGATGACCTGAATGAACACCTCTACATATAAGCTTGATGGGTTACTAATTCTGCTATCCTCATCGGGTTTATGTGCAGCCAACTCTCCTCTTATGTGGATTATCGTGATGTATGATTCAAAGAATATTTACTCAAGAACTTATATTAACTTACACATAGCAATGATAGTGTATGTATAACCAGCTGCACCAAAATCAGTGTCACTGATTTTAGTAATAGCCCCTAGACAAGCTCCAGCCAGTAATAGTATGAGATAATCTGTTGCCTGTATCTTGGCTTCTCGCAGTCGCTGTTTGGTTATTCTGAAAACAAATTCCGACTAGTCAGAGATTCATATGACGGTGACAGCTAGAAGTGTTCAATGGGCCGGATAAGACCGGCAGACTCAAGTAAATATGGGCCACGTTCGATAAGGGCCCTTCAAACTTAGTATGGGTTTTGAATGGGCGGGGTTTGAAAGTCCGGCCCGCCCCAACCCGGTACATTTTTATTACTATAAATTATTTTAATCCCCATTTATTAATTAATATCAATTAAATTATCATTTATAATAATTAAATGGAAAAAATATTAATAATTCCTATTGACATTGTCATTTATAATATTTAAATTATCCATTTATCATGCTATTTACAAAAGTCCGTTTCCGACCCTTATGAGCCCTTTTATAGTCCACTTCATTTTAATTATAGCAGAGCCCATTTTGGCCCGGTCTGGCTCGTTTTGGTCTAGCCCTTACAAAACCCTTCTAAAAATGGATACGGAGAAGGGCTCAAAATGAGGGTCCGGCCCATTGAATACCCTCTACTGACAACATTCAATTTATGTATACAATGGACTTGATTGTTCTAGATTTGTCATTGTGTGTAGGCCGGAGCTCTTAGCATCAAAAGAACAGGATTACCTGCCAAGGAAGTACTTGTATTGGCGAATTACGCCTGGGGTTCTCCGATTCGCCAAATCCTGTTGCTTGAATAAATAATGGTGTAGATGATCACGCCGTCTCTCTACATTGCTCCGTAAGTCCTGCCATAATTCTTCAGTAAACGATTGGAGCTCACTACCCGAACCACTAGACTCGCCTCTTTGAGGAGTTCCTAGTTCAGCAGCTCTGGACTGCATATCTTCTGGTACTGTATACCCATTGTGCAGCATCCATCTCAAAGGAAGATCTTTGTAGTTAAGGTTCGAGCTTTGGCTTGGCTCCAACATGCCCTCGAGAAGATCGATATAGTAATCGGGAGGGTTCACGCGTTCGGGGACATTGATTCCTAGACCTCCAAAGTAATCCTCTACTTGTCGTATTGATCCATGATACACCATGTGACCGCCTTTTGCAAGAAGTATCAAGTCATCAAACATCTTGAATAGTGCATAGCTGATAAACAAATTATTGGTAGTTAGCAATGCATTATCAAGAAATCGCGCAACCGCATCATTTACTAGAATCAGATAAAGAGCAATTTCAACTTTCAAAGTCAGAGTCAGAGTCATCAACCCAGTATCCAGCACAAGTCAGGATCTGGGGAGGAGAGGGTAGCGGACATATCATACCGTGCCCCCTCCAAGAAGACTAGAAACTTGGTTCTAATAAATTTTTTAACATTTGGTGCAAATTAAACCATCATAAATCTCACCTAGGTTGATGAACTACCATGCAAATATTCACTCCCGCTAAGGCTTCATGCTTAAGTGCTTTTAGAAGCAATCGAGATGACGAACTATCCAAACCGGAGGTGGGTTCATCCAAAAACAAAAGTGAAGGTTCAATGACCATCTCTAAGCCAACATTAACTCGCTTTCTCTGACCCCCGGAGATTCCTCGTTGCTCCACAGTACCAACCAAGGAATCTCGAACCTCTTGTAGCCCCAAGTACATTAACACTCTTTCAACAATCAAAACTTTGTCTGCTCTCGATAATTTAGTAGACAATCTGCACCATGCACTAAACCGAAGATTCTCCTCTACCGTCAAATTCCCATGTACTATATCATCTTGTGGCACAAAACCTACAATCTTCTTGTACGAATGTATAGACTCCGGCTTCCCATTTATAAGAACTAATCCGCTCTTTGTGCAACCTGTTTCTTTTCCTGCTAATGCAGACATTAATGTCGTTTTCCCTGCACCCGATGGACCCATGACAGCAGTGATACGCCCTGGCATAATTTTACCCGTAAGACATTTTAAAAGACATCTTTTCTTGCCTTTCAATGTCAAGTTAAGATCTTTAAAAACAACTTCTATTAAAGGCCTTTTCTTGATTTCTTCCCCAGTAGCCATTGAAACCACTCCCGAAAAGGTCAAATTCTCGAAATGTTTCTCTTGAGATCTTTCTTTCCCGATTTGTGCATATGCATACTTGAAAATCTTACTATCTGAGCTCATTTCTTTTTCCTTCAAAACTTTTTTCTTCGAGTTTTTATCTTCGATCTCTAAACTTGAACTACCATGAGTATGTGATGTTTCCGAGCCTATGGATGATGACTGTGGATCACTTGAATTGCCTGCATTGTTGATTGTTATAGGAGAAATATCTTCTTGGATGTCAGAATCGTGTAAAATCTCGAAATTATTAGTTCCGAGATTATTTTGTGAAAATCTCCTAGAGAGATTTGCACGTAAGTTAGTAACGTGCTTTTTAGCAGCGTCTTTTGCAAGTTTCCATCTTGCTAATGCACGTTCCTGCTGCTGCACACTCCTAACAGCTCTTTCTCGGTGTCTAGCACGCCTTCTCTCTCGAAGGGAAAGGATTTGATCGGAGAAGTTGTAAATGATGATAAGAAGAGCAACCAAGGCAACCTGCATCAGCATTTTGAATATTTGATCAGATTTGATCATAGTTCTATGACATTCTAGAGTTCAACGAGAAACAAAGAAATATATTGGCCTGTTTGATTGTCGGTACTGATGGTGGGAACGGTAATAGAAAGTATAAAATGTTAGGAAAAGTTTTTGACAAGTTTAATAGTCATGCTTGTTCTACTTCAGTCATCTTATTTTTTCTTCACAAAATTCATTCAAATGCGGTTTTTTTACACCTTTACAATAGAGGAGATATCAATTTTTATCTTTGAAAACCTTTACAACGCGGCTAATGCAATTGGGCTCTTAAGTAAAATTTATTAGAGTATGATAGAATTACTAGTTACTAGTTTGACTCCTAATAAAAGGTTAAATGAAGAGAAATGCCTAGAATATTCAAATAGATTTCATCATGAAGGCCATGTAAAGTAGAATAAAACCTAATTCCTAAACAATGGTATGTATAATGTATACACTAGATAGAAAAAATTCCACAATTGAAACTTGAAAGGGAAGGAAACTCACAATGAGCATGATTCCATATGTATGAATGTTCTGTTCCTCCGCGTTTTTCTTGCATGTTATTAATTTGGAGCAACCTGCCAATATCGGAGTCATATTTCTGTTAAAGTTTCAATTATTACCCACATGTGAGTTATCCTACATCGGAGAAAGAGAAAACGAAATGCCACTTAAAAAACTTGACGAATAACTCCTACGGTCCTACTACTACCAATTGGTTTTAGAAGTGAGTTTGTATGTGGGGTATCCCTTCTCCTTCTCTTTTAGTTGCTCCGACCCATTATCTAAATTCTAACAATTACCCTAAAGCTTGAAGGTACCGTACAATAAGAAACTTACGAGTTTGTGTTGTGGAACCTTGGACGCAGTAATGCCTGAAAATTCATAGGAGAAGATCAACATAACAAAACATGTAAGGCGGCAAAGGGGTCAAATGTACACAACAATACCCGTGTGATAACAAGGAGACTGTTCCGATTGACCCTTGATTGCAAACATTTATCGGTCTTTGCTAGACAGAAGACCCTTTTCGAGAGTTAGATAGAGAAGAGTACCTGCTATTGCAAGGCCTTTTTTCTGTGGTTGTGGGACAGTACGATCCAGCAGGGCAGAAAACCTGTGAACTTCTACCAACATCAGCCCAAATGTTCGCTCCACCACACATATGGTTCCGTCCAGGAGGAAGTTGATAATTGTATCTGTGAAACCCGAAAACTAACTCTTAACGAAATGTGGCAAACAAGAACAAAGAAAAAGCTCAAGCGGAAAAATAAACAAGCTATGAACTTCTCTTACGGTTCACATAATCCTGTTGTTGTATTAAATGTCGCCTGTGCACAATACGAACCCAAAGGACAAGCTTCAAGTAAGGTTGAACAACACATATTAATTAGATGAACAAACCAGTATAACATGATTCACTAGTTATCTTTAGACACTTCATTTTACGTGTAAAATTGAATAATTAGACGTATCTGACACTCGGACATGTACCAGTATCCGACATCAGTACTTGAGTCCAAGTAACACAGTCATTGTGAATCATGAATCGTAAAAGGCAAATTGCAAACTCAATTGACGAGAAACATTAAGATACGAATCGGTGAAGTTGGGGCGCTTACGCATCATGCAGGTAAGACCTTGAGGACAAAAGAAGCCAGCACAACAAGGTCTACAGTCAGATGTTCTTGGAGGTATGGCCTTAGTAGTATTCTGAAAGCTAAATCCTTCCACAGAACCAATGCTGCATGCCCATCCAGGCTCACATCCAGAAACCCATGAAGTTAAATTACAATTTCTGTTAGTTTCAATTTGAAGGCCACCATTTCCTCCAAAGAAGCTGCCCAAGTATACTCTTATCTCGGCTTCTGTACACAATCGCGATTCAACATCTGTAAAGCCAATACAAACACTTTCATCATCACAATACAGCTAGAAGATTGGTACAAGAGGCTAGATCAGTGTCACATGATTTGCTAATTTCCTCGCGAATCGCAATCATAAAAAACGAATTATGGGTGGTTGTAGGCTATTTTTCGTCATTTTGAGTGAATAATTTGAAAAGCGAACTAGACGGTGAATTATGTAACACCGGTCTAGATTAGTACACTTACGGCCTGTTTGGTAGATGGTAATAAACCACAGCAATGGGAATTAAAAACTAGTGTAATTTTGGTTGAAAAATCTCTTTGCTACCTTGATGACCATGCTTGACAACCTTCAATCATCTCATTTTGTTAATAAAATTCATTCCAGTGCATTACCAATGGAAGAGGTGGTATTAGGTGGTAATGAAAATTTGTAAACAAAAAAACTTTTTTGTGATCAAAGTTTCATTACCTTGGGAATGACATGAAAGTTTTGATGAAATTTTACACTATAAATCATTACCATTACCACCATATAGTACCACTAACCAAACGGGCCGTTATCACTACATTTCTATCTGTGACATGCTCCATTCATTATGTCCCACATAGATTTATGCTTGATCCTTTGAAATGTATATCAATCCATGTAGTGAATCTTCTATTCAAGCTAAGTTTACATTTTACAAAAAGCATTAGTTGGTTTCGGATTATAAGGGACTTGAGTAAAATGTGTTGTTAAATGTGTACACTTCTTGTTGATGTGAAGTTGGCGATGGCCGATAATGTTTGATATCAAGGGTCAATGAAAACGATCCCATGTCAGATTTTACTAACAAGGGTAAGGTTGCGTGATTTCTACCGTCTAAACAGCGCCAAGTACTCAAACTTTGTCAAGGACTAACTCAAACAAAAGCTTAAGTATAGTGAGGCCCCATGATATGTTATACTTACTGCGTTTCAAAATAGTTGCAATGTTTGACTTTTTATGCATTCTAATGTACTAATTTGATCCTCTATATCTCTAATTATGTATATTGAAAAAATTTAAAAATTTATATTAACAATCTTTGCATCTTGGCTTGAGGATGTTAAACTTATAGATTACAAATTAATTACAAATTAGTGGATAGTGTCATTTTTCTAATGTTGCAAGTAATTTAGAACAGAGGAAGTATACTCTAACACACCTTCTCACTCAAGAGCCCTTCAGATACAACACAAATCGTTCTCATACCTGGCGCCGAATATACCACTTAACATGATAAGTGGTTGAGATTCGACTTGTGACCTCTTATCACCCTGACTTCTGATACCACATTTGCTAACAAGGATCAATGTAAACAATCTCATATCATCACTAACAAAGGTTGCATAAATTGAACCCTCTAAACACCACCAAATACTCAAACTTACCTCTAGTTTCTTTCATGCATGAAGTAAGAAAATCCCAATTGGAATAATTAAAGGATCTATTCCAGTCAGTCTTCCTGAAACACAAGATAAAACCTCAAATCAATACACAAATCCAAACAGGGCAATGATCCAAACAAGCAACTTTCCTTAAATGGAAATAAACAAACATAGTCCCAATTGATTGATTTGCCAAAAATAGAAAAAAAAAATGTGGTTCCAAGCTTAAGCTGATGGCTGAGACCCTAGATATACTTTAATACGTTCTTACACGAGGACCTTTGGGCTAGAAGTGTAGATGCAATACAGGCCTTTCTATACCTGGTGTGAAATATATTTCACTTGAACTTGAGGGGTGGTTAAGATTCGAACCCGTGACCTCTTGTCACGATGGCTCTGATACCATGTCAAGAAATCAATTCAACCAAAAGCTTAAGCTGATGATTGAGCCTAACGATATGTTATATACTCTACCAAAAAGGGTAAGAAAAGATGGTATTACTGATCAACAATACAAAAGCTAGCACGAGATTGCATCTGAGAAGCAAGTCTATCCGTTACATTATCAACAACATTCATTAGAACCCTAGTTTGAGCATCTAATTGATTTGCCAAAACACCATTTTTACTGCTTCTTGAAGCTTGTTCTTGAGCATGGCTACCTGTTATTGCCGCCATTAAAGAGCAGCATATGAACACTAACAGCATAACCTGCATAAAATAAGAACACCCTTTTGTTGTTGCAACAATCATGAATAGATTTGGAGGAATATAAGATCAATAAATGCATAAAAGTGAATCAAATGGAAATCATGAGCATTTATTATTGTTGAAACTTGAAATGCTTTGATTTGAGTTTTGACCATGACTAAGCTAGTATGAAGTAGTTTCTAATTCAATTATAAAATAGTCAACTTGGCATTTACTAATCATTTTGTCTTGTGAGACCGTCTCATGGTGAGACGGTCTCGAAACAATATAACTTACTTCCTCCGTTTGGATTTACTTGCTATTATTGTATGAGCACAAAGATTATAATGAGCAATATGTGAAAAGTTGCTATTGGAATTTTTTAATATTATTTGTTGAAATATGAAAAAGAAAAATAGGAGTAATTAGATATAGAGTAGGATAAAAATAGAAGTAGGTATAACTTTAAATGAATGGTTTTTTTACTAAAAAGGAAATGTAGCAAGTAATATGAAATTTCCAAAATGGAAAATGTAGCGAGTATTATGAAACAGATGAAGTATAAGCTAAAAGTCTCTATTATTCGGCTATTTAATCAAGTATGAGACATGTAGAAAAAAATTTCAAAGATGGGACGAGATCATTGCCAATAAAATAGTTGAGTGCTATTTTGTGGGAAAAAAATTTAAGAAAAGCTACCACTCGTCCCTATAATTGGTGCTTACCATGTAAAATTTCTCAATTTAAAAAATAAAGATGGGACGAGATCATTGTCAATAAAGAAAAATGTGCAATATCAATGAAACGATCTAAAATAAAAAAATAACATAAAATTCAAAGAGACAAAGGAAAACACCAATTTTTAAATGAAAAGATCACATTTTTAAATCATCTCTATTATACTTGCTCATGTACATTTAGTATGTTAAAATAATCAATAATAATTTTAGAGTGATCATTTAATAAAAAAAGTAATAATAATAATTTTAGAGTGATAAATTATAAAAATATGTTAACTACATATAGAGGTGTTCATTCGGGTCATCGGGTTGATTTCGGGTCAGGTGTTTCGGTTCGGATCAAAATCGGGTTTTATGTTCACATTGGTTTTTACATAATTGTAGATCTATTTTTAAGTCGGGTCAAATGGGGTTCGGTTAGAAAGTCGTGTGTCTATCGAGTCATCAGATCTGTTTTGAACACCTCTGACTACATATTTTATCCTTTTCATAATATTTACTACATTTTCCCACATAACATGTCACACTCAATAGCAAATTAACAAGTAGTATTATGGTATAGACAAAGTAAAAGAATTTACAAATAGCGTAGCGTAGGGGTTGGCGGCTAATTTTCAAAGGCGACCTAGTCAACTTTGAACGAGGTCTTCAAACAATGTTCAAACCATCACGTCTGTTAATGTCCGTTATTATTATTATTATTGTTGTTACTTTATACTGGTTTCGTTTTCAACTATTCTTCTCATTTATTTTCTTTTTCATAATTTTCAAAGTAAATTTTGAGCCTTAATATCTCTAAATACGCATCGTAAAAAATTATAAAAAATATATAATAAAAATATATACATTAAGACAAATCTAACGAAATCTCACGTGGATCCCTCCTATTCTACCCATTAGTCCCATTGATTTTTTTTCACTATTCACTTATCATTGTTAATTTGTATTTTATTTTTAATCTACAAGTTAAAACATAGTCATGTGGGGTCTTGTTTGATTTGTCTAATACAAGGATCATTAATATAAAATTTTTATAATTTTTATTCAAAAACAATTAGAGATATTAAAGGTTAACTTGTTGTCTCGGCAAGTGTAAAAAACCAAATAAAAATAATGAGTTGAATAGGAGGTAGTATCATTTATACAGTTTTTAAGACTGCACATAAAAATAATGATTTTAAATTCCTAAGAGAATTTAATCTAGAATTTATAATACAATTGATATTTAATACTCCCTCCTATTCAGCTGAATAGGAGGGAGTATAATGATTTTAGCTTTCCAAGAGAGAATAAATAGTAAAATAATAAAGTACTCTATTTTATTTAAATATTTATCTTTCCAAAGCAAAAATAATACCAAATTATATATAGCGTTACTTATGGCTGTATATATCATTTTTCTTGGGGAAATTGAGGAATGGGGATGTCATTTTCAAAGAAATAATAATGTACAAAATTACAAATATCATTTGTTTCAGACTTAGACCTCCCTATAGAATTGATCTGGTTGAATATATCATGTATTCTCGCTACCCATATTAATTTAGACTAGTCAAAATGATTAATCATATATTTTTAAAGAAACAACAATTGATCAAAATAAATATAATACGATTGACCATTTTCATTATCATCATAATACCCAGTCTATAAACGAGATACAATGGGTATGATGATGATGATAATGAAAATGGTCAATCGTATTTTTTTTTTATCAATTGTTTTTTGGGTCGTGTACTTTCAGGGCAGGTTGGGCATGAGTTTCCCCAATAAATTAAAGATTTCTTTCAACAATAGATTTCCTGTTAGACCATCGTATGTATATGACCTTACGACCTCGCCCACAAAAAGCAAAAAAAATATTACATATAAGTATATAACTTCAATCTTCAAATAACAAGTTCGTCTCAGTATGAGATAAAGGCATATACAATTAGCTTACTTTTCTAATTGATCACTTAAAACTACAAGTGATTATTTTAAGATAATAAATGTATTATGTATATTGAGTTAATCCAATAGAATTAGTCTTACTGTGATACCGTCTCATACGACAATTTGTGATTAAAACCCTTATTCCAATCCTTAATCTTTTTTCTCCAAGAGTTTTAGCTGTATTTTTCAACTAACTATTTCAACCGTTAAAATGTTGAGGCATAAAATTTGTACTCCAAGGGCTTCTTTCGCCAAGTGTTAAAATAACTCCTTTAAGACTCAAAATGTCTACTTAAAGGGTTTAAATATGCTAATTCCAAGACTTAAAATATATATTACAAGATATATAATATTCATTCCATAATTTAAAATGACAACTCCAAAAAATAATTTTAAAAAGGTTTCAACTTTTTTCATAAAAAAGCTATTTTTTTATGATGGGCTGGATTGAAGTAATTGGACAAGATTGAGATAATTAGGTTGGGCCGGAAAGGTCGGCGTTTTTTAAAAGAAAATGTATATCACTAGATTACTTTTTAAAAAATCTCATATTTGGGTGATTCTTTTTTAACATTTTTACTTTTCGATTAATTTTGAAAATTCCGATCTTTAACCTCGAATTTCTTCTAAATGAAAAGGATATTTAAAATTTTCAAAAAGGGAAAAAAAAAAGAAAGAAAAGGCATTGAAAAGCAAGCCCTCCTTCTAAACATCCCACCACCACATCATCTCTTGTTCCTTTGTTTGAATGAAATGTAATTAGTTCTCATTAAATGAAGAAGCAATATACTTCCTCCGTATTTGGTTATTTGCAACTTTTATCAAAAATGGTCGTATACTATTATTTGCAACTTTTTTTTTTCCATTTATAGAAAGTTTTTTATTATTTTTTTATTATCTCTCTCTTACTTTTTTATACTCTCTCTTACTTTTTAATACTCTCTCTCATACTTTTTAATACTCTCTCTTACTTTTTAATATTATAATACTATAATTCCACCCCACTAACTTCATTAATCTATTTTAATACACTACTAAAAGTTTTGCCTAGGAGTCCGCGCAAGACCCCAAAGTTGCAAATAACCAAATACAGAGGAAGTATTTTAATTTTTATGTTTTGGGTAAATTTTTATTTTGTTAGAGAATTTGTTACCTAATTTATAGCGTAAATCGGAGTAGTTATAATCTATCATTGGGTTGTAAAAAAATGTCACAATTTCCTTAGTAAATGTCTTCAATAGTCACAAAAATACCACCATGTTTGGATTAACACAACTGCTGATGTGTTGCTTTTTCATTAGTCTCTCAACAATGGTGCATTTAAGGCTCTAATCAGAATTATCTTCCTTAGTATATGATGCGTGTCCCGATACTAAAAAGTAACCTTTTGGCATCTGAATGTGAATGACCTATCTATTGAAGGTGTACTTATGAGACAACTTTTAACTAGTGCACCTTTCTTTTGTCTCTCTTGAATTACCCTGATCTCGGTTAAATAATTACTTTTTGCTCCCAAAATCTGGAACCAAACCACACTTCCTGAATAAACAATTAATATTTCTCCCATGACAATCTTATTCTAGAATCAAGGACCCTGATCTGGACACATACACCTCCTTCAACATGAATAATCGAGGGAGAAATAACCGAAGTCCAACTTGGAGAAAACTGAACTCCTACCAACACTTTATTGTTTATAGAGAAAATATTTTTTAAAGGATTCATGTTAAGTCGAAACTCTGGTGGGTTAAAGTCGACTACCTAGTAGGTAGTAGCTAGTGTTGTAAAGATGTATACTAATTTATAATTACTATAAATTAATAATACACAATGTTGTAGAAAAACAAGTTACATATGACAAAATAACTATTGCTTATAATCCACCCTTGAGATCTTCAAAAACAAGTTAAAGTCGACTACCTAGTAGGTAACCAAGAAGATTTTGTGGAACTTGATACAAATCCTAGGCGAGATGCTCTTTCCTAAAACGATATTTCCTCCCTACAACGGTGCTTGGGAATCAACCGGAAATTCGCTTTGAGATACAAAGGATTACATTAACCTTCTAGCACAAGAAGATTAATATGACATAAATTAACTTAATGGAAAGTAAAAATGGAGAAGACACAAATAAGGATTGCAAGTTCTTATTTGAAATGCTTAAGAGGAGAAGAAATCAGAAATTATGGATGTTGTAGATATATCAAACAACACACAAGCATTCTATATTTATAGAATAGCTCACACCACTTCATGAAACAAAGTGTGAACCATGAAGCACTAGGTTGATCCGTGAAACACGAGATCGATTCACGAATCGATATCGCTTTTCACTCAACCTATACAACCCAAGGAACATGGCTAAAAGTAACCATAATAACTGTAGGAAGTTATTATATAACCACCAAAACGAACTAGAACAAAGCAAAACGTCGCAAGGAAAAAATTCTGAAATTTCAGATTTTCGCGGGTCGCGAAAATAGTCACTGGTCGCGAGTTTCGACTTTCACAAAACAGAAACATTCTGCCTGCATTTCGCGGTCCGCGAATTCGTTCGCGACTAGTGACTTTTAATTTTCCCTAAAATCACTTGTTCCTTGTAACCTTGGGATATACTTTAATTTAATTAAATTATTTATTTAATTTAATTAATTAAATTATTTCCGATGTCCACTATACACTCTAAATTCCAACAGCTAGTGGTTAAAGTCGATTTAGGTTTGTAACAGGTCGAATGTAAGTCGAATTCAGTTGACCACATTTTCAATTAGTATCGAAAATAGAATCAATCTCAAGTCAAATGCAAGTAATAATCAGTTTTATATCGGATCTCAATTCAATATCTTTTTCATTCAGGCATTTACAGATTATCACAATTCACAACCTAGTCAACCTAGGGGTCGGATGCATGTTTTTTTTTTTTTTGAAGTTATCGAACAATTTTGTGGATTTGATAAACTTTTTACAGCCCTACCTATAACAATATATTTGATAATAATGCTACAATCAACAAAGCTCTATCAAGATATCATTTAAATTTTTAATTATTCAAGACTTTTATCAAAAAAATGAAATGATGTACGTACGATACGTGTGTTAAGATACTACTTACGGCTAACCAGTGTAACACCATCAATGTCGGAAATCTAGACGTTTTGTATAAAATGAAAATGAATAGAATAATGAAAAATTCCTAATCAGTAACTGGTGGTTTGTAAATCAACATAAAAATATAAAAATACTAATAGTAAAATAAAAAAAATAAAAAAAAATAAATTAAAATCAAAACTTCCATCCTCTTAAATCGTAAACTTCAGAAATTATCGTTATTTACTAAATACTATACTTCTTCACAAAATAATTGTACCGAAAAGAACTGGCGTTGAAGTGGAGCATGGAATACAATGATTCTTGTCAGCGATGTTTGTGCACTGATAATTACCTTCAAACGACTATTCTGACTAGATAACAGACACCAAAAATACATCATTCCCCATGACATAATTAAGAAATTAAATAAAGGAACTAATAATAATAATAATAATAATAATAATAATAATAATAATAATAATAATAATAATAATAGTATGACATTTTCCTATTTTTATCATCAAAATAATTAAACTAAAGAGTAGATAAGCATCATAGCAAGATTGAAGGTGCATGTATAAATACAGAATTACAGATCACATATCTTCTTCTCTTACTCCTACTAAGGGCAACCACAGAAATCCATTTCAATTATAATTTTAAGAGGAAAAATAAAACAAAAACAAGAAACCCAGTTCTCGAATTTTATCGTCATTTTTCCACTTTTTTTTCTAAGCTGAATGTAAGAAAATGATATCCTCATAAATACATGGTTAAGTAAAACAAGTGCTTTCCTTGTAGCAATTCGTTTCGAATACCTTGCCATAAATATGTGCCTATTCATTTTTTTATCCTTCTTGTCTCGTCTTAATCTGGATTCTTCTGTGCATTAATCTGCAGTCATAGGTTGTGTGATACAGCACCTGAAACGGGCCTTGCGTACAGTGGTCATGATCTCTGTCTCTGCATGCTCGAGCATCTTCACGACATCTGAAAAGGGAGGCCTTACATCGGGATTGGGATCCCAACAACGGGTCATGATCTCACTCAGAACGGGAAGGCAGTCAGGTGGGATTATTGGACGGACTCCCTTGTTGACTACAGCAAATGCTGCCTGAACGGCAGTCATATTCTGGAATGGGAGCATACCCGTTATCAGCTCCCAAAGCACTATTCCAAAACTGTACACATCGACTTTCTGGGTGTAGGGCCTATGTTGGATCATTTCACTGCAAATGTACAAAAAGTGTGCAGTCAAGATTGATGGCAACACATGTAAAAATATTTGGTTAAAAAGGGCAAGTATGCTTGACCTGATCACCTTTCAACAAAACCGAACTTGGTAATATACTTATCAACAAGGTAATTAAGGATCAAAGTCCTACTCGAAATACTCGAAATCGATCAGAGGGTAGCATTGAATCGTATGATCATACAATCCTACAAATAAACTTAAATGTTCTAAAATATTTAGTTTCTATTCATATTCATTCATTCAAAAGTTTAAAAATTGCTTTAACTTCATTTCCAAAACATCCAATAAATTTAGAACTTCCTTTGAATAAAGTACTTCATTATTCTAATGGTAATAATAAAAATATTTTAAACATGTGTATGTGAAGGAAATAAGTAAAAGGTGGTAAACAAGAAAAATTAATCATAAATGAGACTAATTATGCTGGATCGAATCATCATAGGATCATGAACCCATCACTCAAAATTTTAATCAATTAAGAATATAAAATCTCACCAACATTACAATCCTACTTATGATTCAAATCACTCACATGTGTTTGGATATAATTAAACATAGGATCATATTCATGTATCAATATCAAGATTTTAATAACAATGCTTGTAAAGCATAGTATTTTATACATTGCCCCCCAATCCCCATCACTCACTGGTCAAGATCTCCATGCAAACCATATTCAAGTAGATCAAATGAGCATAAGTGAAGTCCATACATAACCATAGGCGGAAACATAAAGTAAAGAGAGATAGTACCATCAATGCCACCAAAATTTCCAAAATGGAGGGAGATTTCAATAAATTTACATCAAAGAAGAGAACTTTCCTACAATATTTCCCACATACTACAAATTCTCAAATCAACTAGGCCCATTACCCTATAATAGAAAAGAGCAGTAATAGACACATAATTCTAATGCTCAAGGCAATAATAGAAAAGTTGTGCTCCCTGATGTCCTATCAGCTAGCAAACATCTATTCTTTATCAAAAGAGAATCATAGTGGCACCCTAGCTACACTTGAATCATTGAATCCTATTCAACCATATTAGAAAGATAAAAAAGAGACATGAGCCATATCTGACATCTCAATGAATATAAGAAAAATACGAGAACCACAATGTTTAGAAGCTAAGTAAGAGCATATGCATGCATATAAGACGATTAAAGAATTGCCAAAACATCACTATTCAATGTATAGATCCTGACTAGCAAATTTGAAACAAGGTGGAAAAAAACATGTATTCCTAAAAATGTTCCATGAGAAAAAATCTCCTATCATTCAAAATCTTTTACAATTCAAAGTGAAAAAACACAATATCGTCTTCAGATATTAACAATCTGAAAGCTCAAAAACTCTGACAAGCCACAGAGAATCAGATGGATAAACAAACATGTAAAGATAAATCTTCTAAAAGAACCAAACAAAAGGAGAAGCTCCAAAACAGAAGAAATGTTTGGGTTTTTTTTTTTTTTCTATTTTCCTAAAAAGGAATTGAAAATTGGCGTCGCCAAACCAGTAGACACCCAAAAGTTATTTGTTGACTCAATCTCATAAGCCATTAAGCAGTAAGCACCAAGTAATGCAAAACAAAGCCAGCTTCCAGTCACAAAAAGTAATGAATACAAGCCGGAACACATAATTTGTCTTTAAAATATGTTATAATCCTATAAGATTAAGAAAAGAGATCACCAAACCACACCAATGGTATGTGACAAACAACAAATTTGGGAAATTGGAGTCAGATGTGAAGACCCAACTACCTAAGTGACAGAACCATAGTGTAAAAACAAGCCCGCATTGCATGATGTCAGCCGAGTTGGTTTTCAAAAAACAAAACAATATTTCCCACGTCGTTAAGGGGTAAGAAACCATGTTTTGGGCTGTATCGAGGAATATCTTATGGTTTGACTGATATTTTGGTGTTAGGAATTAGGATGACCGTATCTATCCTGTTACTGCATTACTGTTCAATTAATGCTATAGCGACGGTTAAGCATTTTCACACTATGCATAGAACTGAAAAGAATTTGTACATATTTGATAATTTGAAAACCAATAACCAGAATAATAGGGAAATAAAAATCTTACGGAGCCATCCAACGGTATGTTCCGGTCTCTGGGGTCATTCCTTCGGTCTGAACCTCAATCCGAGCAACTCCAAAATCCGCAATCTTTATAGATTTATCAGAAAAAATCAACAGATTATCAGACTTCAGATCCCTGTGGATCAATCCAAGTCGGTGGACATACTCCATCCCTCTAGCCACATCCAATGCCTGTTTAACAGCTAACTTCAGAGGCACGGATCTGTTATGCCTCTTTGTCAAGAATTGTCTAACCGAACCACCCTTTGCATATTCAGTAACAATACACCAGACCATGGGTTTACGACAAGCTCCAATAAACCGAACAATATTTGGATGCTTCAATGTAGCCAACATCATAACTTCCTGTTGAAATTGTTGCTCCATCAGCTGGGCCCTCTCCTGGTCATTCTCTGGCCTCTCCAAAATTTTAATTGCAACCTCCTCACCTTCATATGTACCCCGATAAAGCTTCCCAAAAGCTCCTTGTGCAAAAGCCTCACCCATATTAAGCTTCCTCAAGTCAATAGTCCACTCCTCAAAATTCTCAAGTCCCTCAGTAGGGAAAGTAGGATCCATAAGTGCTTGAGCAAGTGCATCATCACTCAAGGCATGAGTTACCCTTCCTCGATGATTAACACTCCCCTGAACAGAATAGTTATTGTTAACACGTTTCAATCCTTGATGACCCAACATACGAGTGTGTGAATCATTAGAACCCACACTACTATTATCAACAGACATAGCAACAGAACCCCCTCCATTGCTCGTCTGCAAGCTTGCATAACTGTCAATTGACATATTGGAATTCTCACCAACTCCAAGCTTGTGATAGAAGTCATAGAATTTGTTATCATTGTTGTTTATCCCTATGATTCCAGTAAACTTTGAAGCCTCCAACATCTTGTTCCCTTGTAAGAAACACAAATTCTAAATCTTATTTACTTGTTCAGCATCAACATGTCAAGATTCCACAACCCCAGCCAAAGCCCTACACGAAAATCACAACACAAGTATCAACCATAAGCTTCTACCACATAATTTACGCCACTTGAAATCACACAAAAAGACAAACCAGAATTCAGACGATCCCAAATATCAACACACAAATCCAATCAACTCTAGCAGTAAATTTACACATATTATAAATAATAAAAGTATAAAACAAAGAAACACGAAAAAACACTTGTAATCAATCCCCCCAATTGAAAATTTAATTTACGAAATGAATGTTTTAACTAAAATCACTTCAAATCGAAAATTTTCTTCTACCACTAAAGCATAATAATATAACTACTAAAAACACACAGTAATCAGATAAAAACAAAAATAAATACTTACATTTCTTCAAATTACTATATCAAGCTAATAATCAAAACCCTAGAAATTCGCCCAATATAATCATCTCCACTTCCGAAATTACAGGACCAACTTTCCAACGTTATTGAAAAACAATAAAAACAAAAATCAAACAAGCACTTTATGAAAAACTTTAAAACAAGAAAAAGAAGCTCAACTTAATCAGCTAACAAAAAGGAAAAAAAACGCGTGAATTCGAGGTTACAGTGAACAACAAAAATCAAACAAAAAACAATCACAATACAACATTAAGCACATAATTAAGTCCATCAGAATCAAAAAACTTCACAAAAACGTAAAATTCATGATCTGAACCTCAAAATTGACTGATTTTTTGTCGGAGAAAAAGGGAAAAACGCGTCGATTAAGCAAAATATTTGACCAGCTGACTAACACCGATTTCCGATACAACAAACAAGAAAACCAAAATTGATTGAAGGATAATAACTTGAAGAGATCAAATTCGAAGAAGAGGAGAGAGAAAGTAGAGAGAGAAAGGATGAATGAAGAAGAAAAATAAAAAGGAATTACAGTCTCTTTATTTCTCTCTCTTGATGTTGTAGTAGACTAGACAGTAGTAGCTGGTGTTTTTATTATTCTTTTTATTTTTATTTTTTATTTTTGGCGTGTTTTAACTGATTAAGTAGGAGAATATGACTGTGACGGATGAAAGTATGACAGACGAAAGAAAAGGTTACACGTAGGTATTTGTGTGGGGTCTAAAGAATTATTGACCGTTAGTTTTGCGATTAGTTTTGATGACGGTATTGATTTGATTGTTGGTGACGGTGAGGTGATATACGGTCTTCCTCGAGAAAAAGATATTGCCGTTTCTTTTGTGTTAGTAAATGAAACGAAACCTAAATTAATAAATATTTCGTGATCATTATATCTAGTATATTCCGCTTATAGAAAACTATGCTTAGACTCTGGAGATAGAAGAACGACAACTCATATTTATAAAGAAAAGTGCGATTAAAGAGTCCCTTGACTCGAGAAAGGTCTTCCAAGAGAGAAAAAGAAACTTCCTCCGTTCCATATTAGTTGCACCATTTGCTTTTTCACACTTTTCAATGTACGAATTAAATCTTTAATTTCTCTAATTTTACATATCGAAAAATTATAAAAACTCATAATTAATATTAAAGTCAATTTGCTTAATGAATAGTACCGTAGTCAACAATGTTGCAAGTAAAAAAGAAAAGAGGAAGTATAAGTTACAACTTATAAGTAGGTTAAATAAAGTACCTACAAAGAACCAAAAAGGGTAAAAAGTAAAGGCTAAATAGAGTACCTAAAATTAATAAATCACAAAATCTCACAAGAGACGATCTATAGGATAGACCACAAAATTGGGTCAGCCCATTTCCCTTAACTGATTTTTTTTTATAATAATATCAATTATATTATGTTATAATCCTAAATGTAAGGTATTATAATCTCGAATATACTATTCTATAACCCCAAATATAAGTTATTATAACCCAAATAATTTATTATAACCCCAAATATACTATGTTATATTTTGGGCTGGGCTTCATGGATTCCGTCTATAGAATAGACCGTCTCCCATGAGACTTACTGTTAATAAATACTTCCTCCATTCTAAATTACTTGCTACATAACGATATTTGATATTATTCATCGTTTAAGCTTATTTTATATATTGCGGCTAATGTGTAAGAAAAATATAATCAAGTGGGATCTTGTTTGAATCGTTTAATCACATATTTTCACAATATTAAATTATTATAATTTTTTGTTATACGTAATTAGAGACATTAAGGATTACATTAGTGTATTGGACTGCATGATAAAGTAGATGTTACAAGTATTTTGGAACGAAGGAAGTATAAAAACACATTAAAATCTATTACGAAAGTATATAATTACAATACAAATTACAATCGGGAATTTGTATAAACCCCTTTGTTGATGGCAAAAATATAAATACAAGAACAATGCTAAGAATAACGAAGATAAGCTTGTAACGACAACCGTTACCCGGAAACTTGATACAAGTTGTAGGCGTGTGCTCACTATCCTTTTGTGATATTTCCTCTACAAAGGTACTTGGGTTGATGAACGGAAATTCACAACGAGATACAAACAACTACAATATACCCTTAGTACTTAGGGTATATTACTTAATAGCAATGTGTTTAGAATTTTGTCTAGAAAAGTATTTGAAGAAAGGTATGGAGAGTGGAAGAGGATAAAGAAATGGAGGAAGAAGAGTGAATGGTGAAAGCCTGAAAGGTAAGGGATGAAGGAAGTGAATTTTTTTTTTTTAATTTTATTTTTGGTCAACGGTCATTAGCTTTGGTCAAAGGTAAGAATAGGCTAACAACCGGTCATTTGGGCAACTTGGCTGTTTCGATGTAACTTTTGGTACTTTGATGGCTGTTGTTGAGGATAAACGAAGTTCGCGGCTGTTTAAATGAAAATGAGTAAAGTACAAGGCTGTTGTTGGGGATTGTTCCTAACTATTTTTATTAAAAAACTCATCATATTGTATAGACTGAGGGTACCAACCATTTCCTCTTTTATTCAAAATAAAACAATAAAAGGTTATATAATTATACTGCGCACAATGCAAAATATGATATTACACATATAAAAGTAGAACTTCAGCTTACTATACTAACTTGCAAGCAAGAAATCTAGAATCAAACTATGTACAATGACTGATTTCAAATTATTGACATTAAGATATAAGCATTAAAAGCCTAATCAAACATATTAAAGTCTCAAATTCACTTAAACTCAATAACTATGAAGCTTATACAATAATGATCCTGATCTAATTCAACAGCTTAACCTTCAATTTTGGCTGAAGCTTGAGAAAGCGTTTAATGCCTACTTTTACTCTAAATAAGTTTGTGGATTAAATTTAACAGCAAGTCTTCTGAAAGACCGTTTCTTTAAGAGAGGACTCTCAGGCCCAGTCCATTAGAGTTTAATGTCTACTCTTACTTTATATTTTTCTTTATGGGCCGACCTAATCAAACTTGGTCTCTCAAAGAACCGTCTCTCACAAAAATTTGTGTAAATTAAAGAATGATGGGATCATTGCCAAAAAAATGATGCAAAATGCATGGAATAAATTAAAATGAAAAGAGGTGCAAAATAAATGAGACATATTAGAACATTGTCAAGAATGTTCCTTCCATTCACTAAAGCAACCTTGAGCCAAATGTGTTATTGGTCTTACGGTAAGGCAGTTTCTCGCAAGACTTGCTGATCACTAGGAACAAAGATAACGAGGAAAACAAGACAACTAGAACTTCGAGGCAATCGATTTTACGATTCGAAGGACTCGAGATCGGATCATATGCATAAGTGTACAATATTAGCAATATGAAAAGGATTAAATCCACTTTTCACTACCAGAAGAAAAAAAACTTGCACAAATGAAAATACTATCAAGTATCAACCATTCAATGCTCTTACAGAAATAATTTATTAGTTTTCTTTCCCATAAAAATTGGGGAATTACATCAAATTCAAGGGAAATGGTGATTTAAGCTGTAAAATATATCCACTTAACAAAAAAAACAACAAATCTGAAAATATAATTTTAAATAAAAAAAGACAAAAAAGGATAAAAAAACAAAAAAAAACAAAAAAAAACTTTTTTTTTTGAGGGTATGGAGCTAAAATTACACCTTAAAAGAGCAAGGCACATCATACAACAATCCTGCCACAACCACACAGGCACCAGCTAACTGAAGAATGCTTGGCTCATGCGCGCTCAATAAGGAAGTAGGGCAGGAATCGAGCGGGCAGGAATCCCAGTTTCCTGGACACAATGACGAAAATATTTTTGAACCCTTCTTTGCTCGAAGAAGACGGAACTTTGGATATAACTTAAGAAAAACGACCTACGATCAGTTCGCGGAGAGTATGACATTTGCTGATGTGCATTCTAACTACACCTTGCTGCTCTCGTGCGTGGTGCTGCTATTTTCAGTAGCCACTACTTCTTTACAACTCTCCTCTAAATGGAGAGTGTTGTCTAATTTGTCAGTAATACTATTCAGCATCTCATCAGTAAGAGATTCAGATACACTAGGCTTTGCTTTGGCTTGCTGTCGATTCTTCCTTTCTTGCAGAACCTTCTCCCGCTCCTCATAAAATTCAAAGTCATCAAGGATCGATGTTTGCGCTTCGAATTCCTTGAAAATTCTGAGCATATCAATGCCCTGCTCCTGATTAACCTATCAAAAAAAAAAACAGCAAATTGCGAAGAATCAACTAGTCAGGATTAGGCATGAGCATGACCAATGGTACACATTCAAGTTAGGCGGGGAGAAAAACAGGTACAAAAGATTGATATCCACAAGTTTTATATCCGCATTGAAAAACATATGCCAGAAGCAAACGATGCGATTTTAACATACCTCTTGAGAGTCTCGGCTATGAGTAACAGGCTTGTGGTCATTATTTTCTAGCAAAATATGCCGAAATTTACTATTCGGAATGTCCTTAATTATGTGCCAACGGACTGCAAACTGTCCAGTCCATCTATCCTGCTGCCAGTAATCTGCATTCTTATCAAAATCCACTGGTCCAACCATTTCCGCTACGCCACAAAATTGGCCACTAGCATTAACCTGTACAGATTGCAGAAGTTCGGCATTAAAACATATCCAAACACAAGAAATGAAATGTAAAGGCAAACCAGCACCCAAATCCCTTACATTTGCTTAAACACAAATGAGTAATTACTTTCTACAGCTCCTAAATCACAATGACTAGTAGACATAACATTACAACAAATATGCCACCCACAATAATAGGAAAGCCCTTAAACATAAAATAAATTTCAAGAAAGAGGGCTGCAAAAACTAGGAAGACATTAGACAAATCCTAGAAATCGGAAGCATATAGTGTACAAATTATGTTTCAAAAGTCATCAAACAGAAGCAATTGCGTATAATGCATTTCCTAGCTCAAGATATGAGGGCTTACTGAAAACAAGAGAAATACAGGACAGTTGCCTTTCTCTTTGGCTTCCTGATAAGCAGCATCTAACTTTCTATTTCCATGAGGTGTACTCGCCCAAACTCCATATTTAATGCTTCTATGGATATTGTCTTCACTAAAAGACTTGATGATAAAGAACTTTGCATTCTCATACTCAGTCGGAAACTCTTCACTATTGAGAGATGCAAAATTCAATCCACAAGCAGACACACCAATTTTAGCACTACTAGTCATTGAGTTATTCTCTGTAGCATTTTCAGTACCAGGCAACAAACCATTGCCAGTCGCTCCCTTTCCTTTTCCCTTTGATGCCCTTGGTCCTCTATTACGGTCACCAGAACTAGCAAACAATGAATCCTGCTCCCTTTGATTCCGCACCTTCACAAAACTCGGAGTATTCCAGAGACTAGCTCCTTGTTGAGAGTTAGGTATCCCACTAAAACTAGAGCCATGAAACAATCCATCATAGGGATATGGCCCATTAAGATACTCTGACAATCCATATCCAGGATGCGATCTCTGTTGAGCAATCTGCATTTATTTATTAGAAATAAGTAAAGAGAAAATCAAGAAATTTCTTCATGCAATAAGCAAGTACATTTTGAGGAAAGGCAATACCACATTGAAAAGTCAGGGGAATTACAAAAGTTGCATGCCTAGAGTAAAACATGATAATCTTTGAGTTGAAAGTAACAATTTACCCAACAGGAAGCAGCAATCCCATTACAATGAAAGGCAATACCATATTCAAATATCAGGGAAAAAAAATATATGCATGTATTGTGTAAATCGTGATAATCCTAGAGTTGAAAACAACTATTTACCCAACAGGAAGCAACAATATATAGTGATTCAAATTCTAATGGTACCACAAAAATTTAGCCAAGTTTTTGTTAACAAATATTTAGAATATATCATTGCGGTAACAACAATAAAATCCTTAAATAAAAAAACTGCAACCTGTCCAACTGTGGGGTCAAAAGAACCAAGAGTACCAACTGGTTGAGTGTATGCTGCAGCTGATGTCAAAGTTCTCCACCCCATATCAGTCGAGTTTGATGGACTTGATAAATGTTCACCAGAACCATACATCCCATGGAAGTTGTAAAAACCATGATTATAAGGTGCATTCATGGATATGTGTCCTGCAATGAGAGGTTCAAACAGGTTTCAGCACAAATAGGTTCCTTTTCCCGTAGACTGTAGTACAGGACATGCATTAATGATTGATGACATCTCCAGTACACTACCTTTATGAGTCCCCATATCAGCAGGAGAAACTGGAATTGTTGCTGACATATGTGGCATCGAGCTACCAGCAGGCTGTGGATAGTATTGTGGAGAAACAGGAACTTGTTGAGGAGAAAAGAGCTGGTTATCAACAATTAACTGAGGTACAGGCGTAGTGGCAGGTGAATACTGTCCATATGTCATAGGAGAATTGAATCCATAAGGAGAATGCAGTCCTAGAGACGAATTATCACCAAAAATGACCTAGGAGGATAAAAAATATAATGCAGAGAATACAGTCAAGTAAATTATAATAAGTAAAAGCAAAGAGAGGTAACACATCAATTACCAAAGCCTCACCGGAGGTACAACATGAAGGCCTTCAGCACCAGAAGCGTACTGTGGATATCCACTCCAACTGGTAGCTCCACTATCATATCCTAAAAAACAGGAGTAAATAATATGCGTTTTATAATTGTTCCACATTACATAAAAAAAACATTTCACCTAGCCACATGTTATGACTAACCAGGAACCTACACACACTAACCTCCATAAAAGTAAGTTTGCTCCAGAGATCCATAACTATAGGGTGGGTGCATTGCCTTATTATCTGCAGCTGCCTCTGATGACCTTGGAGCTTCGATAGCATTCCTTGAAGGCCCTGTGATGGCTGCATCCGGAGAAGGATCGGCAGAAACAATCCTTTCATCTTTGGGTGAAAGTGGCTGATAATAGATTACAAAAAGAAATTCTAATGGGATGCAATTACCTAACTAACAAAATCTTTAGTTTAAAAAAAAAATCAAAAGACAAAAAGAGATTGATAAAATCCTCTACCTGATTCATTATGATATCTGCCTCAACAATCTTATTTCCTGCAGTATATGGTGTATTACTTTAGAACATCATCAAAAGGAAAGAAACACTGCAGTTTTATTTCCTGCTGCATCATGACGACTTTGCTTTAAAACGCAAATAAAGCAACGAACAGCACAATATACGGTGGTAGTGCCAAGAGAAAATATAATAGCTTTACAGTTCATTTAAACATGGTTGACGTAGAAAAAAACACATTCAAGTAAAAATGAAACAATTAAAAAAGCAGGGGTCACTAAAGTTTCATCTTGATATTCTAAAGTTATACATTTAAGCGAATTGACACAGTGAATCACTTCAGATTTCCAATTAAAATGTTCATCTAGTTGTTTCATAAAAATGAACAAAGTAAACCTTGAAAGCATTTTGCATTCATAGAATTAGCTATATATTTACTTTATAATTACATCAACAACTAAACCCTCAGGCTCACTGACCCAAGCAGAATACCAATCTTCCAATTACAAAATAACCTCTAAATATGTTACATGAAAATTCATATTGTTGAACCTCGACTTAAGTTGATATGTTCATATAGATGTCAAAGATCATACTAGAATAGATATCAACCCAATATTACCAAGCACAACTATCACAACATTATAAGGACCCAAACCCAATGCCACAAAAGTCACTCCTGCCTCTGTACGCATCGCATCCTAATCCTTGCGGTATTAACAAGCTCAAGTTTTATACCAAATATTAACAATGAAAAAAATTTTCAAATTAACCATTAATAATCATCACATTCACCAAGTTAATGCAACAGTTCCCCAAAATTATCGACATAAAGACATTCTTATTTCATTCGAATAACCAAAAAGGCTCTGAAATTCCAGAAATTGGAATCACCAGTTCCAAGCACAGTAACAGATTCAAGATCAAATCAATTCAAAAAATCAAAAATTCAACTTTCATAAAAACAAAAACAAACAGTTCCCCCCAATCCAAAATTTCCACAAAACATGAATCCAAATCATAACAAAGCAAAACAAAACTAGGGTTTTCAAGGGAAATATAGCTTTACCTTCGGATGAGACTTCCATCTGCCATGAAGACGTTAAAAACGAAGTGAAACAAAGAATCACCCAAAACAATAACCAACCCAATAAATATTAGGAAGAAAATGCAAGAAATTGGCTATAATAAAAGCCCTAATCTTACGGATCAAGGAAAAAAGTTGCCGAGTTTTGAAAATTGATTGCTGCAAATCAAAATTGAATACTCAAAAGAGATCGGAGAAAACGAATGAAGATGAAGAGGAGAGAGAAAATGAAGAGAAATCAGCGGAAGTCTTCGAGTTTGACGAAATTTAGCGAAGAATTGGAAAAATTTTGGTTTGTTTGGGTTCGTTAGTTTTCTTCGAGTCTACTCCTTCGTTACGAAGTAATTGAAAATTGAATGAGAATTGAGAAGGAGCAGAGAGAGAATCTGATTTAATTTTCAAATGTATTTTTTCTCTTTTAATTAAAAATAAATTAAATACACTAAATAACTTCGGTCTTAAATAATTTCAAGTAAGCGTTTCTATGTCCGAACATAAGATCAACAACAATAACGAATAACAAAAAACAAATTGTTACGAATTTGTTTGTTGGAAGTAGCACGAAACAGAAAGAATACTAAGTTGTAGTAACTTTTTGAGTAAAACACAGAATTTAAACCTTAAAGTTTATCACTTTGATAAAATTTTTCATTTTTAAAAAAGAAGATTTGCGAATTCAAGCCTTAAAGTTTAATACTTTTGCGAATTACAGTCTTAATGTTTATTTTTTGCGAATTACAGCCACCAAAGTATGAAAGTTTGCAGGTTCAGGGTAAAACACATAATTTTGACCATTTTGGTGGTCGGAAGGTTAAGTAGTCAGAGTTTTGTGTTTTTGGTCTTAACTTGTAAATTTTGATGCTTTTGTGGCTAATCGCAAGAAATAAACATTGAGATTGTAATTTGCAAAAGTGATAAACTTTAAGGCTGTAATTTGTAAATTATTCTTTTAAAAATTATAACTTTCCTATTTTAATTCGTTAACATGGTCTTCACTCTTCTCTCGTTTGTCGTTAACCTTTAGGCTTTAACAATGAATAAGTCATGACATTAGGCTTGTACATAGACGCTTATTTTCGAAAATCACATTGTTTTATTAGACGATCTCATTGAGCAATACATGAGTGATGAGTTATATAAGTCATTTCATACATATTATGAGAATATTGACTCTTTGTTTGAAATCGTTTGACCGACAAACAGACGGACTAATAGTAATTCTTTTGGAAATTAATTTAGCCAATCTTATTTTTTAAAATTTTTTATTTTTTAAAAAGTTTTTTTTTTCCTTCAAAGTTTAAACTTAAAAAAAAAAATCATAAATATTTTTGCCTTATGACGTGCTAATTTTCCCCTCCCCAAACTCAACATTTCTGAATCTCATCATCTCTGAAACTAGGGTTTCAAAAATTTTCCCCAAATTTAACACTTAACCTGTATTTCGAATTCACTCTTATTATAGATATTGATTATTTAACTTTAACAGTTACTTATTTCGAGGCGATTTTACATTTTTTCTGGAGATACTATGGCCGACGAAGCAAACAAAACTGTATGTCCCTTTGTCAATTTTTAATTGTTTCAAATGAATATATTTACTCAAAATTGTGAATCAAATGAATGTTGCTAATGTTTATAAACTATATGATGTTATTTCATTATTGATTTGTATACAGTCAATTTTGCTGCTAATTGTTTGATACTTGTAAAGAAGTGCTATTGCTTATTTGCCAATCATGTTATTGTAGGCATTTCTTGAGATTCAAGGGCGTATGGTTGAAACTACTGCTAAATTGAAGCAGGTTGGTTCATCTCAACATTTGCTGTCATTTTTTATTATTTTTTTTTTATTTTTATTTTTTAGACTTCTTTGTTTCTTAATCACATAATTATGACTTAAAGAATTAAAATTTTCTTATGTTATCCTTAACAGATAGTTTAGCTAAAAGCAATTTAGGATCGACTACAGTATTGTTGCTTTTTTTGTTTCAACAACAATGGCAAAACCTCAATATAAACATATGGGGTGGACTACATGAACCAAATTGAATTAATGCGAGGAAACGTTGGTAACAAAGAGGTTACTTTACGTAAGAAAAGAAAAAAGATAGGTCACTTTAATAATGATAGAAAATAGACTGTAAAGCTATGTTAAAACGTGAATATTTTCTTGGTTTTCAAGATACACTTGCTTCAAACAAGATATATTGGTTGCCCATATTAATTTTTAGGTACTAGGTAAATAGAATAAGAATGGGGAATTTGGATTGACTAAATCATCAGAAGGATGTGAAAGAAGATACAAACTTGTGATTTGATAGGATGTTTAATTCGTGCTAACAGTTGTATGAAGCTTTGCTAATGTGCGATCATTTTCAGGAAAAGTCTTTTGTAATCAAGATTAGTAGCTCTTTTATTGATTGAACTACTTTTCTCCCATGCTTATTGTAAAAGGCTAAGAGCATAGAGGATAGTGTTATTTCAATATTTTTGTTACTTAAACGTGAGAGCGGTGTGAAGAAGAGAAGTGCGAGAACTTTATAAGCGTAATAGAAAGGGGTGTAGATTGCAATGTGTTCATTGTTCATAGTGTGCTTCACCGCTACTCTATTTAAAGTCTATCACTAGTATAAAATTCATTTTCCTTAGGCATATGGTTTTCTCTTTTCTCAATGCTAAAAACATGCCATAACTTGATTATTGTGAAAGTTTGTAAACTTATGATGACTTTGTCTACAATTTAAAACTTTTTAAATATCTGAGTTTCCTATTATTAGTAGGGTATTGCATGCATCATAGCCACTAACTTACTTACTAGAGCGTGCTTCAACTTCTATAAGAAGTAGACTTTAGTAAACTTCAAGGCATATGCATTATTTAGAGAGAATTTGCCTTCATCCAAGGAATGGTCATTTGATAAGATCTAGGACGGCAGAGAAGGTGAGATGAAAAGTGTGAAGTCGAGAGGTGTGATGGAAAGGGGACTAATGGAGTCTTCATTTGTCAGGAAGCTTCACTGGTCGTAGGAAGACTAGAAGATGGTCTCACTTCCTTTTTGGTTTGTCCCACTTAATTTGGACCTTTACTTTTATTGGTAATGGTCTCACTTCCTTTCTTTTGATCTCATCACAAACTTATTCGCTCTCTCCGTTATAGCCATACATTTCTACTATCTACTTGTGTTTCTCTTATTCTCCAACCCAATTTTACTTTCCACTTAAATACAACAAATTCCTTTTGGTGCTTTCTCATAGGGACAAAGAGAGTAATATTTATTTTGTTATAACAATAACTCTATTGTTATGATCTATTAACAAGTATAGTCATTATTATTAAACTCTAATTTTGAACTGTATAACTTTTTAAATATTACTGTACTCCTCCATGTGGCACGGCATATGCTCTCTAAGGAAGCTCCTATTATATGTATTATTATAGCCATATCGCTCTTCAACCCCTTTCCCTTGGTTATTTACAAATTTTATCTATGTTCCTGGTATTCTAAAGTAATATGCTATGAGGAACAAAGGAACTTGTTTGATGTGATGTGACATTCCTTTCTTCATCAACTCCAATAATGGTGTGACTTGTGAGCACTATACTACTACACTAACATGCCATTCCTTTTAGGCGCTCTTTTTGTCGAATAATATTATCCAGACATTAGGTGTATGGATTTGTTGTTTGTTATATGCTGAATCAAATCATGTACTAATTTGGTTCTAGGTGCAAATGCAAATCCGAACTAAAGAAACAGAAAAGAAGCGTGCTTTCTTAACCTTGGAGGAGTTGCGACAAGTACCTGATGACACCAATACTTACAAATCTATAGGTATATTAAATTCATTTGATGAGTTTTAGAGACATTAAGTAAGCCAAATTTCATGTCTATTGAGTTTGGCTGCATTATGTTCTTTCCAACGTATGTCATGTTACATATATCTTTTCATATATGTTAAACTTACTGGTGATTTTCCTTGTTTTGCAGGGCGAACGTGAGTATCTTTATTGAGTTGTTTGGGTTTATGGTCATAATATGTACTTTTAGTTTAATTTACTTTCTTGGTTTGCGTCCATCACAATTCTTAGGTTTGTACTGGAGCCAAAACCAGTCTTGATGAATGAACAAGAGCAGAAGTTTAAGGAAAGTGAGACTGCAATTGCATCTTTGCAGGTACTTATAAGCATGCTCATTATATATATTTTTTAATCGGTATGGTTCTCGTTTGTGATGCATTTGCGTTGTTTAATTATGAGCATGTTCCTTTCTTTAGATTTTGTACTGGTTTGATTTATATCAATTAGACCAGCCTCGTCACATGATCAAGAATCTTTGCCATATTAATAAATTCCCTATAGATCATCATGTTGTTTGGGACTCTATGTTGATGCATTTTTTTTGGGTGACAGACTTCTAAAGAGTATCTGGAGAAGCAAATGGGGGAAATCGAAAACAACTTGAAGGAGTTGCTGCAACAAGACCCTGGTATTGCCCGTCAAATCATGTCCCTTTCTGTAATGTGAATTTCACTTTTGAGAACTTTCTTTCCATCCTGTTCCCTGTCAATGGTTTTTGTTTTTCCTTTTGAATTGCCTGAATGGATTCAATGATGTTATTTGCATTTTAAGATCTGAATCTCAGGGCTGGATTTTTTACGTGATTGATTTTTCTGACTTCTGTGAGCCCTGTTTTTATAGTTTCATTGATTTATTGACTGCCCATTTGGACGGGACCAAATATTTATAGTTCTTTGATCGCAAATTTTAATGGTCCGTAGTAATGGTTCATTCATTACATCACATGCACTTCTTATTTATCATAAGGGTGAGACGAGTTTGCATACATCCAACCCTTCAGACCCCACCTTGGTAGGAGCCTAGGTGGAAGGCATTGGAGTAACATAATGTTGCTTAGTGAGCCCCCTCTTTAGAGGATTCTCTTACAAAACCGTAGGGAATTTGATTGCTTTTGGCATCATCAATTAGAAAATTGTGAAACTTTTATACCTAATTTGATCAGTACTTGGTACACTAAAAATCAATGAAAATGCCCTTGAAATTATTAAATGAAAGATTGTATAGGTCTATGGGAAATTGCTCTTTAAGTTACTTCAGTAACTTGTAGTTAGGGAAAATCCTGTGAGCTAGAGCATAAAATCTATGCTAACCAAAATGAAATGATTTTAATGATTTGCCTCTACATACTTTGATGTTATGCAGCAATACAATATAAATACTAGAAACATGTGGCTATCACCCTGGAGTTCCCGACATCTTGAATTGGTTATGTATGGCTGATCTACGCGTTTGTAGACCATTATATTCGACAAGCCCATATAGGGACGATAATATTGTATGATTAGGACTTTCCTGTATAATGTTGTCATAGCTGTTCGATATCTTCTGTCAATACGAAAGTTGAAAGCGTAATAGGGACTATGATTTCATCCAAAGGTGAGAAAGTAAAGTGAATGATTTATTGATGAAAACTTAAATTGAATACAGTGGCCGTGGACCTCTGGTTTATTTTTCTTGAAAATGTGTGAATTAAGTTGAATGTTAGAAACTTTTTCTATAGATCAATAGAAGCTTGAATCATGGTTTTTGAAGGTAGCATTGCCACATTGCTACATGTCTAAGTGTTTGACATGGCTATTCTCCGACGATTATCCATGGAATGTTGTGAATCGGACTCGAATGAAGGATAATTAGATGAAAGCAAGTAGCAAGGATACATGTCCAACAATGGTAATTTTACAGTGGCAAGTCTCGCACAAGGGAATGAGACTTGTGAGACTTTAAGATGAGACATTTAAGTTGAAACTTTGAAAATAAAAGTCTCATTCCTTGTCTGTCATGGTAGGAACTTGAAAGAAATAGATTAAATGAACTCAAATACCTCCCCTCCCCCAAGACATTTTTCATGGAGACTTTCTCTTCTTTTAATCTCATTTCTTATACCCATTCCTATTAACCAAACAAAGACTTGGACTTGTTTTTAAGACAGTTGCATTCCCTCATCCCAAATCCTTCATGCCAAACACCAATTGTCATATAGAAAGAAAGGAGATAATTGACAACTTAGGATTGGAAATGTCTTTCTCGAGTCTATTTCCACAATATTGTCTTTTTAAAAATAATTCCCATTGTACGTAACAGAGAACATATTTTGCTCCATACCGTTCAGGCATCTACGTAGGGTAACACTTTTAAAAGAAATCAATAGCAAACCGCGCTATCTCAGAAAATGGTAATGGTTTGTGTAAAAAGATATAGTCACTATCTTTAAAAGGATATTTTTAAAAGGCCACAAATTATATTATACAATTTTATAAAAAGATTATATAATTCCATAGAATATCTACCACATGAAAATAAATAACATTTACTATGTAAGTGATGCTCGCATGACATTTAATTTGATAGCCCGTAGCAAGTAAAGATAACCCGTAGCTTGTTCGACAAGATTAAAATCTAATAAAAACAGTAAAAACTTTTATCTGGTCAAGCAAGCTAACTAGAAATAACAAAAGTTTGCCAAACAACTCCTTAATAACGCAACTTCCAAAATGTAACGTTCTTTTTAAGCACTACTCTGTTGAGTTAATTTGCACTCAGTTTCTACTTAAGAGTTATCCCATTTACTTTACATCATTTTCTCTTTTGAAAATGATTTTTATAATTTTCTTTTAATCTCAACTACGCATTTATTTTCTTTTAATTTAATACTCTCATAGCTTTACTGTTTGTCTTATTTACTAACTATAAATTAATATTAACACCACTGTTAAGAGGTGCATATCAACTGAGACACTAAAAGTTTTCATTTTTCAAATATGAAACAACCCAAAATAAGTGCTAATTAAATGAAACCAACAAGAGTATTTCTTATTTCAAAGAAAAAAAGCAATAGTATTTCTTTGATTTTTATTTGCATTAATCCTATCCTCCATTCCCATGAATTCGACTCGAAAGCTATTATATTTTTTATTCAAGTCTATCTATTTTTTGAAAATTTGAAATAGATAAGAGCCTAAATAAAAAAAAAAAGCATGCTATAAGATCCAAATCAAACTTATTCCAAATATAAGCGTCTGATGCCCTAGAGCACAGGTTCGAATCTGTTCGCACTTACTAAGTGCGAACAGTAATAAACTGCTCAAAAAAAATCAAGTGTCTATTCGCACTTAGTAACTGCGAACAGGTCAAACAGAGTTAAAATACTGATTTTAAGACAAGATCTGTTCCCACTTACTAAGTGGGAACAGACTAACCTAAGGTTTGCGGCTTACACGCTTAATTTTAGAATAAGTTTGATTTTGATCTTATTGTATGCTTTTTTTTTTTATAAATAATCTTATTTATTTCAAATTTTCCTATTTTTTCCCATCCACTTGTTTTTTATTTTACTATACAACTATAAATTAAAAGTTACCACTTGTTTTTCATCTTACTATCCAACTATAAGCTAAACAAACTCAAGGGACTTAAGGGAATGAAGACAAAATCATATATATTATTCTATCCAATTTTAATTAATTATCTCATTTTCTATTTTGACATATTCACATTAAATGTCTCATTTTTTATAACATAATCTTTTTTCTTTACTTATACCTCAAAAAATCCAACTATTTATACATTTAATTTTCACTTTTTCCTTACTACAACTATACCATCTCATATGGGATATTTGATTAGAGTATAAGAAAAAATAAAAAGATAAAATATATTCACGACAGATTATTTTTTTTGGTGAGGACAAGCCCAACCAAAATTCTAAAAAGAATGGAGTACTTTGAGCAATAGTTTCTTAACATACTACCAAAAAAGTTATCCTTGTCAAGATTCAAGTGTCAACAAAAATGGCATCTTCTACAACTACAATTCAATCCCTAAAATTGGAAAGAACACAAAAGTACATCCTCATTACAACAAAAAGGAAGAATCACATGACCTATATGAAGCAATAAGACCATAGGGTCAACTTATGATTGGTTGCTTAATTAGTAACTCCATTGTTAGATGTTTTGGCCGGGCGAGATCTCTTTCTCTTTCGAGACCTGCTTCTCTTCGCATCACTACCGGTCTCATCAGTCTGCATTAAACATTAAAGGCCCGAGGTTAGCACCACTATCACATGATTTACTAATCTCCTTGTAAATCATGAATCAATAAAGTCGAATTATGGTGAGCGGTTTCGGGCTATTTTACGGTTTTTTTGAGCGAATTGCGAATTCAATAAGCGAATTAACTGGCAAATTATGTTACATTGGTTAGCATGATATTGCTCACAACTTGGAAAGAACGTGTGAAAATAGAATGATCTCGGTTTATAACATTGGATCAATCGCGAAAACCTGCAATCAAGACTAGGCATGCATTGCAGTTTAATGCTCTCTAGCCAATACAAAGCCTTCCTTCATACATTAGTATTTAAACAAGGTGATAAGGTATGAGCAAGCATTCCGGCAAATAAGAAGACTCACCTTCCTCACAGTAGGACCCGAGTTGCTAGTACTTTTCTTCTTCTTACAAGACAATGGGTTCGGGCCCTGTAGAGTCGGAGATAGCAAGGAAACACCAAGTTAGATGGTCATATTCATACATAATCAAAGGTTGAAAAACTAACAATATCATCAAGTACGTAAAAGCTACAATAGTGACCTATTCATGAGGAGTATCATTCTTTAGTTATAACTATCCTTTAATCATGGAGCGATTAAAACATGTATTATGAACTGAAGTAGCTATAAAACAAGTATATCTGATCATATAAAAACACACGAAAGATAATTCCTATGCTCATTTACAGTTCGATATCTGTTTCAGAAAGATCAAAATTTGTGAAAATGATCAAGGACGCAGCAGGCCAGAAGCATCATGATTCATGAAATGGCACACCATAATTTTCAACTCTAAAATATACACCTAACACCCCACCCCTTCACCCAAGTCGGCAGCCGCAGGAGCATATTGCACAAGACAGAAATAAGAGGTTAACTTTGAGGATGACCACAAAGTAAAATTGTCCTTCATGCACAATATAGACGATAAATTGTTATTGTTGCTTTTGTTGTAATATGTGTTAAGGTATATTACTTAAAGACAAGTTCAAGACCACATTAAGCTTGCGGCAACAGTGTAAATTTTTTTGCATTTTCATTCGCAATGATGTGTTAGTGTTTCTCAACTTGAACTCACCATTTTTCTCCAAAAATACAAATAAAAATACATACAAGAAAAGAAATCCCTTCTTGATAGATTTAGTGAGGCAAACAAGCAAAAACTACGAGAGCATCAAGAACAATAGAATATAACCTTTGCTTTTTTCCTTTTAAATTGAACCGTGTCCTTTGTATCCATCTTCCTAAGTGGCCGTTTTACTGGACTCTGCAACGGTAAATCTTCATCATCTGATCCCTTTTCATCAGTAGACAAGTCCTTTAATCCATGGGTATTTTTCAATCTCTTGTGTAACAGCTTGACTTCTAAATCAGTCATTCGTGACCTTTCATCTTCAGCGGCCTTTAGATATTCTTCCTGGAACTTTGATAGTTTCTCAAGTAACAGAGCATTGCGCAAGCCATAAAGCAATGGGACTCCAGGTATCTGGTAAGTATTTAGAGCAATAAATAAGTGATAAGATTATGCACATGCTTACCAAGCACAATTTACACATCACTTGCAAAAATATACAATAGGATAAATATATGTGGCTGAAGACATCAAGCAATAATGTATCAAAAAAACGTATTTTACATTCTCTTCAACATTATTACTCCTTCGGTCTTCACGAAATTGGGATGTTCTCATGAGATTGCCCTATTTTACTAATTAGTAAAATTGACGGACTTCATATCTATCAATTTCCTTATCTTACCCTTTGTCCCAGCTTTTTTTTTTTTACTTTATTCCTTACAGAATTAGCTTAAAGGTACTTGGGCAATCTAGAGGAAACGCTAAGGTCATGGTTGTATTGGAAGTAAATAATTGTGGAGAAAGTAAAAGTCAATTTGAGAAAATAAGGTTAATGAAGTAAAAAATTAAATGACTATTGTTGTTGTCAATTGTAAGAAATAGTTGTAAAGTGACAGAGAAGAGCAAATAGAAGAATTGGTCACCTCATTTTTGGTGTAAATATTTACCCTAGTTGGATGGAGAAACATTTTCCTCTTTTTTTCCCAAAATAAAGTTGATCATTTTGCATTCCTTTCATCTTCCTCATACCATCATATTCTTTATTTTTCATCTCCTCCATCAAATTCACCTCTACTTACCTTCATTTGTATAGTTTGACTTCTATTTTTCCCTTAAATAATTACCCTCAATACAAGAATGCCCTAAACTACATTGATACAGATACACCTCAAAAAACAAAAAGGTTGATCACAAATGGATCAAGATAAAGACAAGTGAAACGAAAGCATGTCACACTTTGGAATAGAAATCCCCATGAAATCAAGTCATGCAGACAACACTAGAGTTATAGGGCTTGTTGTATCTGAAATCCATCAAGTATCAAGAACAAACTCTGTTTCCAAGGTAAGAGAACGAAGAATAAATGCATAGTAACAAAGCACAAGGGACTATACTTAGAAGTCCTAATTTATGTCTCTTCCTTTGTATACCCTGCATGAAAGGGTGGTTAATGTCTTTATCTCCATGCTCATGGGTCGCACTACACCGAATCATGTAAAATCTTGTTTCTTGTTAGTGTTCTTAAATGTTTTCTCATAGTTTATTATACAGTTGGCTTAATATATGTATTACTGCACAGAGAAAACACATCTTAAAATTAAAATCGTAAGACGCTTTGATATGTTGCATATTAATCTTCGTTGGGAAGATATATTGTCTTTTATTTTGGTTAATGCTCCATCAAAATTAACTCAATAGCACAGTAAAAAACTAAACAGGAAATGACATCCATCCATTTGACAGATGATAGTAGCAATTACAAACACCAATGTTTATAAATTAGTCAAAAAATAGAACAATTGCTGCATAAAGAATGCAAATCATTTGTTCTGAAATATTTCAAACCTCCATCAGGCAACTTTATAATTACAAGAGAAACAGATAAGAGAACCAAAACTCGAGTTACCTTACGACATTTCACCCGCAAGTCACTGTCTTGAGTTGCAACAAAAAAGTGCTCAGGGTTATTATCACCTATAATCTTGATTATGCAATTCAAAGCACTTTCCTTCTCTTCATGATCACATCTGCCAGAAATTTGAGTGGTAAATGTTTAAACGGAAATTTATTGTCATGATCAAAGAGACTCTACAACATCAATAAAGTCCAGGTGAACATTCATATTCTTTCGCAATACATCTCAAATACTTACTGTATCTAATTAATGATCAAAGCTAACCCACATATACCATAACACCAAAATATATAAATTCTAAGATACACTGCAAACAGCTACTAAGAGGAATAACACACTATAAGACATCAAATCCCATAGACAGAATCAGCCAACAATAAGTATGAGAGGCATTGCACGGGAGATTCATTTCAAGAATACTAAGGCTTCATTGGTCTATTTTTAATTCAAGAAATTTAAAATTTAGAAAAGTCCCAAACAAGTTCAGATAGAGATTTTTTGTACCAAGGCTGGCCATCCAGCATCAAGGTACCATAATATTCCTAAGCAAAAAAGTGAATTTGCCTAAGCAAAAAAATCAAAACACAGTTTCACATACAAGAGCAAAAGACAACAGATATGAATTCAAAAATATAGATATTATTCCTTTTGTTTACAAGAGTATAGGTAAGCTTCCTTCAAAAGCACAAAGAGCATTCAAAATCAAGGGAGCTAACATCAAAAGGCAAACTACCGACTAGCTCAATTAAGAAAACCAACTCTATCTAAAACTTGAAAATGACACACACTTCTAACTTGAATAACCCATTGCCCTTAAAATCGAGAAAAGGGTGCTCTGCCTCTACTTGGGTAAGACATTCTTACAGCATCCCTACAAATAATTCTTTTTTAAAAAACTCACTGACTGCTCAGAGTATTTCTTAGTTTTAAAAAGCCCAAAACGCACCGAGGCGCTAAAGGCCCTTAGAGCCAAGGTGCAAAGTGCAGGGCGAAGGCGCGAGCTTTTTGCATGTGAGGTGCACCTTTTTGCTAAAGCTTAAAATTCAATTTTAATACATATATAATACTTCAAACAACATGATTTTCATATTTTAGTATCAACAAACTTGAAAACATTTATTATTCTTGCGTTAAACACCACTTTCTCAAAACTATTATAATGAGAATATGAAGAATTCCCAAAGTTATTTTCTTCATCGCATGCTTTTTGTTTCTTCTTAAAGAAGGAACAATTTGTCGAACTTCATATTCAAGTAAATTTGAGTTTTGAGCTTAACTTCTTTTTCGCGCAAACAAACATAAGTCAATTACCCAACCCAACAAGGAGGCACACCGGGTGCACGAGGCGTAAAGTGCATCGAGCCGCCCAAGGCGCACGCCTCTTGAAGTGGGCTTTGCCTCGCACAACCGAGGCGTTTTAGCGGAGCTTGAGCTCGAGGCGCACAAGGCGCAAAGTGAGGAGCGCTTTTTAAAACTAAGGAGTATTTAGGTATAATAGTGTTCATCTAGACCTAACACAATATTAGCAAAATGTACATGATACAAACACTCTTGAAAGCCCTAATTCAAACAAATCAAACCCATTTTTCACAATTGAATTGAATATCATATAATTTTTATAAATCCAACATTAATATATAAGCATCATAGCATTAAAAAAATCAAGCAACTCAGACCTAAAATAATGTTTGCAAAAAAGAGTAATGGTAAAACCAAACCTAGCAAGCTTGTAATCTCTGCAAGAAGCACGATACGACTCGGCATGTGAGCTCCCCAAAGACTTCAACTCTTCAATTACACATCTGCAAAATCAAAATCACAACCATAATCAGTAGAAAAAAAAATCATTAAAACAAAAAAATATGAAGCTGAATAAGAAAGTACAAATTACCTGGTAGTAAAGAGTTGAACAGGAGCACCAAGGGTATTAGAGACAGTAGTATCAGCGAGACGATTAGCAACAAGATGATGAACAAATGTACCATCACAAAGTACTTTAAAAGGTTCCCTAAAACCAAAACAAGCACAGAAACGCTTTATAGTTTTCCTGTGACGTTTCTGCTTTGCAAACCTCATCTTTGCTAATCACAAAAACCCTACTCAAATTCAATAAAAACAGTAAATATCCAAGAGAATCAGAAAGATTTGAACAAAATAACACCTATAAAAGACAATGTAATAACTCAAATTTACACCGGAAAATTATTCGTAACAACTAACCTTTGAGATACTCAAAAGTAGAATTATGTTGAAGATAGTATGAAGGATAAATCCTTAGTTAAATGCAGATTATATGTACTAGTAATTGCACCAGCCGTCACAATCGAAGCTTCCCGCTTCCTTGTCCAGTTCAAGAGGAAAAAAATTAGCCCAACAAATTACGAAAACTCTAGAGTTTGTAAAACCTAAAATGAAATTCAAATTAAGGTTTCAAACCCTAGATTGAAATTCAAGTTCATGAAGAACATGAAATTCGAAATTGAAGAACCCTAAACCCTAAACCCTAAATTCCAATTTGGTTTCTAACATAACCAAGTGGCCACAATTGAAATTGAATACTTACCTTCAAACAATGGAGAAGTTGCAGAGTGTAAGGAAAAGGGGATTATATGCTTCTATTGATTAGAGTAAAAAAATTTCTCATTTTATAATCAAATGTTTAATTTTGATTTTGCACATTTTTCATTAATTATTTCAATCTTATATATTTATAATTAATAAATAATACTCTCTCCGTCCCATTTATTTTGTCCACTTTAGTTTTTGGTTACTATTCACTAATCACTCTTAATTTGTATTTTGTTCTTAATCTATAAGTTAAAATATAGTCATGTGGGATCTTATTTTGTTCGTCTCAATGCAAAGATTATTAATATCAAATTTTTATAATTTTTAATTATACACAATTAAAGATATTAAAGATTAAAATGTTGTCTCGGCATGTGTGCCCAAAGTAAAGTGGACACAATAAAAGGGATAGAGGGAGTAAAATTTATATTGAGAATGTTAAAATAAAATTCTAGTTTAATGTTTTAATTTATTAATTGAAAATAAAATACAAATTGAGAATAATGTCTAATGAGTGAATAATGTCTAAAAAAACAGATGAAATACTTAAATAAAATGCAAAGGAGCATCAGTTAAATAAAATACAAAGGTGAATAAAACAAATAAATAGAATTAATGCAAATTAAGTAAAACGAATTAAAATGAAAAATAATTTAAATTTCATGGGACGGAGTGAGTATTTGTCAAAAAGAGGCTAGCTTAGTTAAACCTTTGATTAATTAGAGGCTAGCTTAGTTAAACCTTTGTGGAATAGATTAGGTTGTGTACTAATGCAGAATTGAAAGTTTATAAATTATGCCTCTAGATAGTTGAAGAATCATGACTTTGATTACTAAATACGTCCCTTTAACCCTTCGTTTGTCTTTGTTCTTTGTCTTTTTGTTGCTCTTTACCTGTTTCTTTGATCTTATCTTTGTTTTTGTGTGTATGTTTTTATTCTATTTGTCAACTGTAGGTTTCTCTTTTTAGAAGACCGTTCTCGAGCGGAGGGACTCTTTGATCACACTCTCCTTTATGGGTATGAGCATGCCATCATTCCTCCCTCCCCAGACCCGAGATACACTGGGTATGATGATGATGATGATAGTTGAAGAATCTTGAGCATAATAACCTTACACACGATTTAAACTCACAATTCGCTTAGGTAGTGTGTGGCAATAAAGAATTCATTTGGAAATATGAAATTTAATTTTGATATTCAAATTCAAGAATTGTAAATGACATACTTGAAATTTGCAAATTTTGATATTTGACTAAATTTTACATTGTTATTGCAATTCTATGGAATTGATCCAATTCCACATTTCTAAATTCAAGATTTGCCAAATATAATATTTAACCCAATTCAAAATTTGGAAATGAAATCCAAGTTGCCAAACATATATACTATTTACTTGGTGTAAAGTATAAACTTTCATCGACCATCAAAGTCAAGAGTATCATTATATTCAGAAGGAGATGAAGACGAGGCAAAAAAAATATGGCTAAAAATAATCGATGAATAAAATCTAGAGTAATGTCGGGATTTTAAAAGGTTAAATTTGAAATAGTTATCCATAAGGGCTAAAATTGAGAAACTATTAAACGAACAACCTCAAGATCAAGGAAGGTAAGGTGAAAGGAAACACAATCTAAAATGATGATATAGTGCAATTACAGCCATCAACGTATCAATGTTTACGTATAATCAGACTAATTCACTGTATTTCAAAATCAAATCAAACCAAATCAAACATTAGATTATATTGTGTGTAGACTTGTTTGCAACCTTCACGCAACTTCCATGCAAGTAGTAACTTCTTGTAACTCCTTTGCAATTTTCAACTTCCATGATTTTATGTAGAGGTGTTCAAAATAGACCCGATAGACACCCGACTATATAATTGAACCCGATTTGACCCGACTTCAAAATAGATCTACAATTATGTAAAACCAATGTGAACACAAAACCCGATTTTAAACCGTCCCGAAACACCTGACTCGAAATCAACCCAATGACCCGAATGAACACCTCTAATTTTACGTGAGCTTGTGAGGATCGATTATTACTTGACTTAACTTAAAACCACTGCATTAAAAATGTTCATTCAGATTATTGGGTTGATTTTGAATTAGATGTTTCACGTCGATTTAAAATCAGGTCTTATATCTATTTGGGTTTTCCATAATTATTAATCCTTTTTTATGTTGGGCCCAATCGAGTTCAATTTCAAGGTCGGGTAAATATCGGATCATCGGGTTTGTTTTGAACGCAACTACGACACTGATTGATAGTACTTAATTGAAACATAACTTCTTAATTAACTAATATTACAACTAATTACTCAAATTATTACAACACTTAACAAACTACAAAATACTAATTGTCTTTTTAAGCCTAAAAATTATAAACTAGATTAAAATTTGATCATAACTATCACCTTTTCTTGTACTCCATCCGAATCAATTTAGTTGTCCCATTTTCTTATCTGGCAAATTCATATCAATTGTTCTATTTTCTTTTTATCAATTTTTTTTACCTAAATACCTCATGCTCACACAAGTAATGACCAAAATACCCCCACTTTTACTACTAACAATAACCCAACTACCACCTCTACAATTAATTTAATCAATTAAAATATCCAATCATCACATTTACAATTAATTTAATAAATTAAAATACTTAACTATCACCTTTTTAATGGACCCCATACCATCTCTAATAACCTTGCCTAAACAAATGGGACAACTAAATTGGTTCAGAATCGTATAGCTAACATCATGGTTTAAATATGAAAAAGAAATTTGATGCCTAACATCTTGATAGATGTTTTTCAATTTTTCAATAGATGCTATTCTGAAAATTTTATCGAGATTTTATTTTTGAGTGGAATATTAAATTGATAATATTAATATGTCTATGACTATTTATTTCTCATAACTTTGAATTTTTTTCTTCCTCAGTTATTCCCTCCTATTCAGCACAAATGTCTCATTTCTTTTAAATCTAGTCCATTCTAATTCTCCTAATTCAATTTTTTTTAAATGATTTTTGACACATGTAGACACCTTTTTGTTGTGTTTCCCACCTTAATTTGTACTAATGGATACTTTTTTGTAGTGGTCCCCTCCTTAATACGTATACGTGAAAAGCTTTTTATTGCAGTCTTCTCTTAATTTTAGATTTAAATACCTTTTTATTGTTGTCTGATCCGTTTGTGAGAGAGGATCATTTTTTTATCAAACAAAAACAAAATTTGGTGATTGCTCCAATCTTGTGCACGTAAACAAAACCATATTGATGATTTTAATTTCCATACAACTAGGTCAAAACTTTGAATATTTACATAACATAATCCATTATTTTATAATTAAAAATAATTGCGCTTACTAATTATGATTTGATGGTCAATTGTAGAAGAAATTTATTAATTTATTTTTTAAAAAATGAATTAATTAATATGTGGGCCAATCAAAATTTAGCTATGAAAATAAAATCCCATTTCACATCTTTATAGATGCTTTGAGCTTAGCACAATATTTTTTTCATGCAATGGAAATACCAATCTTATTACTTCATATAATGTCAATATTTGATTTTCTTATGTCATGTAATTATATTATTATGTCACCTAATATCAAATCTATGTTATTTTCAAATCAAGTTAAAAAATCATTCTATATAATTTAATAAGTAAATTAGATAATGGGAGTATTTTTAATTTTTTTAAAAAAACATATTAGCACCTATATAAAGGTTAGGAGGAGTTCATGGTAGGTGCACACAAACTTTTAATCACATTATTTTGTTTTTCTCCCATTTAATTCTTTTCAATAACACTTAAAAAATTTAGCTAATAAAATTTAAATTTGAAAAGATAAAAAAATAGTCATGTGGAAGCTTAAGATAGCAGAAGGGAAGGATCCATTATTAGTAAGTATAAACGATCATATTGGTCGACAACATTGGGAGTTTGATGAAGAAGCCGGAACATTGGAGGAACGAGATGAGGTTGAGAGGGTAAGGAACGAATTTAGTAGAAATCGTTTCAATATGAGGCAAAGTGCCGATCTTCTTATGAGAATGCAGGTAAATACGTTATCATCAATCTTAAACCCGTAACTATTTTATCATTAATAGTTGATTTTGTAGCTAACAAAAAAGACTAGTACTACCAGCCGATCATAATGTTAGAGTATATAGTATATTTTGGGGCCTCAACCCTAACACGCCCCCTCACACGAGAGCCCTTTGGGCTAGAAGTGTGGATGCAACACAGGTTCTCCTCATACCTGGTGTTAAATATTCCACTTAAATGAAGGGTGGTTGAGAGTCGAACCCGTGACCTCTTGTCACGTTGGCTTCTGATACCATGTCAAGGAACCGACTCAACCAAAAGCTTAAGCTTATAGTTAAGGCCCCAGGATATGTTATATACTCTAACACATAATTAGTCCCACCAATAAACTATAGCGAATATATTGTTAAATACCCAAAAAAATTATTTATTATAAATTTTTATTTTTATGGTGACAATTATTTTTATTAGTTGAGAAAAGAAAATCCAAGGGAGCCAATACTCAAAGGCATAAAATTGAAGGCAAATGAGGAAATAAAAGAGGAAGCAGTCAACATAACATTAAAAAGAGGCATTGACTTTTTTTCAAGTATTCAGGCCCATGATGGTCACTGGCCCGCTGAATCTGCCGGCCCGCTCTTCTTTCTCCCTCCCCTTGTAAGATTTTTCAATCATTATCAAATCAGCTACTCTCCTGAGCGACCGTCTTTCTGAAAGACGCTTTTCAGGCCCAATCTAACAAAGCTTAATATCTACTTTTACTCTACATTTTCTTTATGGGCCAGTTCAAATAGAGATGGTCTTTTATTAGGACCGTCTCTCACAGGAATTTGTGTTATCCAATTTTGCAAGTCTTGTAATACTTCCTCCGTTCTGAAATACTCGCTACATAAAGTTTATTGACATTATTTATCGTTAAAGCTAATTTTATAAATTGCGTCTATTGTGTAAGAAAACTACAGTCAAGTGAAATCTTGTTTGAATTGTCTAATCGCATACTTTCATGATATTAATTTTTTTATAATTTTTAGATGTGTATAATTCAATATATAAACGATCAAAATAACAAATCGGATTATGTAAAAAGTCAAATGTAGCAAGCAAGTATATGAAACGGAGGAAGTATGAAACTGTCTCACGCAAGCAATAGCTCATATATATGATTAGTCTATTTTATAATTGATCAGTTTTAGATTGTAAGTGAGTACTTTAATGTCATAAATAATCACTCTAAAATTATAATAAGTAATCATTGTATAATTGTATGTGATCTCTTTAAGGTTTTAATTAATGACTTTAAGATAATAAGTGTACATCAAATTAGTCTAATAGATATATATATATATATAGTCTCATCGTGAGACTGCCTCTTTTAACAACTTATTTATTATATTAGCTTTTATTACATTAGATAATATTTATGTGATGCACAATTTTTTAATAGATTATTGGTTGTATTTATAGAAATAATAAAAGTCATATGATCAAATAAATACCAAAATAAATAATATAATAAAATTATCATTTCATTTGGAGTGTAAAAGTTTTCCTAAAAAAGAAATATATTTAACTTTGCATTAGATGATGCACCAACATTTTATTTTAGTGTTGTTTTATAGAAGATTTTCTTTTGTGGGGGTGTTTAATTATTTGGGATTTTGGGTTGAGTTAAAATCAACAATTATTATTGAATATTCAAGAATTTTAAAATGTAAAATTATTGGTACTTATATTCAATACATCGATTGATATTAAAGTTTGAAAAAATCAAAAATTTTCAGGTGATAGCGTTACATATTACTGGAGCAAAAAATACAATTCTATCTCAAGAACACCAAAAAGAGATAAAGCGTTACATTTACAATCATCAGGTAAATTTGAATATATATAGTAATTTCCTTTTTATGATAGATGAAAACAAAGTATTGTATTATTGAGCTACTTTTTGTGAAAGATGTCTCTGATTGAGTCGTTAAGACTATTTTAAAACAAGGAGCTCATATACGAATTATTGACAGAATCGAGATGGAGGATGGGGACTTCACATAGAAGGACATAGCACCATGTTTGGTTCCGTAATCAGCTACATCGCCCTACGTCTACTTGGAGAAGGGATTGATCGTAACGAGCTTGCGAGGGCTCGTCAATGGATCCTTGCTCATGGTGGTGCCATTGGCATCCCTTCTTGGGGCAAATTTTGGCTCACGGTTAGTCAACATTCAATATTCAACACGATTAATTAATAATTGTATTCATATTTCTTTTAGGTATACTCAATTTGTCTAAGAATTTGTAATTTCGTTGTTAGGTACTTGGAGTGTACGAATGGGACGGGTGCAACCCTATGCCCCCAGAGTTTTGGTTACTCCCAAAATTTTCACCTATACATCCAGGTACTCATTTACTTAAACTGTTCAAAGAAATCAAGGGCGAAACCACATAGGAGCCCTGCAGGCTGTAGGGTTCCGACCTTCGCAGTCTATTCTTACGATCTATTTTTCTAGTTTGGTTAAACGTAAAATTTTCAATTATATATTGTTAATAGTTTTTCATAGTTTTTCGAGCTTTTAACTTTTATTTTCTGGTTTTACCTGTAAAAGAAATTATATTTATGTATACTTGCTAAATAAAAAAATATGCATGCAGGGAAAATGTTGTGCTATTGTAGGTTGGTGTATATGCCAATGTCCTATCTATATGGGAAGAGATTTGTAGGTCCTATTACACCACTCATTCAATCACTTAGAACCGAGCTTTATACTCAATCTTATCATCACATCAATTGGAACAAAGCTAGAAATACATGTGCTAAGGTACACAATTACATACAATGATACAATTATATTTAAATCAGCCAGTTTCTTGAGAGACAGCCTCATTGAGAGACGTCTTTTTGGCTAACCCATAAAATCTTAAGGCCTGTTTATCGTATTTTTAATGTTTACTCACAATATCTTAAATACCTACTTACATCATTTTTAATGCCTACTTACAATATTTCAAAAAATATATAATAGGCTCGCCTATTTAGAAATGGTCTCTTAAAGAGAGTCTTTCAAAGAATTTGTGTAATTAAATTTATTACTGCTACCAGGTTCTAATAACAGTTGAGTCTTATATCAGTTAGAATAAATATCACTTTTCCCAAACAAGCTCATATGATCAAATCTCATTTAACGAACCTACCCTATGGTTTGGAAAAAATACAGCTCATCTGCATGTAATTACTTTAAGACAGTAAATATATATTGGGTCAGCCCAATAAAGATGGTGTCACCACAAATCCGTCTTATTTGCGAATTTGACACAAATTCTTGTATGGGACAAACTCGCCATATAATCAACATGGGTTATAAATTTATAATTAAGGCCTTATTTTATTTATATGATTCTTGAAATTAAAATGAGAAAATGTATGAATTGTAGGAGGACCTTTACTATCCACATCCATTAATGCAAGATATGGTATGGGGATTCCTACACCACTTTGCTGAGCCAGTTTTAAACCGTTGGCCATTCTCAAAGTTGAGAGAAAAGGCTATGAAACTTGCTATGGAGCATGTACATTATGAAGATATTAATAGTAGATATCTCTGCATTGGTTGTGTTGAAAAGGTAATTTCTTCTCTAGCTGGTCTTGGACGAGACGGCTTCATAATGAGACCGTTAATTTGGGTCGGTTAAATTTGCAATTTATGATTAATTCTCTTATCAGTTAAGAAGTTTATGACACGTCTATATTTATAATGATAATTATAATATACAGGATTCGTCTCTGTTATTTTTCCAACAACGATTAAAGTTCAAAATCGACCCTCTATAGAGAGGCCCCCAGGGTCATTTTTTTCAATTTCTTTCAAAATTGAGGTCCTCCAGTATTTCTGGGTCATACATAGTCAAATATATTGAACGTGCTCAGAACCTCTCCAGTGTGCGATTTGAAAAGTACACTCAACTTTTTATTACCAATTACTTAAAACTTAAGAATCATAAACTTGAAATATAGGTTCTCTGTTTGATTGCTTGTTGGGTGGAAGATCCAAATTCAGAAGCATACAACAAACATTTAGCTAGAATCCCAGATTACTTGTGGCTTGCTGAGGATGGAATGAAAATGCAGGTACTATTTATATTCAACCTTAGATCTAATTTTTTAAAAAAGGCGGAGCAAAAATACATAATATTTTTAAGGTTTAATTTAATTTTTTTCAAAAAATAAAATAAATCAAAGTAATATTGATCATGTCCCCCTTGATTTAGAAGTCCTAGAAATAATGTTGTTAGCTAAGCTGAGCAATGCAACAGGGCCGTCTCATAAATTTTAAAGGTATTTGTGTCGATTTTATCTTATATGCCCTTTTGATTTAAGAAAAAATAAAATAAACTACTAATATTTGATAAAATGATCTCTTCATTAATTAAATTTACTATTCAACTAGACAGTAGATTTTCTAAAGATAACATAGCAGAAGTTGTTAGCTTCTTTCCTATTAGTTAGCATATTTTAAAAGAATTAATAATATTTGACTCTTAATTACTTAGTTACTCTCGTATAAAAAAGTATATATGTGTTTCCGGTCATTAAAACAATAAATAAAATAAGTATAAAAATGGATTTTTTTGGGGCCCATATGTAGCAGACTCGTATAAAATAGTATACATATGTTGTATACCGCTTTGCACATACTAATCGACAGCCATGCTAACAAGTTAAAAATGTAAGTCTTAGACATAATTTGTACTAACCTTAATAAGCGTCCCAAAAGTCTAGAGTTTGCTACATAAACTAAAACATATCTGTATTATTTGATAAATGTTGGTTGGAGAACAGAGTTTTGGATGCCAAATGTGGGACGCAGCCTTTGCGATTCAAGCAATTTCTTCGAGTGGTCTCATACACGAGTATGCAACCACACTTAAAAAGGCACACGATTTTGTCAAAGCGTCACAGGTAACAATTTAGAGGTATCCATAACGTTTAAATTTTTAAGAAGACCAAGTAAATAAACTATTGTAGCATGTTATTTGTGTAATAGGTTGTGGAGAATCCAAGTGGGAATTTTGAGGAGATGTATAGACATACATCAAAAGGTTCATGGACCTTCTCAATGCAAGATCATGGTTGGCAAGTCTCTGACTGCACTGCTGAAGGCCTTAAGGTAGGTACCCACTACAAAAAAATAACACAATGGCTTCGGCAGAGAAGCGAAGCCACGTCGAAGCCATAAGGCTTTTGGCTTCGGTAGGGCGACGGCACAGCACCGAAGCCAAATATGGCGAAGCCATTTGGTGTGCAGAAGCCCTTCCGAAGCCATTTCGAAGCCCTTTTTGGCTTCTTCCGAAGCCATTTTGTTGTCCAGCTTTATGTACAATTATTATTATTTATTAGAAATATTTTATTATAATTTATTATTTTATTTATTAATAAAATTTTAATATTAATTAGTAAAAATTAAGATTTTACAATTTTAATTTCTTTATGGGAGTCTAGAATTTAGATTTTAAGTTTTATTTTACTTAAAATAACAATAAATAAAAAATAAAACAAAATAATAAATAAAACAAAATAATAAATCAAAATTACAACCCAAAAAATTACAACCCAGAAAATCAAAAATTACGAACAAAAACGAAGAATCAAAATTACAACCCAGAAAAATTACAACCCAGAAGATCTACGTGAAGCACAAAAAATTACAATCGAAATTTACCCAGAAAAAAAATGAAGATCTACGAAATTACCCAAAAAACGAAATAACCCAGAATTGAAATTACAAAAAACGAAGATCTTCACCAAATTCTTCATCAAATCTTCATCAAATCTTCAAAATCTTCAAGGTTTCTTCACCAAAATATCGAACTAAAAATTTCAGCAAATTTCGAAATGGGTTTTTCGAACTAAAATTTCAGAAAATCTTCAAGGAAGAGTGAAGATAAGGAAGATTTCGAACTAAAATTTCAGAAAATTTCGTAAATGGGGTGAAGAGGAAGGAGTTGGGAAGAGGAAGGAGTTTCTTCAAGAGAGAGGAAGGAGTTGGGAAGAGGAAGGAGTTTCTTCAAGAGTGAGGAGGAGTTGGGAAGAGGGAGGAAGAGTGAAGATTATTGAGGCGCACGGTTAAGGGTTTTTAGGGTTGAAGAGTGGGCTTTAGGGTTTTTTTTGTGGCTTCGGTATGGCTTCGGTGTGTGTGCGAAGCCAATGCATGGCTTCGGTAGGGCTTCGGTAATTGCCGAAGCCATTGATGGCGACGGTATGTGGCAGAAGCCATGCCGAAGCCACGTACCGCTTCGGTTCAAAGCCATTTGAATTTGTTTTTGTAGTGACCTATAAACTGTGTTATGTCGTGTTGTGTTCGTACTGTGTTTAGGTGGGGCCGACCCTATAAGGGGGTCATCCAATAAATTAGAACAATAACGACATTTCAATATTTAATAGTTAGCAGCCTAAAATAATATATATAGTAATTATAGGCTCTTAATAAATATTTTGTCTCGTGCCTCTTAAACCTCAAGATCTACCTTATTTTTAGGCGATTTATCATGCTTTTAAACTAGCTAAAATTCTATTTCAAATTGAAAAATTATCATAACCGTAGTTATATGTTTCATTGCACTTTGACTTGTTAGTCTATTTTTTTTACTAATAAATAGTCAAACTAATTACTAATGGTTGACTAATACAACTATATTGCTGTCTTGAAAAATTTAGAGGCCCTTTGTAAAATTTTATATTTTGCACCTTATTTATAGTAAATATTATTTTATTAATAAACATAATAATTACAGGAAAAGAGAGCCCTATACAGTCGATCACCTCGCACACCCACAAAGACCCCTTTATTCATAACAACCTAAAAAGTCATTGCTACATATGCCGGTCAAAAATAAGCCAACTAAATTAGTTAACAGTTAACAACCAATTTCAAAATACCGCGCATTTATATCATAATCGTAAAATTAAAAAATAATGTAAATATTAAAACTTTTTGTTTTAATTTTGTGTAGAGTGCACTAATATTTTCAAGAATGTCCCCTGAAATTGTGGGAGAAAAAATAGAATCACACCGGCTGTATGATGCAGTAAATGTCATTCTTTCTCTACAGGTAAAATTTCATTAATTTACAGTCTCACATTAAATTTACTGCTCACTGAATCTGATGGCATTTTTTGTATAATATTGCTCATTTTTAGAGTAAAAATGGTGGATTTCCAGCATGGGAGCCTCAGAGAGCTTTCAGTTGGCTTGAGGTACTAATCATTTCCTTAGACTTAGGTTAATGTAAAATTTTGAATAGACTTAATCTATATTAAAATATTATAAGAATTAAATACAAAAAATTGATATTAATAATCCAACTTTTTACCCATTCGTTGTAAATAATCCCATATTTAGATTATTTTTTAATAACTGTCAAGGAACCAACTCAACCAAAAGCTTAAATTTTTGGTTTAGTTGATTCCTTGACATGGTATCAAAGCCAGAGTGACAAGAGGTTACAGGTTCGAATCTCAACCACCCCTCATTTAAAGCGGAATATTAGCGCCATGTATGAGGAGGGCATGTGTTGCATCCACACTTCTAGCCCAAAGGGCTCTCGTGTGAGGGGGCGTGTTAAAGTATATAACATATTCTGGGGCCTCAACCATCAGTTTAAGCTTTTGGTTGAGATGGTTCCTTGACAATAACTCAAACTTTGCCCTAAATTTGCTAGCAACTAATAATTCAACTTTTACCTATGCTGATAGCAAACTACGTGCAAAGGTTGGGTTATTAAAAAATAAACTTAGATGGAATTATTCACGGCGAGTGAAAGATTGAATTATTAATATCAATTTTTCATATTAATTATTATTATTAATGAAGATGTACAATATTGTAGTGTGAGACACTAGGATAATGATCATGATTATCACCATGTACTATATTTTAATATGGACTAAGTTTATATATACAACACTTATTCATATAATATTATGATGTATTAATTATTAGTATTGCATGGTATTTTACCTTAAACTTGGAAAATCAATACTTCTTAGAAATAATAATTTGATGTAATTTTTTCAGAAATTCAACCCTACTGAATTTTTTGAAGATGTTTTGATCGAGAGAGAGTAAGTTCCTTTTCAACACATCCATTTTCTCTGTTAATTAATATTTTACTTTTGTTAATTATGTAAATATTTCACATCTGAGATAGAATTCCACATCGTTAAAACAATGGGTTGTTGACTTGCATATATGATGATTGATGGGTCAGCTAATCTTCCTACTACCATATGATTTCGTAATTAGTGTTGGCATTTAGGTTACCGGCTCGTGTCTAATATTTTGGGGGCCCTAAGCGAAATAGTAAAATGAGGCTCTTGAAGAACGATAATAATACATAGTAGATGTCAAAAAAACCATTCGTTAAAGCACAAAATATTTTGACATGTTACATCAATTTCAATAGATGTAAAAAACAAAAAAAAAAATTCAAAAAATCATAAAAATTAAGTTCTACGGGCTTTTTGAGTTGCAAAATCAATAATAAGAGTATCAACATCGATCGTCTCCAAAAGTTCTTTTTCGATTGATAAAATTGCAAGACTATTCAATCGTTCTTGTGACACTAATGACCTAGGTATATGCATGACATTGTATTTGTATTAGGTATGTGGAATGCACGTCTTCAGCCATTCAAGGTTTAACACTCTTCAAGAAGTCATACCCTGGACATCGAAAGAAAGAAATCGAAAGTTGTATTGCCAAAGGACTAAATTACATTGAACAAACTCAAAACCCTGATGGTTCTTGGTAACTTTTTTTGTATTTCCTCTTTTATATTGATAAAACCTTTTTAAATTCAATAAGTCTGGTATGCGACTGTCTAACTATGAGACGAGACGACAAGATACTCTTAATATTCTGCACAAGGCAGGATCCCGATGAGGGGTTTTTTCATAGCATGCAGACAAACCCCCTATCTGATACTTGCGCCTAGTAGGGGTCGAACCCCAAAACTTCTGTTCAACATGCAGATGCTCTATCTATTTAGTCACAAGTGCTTTTACACTACAACATAATTTGCTTTTACTGGGATATATTTAGTGACATTTAATTTAAATGTCGCTATTTCCAATTTCTAATAGTGTATACAGAGGATCTAGTGACATTTATTAGACCTTTTAGCAGCATATTAAAAAGTCACCCTAAAGCTTTTAGCGACATAGGATCTAGTGACATTTCTCACAAATGCCACTATAGACTATTGTGACAATTACATATGCCACTAAAGATCAAATTAAGTGTCGCTAAATCACTTTATGGTGGAAATAAAAATAAATACCAATAATTATTACACTAGAAATATGAATCAGTGGCATTTTTTTAATGTCGCTAAATCCAATGTTGCAAAAAGCTAAATTTGTTGTAGTGTTACTCTATTACTCTAATTGATCACTATAATATTGTAACCAGGTGCTCTCTTGAGAGACTCAAAAGTCCAGCCCAAATCTATATTTATAATTGTAATTAACAATATTTATTTAGAATTAGACTAGGCTTTTGAGAGCCATCTTTACAAAAGACGGTCTCAAGTAAAAATTTACGTATTGTAACTGATCATTGTAAGATTATATACGATCACTCTAGGACTATTAAAAATAATTACTTTACCAATTAAGTACTCATTTTAAATCAGTCAAATAAAACTAATTACAACATAAAATTAAATCGTCTCGTTTGAAAAATTGTGTTTAAAATTTATTTGATATATTTTTGAAATTATAAATTGATTATAGGTATGGTTGTTGGGGGATTTGTTATACATATGGAACATGGTTTGGAGTGGAAGCATTGGTAGCTTGTAGGAAGAACTACTATAATAGTGTTGCATTGCGCAAGGCTTGCAATTTCTTGATTTCTAAGCAATTGCCTGATGGTGGTTGGGGGGAGAGTTACCTCTCTAGCTCTAATAAGGTACCTTTTTCCCTCTTATTGCTCCATTTTTAATGATAGAGTGTAACGATTTTAAGCTTTTGGATGAGTTGGTTTCTTAATATGGTATGAGAAGTCAACGCGCGCGACAGAATGATCATGATTTCTGACCTTGCCCACCTTCGTTTAAAGTGAAATATTTAGCAATATGTATGAGGAGGGTATGTGTCGCATTCATACTGCTAATCTAAAGGGATCTCGTGTGTGTGGGAGGTGATAAAGTATATAACATATGCGTTGCATCCACACAGATTAGTTGCTTGTCAGAATTAGTTAGACTAACGTAAATGATAGAGTATATGATATATTCGAAAGTGTTAGTTATAAATTTAAGTTTTTGATTGAGTATAAGTTCCTAAATCACATGGTATCAGAGCCCAAGATAAGGTTATATCATAGATTTGAATCTCAAAATATGGTATCAGAGCCCAAGATAAGGTTATATCATAGTTTTGAATCTCAAAATACTTATATTTTATATTTGAAACTATGTAACAGGTGTACACAAATGTTGAAGGGAACAAGTCAAACTTGGTGCAAACTTCATGGGCATTATTGTCTCTTATCAAAGCGGGATATGTAAGTATATATATTGTGAAATTTCTAATAATCTGTATGATCTGTAAATCATCATAAAAGAAAAAATAGATCTTATTTACTGAATTTATTAATTTATGAATGAACTAGGGAGATGTAGATCCAACCCCTATAGAACGAGGGATAAGAGTATTAATCAATTCACAAATGGAAGATGGAGACTTTCCTCAACAGGTAATTTTTTGGTACAATCAGTCTTTTGAGAGACCGTTTTTCTGAGAGACGTCTCTCAGCCAAGCCCATTAAAGTTTAATGCATACTCTTAATTTACGTTTTCTTTTATGGACTCTCAAAAAGATCGTCTCTCACAAGAATTTGTGTTTCTCGTATATGTGCACGTTTTTAACTGACTCTTCTCTTACATGGGTCTAATTTATCAATTTACGGATTTCTAGCCTACCTTAAATAAAAAAAACTTAAATTAATTGTCATTTGTACTTGGCATGTCAAATTTTGTTAATAATGATTGAATTTATAACAGGAAATTACAGGAGTATTCATGAAGAATTGTACATTAAATTATTCATCATATCGAAATATCTTTCCTATATGGGCTCTTGGAGAATATCGTCGAGTACAAGTTGGAAAATGAACCTTCGTTTCATAATAATTGCTACTGATAGTGACATTTTCCCACACGACATGTAACACTTAGTGGCAAGTATTATGGAATGGAGAAAGTATGAAGTACTTCTTCCGTTCTATTATACTCGCTTCATTTCAATAGTTGCACTGTTCATTTGCAATCTTATTTTGGTAATTTCAACCCATGCATAAGAAATAATATAGTCATAATTATGTAACTTTTATAAATTTTCATTTAGTCAAAATAAAGATATTTATTAGCAAAATATACATTAAATTACATGTAAAAAGTGATGTAGTAAGTATTGGGGAACGGAGAAATAAAAAAAGTGTGTGCTACTTTTTATTTAGTTTAAATTCATGTATTTGATATTGAATTATGCATTTTAATTATTATAAATATAAATTAAGGAAAAAAAACCTTGTCCAATCCAATAAAGTTGTAATTTATAAGGCTATAATCTTCAAAAATTTATCTTTCCCATTTTCTTTTCCTTAATTACTATTCTCATTTTCTCTTTATATTTAGAAGTATTCTCTTTGTCTTTTAATATATCGTAATCGTGTATATTTATAATTTAAAATTTAGAAGTATACACCAGATCAAAGATATAAAATTATAATGATTTTTTATTCGAATGATTTATTAGGTATACCAAAACTATAAACTAAAATAAATCATATTATATATAGCAAAAAAAAAACAATAAATCAACATCTATACCAAAATGTAAATCTTTATGATCTACCTATGTCCTACAAAGAGTTGGTGTTGGCATCAAAAATCCAATTAACGAAATTTACAATATTCAAAAACATTAATTATTTACACAAGAAAAAATGATATAGCACAACCAAAAATAAATCAAAAACAAAATATATATATCTCGAATTCGCGGTCACTTCCATGGACGTACAATTAACGTTTAATCTCTATATCATGTTTGGGCAGTACGTATACATAACCAAATAATTTTTAAAAGATCGAGCAAAGATAAGGCAGGGCGTGGTGCAATGACCATAACATGTAGTCGTCAACTCGTCATGACGTACATATATACGTACGTACGTTAATTGATGACCACGGTAAAATCATGTGACGCGGGTCTAGAAGAGTTACGTGAACCGGGTTCGGTACTATCACAAGTAGAGTAAAAATCATCCTCTAAATCAGGATCATGAAGCTCTTGAATTTGATCACAAGCTTGATTGATATCCAATCTTTTATCAACATTACTTTCACAACAAGCCATACCAATATTTAGTAATTTTTGCATTTCCCCTTCACAATTTCGAGTCGAATTCATGTTTTTATCGAATCCTTCATTTATAACTGAACGTACCCAAATCGTCATATCGACTTCAGTCCCATTTTGTAAGTACGACGATGGGAACTTACCTGTTAATACTTCTATTATCAAGATTCCGAGTGCCCAAACATCTGTTTTTTTTGTGATACGTCCGTTGTTGAAATGTTCGGGTGATTTATATGCTACCATCATTTCTTGTACACTTTCTTGATTGATTAGTGGTATTAAACCGTAATCACTAATCAATGCGTCGTACGACGCATTGATTAGTACGTTTGAGGACTTAAGATGTCCGTGGGGTGCAACTAAACAAGCTAGTTCTTTGTATAAGTATGCAAGACCTTTTGCTACTCCTTTGATTACCTTTAAACGTGTGGGCCAATCTAAGGTTGGTTTTCCTCGAGTTTGGCCTGCAAATATAATTATTAATTAATTATTAATTTTAATAATATTATTTTTTTTCTATTAATAATTATTTCAAACGCAATATCCTGCTTAAAAATAGAGTACGAGTAAGAGAAAGTAACAGACAATTCATATTCATACCCCTTCTAGAGAGAGGGCCAGAGGCCCAGAGAGATATGGTAATTTTACCCCATATAGTAAGAAATCTGTACAAAGAAATTATAAATGACATCGTTGACAATAGATTCGCCCCTAAAAGGGTCGTTTCTACCCTAGGAAATGTAGATATTTGTCTAGAGCTTAGAAGTAGAACTTAGAGTGTGGCCAATATCTTAATTCATTAATGTTCTCATATATAAGACGTAAAATAAACGTTGTTTGCAAAAATTGTAACTATACTTTTCCCAAGCACCCATTTATAAAACCGAAATTGATCCTATATAGAAAGCGCCCATCTCTATCTTTTTACCTACAGCCAATGAATGTCAAAAACAACACTGATCCTAAATCAAAAATCATGTACTCATAATTCAACAAAAACAAGACCTGATTACAACAACAAAAACATAAGGGTTGTTTGGCAAATCATCTTATTGACCAATTTTAACTTATTTTGGATGTAAACCATCTCAACCAAAAAGTTAGCTTTATGGTTGACGCCCCAGGATATGTTATATACTCTAACACGCCCCCTCACACAAGAGAGCCCATTGGGCTAAAGTGTGGATGCGCATAAACTCTGACTACTCCACTTTAAAGGAGGGATGATTGATATTCGAACCCGTGACCTCTTGTCACATTGGCTCTGATACCATGTCAAAAACCATCTCAACCAAAAGCTTAAGCATATGGTTGAGGCTCCAAGATAAGCTATATACTCTAACATCACCAAAATCAACAATCAACTACCAACTATCAGCCATTTGCCAAACACCTACCTTCATATATATAGTAACAAATAAAAGAAAAACTAAGAGAAAAAGAAAATACCATGAAGAAGAACAGCAAGGCTACCCCTTTGAATAGGATTAGTAATAAAAAGTTTTTCTTCTTTTCTATAATAATAAGCCAAAAGTGGAAGCAAATTAGGATGATTTAACCTCCCTAATCTTCTCATATGTTCTTGAAACTCTTCTCTACCCACATTATTCATTTGCTTAAATCTTTTCACAACCACAGCATTTCCATCATTAAATGTTGCCTTATATGATGATCCAAAACACCCACTTCCCAATATTTCTGCTGCTGCCTTTAACAAATCTGGTAAGTCAAATTTTGGCCTATAATCCTCCCTTACAAATGTCAATTTCCCTACACTTTCGCCTTTCCGACCACCACCACCGCCACCACCCCCACTCGGGTTTTCGTTAAAACCTCGGTTGCTGCCATGTGGCGGTGTCTCGGCCGTCCATTGTTTGTCTGATCTAGACATGTTGGTGTCTTGATTGGTTTGTGTGCAGTTGTTGTTTTTGCATACTAATATGATTAGGAGAATTGCTAGAATGATGGCTACTGATACACCAGCTGCAATGGCTGCTATTGGGACATGTTTGTTTGAGATTTCGGATTCGGGTTCGGATGATGTTGATGGGTCTTCGGTTTGGGCCTCCATGGATGGCCCATTTGGGTTGTTTGTGGATGGGGGTGGTGATGATGATGAAGGTTTTGTTAGTGGAGGTCCATATAGCTCTTTGTTTCCTATTCAAAACACAATTACATAAAACATTAGCTTGGGTAACACAAATTCTTGAACGAAACGGTTTTACGGTGAGATTATTTGTATTGGGCTGATCCATGTGTATTTAGTCTATTACAATACAAATGAAAGGTTCAATTTATGACGCAATATTTTTAACACTTCCTACATGTGGGACCAAATATGTTGTTGGCGTTTGACAAATGACATGATATTGATATCGTATGTGTCACAACTGGCACTGTTATTTGTAGTATTAAAGTGATCGATTGAAGAAACAATTTGACTTGTATGAGACCGTTTCATCATGAGTTATGTCCAAACAAAAGGCCCATCAGTAAAAAGAATTTTAAAAAAATAACGAGAACTGAATTACTATTTGTACAAGAAGCATTTTTTAAAATAGTTTAGGCTGACCCAATTAAAATCGTTTTACAGTAAGACGATAGTGTTAGAGAAATGGAATAATTATATGGTACATATAGCTCTTTGTTGTCCATTGAACACCCAATGTAATATTTTATCATCAACAAAATATTGTGTTAGCTGTTAAATATCATGTGAAAATGTATATAAGGAACATGAAGTATTAGCATAGTGAAAAATAAGGTTGTATGTATTGATTGGTCATATTATAAAGGTTTTCAAATTTACCAAATTAATATTATATTCAAATCGTAGAGTTGTAAAAATACCATATTTTAGGCTATTTAAAGCGATATTTCATGGTTTAGGCTGAAACTTGCCGTATGATAAGCACATCACCCAGTTACCCTATTACCATGAGAGTCACTCGACTTGAAAAAGACTTGCAAATGAAAGTAACGCAAAACAAGACAACACAAAAAGTTAAAAATTAAAGCTAACAACATGATCAAAATATATATAACCAATCATAATTCAAAAAGATCGGAACAAGAAATAAGACGAAGGTCAGGTGACATAGGTGTAGACGTAGACACATTATAATATAAAAAACAATATAAATGAATAAAAAAATACCTGAAAAAGCAGAGGCATCAAATTTAGCAAGGGAACTTGGAATAGGACCTTGCAATTGGTTATTAGAAACATTAAAAGTTTTAAGAGATGCACTTGATTTTAGATCAGGAATAGGCCCATCAAATTGGTTACCTTCAAGATTTAATTCCACAATCTTTTCCAAATCTACTAAAGAAATTGGAATTTTACCATTAAATTTATTATTTTCTAGATACAGTTTCCTTAAACGTCTCATTCCTTGAAATGCATTAGGAGAGATAGATCCATCAAATTTATTGTTCGACAAAAAAAGAGCTTTTAAAGGTCTTAATTTCCTAAAATCAGGCAAGGGCCCACTAAAACTATTGTTCATAAAACTTAAAGATCTTAATCTTGATATTTCTGAAAGAGCATCTATATCGATAGATCCTGATAATCCCATATTTTCAAGTCTTAATCCCCAAATGTTACCGCCTTTAGAGCATATTATACCAACCCAATTATTTTTACTTCCAAAACATGGTCTACTTTTCGCGGGATCCCAATTTAAAAGGGCATTTGAATCATCCTTTAAACTTTGCTTGAATTTTAAGAGGGAATTCTCATCTTCCAATAATGATGATGCACCATGAGAAATGGCAATATGAAGAAAAATGATGAAGACGAAAATAAAACTATGGAGATATGGATATCGCTTAGAAGCCATTAAAAATTGTTGTAAAGGGCAGAGATTCCTAACTCCGCCCTTTACAGGGATTATATTGATGTAACAAATTTATGACCTAAGACCTCTCTTCCAAAAGATATAGGTCAAGGGCAGATACAATAATTTTGAGGGCATAATACAAGAACAAGAACAAGAACAAAAACGAGAATTTTTTTTAAATGGCCAAGAATAGGAGAGAAAAGTAATTAAGTAAGAAAATGAGGAATTAAGACAATGAAAAATGATAATGTTAATGGTTGAGTTAGGATTGATTATTTTCATTTTTTTTTCCATGAATATTGTTAGTGTATGTAATTGTGTTCATTGAGAAATATTCTCCTAGCCTTTCAATTTAACACTAAATTACACTTGTATATTTTGGCTATTTATGAGCAATTTTTTCATTTTTATAATCTCAACTTAAATCTAGTGACAATATATAACAATGTTATTCCTAATATGGTTACATGGAATCATAGCTTCTAATATATGGTTTGATATATGAATTATATACAATTCACATATAATTATATTCTTATTAATTAAATATAGCCCATAGGGATATAGTGAATAATGAATATTTTTTTCTTAATGTTTTTAAAGGGATCATTATTCTTAGTATACAACAAATTATGTATAATTTTACCATGAAAATATAACATTTAATTACAATTATATAACAAATGTGACACTTTTTGGGCTAGTAACTATGTTTACTCATTTTAAAAGGCTTAAAAATATAGAAAACTAATAAAGAATAATCATCGCCTCTCCTGAGAGACCGTCTTTATAAGAGATGACTCTTCAGCCCAGCCCAATAAGTAAAATAAAGAAATAAATCTATAAACTAAAGCGCGTGGTTGAGCCTATTTGGAGTTGGTGTTTTATATTCTATTGAAGTTGGTGTTATAACCTATTAAAGTTGGTATTAAAACCTATTAAAATTGGTGTTTGGAGTTGGTATATTATAACCTATTTGAAGATACCGGCCAACTTTAATAGGTTACAATACAAACTCTAACGGGTTATAATACCAACATCAATAGATTATAACACCAACACTATATAGGATTACACCATGCGTGTTTTTCTGATAATTGTTTTTCTAAGTAATAATGGATTGGACCAGCTCATTTGAGACGTGTCTCTTATAAAGACGGTCTGAAGTAAGAATTTGTGAAGAATAATCCTTAAAAATTAGCTACCCAAGCACATTTCACCCAAAAAAGCCCTTTTATAATCAAATTAGTCATTTTTCCTTAATACTTTCTTTTTTTTAATCTAAATTTCTTAGAATAATACTTTTCCGATTAGTATCGGAGGGGCTTTCACGAGTGTCTCACTTAAGAGTTGCAACTTTATGTGCTCGTTTTGCTAGTGCAAGTCCTATCCTATACATTCCACCTCCATTAAGGATTTTAGGTGTAGGTTTCTCTGTTTGAAGATCCTTCTTGAGCCGAAAGACTCGTTTATGGTTATGAGACGCCATCGATCTTCCTTCCCCATACCCTGACCATAGATTTATCTACGTGCGGGAAATACTGAATATGATGATGATAGAACTCTTCCACACTTAAAAAAAATTGAATCTAAGTTTATCTTATAAGTAAATTAAAACTTTTTGGTTGTTCAAAAACAAGTATTGTTTCAAGATAATTTGACTATTGAAAACGTTGTCAATTAATTATATTTCTAAGGGTGTTGAGGAAAAATTATATAAAATAAAACATATGTAGTGTAATAAAAATAGTAGGTCACTCTATGAATATTTGAAATAAATAAGGTTTTTGTAATGAAAAAAATTGAAAAATGAGTTTGGTTTTGAAATTATTCTCAAAATAATAAGCATATTTGGTCTGAGTCTAAGGTCGGACTTGTTTGTTAAAACTAACAGCAAATAAGAGAAGAACATGTTAAAAGTAAAAAAAATAATTAACTTTAATTTTGTTCGTTGTTACTAGCAGCAAATAAAAAAACAAAATTATAAATTTTAAAAGAAAACAAATTAAATCAAAAGCATTATTGTGCTATTGATTAGTCCGCTTTTATAATTGCAAACTACCACTTGATTCTTTTTTTGTATTAAAAAGTAGTTTTCTTTTGTTTGATGTTACAAACAATGAATAAAATCGTATTTAAATTATATTTTTGGCCATTTTGTAGCATTTTTGTGAGTCGTCATTCCAAGAAATTTATATATTTATACACCACCACATTTTTTTTGCTATTTGTTTTTCAAATAATGCACATGGATATTAATTTTATGGTTGTGGATACTAACTAGCATTTTTCTATGAGTCGGGTATACTGAATATCTAGCTAGCATCTAATTAGAATTTTTTTTTTGTTAAAAAGGAATGCTAAATTAAAAATAGGAGGCTTAAAGAAGCACAATAAAATATATTATCATGATTTTTAAAATAATTCTAAATGGATAATATAAAATAATAATTTATCAAAAGAAAATAAGGTTATCCGTTAAAAAAGGAAAAGCCTCGATGTTAAAACAACATTCTCAATTAGTTTGGTAGTTGAATCCCCAACTCAATTTAGAAAATTGCATGGTTGTAAAAAATGGCTAAAGAAAGGAAAATAAAAAATATTGACATTGTTTATCAAAGAAAAAAAACTCAAAAGAAAAAAGAGATTAAACTCACTTTTCTGAGAGTCAGAATTGATTAATTTATCGTTAACGTTATCAGCTTAATTTTATAAGATATTCTTCTTAAGATAATCTCCTCTGCGTCCTCTATTCGCAAGATTGAGGCGCCGAGGAGATTGAAATTAAGAAGAAGAAAAATAAAGGAGGAAAAGTTGCGTTCATGTGTTTGTTGATAATCTGACAGATCGAGAATCGAAAAGAAACGAAAATGTGGAATCAACACGGCCAAGGCCAAGCCCAAGCCCAAACCCAAACCCAAGCCCAAGCCCAATCCGGGGAGGGAAAGAAAGATGGTGTAGTTGCCGTGGCAATAGATCGAGATAAAGGAAGCCAATTTGCTTTAAAATGGGCAGTTGATAATGTGTTAAGCAAGGGTCAAACTGTTACCTTGCTCCATGTTAAGCCTAAGCAATCTACAAATACCTCCCAAAGTATGTTATTCTGTTCGTTCTTTTTTGTTGTTTCCGCTCGAAATTTTAAAATTTTAAAGTTGAATTAGGATTATGAATTCTCTTTCTTCATATGAAAGATATATTATTTTTTATTAGACTTGAATTTTTATATATTTTTTAAAATTGAAACTTTATATAATTTTTAAAAATTTAAAATTTAAGTTATTTGAGTTTTTAAGTTATTTTGATTATGAATTTCATTTAACATTTTTTTACAACTATTACTATGCTCTTAAAACTATTTCTTTGAGACAGATTTGTGTTCTAATTACAACCTTAAAGTTTAGCACTTTTACAAACAATCTCAATGTTTATTTTTTAGCGAATTACAATCACCAAAATATTAAAGTTTACAAGTACAGGCCAAAAACACATAACTCTGAACACTTAGCCTAAATTTCAGACCATCAAAATGATCTGAATTTTGTATTTTGACTTGAACCCTGTAAACTTTGATACTTTTGACAACTGTAATTCGTAGAAAATTAACATTATTATTCAATTTGTTAGGATAGGTGGTACTTTTGACAACTGTAATTCGTAGAAAATTAACATTATTATTCAATTTGTTAGGATAGGTGGTTAGTCAATGTCAAATAATTTTAACAATATTTTCTTTGGATGCTATTATACTAATACATTTTTGTGTTGTTGATTTTGCAATATAGCTTCACCTTCAATTGTGTTCTCTAGTGTGAATAATGAAGATGTTACTAGATCTGTTAAGTCTTATGGTGAAACTCAAGCTCGAGAAATTTTCCTTCCGTTTCGATGCTTCTGCAGTCGCAAAGATGTTAGTTATTCCGATCATTCCCTACTTTACTACTATTCTCCGTTTTTTTATAGCTACACTTTTTCATTTTAGAGTTTTCTGAAAGAAGTGTAGCTATTAAATAAAAACGAAAGACAGTATTATGTAATAATACAAATTTCGTGTCGAATTCGACTAGTCTAAAACTTGTTAACTTGTTCATGATGTCTTAGGTAAGATGCCATGAGGTTATATTGGAAGACAATGATATTTCAAGAGCTTTGATTGATTATTGCAATGTAAATGCTCTTGAGGTCATGGTAGTAAGTCCTTCAACAAAGAATGTATTACTAAGGTAATTGTACAATTTTAATGTAACAAATGATATAAATGTGGATGTCGATTAGTTTAGTCGGATGAACTATATGCGATTCGGTAAAATGATATTTAGTGGGATTTTTGGTTGACTTTTGACATTTTGGCTGGTTATACAGCCAAAAAAGTGTTTAAAACATCTCCATAAGAGTTGACATAAACAGATAGCTAACAGTTAACCAAAAAAGTCTAATGCTACCAGTTGGTCAAACAAGTCAACTGAACCAGCCAACATCTGTAGTAAACAGCCGCGTTTACAGCAATGCTCGTGTGATTCTTTATTAAGCGAAAAAACGACATATTTTGTGACTAATGCACCTTACCCTCTATGAAACAGAAGGTTCAAGGGGCCAGATATTGCAACAAATTTGATCAAGGGTTGCCCTGACTTCTGTACAGTGTACCTAGTATCGAAAGGTAAAATGGTAAATGTTCGATCAGCCACTCGGCCAGCCCCTATACTTAATCGAAGCCCAAAACCGACTTCTCCAAATGTTCGAAGTGCAAACGATTCCCCATCGTTTCGTACTAGTGGTGCCAGTGCTTCTAGAGGTACTTAGCTTTCTTACATGTTCTAAACAAGCATCTAGGCTTGCCCTGCATATTGCTTTCTGATTTCCGACTGTTTTGGTTGGCCGAGCAAAGTGTAACGATGTGGACTCTAATGAGTAATGACCCGAGTTAAATTTGATGATTCGCGATCTTTACTTAGAGAGTTTATCTATTACACGTCGATAGATCCGCCATTATACATGCTCATGTGTGACTGTGTGAGTGACCCTAGGGTGAGGCTCATTATAGGTCATTTAGTTCGAGATTGATATGTTGTTAGTTTACTACCCAATATAACTTAGCGGACGGTATAGGTGTGCATTCAGGTCATCAGGTTGATTTTGGGTTAGGTGTTTCGGGTCGGTTTAAAATCGAGTTTTATGCCATAATGTAATTCATTTTTGAAGTCGTGTCAAATCAGGTTCGGTTACAAGGGCGGGTAAATTTCGGCCCCTCGGGTTTGTTTTGAACAGCTGACGGGTATACGTAAGATTATATGAATAATTGAAGAACGATAAATTTGTTAGATCAGTATAAAATGGATGATTGTTCATGTTTGATTCAACAGATAGGGAAAGGTTACAATTCAACCCAGAAAAGTTTTATGAAGAATTGGAAACAAATACAATCAGGTTTGTGCAACGATAATAGTTCTTCGTTTGGCTTACGATATATGATTCCTTTATGCAAATTCATCGAGTTCAATCGTTTGGAAACAGGTCGCCATTTACTCGTGGACGAGCAGCAAATGGAAGGGCGTATGGCGAAGTTGGGATGCCCGAAAGTGATATATCATTTGTGGGTTCGAGTTGGCAAAACAATGAAAGAACAAGTGCTGATCACCCATCATATGAACGTACTTCGTTGGATATGATGGATTATGGACATGGATATCGAATGTCCGGTGCATCTGATTCAGATCGGTTAAGTATTGGCTCAGCACCCGAAAGAAGATCATTAGACCAAAATGCTTTAGTTGATTATTCGGGTCCAACTCATGGCGGGTTCTCAACGTCTCCTACTACGGTACATAGATTTCATCCCTAGCTATAATCTTAAAGTAAAATATGAACAATAATCTAGCTAACATCCATTTCTCGAGCTGAGGGCTCCATTAGCCGCAACTTCTTTATCTCTTTTGATAAGAGTATGATCTGTCGTCATCTAACCCTTCTAAGTCCCAGATCGTAGCTTTTATGAGCAACATATAATGAATATGATGATATTGAATAATCTAACATTGAAATTTGTCTTGAATAGGAGGATTTTGAGACTGAGATGAGAAGATTAAGACAAGAACTAAAGCAAACTATGGAGATGTATAATGCAGCTTGCAAGGAAGCAATACTTGCTAAGCAAAAGGTATTAACTTATTACTCATATTATCTAGTCTTTTGTTCCTTTGAGAATTTTGAGATTGCTACTGATAGTAACAGCTTTTTTCACAACATAACACGTCACCAGTTATGATCAATAGCAATCTCAAAGGAATAGAGAGAGTATTGATTACCGACAAACATACATTTGAGGGTGTTCGAAAAATGGATTTTTTTTCTTAGCTTTTGGCATTTTTGGTGTCAAACAGTCAAAAAAAAGTGTTCGATAAATAACTTTTAAGCGAGTTGAAAACAAATGTCAAGCCAAAACCATCGATTTTTGGCCTTCCAAACCAATTTTATTAATAAGAAGTTAAACCCATCAACTAATTTTACCAAACATCTCCATAACAGTTGGCTTAACAGCTAGCAAATCAGTCAATACAATCAGCAGGTGAAGCCAACCAACAGTCATTTACCAAATAAACCCAGAAACCGAAAGTTTATTTTAAGCTAAGGATCAAATTAGACAAGAACAAAACTTTGTGTAACATACTTTCTAACAACAGGCAAGTGAGCTTCAAAGAACAAAGTTGGAAGAGGATCACAGGTTAGAGCAGGCACGGTCATCTGAAGAAGCTGCACGCGCAGTAGCTGACCAAGAGCGAGCGAGGACAAAGGCAGCCATTGAAGCAGCGGAAGCAGCGCAAAAGATAGCGGAACTTGAAGCACAAAAGAGAATCCATGCTGAAAGGAAAGCAAACAGTGAAGCTGAGGACAAGAAGAGAGCTCTTCTAGCTTTGAATTACAATGATAATAGGTACAGAAGATATACCATTGAAGAGATTGAAATTGCTACTAATAACTTCTCATCTGCACTTAAGATTGGGGAAGGAGGATATGGCCCTGTTTATAAGTGCACATTAGATCATACTCTTGTTGCCATTAAGGTTCTTAGACCCGATGCGGCCCAAGGCGAATCGCAGTTTCAGCAAGAGGTATAATGTCACAAACTATCTTAAATGTTACTTAGATTCAGTGGCGGAGTCAGGATTTTAACTGAGGGGCCATTATATAATTTATGGTGGGATCTGGGCACTCCTAATGCCCTATGTGTGTCTGGCACCACATAAGTTACATAACACAAATTTTTGTGAGAGACGGTCTCTCTGAGAGACCATCTCTGATTGGGTTGGCCCATAAAAGAAATGTAACCTAAAGTAGACATTAAGCTTGTATGAACTGGACCTGAGAGACGTCTCTCAGAGATATCATCTCTCAGAAGACTGGTTGATTACATACAAGTACATTCATAAACTATGTTACCCAGACTCTTCATTTAGCTTTACATACCCGTGTCGTATCGTTGATGCTCGGACATTGGTATGGCCTTAGATACTTCATTTTAAACGAAAATTGAATATTTAAATGTATCCGACTGTTGGACATGTACTAGTATCCGAAATCAGTATCCGAGTCCAAGTAACAGTGTAAAACTCATAAAATGTGTTCTTTACTAAACTCTTTATTGCAAACACAATCTCTTGTAGGTTGAAATCCTAAGTTGCATAAGACATCCAAACATGGTTCTCCTCTTAGGAGCATGTCCTGAATATGGTTGTTTGGTCTATGAATACATGTCAAATGGAAGCTTAGAAGATTGCCTCTTCAACAGAGGAAATGCCCCACCACTTCCATGGCAGTTAAGATTTCGTATTGCTGCAGAAATCGGAACAAGTTTATTGTTTCTTCACCAAACAAAGCCCGAGCCACTCGTTCATCGTGACCTTAAACCAGCAAACATCTTACTTGATCGAAACTACGTGAGCAAAATCGCAGATGTCGGACTAGCAAGGCTCGTGCCACCATCCGTGGCTGATACTGTAACCCAATACCGAATGACTCAAGCAGCCGGGACATTTTGTTACATCGATCCAGAGTATCAACAAAGCGGAATGCTAGGGACTAAATCCGACGTTTACTCCTTAGGCATCTTATATTTACAGTTGATTACAGCCAAACCAGCAATGGGTTTAACACATCATGTACAAAGGGCAATTGAAAGGGGCACTTTTGAAGATATGTTGGATCCTTCTATTCAAGATTGGCCTTATGAAGAAGCCTTAGAATTTGCTAAAATTGCTCTAAAATGTGCTGAGTTAAGAAGAAAAGATAGACCAGATCTTACACAAGTATTACCAGAACTCAATAGATTGAGAGAGTTTGGTGATGACAACACACCTACCTTCATGCTTTCTCCTATTAATCCTAGCATGTACAGGCAAAACCAGTATACCACAAATAGAGTAAGTTTTATATAGCTTATTAAACCACCATATTATAACCCGTGTCCGTACTCGATGGGGCCAAAAAGTTATAGTTTTTCGGACTATAGTAAAATGAATCATTCATCATGTGCACTTCGTGTTTGCTATGGCAGTCCAAAACAACCTCTTTATTTATATAAAAGCAAGGTTGTATACATCCGACTAGAGTTGTCCTAAATTGGGATGTACCCAACAAATTAGAATCACGAGATATTTACATATATTCAAGAAAAGAATTAACCTGAACCGAGATATACCCAAGATCCATTCTCGAATGGACACCTCTACATCTGATTCCCAAGCCCCGCCTAGATGAGAGTCTAGGCCAGAGCGCATTGGGATGATGATATGTTAAACCACCATATTTTAAGCATTCGTTGAAAATTTGTGTTATAGAGTAGTTCATTTGTAGCATAAGCCCGTCTTGTATGAGACCGTCTCACGGTGAGACAACCTCAAAACAAAAGACCCATAAGCCAAAAGTTCCTATTATGAGCTATTTAACACAAATATGAGGCTTATCTCACTGTGAGACGGTCTCCTACAAGAATTTGTGTTGTAGCATTGCTTCTATTTAACAACAAAATTTACACAAAGTTATTTCATTTGATTCACATATAAATTTAACTCATATTTTTTGTGGGTTCAGTTTTCACAGGATGTAATAAGTGAAAGCACATCAAGAAGCTCAGGAATAAGTAGTGGAAGAAGTCCAAGAAGTCCAAGAAGTACACCATATTTTTCAGAAATTTTATAGTAACTTTCCCTCCATTCAAAAATCTTCATAAGAATTGATCAATTCTAAACTCACTTAAGAGTTGAGATGACCTAGCTTCTTCTCCTAGTCTCTCTAGTCTCTTGCCCCCAATTGAAACTTAAAACGGACAAACAAAATTACAGGGGGCGTGAGATATCCTTTTTAGTAGTTATACTTCACTCATAAAACTCTCGCATAAAAAGAAGCGCAGCTATTAAAAAGAAAAAGAAGCGCAGCTATTAAAAAGAAAGATGATAGTGTATATGTTATAGAATCCATGATGATACACAATTACACATACATGGGAGAAAGGTGTACAATTTTCTAAATAATCTCAATAGTTGAATGTCATATAATCTTAATTTAGATTTTCTATTAGATTAATTTTTGAAATGAAATTTCATCATCCTTTCTATTCTTGTTTGTTTTGATTCTTTGTTATTGGTGTCATAACCAACTTTTTTTTTTTTTGACAAATTACAACATTCATTTGACTAACATCCTCTCATTTGTTTTTTAAAGCAATATATATTAATCAATCTTAATTTATATTTTAAATTTTAATTTATAAGTTAGGACATTGTCAAGTAAAATCGTGTTTGATTCATTTCAATGTAAATTATATTAATAACAATTTTTATAATTATTAATGAATACAATTATAAATATTAATGATTGTAATAGTTACATGTATGAAAAAACAAATGAAAAGATGTGATAAAATGGTAATACAATAGTAAAAGTTTGACGTGATTGATTAAAAGTTTTTGAAAAATTAGTATTAATAATAACAATTTACAAAAATTTACTCTTAAATTTTCATTGTTCTTGTTACAAATTTTGTCAAATTAGAGAAAAAAAAATGTTATAGTGCATACTTTCCCGAAACTAAATCCATTTAAACTTCAAGTACTTAGAGGGATTTTTAAGAGATAGAATTTCATTGAGTAAAATTATTAGGGTTTGATGAGATTGAAGAGAGGATGAAAAGCATATGGTTGTCATAATTGAAACATGAAAGTTGGTTACAAGAATGGTAAGGAGAGTCAAAGGATAAAAAATCAATTTAGTACGTCATTTCAAACATTGATAAGCAGAATCCGATGACATGTTTCAATCGTTGCACTTTTTAATTCATAGTGGCTAAAACTCGTACATATCGAACTTTCAATTATAATTTATAAATATTTCAAAAAAATCGTTGCAACTTTAAAGAAAACATGTTTGTAATAAAAGAATATTTCCCTAACACGAGATAGAGTTAGCCTTAGCCTCGTCATATGAAGCACAACTAGACAATCACAAACACAAGAAACAAGATTAATGACCTTCGAGAAGAAAAATCTTAAGCAGAACCATTTGACGTCAAGGAGCTCGTTCTACATCGTGAAGCAACACATTCGGGTTCTAGCTAAGCTTGAACGCACTCAAAACAAAAGGCTAAGCAATATTTAGCTCGAACATTTGTATTACCTATGATTAGCCTTGTTACTATTTATAAAAATTGTATATTTATAAAGAGATTGTAAATTCTAAACTACCAATGCTCAACAAAATTTCAGACCAGCTCTTACAGTGTGAATTCTTGATTTCTCACTTGAAAAGGAATCATCGATTTCGAATTTTATGTACAACCATATTATTGTACCGAAGAAGCCAAGACCAAGGCATCCCCAAGCGTCTTTTTTGCACGCCAATATACAGTACCAGCTGTTTCTGATGTGCCCATCTGCATGAGCGATAGTTAATCTCAACCAGATTTACATACGAGTATAATACATGTAAGGCAGATGCTTCACTTATGAAAGAAACTAACCTTTATCTCCATCGAATAATATTCTTGCCACAGACTGATGTCCTCCTTGTAAGTTGCAAGTGCACATTCGAATAACTTACGGGCATTTACAAGACCTTCATCACCAGATGTGACCTCCAGCTCAATGCAGTGTTTATATACTGCTACTCCCGGGTTAGGTAAATTAAGAATGCTGCAGAACCAAAGTACAAATTTCAGCAATTACTTCTTTTAACAATCTCTATGATTTGGTTATCAAGCTAGGTTTGCTTTAATAGTAAGTAGTTTAAGTTTTGACAAAGTAGCTATTCGTTCAAATTCCCTATAGGCACACTATGGGGGCTTATCCGTCCGTACCCCACTAAAGGCGTTAAGGCTCCAACAGGGTGGCAGATTGCCCTGCCACTAGCTTGTTTCATGAACTACCAAACAAGGAAAAGGCAAATGAAAAACTAGGTAAGAAAAATACAATAAAGGATTGCATTTTCCTTTCTGAAGAATCTAACTCCTTAAAATGTTCAAAAAATTTAGAAATATAAATATAAAGTCCTCTCCTTTCCCTATCCTGGCCTCCTCGCTCCCCTTAACATTGCCATCCAAGAATCCAACACACTAATACCGTTATTTGGTTAGCCATTAAAGGAGTGTTTGGTTAGAAGAAAAACATTTTCCAAGCATTATAAATCCCTGAAAACAATTTCTTATTGAAAAGGCAAATGAAAACTAATTTTCGGTTATTTAATTCGAAGGAAACTTATTAATCTTAAGGGGAATAAAAGAGTGAAGGAAACTTGGTTCCCTTTCCAAGTTTGGAGGAAAATAATTATAAAGGAATGGAAAACTCTTTTACAACCTACTTCTCCACAATTCCAAATATTTATCTCTAGTCAAACCAAACAAATAATGGAAAAAATGGTTTTCAAGGAAATATTTTCCCAAACCATCTCTTTAATCATTTTCCAATTTCGGAGGAAAATATTTACAAGGGAGAAAAAACAGAAAGGATCAAGACCACAAAAAGGAAGTTAAGTGGAATTGCATTTTCCTTCAAAATCCGTTCATCCATGCAATTTGGAGGAAAATATTTACAAAGGAATGGAGAACTCTTTTCCACCCTCTTTCCGATTTATATCTCATGTCAAAAAAACAAGACTATCTAGACAACAGTAATATGGAAAAACCCTATTAACCAAAACAAAAACCCCTTCAAAGGGAAGGGGAAGAGACAAAAGGAGAAACAAGGGAAAGCAACAAGAACACAAACAAGAAGGAGCACATCGATTTGCCTTTTGTATGTATTTGTATTACTAAAAAGGGAAAGGCAATTGATCTTTCTATATCTCTTATCCTTTTGATCCCCATCTCCCAAACATAAAAACAAAATAGAAAAATGGGTCCATCAAACTTGCTCGATCCCATTTCCTCCAAAATTACTCATTAATATATTCAATATCTAGTAACATACCGCTTATACAAATCTCTTGCTGGTTGAACTCCATTGCTCTGCCAAACAAAGTTTATGAGATAAGCTGAGAGAGAAAACCCCTCATCTCGGACACCATCTTTAGTCAATGAAATCATGGCAAGGTCCACCAATTTTCTGAAGTATTTTCGATTATCAGCAAAGAGTTGAAAAGCCTGCAACATACTTTATGATAAGATTATCTTACTATATAAGCTAAGTTTCACATTTTAAAAGCTCTGCCAATAAGAAAGTATGGATACCAAATCACTAACTTGCAACAGACATTAAAAGACATTAACAAAAAAATACAACTATAGAGTAGTAGACAATAAAAGACATTTAAAAAACATACAGATATAGAGTAGCATGAAAAGTAAGACAAGAAAACAAGAGAAACACACGAGAGCAGATACAAATGGTAAACAAATAAACCCTCATTGACTTGTACTCAAGCAATGGTAAAAGCACAATATATTCTCTACTTATGTGTTGAAACATGTAATAAGCCTGTAAAAGTCTAATATGAACTTGGTTCATACTATTCATATTGAGCACCCTTCCTTAATCTTCCATTCACCAGCTCATAATCATTCTCTATTCCACTTAAACACACTTCCTAACTCACTCCTAAAATTAAATTTGGTGCACACTATTTTTGTTCAGACTAAGCTCATACAAGACGTCAAGACCTACTCAATAACCATAGTTATTTTACAATTGAGTTTACACAAACATTGTAGCTCTAGACTCAAGTTAAAGTATGGGAGATGATGTTGAATACAGTGATAAATGCAAATACTGGAAACCTTTCTATAAGCTCGTGTGGATTTTAGAAAGAAGACAAAAATCTCAAATACAAAATTCAAAGCTGCACATTGACATGACATTATGACAGGTAGACAAAAAAAACAAATGTGTACCATGACCCAGAGGCCTTCGGCATCAGCAACAGCTACTTCTTTTATCATTCTTTTCAACAGGTCAACGATAGAAGAAAGCTGTGCCTTACAAGGAGTACCAGACTCTGTAATGTGCTTCATTTGTTCAGTGACCCTCAGAACCCATAACTTTCTCGATTTTGAATATTTTCCCTCACAGAAACTCTCTGCTAATTTCATTGCTTCATCAAAATTACCCATGTTCTTGTATAACATTACATACTGACAGGCAAGATCTTCATCAAGACAACCCAAGGAATCAGCCTTTTCATAGACCTTGATCAGGTGCAATGTATAGTCTCTTGAATCCTTAAAAGCGTCATAATATTTACAATCTCCAACTTCTCCTTTTGGACAAATGACATCTGTCAAAAACTTTACGTAAATGTTAAACATTGCGACTGATGGCATGCATTGTAAAGCTTCTTCATATACCTGGAAAAAGTGGTATTAGATTAAAATGAGGCAAATAATGAAAACAAAAAATTGGAAATATGAACATGTAATTATACAAACTTAAAGAACGCCAAGAATGATAACACAAATGAAACTAATAGGAAAAATAACTCAACAAGAGCACCAGGTAAACGCCAATAGCTAGTGAGGAGCAGCTGTGGTGTCCAGTCCATAAGTTTAAAACTCTCACCTAGGCACACCTAAGGGAACCGCCTTGGACGGGAAATGAGTTGGTTTCTTAAAGTGATCACCTAAGTCAAGTGCCTCAAAGCATATTGCAAAACAGTGACAACGATAGCAATCGTGAAGAAGACGTGGTGATGTGGCAATGGATGTGTACGGCAGAAAACAAGATATATTCATTAAACGGACCAAAAGGCGGTTTCTTACACCTTTTAATGCGGAATATATTAGTTCATTTGTTCTAAAAGCTAGGCCATGTGTTTGCACTATGCCTCAGACACAGCTCATTTGATGCGTCCACCCACCAGGTATGTTTAATCTTCTCTTTTAAAAACTCTTTATATTTCCATATTTTTATTATTATTCTTTTTTTTTTGGACTTCTAAATTTATATCTTGTGGGTTTTGAGACGCCTCTCAGCCAAACGCTAGCAGTCTAACATACTCTGGGACACTTAGACACTTAGAGCCTTAAAGTATCTCGTATTTTTAAATCTAAGGTTGATGGCAGCCAACAGCATACAGAAGAACCTAAGAAAATCAATGAAAAATATTGGTGGACTTTTTCATATTCAACAATAGTTCAAATGAAAACGAAAGCAATTAGCCGTCATTGGTCATTCCCATAAGTTAGTAAAGGGTATTTTCAAATGATATTTAACAGCAAAAGGGACTCTTTGAATAAATATCACAGCATGAAAAGAAACAAAGGAAGCTTAAAAATGAATTAGCACAAACATTAGGTAATAAAGTGTAGAAGTTATCTTGATTATCAGCACCAAGCATCAATAAACTAAATTCTACAACACAAAGCTTTGACTTTAATGGCAACATTTGATACCCCTCTTACTCTAATGGTGTTTATTGCATAGGTCAGAGATGACTTGAGTGAGAATAGAGATGCATGCCTAAAAGAAAAGTAATCGGCTTTGAAAGTTATTGCTAACGCCATAAAGGTAGCATGTATTCTGGAGAGGTGTTAGTAGGGATCTTAAGTTAATCTGCAATGGGGATTAATTTAAGCAAATGAGTTATAGCAAGGACTACTGCAATCAGATTTTTCAATGCAGTAGTTAATAATTTATCTGATTGTCACAAACAAAACAACTTCATTAAGACGGAGAAACAATAAATGTCATCTTCAAATTATAATTGAAAGACAAATTACAAAAGCTACTGAACTAAAGTAAAAATATTATACGAGGATAATTTAGGCAAATTTGATTCACTGCTAAAGACAACAGAGAAGCTGAAAGACATAACACTTAAGACCTCACCAAAGGTTGGTCACAAAAGGGGGGGCAAATCTAAAAAGCACAGCCCAAAAATACGTTGGAAACAAAGCATATATATCTTCTAAAAAGTGTTTTTAGTTTTGTGTGCACTAATTGCAACTGTACAGGTAAAGTGTGTATCTTTTTAAAGCATTTAGTGAATAAAATAATGTAGGGTAAGATATCCCCATGTATCAGATAGCTTTGACTATATATGCTCCTGAAAGTAGAAAGATATAATAAATTATAGGACTTGTTCTCTAATAAAGACTCCATGTGGATGCAGTCCCAACATAACTTCAATTTTTTGCAGAGTTCACATAAACTAGTGTTGGCGTACCAAAGGCAGCCAGCAACAAAGCCCATGGCACAACTAAACTTTGACTTTAATGCAAACCACGGCACAACACAATGGGATCACATCATCAGATTGTATTGAGCCAGACCTGCTCCAATAAATAAATCAAGTTTACAGTCATAATATTGCAATTCAGAAAAATCTACACATCACCAGTGTTCTAAGCATTACAGTCATTGCACTATTGCAGCAAAACCCAGATAGTTACAGCAGTGAAATTTAGAAGTTGAAGAAACCACTAAATAATTTAAGTACTAAATGTCGTTACATAGTGATGAGGCAGATGTGCTACACATGTGAAGTTTTCTACAATACAAATTCTCAAAGTTTCAAATACTTTAGTATATGCAATCCATAAACATCAAGATTTCTAGAAAGAAGGAAATAGCAGAGCCAAAGGGGCCTTGGAACATATGTCAAAGAAAGATGGAGTATTAAATTTATGTTACATTAAAAGAACAACCATGAGTTAAATCCAACTTACAAGACCACCACAATGACATTGCTAATGAACTTTTAAAATACTCTGTATCATATTAAGCATACTCACAAAGATTTTTTTAAGCATTAATAACTGTGCCATCAACTTAATTCCACATTGGAATATTTTTTTAAAAAAATATATTACTCCCTTTACTAATTGAAATTTACCCTTAACTTTACATGTGCAAATAACATTAAAGGAACAGTTGCAAAATAATATCACCAATAATGCCTAAATGTTGATATGACAACTCGAGTAGGACTACCTCTCAAAAAAGGTAAAAATCGCAAACCTACACACTACATCTTCAATAAAATTTGTAAAATAGATGCTTGACCAGGTAATGATAAGGATTTCAACGCCTTGGTGAGGCGCTAATGCGTTATAATGAATTTCAGAAGAGAAACTGCAAACAAAAAAAAATTGTAAAAAAGAGTAAACATGACTTGATCTGTTAAACCACAAGCAACGATCCCATAAGGATATCTACGCTTTTCTTTTATTCAAGTTTCCCTAGGATCAATCTTTTCCCCATAACTCCTGATTGCTTAAAAATTTATGCAGTAATTTGATATATTCATTTTCCTCTCAAAATACAGTAAAAGTGGGGGAAAAAAACATATCACAACATTGAAAAACTATGCCCACTCATTGTTAGCTAACTCACTAATCCCCTTCTAATTGTAAATTAAAACTCGCAAATTATAGTACATTTTGGGTATTTTACGACACTATTGGTGAAGTATAAGTTCAAATAGAAGAATCTAGAGGGAAACAGGACACAATGGTCACAGTCCAAAAACGTATTCACCAGACTAAAGAAAATTGCATACAATAGAATTACTTAATAAAAAAACAAAAGTACTTCTCTTAGTACAAAGATACTGGCAGTCAGGAACAACAGAGTCAAAATTCATACCTTTATGACTTCATCCACCTGGGAATGTCCACTTTCTGTACTTATGTCTGGAGCAGTTTGTGGATCTTTTAATTTCATGTGAGCAAGCCAATTCCAATATTCTGGTTCTTTTGAAAAATCTCTTCTCATATGAGCCATTATCTCATCTTGCATTTCTTTTGAATGTGACAAGTCCATAGCTCCCACTATCTCTAGGAATTTCTTTCTCAGACTGAAACTAAATGGAATAGCATCAATAGCACCTTCATATATTTTCTGGAAAAGCATAAAACCTTGTTCACGGAATACATCATGTTTCTTACTTGACTCTTCCTTTTGAATATCCAAATCATCATCAGCAGTTTTTTTCTCTTCAAGGGACATGTACAAATCATTATTATCATCTTGCCACTGCTTTTCCTCAGCATCTTCACCATCACGCACCAGAGTCCCTTTATCTTCCCCTAAAATAACTTTACGTATTTTTAATTTATTAAGCCAAGTAAGTTCCATACGTAGAAATTCAACCCACATATCTTCAGAAGTTGGGCAAGATCTTAATCCCATTTGCATGAGAACATGTGCAGCCTTTGCGTTTAAGTTATGGTCAAATTCCCATGCAGCAGCATAGATCCAAACCGCGGGAACTTTGGGGTGGAATCTAATCACTTTAGCCAAGACCTATAGCACAAAGTGGAGTGTGATTCCTTTGACTTCCAAAATTCACTTTCTAAACTTTACTTTAAGAACATAGGAGTATATACGTCATTTAACTATTATTTATATTTAAATAAACCATGATTCCTATGACCATCTACAAGACTAGAGAAGATGGATTACCAAAACTCAAAAAGCATCAACGGCACATTTAATAACCGGCCATAACAACAGTAATGGAAATCAAAATTCAGTGAAACATGAAATTCTACATGAAAACACCATCTTGATATTATTGTACATGTAATAGAACTTCATCCTTAATCAAATGTTTTTCTTCAATTACCATTATCACCCAATACCACCCTAACAACCCGTTTAATTATTGGTAATGAGAATTTAGGATAAATTTGCTAAAAAAAACACTTGATGAGGTTTATGATCATACTTGTCTTTCTCCGAACATACTTTTTCCTTCCCAGAATCTATTTTCATCCATTGTCATTTAAAAGGTGATATTTGATGGTAATAAGAAATGGTGAAGAAAAACACTTGATTGTGGATGGAACTTGCATCACCATGAAAATGACTTAATACATCTTATGTAAATTTACACTAAAACTCATTTTTATTAGATATCACCACCATTTCATGAAAATTTGCACCAAAATCACCATGCTAGTTTATACAATATCACTGCATAACATAACTTTTTCTGCCCAATGTACATCAATACAGAATTTGGATAAGAGCACAGAGAAGCAGAAACATAAATTCAAAACACCGGGAACAAAACTAATCCCAATTTGCAATTCAGCATTCTTTGCAATATTTTCATTAATCAAAAATAATTGCCCTATTAGAAAAAAAAATCTAGAAAATAATATTATAGAAGAAACAAGAAATTTAAAAAAAAATCAAAAAAGAGCTAGAAAATTTACCCTTTTCATCCCGCCATTCTTCCTAGCTTTCAGGAAATCCAGATACTGAAACCAAAGCTGAAGATCTCCCTTAAAGCGGGCAGTAGCCATGCGATAAAGTTCAATAATCCATCGAACACCGGCAACATCAGAACGCGACTTCTTAACCTTCTTATTGCCTTTATCTTTAAGGTCGCGAGATATAGCTTTCTTCCTTAGAAGACGAAGCCTATCAAGATGCTTCTCATAATCAATATACTCTAAAAAATCTTGCTTTAAAGGACTTGGTCTCTGCAATCTATACTCAAATTTCCTTCTTTGTTTAACAATTTCACCAATTTCAGCGCGAGTAAAAAGGCCTCTTTTCTCAAGGTCGTCTAGGTCTGAGAGCATTCGCTCTAATCGCAGCTGAACGACGTCCGCCATTGTTGCTTTGCTAAAGTTTAAGGTTTAGGGTTTTTCTCTGTAAGTATAGGAGGAAAAGTAATGAAAGGAAATGAAAAAGTATTTTTGGGACGATAATACACGGTGTTATCACGGCGGTGACTCGGCCTAGGGTTTTTTTAACTTCTCCGTCTGTCCGTCTTTATGAATTAAGATAGTAAAATTTTGTCTATTAAATTAAATAAAAATAATATTCTATTTAATTTAATCATTTAATGTTTTCATTAGGGCCGTCGATTAGTGAGGGCAAAGTAGGATACCGCTCAGGGTCCCGTATCTTTTAGGGCCAAAAAGCTTATTTTTATGTATATAAGTGATGTTAATTTGAATTAAATTTATTATAACTTACATTTTTTCCTAAATAAGATGAATTTTTAGTGTTTTTTTATAAAGTAGTTTAAATATAAACAATAAAAAAAAAATAAAAGGTGTATTATATTATGCGTTCGCCTTAAGTCTTTAGGGGCTTTTGATCGGGGGGCCCAAAAAAGAACGAAATAGCCTTGGTCCTCAACTTCTCATCATGTATTAATGTTCATGGAATTATGAAAAGTTGAATAATAAAGTTGATTAAAAAAATAGTGATGATAAGTATTATAAACTACGAAAAATATAGTAAATGAAAAAATATTAAAATAATTTTTTTAAAAAAAATTGGGAAACTGGCAATAAATGTCCCCAAAATGCTTATTATTGATTATTGTTTTAAGTTTTTTTATTTTTTATGTTATTATTTTGAGAATCGTCTCTCGGTGACACTACATCAAAATAAGAAATCAATCATATCATATCATATCATATCATACAAACTATAAAAATGTTGGAAAATTACAAGTGTCATCCTTTAAGGAGGCATGACAAATATAATTATTTTAGTCGATGATAGTTTATTATATGACAATATTTACCTAAATTAGACTTTAATTATCTTTAAATTTAGAGCTAAATTAGGTATAATTAGGAGTATAATTTATTATAGCATTTCTATTTAACTCACCTAAATTTCAATATATTTAATTGAATGATGAATGGCTCGATCTTTTCCCCTCTTTTAGTGTTCATAACGAGGTGTGGGATTCGTCCGATCATTTGCCTATTATGGTTAGGGCTTCTAAAGATATTAATTATGCGGATAGATCTTGTCCATGGGAGGAGCGACCTTTTAAGTTTGAAGCTAAATGGATGCATGTGGATAATTTTCGCTCGGTTGTTTTGGATTCTTGGTCTAAGGCGGAGGTGGCGAGTGGGGGTGTTTGGGCCGAAAAAGTTGCATGTTGTGGGCGTTTATTGGGGAAGTGGGGGTCTCATACTTTTAAGGCTATTCATAAGCGTCTCCGTTGGCTTTTAAAGCGCCTAAAAAGATTACGTTGGATGACTCAAACTATGGCAATTATTGAAGAGGAAGGAAGAGTCGAAGCCGAAATTCGGGATATTAGGAAAAAATTGGAAACCGAGGCTTGGCAAAGATGTAGACCCTTTGTGTTAAGGGATGGGGATAAAAACACCTCTTATTTTCACTATCGGGCTTCTCATCGTCGTAAATGTAACCGAATTGATTCTTTAATTAATTCGGAAGGGGTTGTTAAGGTGGATCAAGAAGACTTAATAAAAATTGTTGTGGATTATTACTCGGATCTTTTTACCCCATCTAGACCACCTATTGATGTTGCCCAAATTGAAGGCATTTCTCCTTGTGTGTCGGAGGATATGAAGAATTCTTTGATTAGGAGATATTCGAAGGAGGAAGTGGTTAGCGCTTTAAAATCTATGCATCCCGGAAAATCGCCCGGACCGGATGGTTTACCGGTCCTCTTTTATAATAATTTTTGGGATTTAGTTGGGGAGGAGGTGTGTCGTTTGGTGCTGAATTTTCTTAATCATGGGGGTATGCCGATGAGTATAAATGAGACGAATGTTGTTCTTATTCCCAAGATCAAGAAACCGAAGGAAATGAAGGATCTTCGTCCCATTAGTTTGTGTAATATATCTTACAAACTAATTTCCAAAGTTTTGGCGAACCGTTTGAAATCTTTTTTACCCGATATTATAGCGGATAATCAATGTGCTTTTGTGCCCGGTAGGCTCATCACGGATAATGTGTTGATTGCGTCGGAGGTGTTCCACTTTATGAAAATTAGTGCCGCTCGGAAAAAAGGATTTATGGCCTTAAAATTGGATATTAGTAAGGCATATGATAGGATAGAGTGGGACTATCTTTTTGGGGTTTTAAAATGTTTTGGTTTTCCGGATTTGTGGATTGATCGGGTCATGGAATGTGTGACGACGGTTTCTTATTCTTTTGTGGTTAACGGTCAACTTTCACCTTCGATTAAGCCTCAACGTGGGTTACGTCAAGGAGATCCCATTTCTCCTTACCTTTTTTTATTATGTGCGGAAGGGCTCGGTGCTATGATTAAATATGCGCATGATTCAAAAATGATCCGTGGTATTTCCATTGCTCGTGGGGCTCCTATTGTCACTCATCTTTTTTTCGCCGACGATAGCATTATATTTTCTCAAGCAACGGTTCAAGAAGCTTCGGTGATAAAGAATATTCTTTTGAGATATGAGGTTTTATCGGGTCAAAAAGTCAATATTGATAAGAGTGATATATCGTTTAGTGCTAAATTGGCTCGGGGAACTAGGGAGGATATTCAAAGATGTCTTGGGTTTAGGGAAGTTGAGCTTCATGGCAAATATCTTGGGCTTCCGACTATGTTTGATAAGTCCAAGAAAATATCTTTTGCTTCCATTCGGGATCGGGTTTGGAATAAATTGCAAGGTTGGAAAGAAAAATTATTATCTCGGGCGGGTAAGGAAATTCTTATTAAATCGGTGGCCCAAGCTATTCCCACTTACGCAATGAGTTGCTTCAAATTACCGGTTGGCCTTTGTAAAGATCTTAGTAATATTATTAGGAGATTTTGGTGGGGCATTCCGAAAGGTCGCAAGGGTATTTGTTGGCGTTCTTGGGAGATTCTTTGTCGCCCTAAAGATTGTGGGGGTCTTGGGTTTAGGGATTTTGAGCTTTTTAACCAAGCAATGCTTTCGAAGCAATTATGGCGGATTCATAGTAGGCCGGATTCTTTATTAGCCCGTATTTTTCGTGCTCGTTACTTTCCTCATGGGGATCTTTGGCGGGCTTCTCCGGGGGCTAATCCAAGTTTTGGTTGGCGTAGTATTATTGGTTCCCGTAAAATCTTGAAATTGGGAGTTCGTTGGCGTGTGGGTAATGGGCAAAGAATTCGCATTTGGGGCGATTCTTGGTTGGGAGGAGCCGGTTTGGGCCATGTCATTTCTCCCCGGGGCGCTTTGGACCGGGAATCTAAGGTGGCTTTGTTAATTGATCCTATATCCAAGAAATGGCGTGAAGATGTGGTTCGAAGTTTATTTCTCCCCTTTGAAGCTAATAAAATCTTGCAAATTCCGATTCCGAATTCTTGTAAAGAAGATGAGATTTGTTGGGGTCTTAGTAGTGATGGGATTTTTCGGGTTCGGGACATCTACCATTTTGCTCTTGGCCAACGTGATATTCCTTCTTCCTCTAAAGGCCCGGATCCTATTTGGGCTCGGTTATGGAATCTTAAAGTTCCTCCTAAAGTTCGGGAATTCGCTTGGAGAGCGTGTTGGGATATTTTACCCCATGGGGTTAATCTTGCTCGTAGAGGGATTTCGGATTTTCTTGTTTGTTCCCGATGTGGTCAAGAAGAAAATTCGAAACATTTATTTCATGATTGTATTTGGGCTAAAGATTTTTGGACTAATGCTAATATTTTTCCCGTAGGTACCTCTTCTTTATCTTTTATGGACATGTTCGAGTGGCTTTGGAAGGCTAATGGACCTTCATGCGTGGAGCAATTCGTGATTTTGGGATGGCAACTTTGGAAAGCGCGGAACGATGCAATTTTCAACAACATTCAAGATCCCCCAATGTTTTGTGTGCGGAAAGCTTTGGATTGGCTAAAGGAGTATCAAAAAGCCTTGACATATGGGCTTATGATCCAGCCGCCTGCTGGGCCTGGCAGGCGTGAGGGTGCTTGGGCCTCTCCTCCTTCTGATTTCATAAAAATCAATGTTGATGGGGCGTTCAAAGTTTCAGAAGATAAACACGGGATTGGCGTTATTGCGAGAGATTCTTGTGGTAATTTTGTGCTGGCCGGTGCTAGGACATTATGGATGGATGGGCCGGCTGAGATGATTGAGGCCCAAGCTTTCTTGTGGGCTATTGATATTGCCAAACTTCATGGATGGCATAAAGTGATTATTGAGGGCGATTGTCAACTTTTCGTCGAGGCTCTAAAAGGCGTTAGAAAACGTTCCTTCCATATTCAAACCATAGTCGACAATTGTATTGATTTTAGCCATGAGTTTGAGTCGTTATCTTTTGAGTTTTGTTATCGCCATTGTAATAGTGTTGCCCATCGGTTGGCAAAGTGGGCCGCTTGTGGTCTTTGTGATGAGATTTGGGAATTAGATATCCCGGTCTGGTTAGAGGACGTGCTGTATTTTGATTCTTCTTCTTAATTCTAGCCTACCTCTTCTTTCAAAAAAAAAAAATATATTTAATTGAATGAAAAAGTTATGTATTTAATAAATAATTTTAAAAAAATCAGTTATTAATTTTATTTTTAAAAAATCATATATTCGATAAATTTAATCCTGATAATATATCCTTGCATTAATTTTTGAAGTTATTTTTTTTATATATTTCATATTCATAAATTCGTGCATTGCACGAGCTTCTATACTAGTATTCTAATATTTTGTATGATGATGTTAATTTTTTTTATATTTTTTTATGATGTTACTTAACCTATGTGTATTGTGTAAGGCGTGTTTTTCACACAAAAAGATATGTTATTTTATAGAAAATTTTAAAAACAAAAATAGAAACAAAAAAATCAATTTTTAGTGTTTTGTCTGTAGACTGTAGTTCTGAACGAGCTCTTAGTTTTTCTATTTTTAATTTCAATGCATACAATATATTCCTTAAGTTACTTCTTTCCTTCTGCATTTCTTGTTATATTTCGATTGTGCACAAGAAATAACAAAAGATAATGTTACGAAGAAACAGACTAAAATAACTCTAGTGATGAGATGATTTAGAATGAATAAATAAAAGAAAAGCAAGGGTAAAGGAAAAAATATTAAAATTCTTATTGTTGGTTAAAAATAGTAGAGTAATGTAACAAGTAAATTTAACACACTTAAAATAACATGATAAATATTATAAAACGAAATTAATAATTAAAAAGCTTAAAATTTTAACTTCAAAAGCAATATTTTAAAGTGAGAGTATTAATAGTGTATCATCTCATAAGTTATAATGATGAGATGATACAAGTCTTAATCAAACATTGGCAGAGTATTTACTATGAAATTAATTTAAAAATGTTTTTTACTTTAATTTATACAACTAATCTTATTAAGAAAAACATGATAGACCTCATTGGTGTTCTACATATTGTCATCGAGTTATTTTAAATATAATCTAAATACGGTCTACGACTTAAGCACTTTATTTGAATTGAAAAATCGAAAAGAAAAAAAAATAATTTAAAGATACAATTTAATTTTTTTGGATAACAAAATTGACGAATGAATTTAAAAGGAAAAAATTGGTCAGAATTTTATTCTTTTAACTTTTTATGACCGAAACTTTCAAAAAGTAAAAAATTTTAAAAAGTAAAAATGATTTTTTTTCCTCTCTCCGTTCCTTTTTCTCTTAAAAAGAGGAAAATTTTCTTATAATTCTCGCTCGTTTGTTCTCTTCCCTTCTTTTTTCCTCTAGAATTCGTATTCAGACATAGCGTAGAAATATACACCACATTAAAATTGTTCATTCAATCAATCAATCGCCCTCTTAAGGCTAGAAATAAATCTCAAAACAAGTATCAAACCATTTAACAACCACAACCATGAACTTGAATCGATCAAGGATACATAAAACCGACCATCCTCAACCACCAACGTTCCCAAAAACGACATGTTCAACATATAATAGGTTCTCTGTTGAATCAAAACGAATATTCTACTACAAATATTTTGAGATTGTATACATCGCTTGCAAGTCTTAATTCTAATCCAAACCACCTCGTCACCCTAGAATAAATGACGCGAAGTTAACGAAATCTAACCCGCCATTGACACCATGAACTCATTGAAGTAAATCCTAATATACTCTCCATTATCGGCTTTCATCCATGGGATCATTAGCTCCTTGCCCCAATGCATCGGGTTCTAAGTTTTTGGCAACGGAGTCTTCGAGTGCTTCCAAGAAAGAAAGAACCGTAAACTTATCTGCATGCACAAGAAAATACGTTGGAATTGATTTCAGAACCAAGGTACTGTCGATAGAACATTGAGAAGACGGTGGCTTACATTTAGTCGGGTCAATACCAAACTGCACCAAATCTATTTGGCCGGTTTTCAGAACCTACGATCAAGAATTTTGTGATTAAGCAACTTTTATACATAATACTCGTACATTTAAGGGAAAAGGCGCAACCGCTACGGGAATGCATATAGAAAACAAAAATGCTCTTACATAAGTGAAAGCGTCTACTTGTTGACGGAAAGGAGGGCACTGTAGTACGTCTATCAAGTCATGAAGTGATTGTTGACCCTGTAACATTGAGGAAATAAAGCAATGCCCACTAAATAAAAAGCAAGTTCGTAAAAGCGAGATTAAGTTTACCTCGGGCAAATATGGAGCCAGGCGTTCCTCAATCGGCAAAGCATCCAGCAAAGGTAGTACCAAGTCGGGCTTTAAAAGATCCCCTAAACCAAAACCTGTAACGGCACAATAACCGCATAAACTTGACATTAGTATAAGCGTATTCTTTATTCCTAATTTAGCAAACTGCACCAAATTCTTTCGGTTTGAAACATCAAAACAGTTTTCACTCATGATGAAGATAGAATGATTTAAGATTACAACATCAATTAGTATCGCCGTATTTTCCAAGTAATCTAAAAAGCTCTTCCTATTGAATGAAAACAAAACCATGCCAAAGCGTCAACCCCACCGAGCCCATGACATCTACCAACACTATGAATGAACAAAATTTAAAGCATTCAGAAGCAGTGACAAATAACAAGTCCATACATGTGACATCCTAACTAGTGTTACATGATTTGCTAACATCTCGTGCAGTTTGTGGATTAAGAAAAGCAATTTATTGTCGGTTACGGCTAGAGGTGTTCAAAACAGACTCGACAACCGATATTCACCTGACCTTGTAACCAAACCCGACTTACAAATGAGTTTAAAATCATAAAAATCAATGTGGACACAAGACCCAATTTTGAACTAACTCGAAATCAACTCGATGACCTGAATGAACACCTATAGTTACGGGTGATATTTTCCCCACATTGAATTGTAAACACGAAAGACGAATTTAATAACACCGATCGTAACAACTGCCAGCTGTATGGGCCTAATGAAAGTAGAGTCAAAGGCTGAGTACCTCCATCAGGATCTTCCAAGTCACTTGCAGGACCTACGATAAGGTAACAGAGGGTAAGTTCGAAAATTCAAGGCTTTTACGGTAAACACAGGGTTATCAGAAAGAAATACCTGCAGAGTGAAGATTACTTAATATCCTTTGCAAATCTGCCAATTTTACTGGTCCAGGTGCAGAGGTCACATCACTTGCAACTTCAGCTCCCATGCTAGAACCAATCAAATTACCAGCTCTACAATATCATAGAGAAAAACCTTAGCCTTTTATCTATATAACATTAAATTTCTTAAGCAGTTTTTCGCAAAGGAAAACATTGAGGTATGGAAAGATACTTCAGTCATATGGAAAAATTATTTTGATGCCTAACATGGAAAGAAAAAAAAAAAAAACTATTTTATACGAAGTAGTATTGTAGGCATGATAACCATTAATCTGAACTAGTGTCACATTATTCGTTAATCTCCTTGCGAATTGTGAATCAATAAAAGCGAATTATGGTTGGTTTAGGGCTATTCTCGGGCATATTTGAGCGAATCGCGAATTTAAAAAGCGAATTGGAAAGCGAATGATGTTACACTCTACTGAACCATTTTCTTGAATCTCAAATATTATAATAAATCATGAGCAGAGTGAAAATATCCAAACTCGGAGTGCTTGAACTGAAAAGTAGAGGCCACAACACAAGCACCATATGAACTTGAACAGATCAATATCGCTTGTTTTGGCACCATTGATCTCATTTCATGGTAGCATTGCCTAGGGCAAGACTGTTAAGAAAAAGAAATTATATGTGTATGCAACTCAAAATAAATCCTGATAAAATAATGTCAAGTTACTCAAGTAATTGCGAATCAAAACATTTCATGAACTGGTCATGCCAAAATTTTCAAATACACAATGAAATCACATGGAAGTAAGCATGAACCCTTCCTCTCTTTATCTTTTGGCCTTTTCGGTTCTTTTTAATCTCTTTACTAGGATGGGGGCCGGAAGGTGATATCATCTCTTCACTCTAACGGTTGAAAAACTTACTTCTAATCAATTATAAAGCACAATTCAAATACAATATACTCACAATGTTCTCATGAATCATATTTACCTAGATGAAATATCGTCTTCAAGAGTATCCTCGGCCTGAACGGAGAGAGTTGCTCCAGAATCCTCTTCGGCAACAAATTCTACTTGGCAAAAAAAAAAAAAAGAAGAAGCTGATTTTACGCAGCATACTAACCTTGGTTTTCAACAGTTAATCTCAACAAAGATAAAATTCTAAGGCTAGTAATCAATAGGATGGCCTGGGCCAGCAGCAACTCATATCTCAAAATTAAATGTAAGTAATTCATAATATCACAGAGAAAACTTAAATGTAGAAAAGCTAATGATAGTATGATACCACATAGCGTCATAGCCTCTAATAAAACTAAATATAGGAAACTAATGACTAATCACTTATGAAAAAAAGTATTTTTTTGGCAACTAGCTCGAAATATGTGATAAACTCTCTTTCATGTAATCCGGCTATAGCAGGGACAAAGTTCTTAAAACTCTCCATACACACGACTATTTTATTATTTTTATTGACACTTTGATTTAATCTTGGTATTTCTAATCACTACAACCAAAAAAGGAAGCTAAACCCCCTCTTAGCATCTATCAGATTCTTGGTTGACAAAAGGAAATAAAAGTTGAGTGATTTCTCGTGTCAAGAACCATACTAAGCATTCAGAAATCGAACAGCAGAAACATCCAATGTATAAAGATGTTAAGAACTTGGAAAGCTTCAAATAAAAGTCCCCTAGCTTCTTCTCCACGAACTAAAGTCTAACAGTGGCAACATGCCAAACACCTAGTTATTATTATTTTTTCACGAAGGCTACACAGTTTTTGGTAGAAAAAACCGTGCATTTAAAATATATTATCAATCACCAAGTCTCAAAGTCTTACTAATATTCATATTTCAATGCCTCGAAAGGGTTTTGCATTTGCCAACTATAGTCGGCCCCATACAGTTGGGACTTAGGTCTTCATAATAGTTATATAACCTAGAAAGGTGTAGAGAAAGGCTCAATTCATTAAGGAATTAAACCTCAATAGGAGACTGTTCCCTTTAAAACCGAAGTTGAGATAAGTCTTGCCCAAACTGCTAAGAATTTTGCTGTATATTAGTATGATGCAGTTTAAAATTAAAATGTGTTCTGCCACAGCCAATAAACTTCTGGATCAGTGAGCTCTTGTGAGATTTTTGGTTGTTCAAAACAACATAAATGGATAACTAGTTCCAAAGTCTAAAGGAACTCCTAGTACGCTTAGAATGAATCCAAACTCATAGTTAACTTATAATACTATGAACTGTAATTACACCCTTCTGTAAGTGAGGGCGAACAATTTGATCTGCTGGCTACTACTGGCGATAAATACTGATGATGTGGCACTCACAACCGTTATATCGAACAAATTCCTTATTAGCTAAGGGAAACTGCAATAGCTAATCAATTCGCTCTGCTTAAAATTTCATTAAAATGGACAATTAATCTAAAATGTCATTATATTTAGTGTCCAAATCGTGGAACTTCAATGGGCTTTCAAGTCTTGGATAAACCCATCTCCCACTCAACATGAGAGGATATACATTGCCCTGGGGTGTATGCCATTAAAATGGACAATCAACCTAAAATGTAATTATATTTAATTGGAACGCTCAAATGACAAAGATTTCCTCCTTCCATCCCTTATAACTTGCACCCCAATTTCTATTAAAGGTTGTCCCACTTCACATCATTTTCTGATTTTGTCAATAATCCTCTAATTCCCTTTTAATCTCATTCAGAAAGTCATTCTCTCTTTTAATCTCAACCAATTATTTCTTCCACCTAATTGTCATTAGTCTTATTAACCAATCACAGATTCATATATTTACATATTTATCAAGAGATGCAAACTATAAAGGACCTAAGGAGTACTTGAAAAAATCAAAGCAATTATTTGTTAGTTAACTTTAGACAATGAAGTATGAACAACTGAGTCTGATTTTCTAGTTTGAGTGAAAGACTTTTGCATAAGTATGAACTCTTCATAATTCATTTTACAGTTGGGTTTACCCAAATTAGATGATCCGACATTTTCAATCTAAGCGGATAAAAATAAGGCTAAACAAGTTCAAATCAAACTTGATACAAGTTTAGGGTTATAATTTTTGACTCGATTAACCAAACAAGGCACGTTCTAATCAAGGATTTATGACACGTTTATATATGACCCAACATGAACTCAACCCAACCTGATGTGTTTGACAACCCTAAATATGTGTGTACTGTGTACACTGAAAAATATACAAGCGACCCAACAAAAAAATGTTATATAAAAAGGGACCACAAATATTTCTACATATCATAAAAGAGTTGGTAGTAAATGGTACCTAACGGCTGATTTAGGTGATAGTTTACTGAGCGACATAACTGTTGATCATCCTGTGCTTTTGGCTCCTGAAAAAAGTTCAATCAAAACAAGTTGTATATCAAAGGAAAAAAGATGAAATTGCATATTCTACCTCAGGCATCCACATTAAGAATAATAGAACTTACTTGCATCCAGAAAAAGAACTTCCTATCATCTGTATTGAACTTCAATATGTAGACCCTTCCAGATGCTTGCTCAACCTGCATGTTGAGAATATGGCTTGAAAACCAAAATTTAAAACAGTCAATGCCATAACAAAAAAAAAACATACCTTCTCAAAAATTGCCTCATCTGGAAAAACAATTTGGTCCTGGGCTGAATTAAGGAGCAACACACACATAACAGCAATGACAAGGAACGAGAGAAAAAGCGCACAAAAACACGTAAAAACACCAGATGCAACTCAAAAATTAAAACTATGGGACATAAGAACAGCATGTAAATAAACACTACATGTAAATAACCACTGGCATATATAAAACATGAATATCTATTAGCAATATTTAAAAACTTATTCATGTGTGCAAACACGAAATAGTACATTGTAATTCATTGCAAAACTCATGAATTTTCTACATTGTATGGATCCTAAACAACAAGGATGATATACAAAATGGATATGTATTTATAATACCAAAGTAAAATAGATAGATAGCAACAGAAGCATTTGAGAGGCTTGCACTCTTCTGAAACATGAGTATAAAAACTCACCAACAATTCTTAAAAAAAAAATCCTAAAGCTTACAGTTACTATCCTTGCAATTCTGGTCAGTCAATTCCACAATTCTAAAAAAAAATTAATTAAGAATACCAATCAATCAAATAAATCAATAAAGTTCACCAACAAAATCCTAAAGCTTAGCAACCTAGTATGATAAAGAACAGTGATACAAGTTGACACTTCTCATAAGTTCAAGGGAATGCAGTCTACAAGCCATGTTAAAATCGGGAAACAGCATAAAACATGTGATAAACAAAATATAACAAAAGGAATAAGGATACATCTTCGATCACATTTTGTACCCGATCAAGCCATTGAAAATGGACCAAGCCCTCCTCACCCTAAATAAACAAAGGTACATTAGATATCATGTGGCGAAAACAATGAGCATCTTAATTCAAAATCGTAAGAAAGATACCTACAAATTTTCAGCTACATAGAAGTATAAATTAAATATCAGATTTGATAATTTAACATACCCGTGCTATCCGTACTAGGCCTTTACGGGTGTCTGGGGTGACTCGTTTCCCCTCAAAAGACATTTTACCAGCACGGAACTCCAGCATGACTTCCTGTTCAATCAGTATTGTAATAATTATTGAAACAATTTTAATAAGAAAGCAGGTGACTATTTGCAATGAGTCATATGCTTCTCAAAGTCACTTAATGAATCACTATAAAACTAATGAGAACTTGAATAGTAAGCCCACTAAAATCAAAATTAAACATAGGCTTCAAAGAAACAAAAAATCCTTCAATTATCTCTTACATGTCAAAGAAGCAAGCACATTATTCCAAATATCTAAACCCAGCCCAATCAAATTGAACATAGGCTTCAAAGAAATAAAAAATCCAGAACAATCCAAATGTTTCAATAATGTCCAATATTTAAACTTGATATGTCTAAATTATTAAATTTTGCAGTTCCTTCAAAACTTCAATTTAACATTACATTGCCTCAGTAGTATAGCTTATGATTGCCGAGATATAGGCCCCAAAACCGCTAGCATTGATCGCAAAAGCCATCTCACGACCATGATAACAGTGGAAGATGTACACCACAGCTCAGCCACCAAATGTTTTGGAGCCCAAATTCAAATATATATTATATTTTTTTATTGTATCAATACTTAGTACTTACTACTTACTAGTACATGTCAAAATGGTAAATTATCTTTTGATGTTTTGTGTTCAAATATTTTCCAAACTTCATTGTTATACACCTTTCATAAGCAATAATTTCTATTAGTACTAATTAACATATTTCATTGCTGCAAACTTTTCAAGTCGGTTTCCTTTATAAAGCTATATGGTGATTGCATTGGTTGTACCAAACAATATTTTATGAGTCCAATTTGATTATGTTTTATACTTTTGCTTAGATATATTTAGTGTTTTTTCCTATCGGATAATAATCCATGGTTGTACTTTTCATATATAGTTTTCGGCATATTTTTTATAATTAGCAAAGGCCTCTAAAATCTTTAAGACGGCCCTGATTACGCTTAGATTGCTAACTTCAATCATATCAAACAACCATTCACACGATTTGCTTTCATCAATGATAATAATACCCACAAATCAAAATATCCCTTCCCCAACAAAAACCCTAAAAATCAAAAACAAAGCAAATTTCACAAAAAAATCAAAAAATTTAAATATTACAGCATAGAAACCCCAAATAAAATCAAAAAAACCTGGGCAGAATGAGGAGCCTGCTCTGAAGATGCCATATCTCTTGAAAATCGATCCCTTTCTGAAAAAACAAATTATGGGTATCAAAAACAATTGCGCAAAATGAAAACCCCAAAAATAAACACATATAAATCGATTGCTAATGCTATTAATTTCTAATATTCATTCAATGAAAGTTAATTGATTATATGAATTGTGAATCAAATAAGAAGAATCAAAAACAGATGAAAGGGGAAAAGTAGCAACCAGGACGAAAAGGATTGAACTTAGAAGAGAAGAGAAGGCAAGTAAATTCTGTTGCCGCCGAAATCACAATATTTGCAGTCTCTTCGTTGTTCTCTCAACTCCCACCTTTTTCTCTATTTCGCTGTTTTCTTCTAGAAGATTTCGCTTGAGATCGTTTGCAACTTGCAAGTCGGAGTAGTAGGTAATACTTTCTCCAAGCTACACCTTTCTATACTTGGTTGCTTGGGCTATTCAACCAAGACCTGATGACTCGATGTTTATCTGATCTTAAAATCGAATCTACTTTTAAAATAAATTTTAAATTATTAAAATGATCAATGTGGAGTTGTGGACTAGAGGTGTTCAATGGGGCGGGACAACCCAACGGGTCAAGGGTCGGGTCACATTTTAACGGGTCATTAGCGGGTCAGGTCAATAATAGGGCGGTTCATTAACGGGCCTTGGTGTAAAGGGTCGGGTCGGGTCGGATAATTATAAGTATTAATTGCGAGAAAAAAATTAGCAAAATGATATTATTATATATAAGTGGGTCGACCCAACGGGACATAAAGTATAATAAAAAAAATTATTTTATGAAATTTTTTAAAAAGGGTCAAATAGGGTCGGATTTAAATGGGTTTGACCCGCGCCGACCCATTTAACATTTGAAATGACCCGACCCGACCCGACCCATTTAAATTTTGACTCGACCCTCCCCGACCCAGCCCATTGAACACCTCTAATGTGGACGCAGAATCAATAACTAACTGATCCAAAATAACTGACTTGAAATCGACCCGATGACCCGAATGAGCAACTCAAGTATTTAACTAGTTTAAATATTGTTTGGGAATAAAATATAGGTCCACTTTATTGTGGGCCAAACCCACTATTATCATAAGCCCATTAGAGCCTCTATATATAGACCTCTTAAGGGTACGAAAAAGGGGTATTTTTTGGATGAATCTTACTACAACACTCCATCTCTCTCTAAATCATGAATCTTACCACAACACTCCATCTCTCTCTAAATCATGAATTTTGAACACTCTATCTCCCTCTAAAATATTATTCTACAACATATAGCTTATATGTGGGGATTGATCAGTTGAAATAAGGGTCCTAAGAGTAACCCACCTGATGGCCATTGGGCATCATGAAAGACCTATTAGGCTATTTTTACACCATTAAAGTGCTGACTTGGGCGTCGGAGACCCCGCCCCCGGGGACCACCCGGGGTTGTTGGTGTTTATTTTCACGTGTTCGATGGCTTTCCGATCAAGCTCCGTTTGACCACCGCATACACTCGAAGGCCATCAACCATTCCCGCTCGCAAAGATCTGACAGCATAACTGGCAGGAAATTAAGTTAAAGGGCTTTCACCAGCTTAATCACTTTGGTTGATCTCATCAGTTAAAGGGGTTAATTAAGTATTTGATTGTTCTGATAATCAGACAGGAACAAATATTTATTACTTCAATTTATTGTTTATGTAAAAAATGACTATTTAAATATATTTTTCACATTTCATTAACTTTTACACCAATTAATCCGTTTATTTTTTTAGTGTTACTACTATAAATTTATAATGATTTTTTTTATTATAATTAAAGAGACTCATTTCTTAGATTTTGTATAAAACAATTGAGTAGCAATTTAAACGGGACGTATGAAGTACATGTCACCATGTTTTTATGGTGTAGTTAGTATCTTCAATTTTATTTTTCCTATTTGTTGTTTTGCTTTAAAATTGATTATCATGAAATGAATCATAAAGTTGAAACAAGATATAGAACAAAGTAATTTCAACTTCGTTTCATTGAAGCGATTATTCAGCTCCTGAAGTAATGTCTACAACATGCACGAACAACTCAATATGGTGTAAGCTTATAATTTGAAGAGTATTGCGATTTTATTTCCCATAATAAAAGATATCATCTTAATATCCTTCAAAAGGGAATCCGAACCCTTCATCTCATAGTTTTTGTAAGTCTTCTTAACAAAATTTGACAAAATTAACAATATTCTCAATATATTGATTCTTTGTTTGCAATGCTACATTTATCACACCTATAATATTAAACATCAATTTAAGTAAAAATTAATATCAAAAGATTATAAAGTTCTTCACTAAATTAATAATCATTATTTTTGTTCTATTTCTCAACCATTTTGTGCAAGAAGATCAATCACATCATCAAACATAATGGTCAAATTCACAAGAATATGACATCCTCATCTTGGATGGCAGCTCTGAATAGTACTTTCTTGGTTTAAACTCATACCACTATTTTCAGCCATTTAAAAACTCTTTCTGCTTTTTGTCCTTTCATCATAACTTGATACTTGTTAGATTCTCCAACAACATTAACAAGCATATCCATCCACTTAAGAAACAAGCAATCTCGGTGTGAGTTTTTTCAACAGCAACAAGGGCAGTTTGAAGTTTATTAGCAAAACAGTAAATATAGTAGGCCGAGCAATTTTCTCTTAGGATTAAGGTATTAAGGCTATAAAATTCACTTTGATATAACCTATTAAAGTTGGTATCACGAAATAGGTTACAATACCAACTTCAAATACCAATTTTAATAAATTATAATACCAACTTTAATAGGTTATGACACCAACTCCAAATAGGCTCCGCCGCACACGTCAGTTTTTAGATTTTCCTTTTTCTTTTTTTAATTATTGGGTCTGGGCCTGAAGAGTCATCTCTTATAAAGACGATATCTTAGGATAGGCGCTGTTATATTTATGTGTTAGTCCGAAGATAATTGACTATACTATATTTTGAGTTGCACCTTTTAAAGTGAAGTTGAAACTTGAAAGATAGGATCATACACCTTTCATCAACATCATCATCATCATCATCCTACCCAGTATATCCCGCTCATAGAAAATTATGGGCAGGGTCTGGGAAGGAAAGGACGGCGGCAACTCATACCCGTAAGTAGACCTGGGAAAACGGTCGGTCGGGCGGGTTACGGGTCGGGTCACTTTCGGTCGGGTCATTTTCGGGTCAGGTCATTTTCGGATCGGGTCATTTTCGGATCGGGTCACTCTCGGTTCCGGGTCGGTCGGTTTGACCCAACGGGTTATGACTTATGAAATTTAAAAAAAAATGATTTTCTCATATTTTATTATTTATGAAACTTTTTTAATAAAAAAATTATTTCTCATCCGTATGACATTAATCAACATATCAATTAACACGGTATTAAAACCTTATATGTGATTGAATTCAAGTTATAAGAAATCAGTAATAACGACGCTCGTTGTCTAAACTTTAAATCTTTATATGTATAGTTGGATTTGTAAGATACGTGTCACATTAGAGAAACCAGATGTGCGATTATCTAAAACTAGTTGGTATATCAGGTTCATTTAAGTGTAAAGAAAATAAGGAAATTAATATTTATTTTGAAAGACTTGTAATATACGTGCTTTATAAAAGTTATTGCGTTTATTAAAGTTGTAACGCTAGATAAAAATGACGTTAAATATCTTCTCATTTTCTCATAAAAAATATTTTCACAATTTCAAGTTAAAAAGATATACATATAACTAGGGGTGTGCAAAATAAGACCGGACCGGCGGTCCGGACCGGAACCGGCTAAGACCGGACCGGAACCGGACCGGACCGGGTGCATACGGTCCGGTCTCCGGGTCTTACTTTTTTTCCAATTCCGGGTTTCCGGTCCGGTCCGGTCTAGACCGGGAAAAATCCGGGTTGGACCGGATGAGACCGGATGCCATAAAAGTGATATTTTTATGTATATATATTTACAATTATTATGTAGAGTCAAAGTTGAGCAATAATCAGTTTTATCCCAAAAATCAAACTCTATAATTTGATTGAAATTAAAGTAAATCTGGATGTTAAATTGAAGAAGTAAACTTAAAAGAAAGATCTAATACAGTTTAAGATTGTTTCAAAAAAATACAGTTTAAGATGAATTCTAGAGAGAGAATTAAAAATCAATGAAATGAAAAATGAGAATCAGTAACACCAAACAGAAACGGAGGACGGTAAGGGGTAGAAGAACAAGATGAGAGAGAAAGTGTGGTGTGCATGCAAATTGCAATGAAAAAATATGGGAATAATTATAACTACTATATAATCTTACAATAATTATTAATAATGCAAAAGATCAATTTTATTATTGTAAATTTTTTGAAAACCCGAAATTTACAGAGAAGAAACAAAAGATTTCAAACCCAAAATTGCATGCACGACACACTTCCACCTTACAATTATTATGTATATATTTATTTTAAAGGACTTAAAATATTTTTTTTTTAACATAAAATAATTTTTAATTCAAATATGTTAATTTTATAATAATTAATTTGCTAAATTAATTTAAAATTTTTTATTTTTCAATTTATTTTTTGTCTCAAAAAAAATTCCGGTCTAACCGGTCTAAACCCGGACCGGACCGGGAGAATTCCGGGTTAGACCGGGACCGGACCGGATGGAACCGGTCCGGTCTCCGGTCTTAGATTTTTTGGGATTCCGGTCTTCCGGTCCGGTCCGGTCCGGGTTTGGACCGGTGAACACTCCTACATATAACTAAGTACATATTTCGATTTATAAGATACATGTTTTATAATCTAAGCTAGTGACATTTGTTTTCTAAAAAGCTCATTCAAATGTGCAAAACGTTTTTATAAATTATATCGATTTGCTTACTGAAATGAAGAAGAACAAAAAACTCATTGGACCGATTTAACAAGATATATGTATTCAATTAAGATGATTATAACGTCCTTTTTTTAAAGAAAAATAATTACGATGGATAAAAAGATGTTGATTGCGTATTTTTTAAGATCTAGTCAATATGTTTAGATAAGTTGAAAACAAAAATTTTATTTGAAATGAATTCTAACATTGAGATTACTCTAAAAGTTGACATTAGACCTGTCAAAACGGGTCGGTCGGGTCGGTTGCCGGTCGGGTCATTTTCGGTTGGGTAATTATCGGGTCGGTCATGTTTCGGGTTAAGTCTCTTTCGGATCGGTCGGGTTCGGGTTTTAACGGGTCGGGTCCCGGGTCCATTTTCGGGTCGGATCAAATTTTCCCAGGTCTACCCGTAAGGAGAGCACGGCTAATAGGATCATACACCTTTAAAAATTATTATTAGATATTATTTAGTTTTTCAATATTTATTTTCTAAGAATGTATTTTATTTTTTTGAAATTAAGTAGTTCAACTATTTATTAATATAATATTTTATGGCTAAAAAAGTTATTATTTTTCTAGTTTTATAAAATCAATATTGTTGCATTGTTAAGTACTATCAAATTCCCCTTATTTAAAAGGAAAAATTATCAAGAATAATACAATCTTTTACTTATTTCCAAACAATAATATCAACTTTTGATTAACTATGAATAATACCAACTTATGGGGGTGTTTCCCTAGAATATACCTAACATGTTAAAAATCAAACTATAAGTGATTATATGACAAAAAAAATTTAGTAAATTATTAGTTAATAAACTAAAGTTGGTATTATTTTAGGAAAAAAAACCCCAAAAGTTGGTATTATTCATGGTTAATCAAAAATTTGTATTATTGTAGGAAAATTAATAAAAGGTTGTATTATTCATGGTAATTTTCCTATTTAAAATAAATAAAATAATTCATATTTAATATTTGTTCTAATTTGTAATAATTTGTTATGATGTACATATAAAAAAAGTAAATTTTCACAATTTTATGATAAATAAATGAAATAGAGTTGTTTCTATTAATAAACGTTCGAATTTGTTAATAAAACTTTGGGTGAGAAGAACCTTCAATTTAGGAAAGTAAGATGATCTAACGGCCACGACACGAGTGGTGTAACTGCAACCACAGGGAAAGACTAAACCGAGGATTGATGTCCCGAAAAGTCTCTATGATGCTTAAGTCTGCCCGAGAAGGTAAATGTAAGGAGTGAGTATACGTATGAGTATGAGAGTAAGATTGTGTACCATGATTCGATGCACAACAGTGGAATTCATACTCAATGGTATGTTCTTGCAGGGAAATTTCAGTATCGTGTAACTAAGGAGAGCTTAATGGATCGCCTTTCTACGGATGTTCGAGCAGCATGTTGTTTAATACCCGAAAACTGCAGGTCAGGGTTGTGTCAGTTTGATTTCGTTAGCAATTTTCGTATCAGAGTTGCTGAATTATTAGCTTTCCAGCAACTGATCCATCTTTCCCCCTCAATACCTATCGATCTCATTGATTAATCAAAAGCCAATATTGCTCTTGCTTTGTGGGTTTGGTTCACCATTCACCACAACACTGCCAAATCCTTAATCTCAGCGATATGCCAGGACGAACCATTCACCTAATATGTGGTATTAGGTGGTAATAGAAATTTGTGAACAATGATACTTAAGTTATATGTTATTAAGTCGTAAATGTTGAATTACGTAAGAAAGATACTTATATTTGTTTTGCTGTTAAAGTTATATGTTGCGCGTCGTTAAACTGGGTGATTTGGTCATGATTCTGATGTTTGTAGCTTTACCCTGCAGGGTTTTAAGTATCCATGGTTCAAAGGACCAAATTGTAGCAGTTAAGGACGCCTTGGAATTTCATAAAGTCATTGGAAATCATACACTTCATATTATAGAAGGGGCTGATCACGAATTTACTTCGCATCAGAATGAATTGGTAAAAGTAGTCTTAGATTTTCTCGAAGATCAAAATCGACGTAATGATGCTACGCAGCCGGCACCATTTGATGTACGAGGCCCTTCTGTCTCTTCAAAGCTTTGATGTGAATGACATTCAATGCGTTCTAAAAGAAAAATGAGTTGCTCGAACATTTACTATTTCTTGTTAGTACAATGATACATGAACAAGAGAACAATCACGTAACGTGCAAATCGAGTTTACTAGTATAAAAGTGGGTTTAACGCTCACCGTTACATGTGCTGAACAAATTCAACGACTATTTATCAATGTTATATGTTACATAATTTAATATTAATAGGATTTGTGAGAAAACGGCCTTAAATTCCCATTGGAGCAATAAAACAATAAAATCAGTTATAATCGATTCTGCTCAAACTATGCCCTCAAAACAGGGTATGCAAGGATAAACCCTACCCTAAAAATTTGTAGCTTCATAATTCAGAACAACCATATAATTGTTACAACCATATAATTGTTACACCTTATATGGTGAAAGCTGCATCACCTAAAATTTGTAGCTTCATTTCGAGTCGGTTCAGATAATTGTTAAGTTATACTTCCTTCGTTCCATAATACTCGCTACATTTTTCATTTTGAGAAATTTCATATTAGTTGCTACATTTCCTTTTAAGTAAAAAAACTAATCATTTAACAGCCCGTCTTGTATGAGATCGTCTCACGGTGAGACGACCTCAAAACAAGAAGCCCTCAAGCTAAAAGTTTCTATCATTGGGCTATTTAACCCAAGTATTAGACAAAAACAAACAATTATAAAAATTATATATTAAAATTTATTATATCGAGACGAATCTAACAATATTACACATGAAAATATTTTGTATTCAATATATATATTTCAAGAATCACATAATGAAGACAGAATTCCGCCTTTTTGTTTTTGTACTAATTAATAATTGCCGATATCTCACCCGAATCCTCTGCCTACCTAGTACGTGTTGGGTTATTCCCTCCCACTTGGAGGAAGAGTCCAATTAATATTTTAAGTATGGGCTTTAAAATATTATGGGCTAATAATATTATTATTATTATTATTAATAATAATAGTAAAAAGAAAAAATAAAAAAAAACTATAAAAAGGAAATAAAGGGCAGCAGCTTTATTGAATTGGGAAAACACATCTCACGCACAAAAAATACAAACAGAAACTTACGGCAGCGAAGAGAAGGGTATCGCGTCGTGACTTGCTGCGATCCGATCGAAGGCCATTCGTATTCCGATTTTCGTCAAATTTTGACACGGTGCTCCTGCCTACCCAACCTACATATTCAACGGTTGGATTGTCGTTTTGTGCACTGTAATTGGGTAATTTGTTTTGCCCTAATTTTACCCTATTTATGATGTTTTAGGGTGATTTGGTGTTTTTTTTTTGATAGAAAAAAAAAAAAAAAAAAAAAAAAAAAAAAAAAAACACCAAATCACCCTAAAACATCATAAATAGGGTAAAATTAGGGCAAAACAAATTACCCAATTTGGTGTTTTTATTACCTCTAGTATTGTATAGAGAGGATTTTGGGTGTACCTATTAATTTTATTGGTGTTTGTATTACTTTATTGTGCTTGATTGTGGGATTATTATTGTTAGTTTGATTGGATTGGTTATTTTGCTCATTTAACAACACAAAGGGAGAAAGTGTGTGTGTGTTATATCGACACTTTTCTCAACAGTACGGTGTCTTAATTCTTATTCCGCCTATATATTATCATAAGTTATAATCAATTCCCCCACAATATAAGTATTCATAATCTGCATTCATCTTGATCTTGATAATCTTTTTTTTTTTTTTTTTTTTGAGTTTTGATCATCTTCTTTAATTCACTTTCAAATTGGTGAGTATTCTTACACGGTTCACTTCCGACCGTTCTTTTCCTTGATATATTTTATTTTATATTGCCTTACATTTAGAATTATATGAATTATATTAATCTAAGCTTGCTCAAAGAGTTGTTGTCTAAATCAATATAACTCGTCTTGTAGGAGATTGTTTTATAATTGAAACAGAGACCTATATGATTAATCCAATTTTATAATTAATGACTTTAAATTATAAATGATCACTTTAAAAAGCTAAATATTTATGGATCGGCCAAATAAAGATTGTATTATTATGAAACAGTCTCATTTATAAGATTATCTGAAATATAATTTCAAAACTAACGACATCCTTTATAAACAAACACAAAAAAATTTCAATAGTTCTAAAAACAATTCTCAATAGATTTATGCGATAGTGAATATATTTTTAAAAAACATCAAATTATTAAAATAAAATTCTCACAATATTTATTTGAGGAAACCTAGTACTTTTTAAAATTTATTGTGTTACAAATATAGTATTTGAGGGTGAAAACATATGTTTGGTAAAACTTGAACATTTATACATATAATGATTCTTGTATTTTTTAAAAATACTCTAAAAATAAAAAGTTTATATTAAAAAAATAAATGTAAGACTCAACTAACTTAATCTAAATGTTCCAAATTATAAAAGAAAAAGTCGTAATCCTGCTGACTAAATCTTCCCATACAAGTTCTAAAAAAATGTTAGAAGAATAAAATAATTGGATATAGTAAAACTAAACAAATTAACGGCAAAGCGTGGAATTAGCTAATAGGAAAAATTACCCAGAATAATACGACTTTTAACTGATTTCCCAAGAATAATACGAACTTTCAATTAGCCACCAATAATACGAACTTTGACATGCATTTTCCGCTGACATATTATAACCAGTAGTGCAGTTCTTTTTTTGACCATTGCTCAGCAGGTTTCATCTCGTATTATTGATGGTTAATTGAAAGTTCGTATTACCGATTGAAACCTGCTGAGCAACCAATATGGTTAAGCCTTTTTAATATACAAAAGCAACCAATGAGAGGAATTATACACACATCTTACTTTGGAGTGTATATATAAGATGTAGTAGGCTCACCCTTCTTTCTCTAACCGATATAGGATGCAAGATGTAATAAATAATCCAAAACTAGACAAAGTGAACCTCATATTTTTGTTTCTTTTTTTTTTTCCAAAAATTTCCTTTCGATAAGATAATGCATTAGAGTCGCACATTACGAATATGTAAGGTCGTCAACATTACTTGAGTTTATAAATAACTTCTCTTTTCCATTATACTTGCTACATTTTATTTTTTTATGCGATCTAATCTGTCACTTTGTTCATCTATACGTTAAATTATACACATTAAAAATTATAAAAAGTTAATATTAAAAAGTATGTGCTTAGACAATTCAAATAAGATCCCACTTGACTCTATTTTTACATTAGTCGTTGCAATATATAAAATAAGCTCGAATGATGAATAGTGCGCATAACAAAAATATAGCGAGTATTTCAGGACGGAAGAAATATATTTTAATTTTTGGTACAGGTTAGGTAGGGTCGAGAAAAGAAGGACTAGGGAAATATAATTATTATTATATGTATTTATAAGAGGATTAGATAGATTCTCATGCTAAACACGTTTTATTAATTATTTAAATAAATAATTATTAATATTATATATGTAATTAATTATTATATGAATTTTAAATTATTGGTTTATAGAAATGGTATAATTTTCCGTAATATTAAAATAAAAATAAAAAACATTCTAATCAAAATAAATAGATAAAATAAATCATTGTAATAATAAATAAATAATAAATAACGTAAGTAGTAGTAGGATTGGGATAAAAAATTTTATTAGTATTGCAGTGACTCGTGTTTAAATCTTTTATTGTTTTAAAATATAGTATATTTATAATAGAAGTGTTCATTCGGGTCATAGGGTTGATTTCAAGTCAGGTCTTTCGGGTCAATTAGAAATCGGGTTTTGTGTTCACATTGATTTTTACATAATTGTAGATCCAGTCGGGTCAAATTGAGTTCGGTTATAAAGTCGGATGTCTATCGGACCATCGAGTCTGTTTTGAACACCTCTAATTTAAAAGAATTTTAAATTAGTGTTTTATAACAATGATATACATTTTTAAATAAGACTTAACAATCATAGTTATTCTTCATATATTGTAAGTGTTAAACCCTATAAACTATAAATAGGCTAATCACATAGATTTAGATAATTACTTTCATTTTCTCATTCCTTCTACAAGATTAATCACTCTCTACTCAATTTTCTTCTTCCTTAATTGTAATCATCATCATTATACATTGTTCCATTGGAGAATATTAAAGAAGCAATAAAGACATCTAGGCTAGGACAGTACAGTGGGCGTAGCCTAATTAGGGGTGAACCACTTAAATCTTGATGTATGCTTTGTTTGTATTCTTACTGTTCTTAATTGTTGTTTCATTGTTGCACATAGGGGTGTTCATAATAACCCGATCCGGAAATTCCGACCCGAATTATCCGGTATTCGGTTTCTAAAAAGGGTAATTTACCCGGTTTTTGCAAAATCGGATAATCCGGATCTGGTATCCGATTTTAATACCGGATCCGGATCCGGGTCATGAATTTTTGAAAATCGGGTATCCGGTTTACTTTATTTTTTTTTTTATCTTTTTTTCGTAAATAAAATGATCATGATATCTCTTAAGCTAACCTTGGATTGAATATTTTTTAAGAGTTAGTATTTGAATTTTATAATTGTTCTTATTTAAGCCCATGAACAATAATATTATTCTTTAATTTTCTTAATTAATCAAAAATAACTAATTAAGTTAAAGATTTTTAGGGAGTTTGTATGAATTTTATATAAAAAAAATATTTTAAGTGAAAATAGAGATAAACAAACGTTATTAATTAATTTTTTAAATTAGAATTGGTTACTCACATTTTAAATTAGGAAGGATATTAATTTTTTAATTTAGAATTGGTTACTCACATTTTTTTAATCCTCTCTCTTTAATTATGGAGTATGTTTTAATTTTTGAAAGATTAAAATCAAATTGGTTACTCACATTTTTTAAATTAGGAAGGATATTAATTTTTTAAATTAGAATTGGTTACTCACATTTTTTTTAATCCTCTCTCTTTAATTATGGAGTATGTTTTAATTGTTGAAAGATTAAAATCAAATTGCCATAGATGAGATAAAATAATAGTCCATATAGTATAAATAATTTAGATAATTAATTAATTTAAGATTAATTTGTTCAAGTTTTGACTAGTTTATAATTACCTCATCGTTCCTATTAGTGTATTACCCATAAATTGTACCCAAAAACTAATAGTATTTTCAATTATTAATTGTTAAATTTAACATTCAAAATTTAATATCCCAGATTATATTTTAAATTGAAAAATTTTAGTTAGTTAAATTTATTTTGAATTACTCTTATAATCATGAATAGGAGAAAAATACGGAAATTCAAATAATTAGAAGCTCACCTAAACGCATACAAATTATAGACGTTGTATGCTACTCCTAATTAATGAAAAGTCTAATCTCAGCTTATTATTCATTCTTTGTAGTGCCCAAGTTTTTCCAAACGGGGACCTTCAAAGTGTACTAGACAAAAATCGTCGATTTCCTTTAAATTAAGGTATATATATTATCTTATGAATTTATGTGACTATATAATACATGATGTTGAATGTTATTTTGTAAGAAGCATTTTTTCCATTTGTAGACTTAGATCACGTTCTTGGATAAATTAAGTACTTATTTCAAACAATTTTTGGAAAAGTATGTTCAAAACATAAATCATCATGACATCTGTTTTTATGAAAAAAAAAGTGGTCATTATGATAATAATAACGTAAATTTAACACAAAATTTAACCTTTTGATTATCAAGTGGAAAAGTTAAGTTTAGAGTTATCACGCGGATTACAAAAATATTTGTCTACCACATAGAAAAACAAAAACTTTTTTTTTTGAGTTAAGAAAAACAAAAACTTAGGAACGCCATATAGCATTTGGCTAATTTTTTATATATTGTTTTGACTACGTATTTCAATAGGTTTAATGATATTAAATTTGACCATTATTAAATAATAATTCAATGGTTTGAAAAAACATAAACGTCACTTAACTTAGCTAAATACTAATCCAACTCATCATTTAATTCCTTGTTTTGTTGAAAAATTTAACAAGTCAACATTTTCTATACAAGATAATTTTTAAATAAATAAAAATTACACCAAAAAGTATGCTACTTGTTGTAGCAAATACATTTAATTGATCAGTGTATAGTATTTTAAAAAAAATTCTATTTATTGCTTTTGACATAAAAATGATCTGTACATACAATAATTAATTGTTTGTGTTGTAGTATCCAATTTTTATCAAACGAAGACGTTCAAACTATACTAGATAATCTGATTAATTAAGGTATATATTATCCTATCAATTTATGTGACTATATTATACGTGATGTTGAATGTCTAGTTCCTTAATTACATTTGAAGTGTTTAACTATATTATACTAGGTTAAAAAATTTAATCTCTCCTAACTTACTTTCAAGCAGTACAAGATTGAAGAAGAATATAATGGAACAAAACAAAGAGGACAATTCCCTTAAGAAATTAAAGAGCTGTGCCGTATGCAGACACAGAAAGACGAAATGTAAAAAGGATTGTCTATTCGCCCCATACTTCCCAGCAGACAATCCCCAATTGTTCAAAAATGTCCATAAATTTTTTGGCGTTAAATATATGACGAACGCTCTTAGATCAACGAATCCTGATTTTCATGGTGATTTTATGGCATCCATTATCTATAGCGCTAATGCTCGCATCAAAGATCCTGTTCATGGGTGTTTAGGTGAAATTCAAACTTTGCCTTCGAAAATTACGCATGCTCAGAGAGAGCTAGAAGGTTTGCGTTCGGTGATTCAAAAATTTGGTAATCAAAATGATCAAAATCAACGCTTTAATAATCAACACTTTGAGAATCCACAATCTATTCCATTATTCCACGAACCTCAACTAGTGAATACTCAATACAGGTTTTTCTTTCTATTCGCTTCCTTAATTTATTATTGGCATAGTTTAGTTTTGTGATTTTAATTTAATTAATTAGGGTCTTTTTGTTGCAGAGCCAGTAACAATGTTCCACTTTTTGTTGATGATTACGTTGTTAATGAAGCCCTTTTCGTTGAATGCCCTGATAAACAATTTCAAAATCAAAATTTTGAGGGTCAACAATATATGTCATCAATCCACCAAACAGAATACGAGAATAACCAATACAGGTTTTTCCTTCTTTTTGTTTCCTTATTTACTGGCTTAGCTTAGCTTTTTGAGATTTTATGAAATTACATTGGTTTTTTTTGTTGTTGCAGTGCCATTGTTAACGATCCTCTTCCTTCTTACGATTACGTCACAGAAACTGACTTATCTGGACGCATTAATCAAGAATATCAAAATAAACACTCTACGTCCTTATTGTTTCCCCAACCTCAACATATGGATACTCAACATAGGTTTTTTTTTCTATTTGTTTCCTTAATTATAATTGGCTTAGCTTAGATTTTGTGATTTATTTAATTAATGGGGTCTTTTTTTGTTGCAGAGTCGATAATGACGATGTTCCACTTTCTGTCGATGATTACATGGTTGATGATGCTTTTTTCGTTGATTGCCCTGACCAACAATTTCAAACACAACCCTTTGAGAATCAACAATATATGTCATCATTCCACCAACCACAATATGACAATAACCAATATAGGTTTTTCTTTCTTTTTGTTTCCTTGATTATTTTCTTAGCGTAGCTTTTGAGATTTTATTGTTTTACTCAGTGTTTTTTTGTTGTTACAGTGCAAGTGACAATGTTCCTCTTCCTTCTTACAATTACGTCACTGAAACTGATAGATTTAAACAAATTTATCAAGAATTTGAAAATGAATTATTAACGCCCTTATCATTTCCTCAAGCTCAACCTAGGAGTACTCAATAATTAAGGTTTTTCTTTTCTCTTGATTTATTTCCTTAATTATTAGTTTCGCTTCTGAGATTTTATTTAATTAAATAAAAATATATATTTTTGTTGCAGTGTTGGTGACGATCCGATGACCTACTTTTTCTTACAATGATCGATTGTCACGTGCTCACTACTTTCCCCGAGTCTTGAGCACGCTAGCCCACTAACTTCCCCTGGATGCTAGTCAAGGCTTATCCCCGAAATTGCTTTTCAAGCAAGAGTGTGCAACGAAAGCTTAAGAGTACAAGAGAATGTTAAGCTAAGAATGCTTGGATTGCTTGAGAAAGAGTGAGTACAAGTGTGTTTTCTGAGATGTCCCCCAAATGAGGACCAAGTGCCTATTTATAGGCAAGCCCTTCACCTTGGGCCAATCTAGAATGCTCTTGTCTAGAATTCTCTACACTACTCTCCTAGAGTATGTACAAATCTAGAAAGGTCTATATGGTTCTGGACATGCCCAGAACATTCTAGCATACTCTACACTATTCTACATCATTCTAGTATGTTCTAGTATTTACATGATAGACCTAGAACCTACAAGAGTGTTCTAGATGCTTCCGGAATACTCTAGAACAATCTGGAAATTTCTAGACTATTCTAGAGCTTTCTAGCTTGATCCTTGAAATTTAATCACCATCATGATATTTTTGGGCATAAAATCGGTGGGATGTGCGGATCGTGACACTTAGCTTAGCATTTTGAGATTTTATGAAATTATATTGGTTTTTTTTGTTGTTGCAGTGCCATTGTTAACGATCCTCTTCCTTCTTACGATTACGTCACAGAAACTGACTTATCTGGACGCATTAATCAAGAATATCCAAATAAACACTCTACGTCCTTATTGTTTCCCCAACCTCAACATATAAATACTCAACATAGGTTTTTTTTTCTATTTGTTTCCTTAATTATAATTGGCTTAGCTTAGATTTTGTGATTTATTTAATTAATGGGGTCTTTTTTTGTTGCAGAGTCGATAATGACGATGTTCCACTTTCTGTCGATGATTACATGGTTGATGATGCTTTTTTCGTTGATTGCCCTTACCAACAATTTCAAACACAACCCTTTGAGAATCAACAATATATGTCATCATTCCACCAACCACAATATGACAATAACCAATACAGGTTTTTCTTTCTTTTTGTTTCCTTGATTATTTTCTTAGCGTAGCTTTTGAGATTTTATTGTTTTACTCAGTGTTTTTTTGTTGTTACAGTGCAAGTGACAATGTTCCTCTTCCTTCTTACAATTACGTCACTGAAACTGATAGATTTAAACAAATTTATCAAGAATTTGAAAATGAATTATTAACGCCCTTATCATTTCTTCAAGCTCAACTTAGGAGTACTCAATAATTAAGGTTTTTCTTTTCTCTTGATTTATTTCCTTAATTATTAGTTTCGCTTCTGAGATTTTATTTAATTAAATAAAAATATATATTTTTGTTGCAGTGTTGGTGACGATCCGATGACCTACTTTTTCATACAATTACGTGGATTGGATGAGTATCGAGTATTTTGCAAAGCTATCAACATAACAATTCAATTTTATCAATGATCGATTGTACTAATAGAACCAAAAAATTAATAAAAGTTGGCTTGTTTTGGCCTCGCCCTTCTCGTATGCACATGAAGAGTGGGCCGAGGAAACCCTTCATAGAAGGTGGGCCTCGGTTCCACACTGATGCAAATAAGTTGGGCTGAGCTTCTATACATATGGTGTAGTTTGTTCTGATATATGCATAGTCCATCCCTATGCTGTTTTGGGTGGCCTGATTCTTGGTCCCCTTCCCCAATGGCTTTTTCCCCTCGCGGGGTTTTTTATGCCGGCGGGGTTGGGGCTTCTGAGTCTCAGTGTTGGTTTTCTATATTTATAATATATTCCTAATTTCCAAAAAAAAAAGGTTGGACTGAGTTTCCTTTGCCGTTGTATTTGGGTTTTTCTGATGAATGAAAAGGAATTTTATTTGCCAAAAAAAGTTAATAAAAGTTAGCTGTTATTGTCCTTTTCATTTCTAGAACAATATGAATTTCTTTTAAAATTCTACGTAATATAATTTAACTAAATTGGTATAGTGTTAATTAGTTGTCCTAGTGTTTCTTTAATCCTCTTAGTTTACTTACTAAATTTTAGTTGTTGGATCTTCAAAGTCAAAATTCTTTACATGAGATAAAATAATTGAATAAAATATTAAGTAATTTATTATGATTAACTTAAAATTAATTTTTTCAAGTTTTACATATACTGATTATTTGGTTAATAACCTGATCACTCATATAGTTTATATCACATAAAATTAGCTAAAAATTTATAGTTCATATTTTATTTTTAAAATTATATTTCAATTTGTTAATTTTAAATTAGTCAAATTTATTTTGAATTCTTATACATAAGGTGAGAGTTTGAATCTCTCATTTGAACCATCTCAACGCAAGAATTATTAATATCAATTTTTTATAATTTTTTACTGATGCACCATTAAAGAAATTAACACTTCAATATATATCTTGGCAAACATGCCTAAATGAAATGTCACAAAGTCATTAAAATTGAGGGAATATAACATAAATAATTATTGAAAGTAGTTGAAATAGTGAAGTGAAATTTTTGGAAGATGACTTGTTTACTGCAATAAAATAGATTAGGTCAGCTAATAAAGGCTCTCTCCCAACGTACCCTCGTAAGGCCAATATCCTTGATGTTTAAATTTTATTTAACCGCAAGCGCACGGTGTACGTATAGTCGCGGGTCCAACACAAGGAAGCTAGGACGAGGAACTTTCTAATCTCTACTGATTACATTGCTTGAAAAGAGAAAAATAGTTTGATTGGTTGTTTGACTAATAATCTAAATTAAAAATGCAATGAAAATATGGATTAAACTATTTAATGAAGAGATCTTGGGTGTCGGGAATCTCGTAAAGTCTTGTATGCTCAAATTCTCATTATGAATCACGTGGTTAAGCATGTTCTTGTTAATCTCAAACTCTCGCTCTGTTTTAACTATTAAATTTATGCCTTACTAATATAATTCTCACACGCTAGTTTTATTGAACAAATTAATAAGAATTTAACTAAAATTTACCCTAAAGCAAAGTCGATCCTAATCTCACACGCTAGTTCTTTTGACTAGTCCAACAAAGCATGTTAAATTAAGGGTTATTAGCACAATTCAAACACTTAAATCCTAATTTCATAGACACAATCAAATCATACTTTACTTAAAGGTTCAAATCCTAACCCTAAAAATAAATCTACTCACTAATCATGGTAAAAACAATAAACATAAACACTAAAATGATACTAAACATGAATAATATGATAAATGTTGAAATTTGCACTTATTAATCAACAATCCCATTAAACTTAAATTTGAATGTACATTAAAAGTATATCGCAACATTATGCTCCCTTTAATTCTTTTAAGTTGTCTGATCTAGTTTCACAATATTCTTACCTAAGATCCTCTTTTGTAAAAACAGCTCACAAAAGCTCAGTCCAATTGTAAATATATATTATTACAACTCTAAATGTAGATTCACAAATTCTTGCTATAGATCGTCTATAGCATAGACAGGTAAATATGGTTCAACCCATTTTGCAAAATAAGTAATTGATTAGTCATCAATCTTATTTTTAAATTTAAAATTATTAGGTTGAGCTATTAGGAGAGCCGTCTTTGCGATTATTAATCATATCCTCACTAAGATCAATCAAGTCTCATCAACAACTCATGATCAATCTCAACTTGATCAAAATCAAGATAAATCAATTCTTATCACTAATACGCCTGGAAATATCGTCGTTATTGAACATGGGTACTTAAGATTAATAAACTAAAGATTAAGATCTTTATATGGGTCTTTAAATTCTTCTGGGTTTAATTTCATTTTATCAAATTTTTTCTGGGTTTTTCAAATGATATGTTTCGCTTTTTTTTCGTTTATTGTTCTGTTTTTTTTTTTTTACCTAATTTCTGCAAATTAGGGTTAGGTTTTAGAACAGTGAAAACAAGTAGAGATAAAATTAAAAAAGAGAATTTAATTGAGAATTACAAAATTGAGAGTTTTGTTAGATTCATTTTGTTTCTATAATTAATGTTCATTAACGATGAAATAATTTGCTGATGTTTAGTGGATGTAACTATCACTTTTATAATGAATCATACTAAATTATTTGTGTGATTTCTTGAATCTTTATTTTTTTTTTGAAAAATTACCTATGATAATTTTATGAGGAAAAAGGTTGAAATTGATGGCATTTAAAATGGTGAGTCGCATAAATAGGCGTACAACAGCCTTAAATCTTTGAAAATAATGTTTGCTAATGTTTTTATGTGCAAAAAGGTCACGGTAGAACAATAACGTAAACTTAAGGGTTACCGCGTGGATTTTTTAAAAGTTTTGGTTACCACGTGAAAAACCCAAAACCTCAGGGTTACCACGTGGAATTTTCCAATATTTTATAATTACAGTAAATTTTTTAATACTTACAATTCAAGTTCTATACAGTCAAAGACCTGACTAGGGATAGGGCCAGTTGGCGGAGCCTTATCCACGTCCTAGATTACTAAACATGTCCCTTTACCCCCTCATTCATCTTTGTCCTTTGCCTTTTTTCGCTCTTTACCTGTCTCTTTGATCTTATCTTCGTATTTGTGTGTATGTTTTTATTCTATTTGTCAACTGCAGGTTTCTCTTACTATAAAATCATTCTCGAGTCGGAAGACTCTTTGATCGCACTTTATTTGCATCATTTCTATTTTAGGACTATGACTCATTATTTCCTTTAAACAGGCCCGTTCCTGTATTTTCGGTGGCCTAGGGGCGAGATTAAGAATAGAGGCCCTTATCACCAATTTTACATTATAATATCGAGTACCAAGCTCCCCAAATTACAATCCTTTAATGAATCTAAAAGATTACAAATAACAAATATTATATAATTACACAATAATATAAAATATAAATTATGAATTATAAATAATCATAAGTAAAACCAAAAGTCCAAACTCCAAAAGGACCAAAACGGCACTAATTAGTGCATATAAATTCCCTAATTCCAGATCTAGCAGGCTGACATCGTCATCTTCATTGACAAATCAAATGAATTTTTTTTGAAAAAAATAAAAAACCAAATTCTTATTATTAGGCCCGTATTTGACTAATTTAGGGTAAAAAAATTTAATCAAACCTTAATTCAAAAGTAGGACATGAAGATTCAAATTAAAAAAGGTATAAAAACCCACCATTTAAATGGAATTGAAGCTTTAGGGTAGAAGAATTTACCTTTGAAAAATGCTCTAATTACTCCCAATCTTCAAATTAGTATATTTTTACTCTTTTGTATTCCATTTATAATCAGAGATGAAGATAATTTTTTCCTTTTTTTCTTAAAATTGTAGAGAATTTGAAGAGCCATAGGTAAAGGTAAGAGAAGGAAATTATTAGAGTTTCCTTTTTGGTTTGGGAAAAAGTGTGTCTTATTCCCATTTATTATACCTGTCAATCTTATCATAAGTACTTATTATTATCATTTTATTATTTTTTTAATATTTGAATTTAAACCTTTTAATTTCTGAATTTTGGGGCCCTGGGCCTGCGCCCCACCAGCCCATGGTCAAATACGGGCCTGCCTTTAAATTTCATCCATATATTTTAACTCTCTATTAATTTCAATCACTCAATTCATTCTCTCTTCATTTATTATTATTATCTATATTTTTCTTAAAAAAAATAATTTTCTCTTCACTTCAAATTAAATGAGACAGAGTAATGTGTATAATGTGAATGCGTCATTTCATCCAGAAATGTCAAACCCAGCCGACAAAGAGTCAAGTGAGGAACAACCAAGTACTACTCTTTCATCCTTCATTTTTTTGTACTTGTCCATTTTTAAATGATTTAAAATAAATTAATGAATAAATTACATAGATAACATTGTAAATTAATACTAATTTATTTCCCTTATGATTTTTTCTCGTGTAAATAATTTTAGATCATTTCATTTAATTTACTCTCATCCATTAGTCCTTTTCTACTCTACGCATTCTTTTCTTAAATTTCCCCACATTTTTGTTTTTCAATTTTTTTTTTAAATTGAAAGCAACAAATGGGACTGTTTCAAAACAAATGGGACTGTTTTTAGCAAACGTTATCAATAGCTGGGATTATTAAAAAATTGAAAGCAACTAGTAATGAATGAATATGAACAATAAATTTTTTTAGAAAAAAAACTATAAAAAATTACATAACTTAACCTGCTACAGCCGGTTTCAAAACAAATGGGACTGTTTTTAGCAAACGTTATCAATAGTTGGGATTATTAAAAAATAATCAATAGTTGGGATTATTTCTGGCCAACGGGTGATAGTTGAGATTATTCTTGGCAAATTTTCCTTTAATTTTTATTCCTTAGACTTGTTCTTAAATACTTCATATGGAATGGACTAGTGGTAGTTAGTTAATTCTAAGCCACGCAGGTCAAATTGAAAGCAACTAGTAATGAATGAATAAGAACAATGAATTTTTTTAAAAAAAAAAGCTATAAAAAATTACGTAACTTAACCTGCTACAGCCGGTTTCAAAACAAATGGGACTGTTTTTAGCAAACGTTATCAATAGTTGGAATTATTAAAAAATAATCAATAGTTGGGATTATTTCTGGCCAACGGGTGATAGTTGGGATTATTCTTGGAAAATTTTCCTTTAATTTTTATTCCTTAGACTTGTTCTTAAATACTTCATATGGAATGGACTAGTGGTAGTTAGTTAATTCTAAGCCATTCATTTATTGTTATCAATTGTTGATAATAAAAATGTATATTATTGTTGGAAATACTTCACAGGTGAGAAAGGATCTCACACCGATAAAATAGTGGATTGTTGACTTGTATATATAGTGGGTGGCATGATATGATATCAAGAGCCGAAGGTGGTTTCTAGTATGATGTGGCTCACATGTGAGGGAGAGTGCTGGAAATATTTCACATGTGAGACAAGATCCCACATCGATAAAATAATGAGTTGTTGACTTGCATATATTGTGGATGAACTGTTCTTCCTATTGCCATATAGTTTTGGGAAACAATGAACCTCACCGAATGTATGTGCAAGTCAACGTTCTTGATCCGTGGATTTGTGGGCCCGAGCCCATGGGTGATATGAATTGTGATGAATTGTCACGACCTAATAATTGTAACACAATAAAAAACAGCAAGTCTCCTGAGAGACCGTCTCTTTGAGAGACGCCTCTTAGGCCCAGTCAATTAGAGTTTAATGCCTACTCTTCACGGCCTAATAATTGTAACACAATAAAAAACAGCAAGTCTCCTGAGGGCTGAGGCCTGAGAGACCGTCTCTTTGAGAGACGCCTCTTAGGCCCAGTCTATTATAGTTTAATGCCTACTCTTACACTATATTTTCTATTATGGGCCGATCCAATCAGAGTTGGTCTCTCAAAGAGTCCTTTTCTCACAAGAATTTGCGAAAAATTAATATTACTAAAACATTAACGGTCCATTTAGTAATCAGTATCAAATGTAGAATGGTAATGAAAAGTTAGTTTAATTTTTGTAGGAATGTTTCTTGACAAGTTTAATAATCATACTTATTTAATTTCCTTCAACAATCTCGTTCTCTTCATAAAATTCATTCTATGCATACCATTTGAAAATGTAATATTAGCTAAAATTTACATTATAAATCTTTCATATTCCTTAATACTAATTAATTATTAAACGGGCCTAACTTCTCAATTCACGAAAGAAAACCAAAAAAATAAATAATAATGGGATTGTGGTTTGCACTTTTTTTTTTTCAAGCCTTTATATTTTCAGCCAGTCTTCTGAGAGACCGTCTTTCTGAGAGACGTCTCTTAAATCCAATCCATTAAAGCTTATTGCCTACATTTACTCTATATTTTTCCTAATAGGCCAATCTAATTAGAAATGATCTCTCAAAGAGACCGTCTCTCATAAGAATTTGTGTAACAAACAAACATTACCTAAAGAAATTTCATCATCTAGATTCACACAATATAATCAAATCTTTGATTTTATTACCTAAGAGAATGATTGAATATGAGGGAGGAAATGATTGTTTGGTTAACAAATAAAATATGTGTGAAATATATTTGGCAATTTGGAATTCATTTTCAAAAATTGAATTAGCTTAAATACTATGTTTGGCAAATCTTGAATTAAAAAATGTGAATTGAATCAGTTCCACATAAAAACTCAATAGTAATGTAAAATTGGTCAAACATTAAAATTTGCAAATTTCAAGTGTTTAGGTGTCATTTGCAATTCTTGAATTTGAATATCAAATTTAAATTCCATATTTATAAATGTCAAGGAACCAACTCAACCAAAAGCTTAACCTTATGGTTGAGGCCCCAAGATATGTTATATACTCTAACACGCCCCCTCACATGAGAGCCTTTTTGGACTAGAAGTGTGGATGCAACACAGGCCCTCCTCATACCTGGTGCTAAATATTCCACTTTTAAATGAAGGGTGGTTGAGATTCGAACCTGTGACCTCTTGTCACACTGGCTTCTGATATTCTTCCTACCTCTTAACAGTTTTCTGCTTTTGGGTTCTTTTTAAGAGACCTTTATATGCAAAACTTAGGTAGAATTAGGCAGGAAAATAACTCTTAAAATTGTAACACTTGTCACATCCTTCTACTATTGCTTTAGTAGAATTTATAATATGATGATATGATATAAAATACTACAAATTAAAAGGGACGGAGGGAGTAATTGACAAATGCCAGCAAATAAATTGGTTCTCTAAATTCAAAAACAAAAAAGAGCGCCAAAATGACCAATGGATTTTTTTTTGTTTTTCACGAATTTCCATTTATTTCTCATGTGTGTCCTCCCCTTTTTCAACACTTTCTGACTCTTACTCTTAGATTCCCTATTTTTTCCCTTTTCTTTAACCTTTTAACTATTTCATTTTCACCATTTTTAAAAAAACATTTTTTAGTTCGATTCTCATTTGGTCTTTTTATACTTTATCAGTTCCATATTACTTGCAACATTCGTAAAATTGACACTATTTATAATTTTTTATTATACGTAATTAGAGATATTAAAGATTTTATTAGTATATTAGATTACGTGAAAAAACAAATATTGCAAGTAAATTGAAACAGAATAAGTAATAAGATAAGATAAAAGTACTATCCAAAGTGAAAATTAATTGTTTTATAAAAATTCTAAAAATTATGTACATGAGATGAAAAAATAAACATAGACTAATATGAGACGGTCTTTGAGACAAGCTTTATACATGCGTTAGTTTTTGACTACTTATATTTTCATCTAAGGATTTATCTGTGCATTTTTCTCGAGCTGAATGACTTTTTGGTCGCCTTCTCAGTTCTTGACCAAAATTTTTTTCGAAATGATGATAATTTTATACATGCATTAACTAAACTAATGTACAATCAGGGCCGACCCTAAATATTTTGGGATCCTGGGCGAAATAACACATTAAGGCCTTTTTCCTTTGTAATTAATATTCTTACGTATATGGACCCTTCTACAACCATTAACTTTGTTTTTTTGACATGAAGTCATGAGCAACGGCACCTCTTGCCCACCCCTATGGCCGGCCCTGTGAATCCGTTAGTATATAAACTTTTTATTTTGAGATTGTCTCTTCATTACCGATAATGAACACTCACAAAAATAATTAAAAAATAAATCGGTAAATGAATAGTACACTGAATTTACCAACTCTGTTATTTTTTGAATTTCTAATTTTTTAATGTAAGAGACAAAATCATAATTTATTTAACGTTAAAATAATATCAATATCATTTTTTGAATTCTTCACAATTCAAATATTCAAATCAACCCATTCCAACGTTTTCTTTATTGGTTTTCTCTATTCAACTCTTCACGAGCTTCGAGCTCGTCAACTATGGAGATTATCACACCATTGTTACAATCAATGCACGTAAGTTTCTCCTTTTCTGTTCTGGCTTTGCTTCCATTTTCCGATGGTTTCTTTTCCTAAAATTTACGTTGTTTAACACAGAGTTTTCACTGTATATTGTGCTTAATTTGTGGAAATTTGGTTTGAAATTTAAATATTCAATGATTGAACACTTTTTTGTGTAAATAATTTATTTTGTGGATTTTATGTTAATTTTCTAGGTTCAGCATTTGAGGTTTTGAAATTAGTAGGTTTTCTTGCATTTTTCACTTTTGGTGCTGCTCCGATTAGTTCACAATAGCTGGATACCTACTTTTAACCTTGTAATAACATCTAGCTAGCTCTGCACAGTTTGGAGTGATGTTTCGAACATAGAAATAATCCAACCTAGCTCTTGCTCGACGAATGAAAATGGGGGATATGCTCGACAAATTTCTTTATTTTGGACTTGTGTTGGCTTAATTGGCTAGTGAGTGTTTCAATTTAAAGCTGTATTATTGTAATGATAGATAGATTTTGGGATGAGAAATTATAACATATTCATTAGAATCATTACTATATGAGCTTCAATCAATTGCTATGTTAAGCATGCATGTTTAGCTGAAGGGGAAGGACATTAGTTAATGGCCTGATAGGAGTGAAGCAACGTTTTGGGAGCTACATTTATTAGTAGATTGTGATTCAGTATTTTAATAGTTTTGTTTTTTTGCAGCTCAAAATATGGTTATTGTGGGAGCTGCAATTTTTCATCGATTTGTAATTGGATTGTGCTTGGAGAACGGAGGTGCATTTCCCCCCCTAAAATATGGTTTGATTTCAATCCTCTAGTCTTGGGAAAATTGAGGTTTGTGAAAGAAATAGAAAAGAAATGAAGCGAAGAACTGAACAGAAAATGAAAGGTACGAGAAAGGTGGTTAATCCACAACAAATTGTGTATGAACTCAAGCGTCGAGTGGTTTTAGCTATAAATAAGATTGCAGATCGTGATACTTACCAAATTGGAGTTCAGGAGCTTGAAAAAATAGCTGAAAGTTTAAGCCCTGATGAAATTGTCCCATTTTTGTCGTGCATATTGGATTCTGATTCGGAGCAGAAAAGTGCAGTTCGCAAGGAGTGTGTGAGGATGATGGGTGTATTAGTGAAGATGCATGGGGATCTTGTAGGTCCGCACTTGGCAAAGATGGTTACTTCAATATCAAAACGACTCAAAGATCAAGACACTGTTGTCAGGGTTGCTTGTGTGGAGACAATGGGTGTTTTTGCATCAGAATTTGGAAACAATTCAGTAGACAGTGATGGTATATTTGTCTTGTTAGTGAGACCCTTTTTTGAGGCCTTAGGTGATCAGAATAAGCAGATTCAGGCAGGTGCTGCAATGTGCCTTGCAAGAGTGATTGACAACATGAATGATCCTCCTATTTCAATCTTGCAAAAGATGTTGGCTCGCACCATGAAATTGCTTAAGAATCCACATTACAAGGCTAAACCTTCAATGATTGAATTGAACAAAAGTCTCATTCAGGTTCATTTTTGTTCCTAGATATACATACTATTTCATCATATGTTTTTGCCTTTTAGTGTGTTTTACCATGCTCTTTATCACTATGCATGTCTTTTTTTCTGCGTAAAACTTCATGTTTCATCAATTAGAGTTATAGGAGTTCCTCAAATCGGTAGTCCAAACTGCTGTACTCAAAACTTCTTGTTCATGTGAACATTCTCTTGGTATTGTAAACTGTGATTTTCGTAAATGTGCTCTATATCTGTAGCCACAAGAAGTTAGTTGAAAGTTCCTTTTACATCTTGAAGAAGACCTGCATATTATTGAAATTTGTCAGTAAAATTTTATTGCCATTCACTATCCTCTTGTGAGTTGTGACTACATTACACTCATGTTCTACTTCTCTAGGCGGGAGGTGCTCTGTCACATAGTGCTTTATCTACTGCCATTTGTAGCATCCAAGAAGCTCTTAAGGATAATGACTGGACAACTCGTAAAGCTGCGTCATTAGCATTGGGAGAGATAGCTTCAAGTGGGGGCCCCTTTTTGGCACCTTTTACGGCTTCCTGCGTGCAAGCACTTGAGTCATGCCGCTTTGATAAGGTTGACGATGATATCCTTTCTCTTATAATAACCATACATTAGAAAAAAAAAATGTAGTTACCATGTGCTTTCTTTTGAAATGCAGGTGAAACCAGTCAGAGAAACAATATTGCAGGCTCTTCATTGCTGGAGAAGTATTGAAAGGAAAAATGTGCCTGAACCTTCAGATACAGTGTCTTCTATTAAAGGTTTGGATGTTAAGGCTGTATATTGTAGAATAATGGATATGCCTTTGAAGTTTTGTGTTAAATGACCTAACTGCACCCATTTACTCTTTAATTTGATTGTTCTAATCACACCTTAGGAGTTAGGACTGTTAAACTCTTGAGTGAGATCAAGCTTAATGGCATTCATTATTATGCTTTATTTTTGATTTAATGGTCTTTATCAGTTAAATAAGAAAACAAAAATATTACCTTTTAGGCTTGAGGGCATTGTCCTAAGGGCTTGGATAAAGAGGATGGTTTTTGAGTGAAGAACTAATTGTTCCCTCAATGTTGGAGTAAAAAAATATGTTTTGTGGTGGAGCTTATTCATAACATACTAATATTGCTTTTTATTTTACTTCTAATTTAAGCTATTTGTTCCCTGTTTGATGGTGTTTATTTGTTATGTTTTGCTTTTTATACTTTTCTTTTGTGGCTATTGAAAATTTCAAACTTGATATGTCATGGTTGAATGAGCATATCAAGTGTATTTCCCTCCAAAAATTGCTCTTAGGAGTCTGTCTGTGACAATATGGAAATATGGATAATTTATAAAAGAAAAGTGAAGCACAATCAGATGCTGCAGCCTGCAACTGAGTTAAGGCTCACTTGTACTTCTATATTTACTGTATATGATATAGGTCTAGGTTTACTTTCAAACATTTGGGGTCACTTTATACTAGCTTCATGAAATATAAGTGAAAAAGGCAATAAAAAGATGCTTAATAACAGGGATATCCCTGCATAGCAGAGAATGAATTGACGGAAAGAGCGAAAGATTGTGAAACCATGCTAAGGATTACAGAGCTAAAAATTTCACTCCTATGGTGCTGACTGCTGAGATTACCTATATTTTTTTACATAAGGAACCAAAACATAATTTACAGACCTTACTACTTTTCCTTTGGCCTTCTTTGTCTGCTTCACTCTTCTTTTTATTTCTATGTTCACTTTTTTGTTATGCACATGCTGAGGCATTACTGACTGAACATGTAGTTCAGTTCTACAACATCCACCAGGACTTATGCAGTTCTGCTACTGTTCATATGCACTAGTATGGTTCCTACCAAGCACAATCTAAGGCATAATTTGACATATTGCAGATAGATTAAGTGGAGATGACTATGGGGATATAGTTTCTGCTGGTAGCTCTGTGTGGAAAGATATATCTATTAAAGAATCGAAGACCAATGTTGTCAGGAACAGAACTACAGTATCAACAAGAAACAGAAGTCCTAATTTTGCTGAGAGATCAGGCAAGTCTAATGATAGTGAGTGGCATATAGATGTTGCTGTTGCAAAAAAGTGCCCTAGTATTCCACAATATCTTCACAATGATGAATCTGAGAGTAGCTCAGCTTGTAAGATACAAGAAACAATAACGGCTGATGTCATAAGTATGCAAAATACGGGGAATGAGTATGATATAAGTGATGATAAGCAAGAGTATTCATCCGCTTCTAACTATGTCTCAGATAATTATGCTAACAAGATTATGTCAGCTTTTCATTACAATTCTGGTAGAGGTGATATCATGAAGTCGACAAGAACAGATAAAACGTATGTAATGGGAAAGAATGATAACGCCACTGGAAAAAAGTCATACATGTCAAAGTTAGAAGATCGTAGAAGTCTTGATTCTACTATAACTGAAGTTGAAGAGTGCCATTCTGTGCGTTGTTCCCAGACAGAAAATGAGATTAGTTCAATTCAAAAACAGCTTTTGGAAATAGAAAAGAAGCAGTCAACACTGATGGATCTCTTTCAGGTAATTGTTAGATGTCCTAGTTATCGACATCTTTAAGCTTCTCTTCCCTTGTTTGCTTCTCACCTTGTCCCCCCCTTTACAAAGGTGGTTAAATTACGTTCTGTGTATAGAACTTGAAGTGTATATACACATTTATCATGTTGTAGGATTGAAAATGGACTTTTGACATCTGCAACAACTCGGAAGCTTAGGCCCCTAAAAGCAATATCTTATAGAAGTCTTTATGATAAGGACAGTAGACTTTGAAAAACAAAAGAAGTGGAACTCTTATTGATCCTCTAAGTCATTGATTAAATTGTTGCATCTCTGCAATGCAGAAAAAAGTTTATGCTTTCCCCTTTCCATCGAATTCTGCTCCTGTGTGATTTACACATTGAAGTATTGAACTCGATCTTTAAATTATCCATTCCTATCTCCTATCATATGACGAAAATTTTAGAACATCTAGTCTGTTATTTTTTGCTGTGTATTTTTAGAAGTATTTCAAACTGCTTTGTTTTCTAATAGGGATTTTCAATGAGCACCATGGAAACGTTGTCTGTAATACAGTCGAAGGTGTCCAATCTTGAGCATGCTGTTGACAAATTAGCACATGACGTTGTTCATATAGGAAAACGTAATGATCATACTAGTATTAGATACACTGAAAATTGCAAGAGTGTTGCTTCTCCTGGAATTTCCAACACTTCTACTCCTAGGCCATCAATAGACATGCAGGACAGAAATTCTTCTGCACGGTCTTCAAGGAACAACGATGTTTGGGAGGGAAAAGAAGTAGTGATCAGAAATAAGAGTAATTCTATAAGCCCATGTCTGGACTCTCGGAGACGACCATTGTCCATGGTGAACAGGAATTTTATAGGAAATGGACCTAAAAAAAGTACAGGGCATGACGGGCAGAACATGAACTACTGTCAACGTAGACAAACTGATTGGGTCGTTTCTTCAACTTCCCAAGGTCATGCTCAGCAGAAGGGAAACGTGAACGAAAATGGCATTTGGGAACATGTCAAGGCTCTTTTGTGTGATGGTGACTTTGATTCTGCCTATAGAGAAGCCCTATATTCAGGCGATCAGCTACTTCTGATTGAGCTCATCGACGGAACTGGACCCGTGCTAGATAGTTTATCGAATGAAACTATTAGCAATCTGTTTACCGCTTTAGCATCTTGTGTGTTGGAACATAGAATTGTCGAATCTATAATTCCTTGGTTGCAACAGGTAACTGTCATTTCCTTTTAATCCTAGTTTTTGTTGGAAAATTGCTCTTTTCCGTTGAGAAATAACTGCAAACATTTTGATTATCGCAGATAGTAGATATGAGCGCAATTCATGGAGCACATTATATTTCTCTATCTCTTAAGGTAAGGAGAGAAATTCTATCAGCAGTGCAGGAAGCATTGGATGTACAAGTTACTCATCCTACAAAAAGAAGAATGGTCGCCCAACTGGCTATGAAATTGCAACAAATCTGGGGTTAGCCGTTAGCCTGTTGTTTTCACATACACTATGCTGTCGATTTAACTATTTTGTGAGCTAGCTGTTACGTCTGTTAGCAGACTTTATGGCATATTATTGTTATGGTGATTTCACACTAGATAATTTAGTGGCATCGGGGCATTGTAATGCTGTTTCACTGTGTTATGTGTTAAACTCATAAACAAATGCTATAACCTTCTATAGCAAGGTTTTTGTACGCTCAAACACCCAGTTTCTTATTCAAATAGGCAGCTTAATGTGCTGAATCTTGTACCTCATTAGCCTGTGCTTTTCTATCTTATCAGGCCGTTAAAGATATTACTGATGGCGATCGCTCTTTTGTAAGAAATCTGTCATTGCAATGTTGTTGTATTGTTTATCCAGATTCCAGACTTGTTCTAATAGTGTTCTATTGAATAATTTTCGATGCATAGCTATCAACAGGATAAGTTGCGTACAACTAACCCTCCCAAGTCCCATGCTAGATGAAAGCCATTTATAAACATTGGGAAAATTAAGCCATTTAAGATCACTTATGGATTATTTTGAATGTGATTTTTGACTTATTACTCGCTAATATGATTGATGGATAATAAATTAATTATTAGGAAAGAATTATTAATAAATTACAAATTATTGTATGAGAAGGTCTCCCACACGAGTTATATAACCCATCTCATACACATTAGGAGAATATAAACTCTTTGTTTAATGTTATTTCATCGAGAGACAGTCTCAGAAGAGTAACTCATAACATATTGGGGCATACATGATATATGATACATCATACATCATACATTATAATTTATAAATAATGATAGATCAAATGCCAAGACTTCATACTAATCAATGTCTATATACACATTCATATTGGTTACTCGCCTGCTGATACAGGAGGCTCGGTAAATAAGCTACTACTCACTTCTCTCTAATACAACACTTACATCGTCATTATCTGATGTAACGAAAAGAATTACCCGCGACACTCTTCCACAAGGGTAGAGTAAGATTCACAATTCACACAAAATGAAAGAACAAAATCGACGCAGAACGTGATGAACACTACTTTGTAGCGCCTTAAAACGTTCATTTTGTAGTCTGATCTCTATATGATCTATTACGAAACCCGATTTCAGGTGAATGTTTGCCAAAAATATCATGCTCACTTCTGCCTCTTCCTTCTCTCCTTCCATGTGGGACAACAACTCTTTCATCTTCGGTTGCAATTGTCTTCTCTACCGAGAGGCTGGTGTTGGGGTTCGCCTTAGGAGCTTCATAGAGGGTAACTCCACTTCCGTTTTGAGCTAACAATGACATTTCCCGTTTTTGCTCCGCTTCATAAGCAGCTTCTAGAACTTCAACTACATGACTCATTGACGGCCTTCCTTTCGGGTTTTGGCTTAGACATTGGTGTCCGAGGTTTGCCACTTTCATCATAGTTTTGACCGAGTATTGTCCATCAATTCTTAAATCTAAGATCCGAAGAAGTTTCTTGTTATTGTTCAAAAGTGGGCGGCACCATTCGACTAGATTATGCTCTCTACTTGGTCTACTCTTGTCAAATGCTCTTCTTCCTATTAGCATCTCGAGCAAAACCACTCCAAAACCATATACATCACTTCTAGCCGTTAAATGCCCTAAAGGGAAAATAAGTAACATTACTTTGAACATGTCGCAATAATATGGAAACATTATAATGTCACTTTAGTGTAAGTTGCAAGCCTTACCGGTCATCACATATTCTGGAGCCGCATACCCATAAGTGCCCATAACACGGGTGGACACATGAGTTTGGTCTCCCATAGGTCCTTCCTTTGCAAGCCCAAAATCGGAAAGTTTTGCGTTAAAATTCTGCAAAATTGTAACTGAGAGTCTGAGACTCGGAAATTTTTCATGAAGTAAAGTAAACTAGGATGAATCTATTTATGTAAAAACACAAGAAAACACAAAAGCCTCCTCAACCCCCTTTCCACCCAAATATATTTTGTTTCACATGCTAAATGTTCGGATGGAAAATGTTCTTGACTGCTTTGTTGATTCCGAACATATGGTTCTTTTGTGCAATTGTTCTAAAACTACTTTAAAAAATGTAATGTGGGATTGATCATATAGGGCAAGGGATAACTAACCGAATCGAGCAAGATATTTGAAGTCTTAAAATCACGATATATGATTTGTCGTTCCAAGCCATGAAGAAAAGCAAGACCTTTCGCAGCATCTAAAGCAACTTTTATTCGTCTTAACCACGTGAGAGTAGCAGACATTCCTAGCAACAACAAAAAATAAGATCAGTACAATATGCATGCAACAATTTAACATAAGTGTTTCACCAAATATACTTCCATGGAAATGCCAATTGTCAATATTTTGTTTAAAACCATCAACACCACCCAGGTGGGGTTGTTGGAGTGGGAAGTATTATAATAAAGAGATTATTTCCGATTGACCCTACGTAGCAAATATCATATGCAACTTCACATACATAAGTACACATGATTTAATCTTTGGCTCCATCGAAACTAGGTACACTCATGTTTAAAACCATATGCATTTTAATTTATATGCAGATCTTATTAATTTTTTCTTTTCTTATTGATAATATTAGTACTAGGTTTTTGTAGTTGATCCCAAAAAATTAAGTCTTTGGCATTATTATTGTTGTAGCATTAGTTTTACTACAATGTTCCATTCCATCACCATCAATGCCATTAAAACACTCATAAGCTCTCAACCAATCACCCAAAGCACAAATAAGTCGCGACAAGTCGCGACAATGGTCGTAAAACGACTTTGGCGTTCGGTTGGGTTTGGATTTGTCTTAGCTTGTATCTCAGTTGTGGAAAGCTCAAGAACCGTTACATCTTTGGTTGCAATACGATGATATTTGCGACTTTTACACTATGTTCTTACCTAGGCTAGGTAAGTAGTGCTCAGACATTCAGTAATTGAGTTGTGGACGTGGGTTGAAATAATTAGATTGAGGTTTTAAGATTTTATTTTAAAGGATACAAGTCGTCCCATCATGTACTTGTTCGACATGAAAGATGGGTCATGGCAAGGTGTGAGGTGGACGTGGAGGTAGAGAAATTTGTTAGATCATGAGAGGATAATGTCTATGATAGAGTTCTACAGATGTAAGAAGACTTAATAGTGTTGACAACCGAAATCATAGGTCACTACACTTTCACTATTGCCATTTATGTTACTGTGATTAAATTATGCTTAATATTTGCATAAACTAAGATAAATAGAGCATTATATAAATTATAGAAATATTGAAGGATAGTTGTCATGAAATGATAGACATTGTATCATATATGTGTGTGTGTGTGTTAATAATGATTAAAAAAGGCTTACAGTGGAAGAATTCATTATTTTAATATGATATTGGTCCAAACTTTTGTCCTCGAATTTTATTTTTCATTTCGCCTTCTTCCGCATCTCACAGTTGTCGATATTTTTTTACAGTTGCTCTCTAACCATATCTCTTTATCTTGTTCTGAATGTCATATCTTCTCTCTATCTATCATCTACAACATACTTTCTTATTGTTATTGTAACATACGAGGATGTTGAGCTTAAAATATAAGTATTAGTGAAGCAAATAATGGCTATCTCAAATGACTAGACCTCAATTGGTATTAGATACAAGCGCAACCTATTAGCTACTGATAAATGATTAAGGTATATGTTCATGTATGTTTAATTAATTGACATCACATTAATCCTCATATTATGGTTGGTGATGGCAAAAATATCCCACTTAAATGGTCCAACACTACTTTTTTTTTTTTTTTTTTTTTTTTTTATTTATCTAAACCCTTTCCTCTTTTTCTTCTAAAAAATTCACACTTGGTATCATTTTGGTTTCTAGTGAAGAACCTTCTAGTGGGAAAAACAATGACGGGTCTTAAGAGTTTGCTACACCACACGAGGAAACAGAAATTTATTTGTTTCAACACACAATTTATCTAAGACCATGATATTCACATTCAAACAACTAGATTAAAATGTGGTAAAATATTGAATTGGCAGTATTTCAATGGATACTTACTGCGAAATAGATGTTTCTCCAGGCATCCGGATGCCATATATTCGTAAACCAGTAGCCGATGCTCATCTTCACAACAGTATCCAATCAGCTTCACAAGGTTCGGGTGGCTAAGTTGTCCTAGGTAGCTAACTTCAGTCTGTAAAATGTAATATATAAGTTCATTGTAAGCATTTAAATGCTAAAAAAATAAGGATCCACATGATGTTACTTGGGTGTTAGTGGGTTATGTTTCTAGGAAAAAAAATATTACCCTAAAGGCCTACATAAAGTCCTTCCAATATCCTAAGGTCCCAAGTCATCATTGTCAAATACCCAAAATAGGTGAAGCTTTGTCTCTTATTTTGATAGGGCCAAAAATTTTCGAACTACATAATAAAAGACTAGGTAAATAATGCACTTTTTATTTAAGTGAGTTGCATATGATGTCTGCTACTAAAGGAAAATCGGGAACAACCTCTTTATTATCACTAAAAGGGTAAGGTAAATAAGGTGGGAGTCGCCTAATGGTATATGGGCAATGTGATGAGTGGAATGTGTGCAAACCCATTTAGGTGAAGCTATCACTTGAGCATACCTAAATTTATTTGTTCATGACACGGTAAACTATTGTTGAACATACATAAAGACTAAGCTCAAATCTATTTACATCACATGTCCAAACCAATACTTACTCTGCGCTTGAGAGGAATCTTACCAACACTACATGCATGCAGCTCTAAAAGTATTGTGATCACATTCATGAATATAAAGCATCACAGAATCAAGAGATGTACGGAGAACGTACCAGCCATTCTTTGTCCCCTTGAAAACCATTTGGGTTCAGCTGCTTAATGGCAACCTCTGTGGATTTGTATCCTGGCCTCACAAGCTCATCTATAACTCCTCTATAAACAACTCCAAAACCACCTTCCCCAAGGATAAGATCTGGTCGGAAGTGTTTTGTTGCCAACTTCATCTCGTCAAATGTGAAAATATCAACATTACTATATTCAGGATGTTGACGGAGTTCTTTCACATTTTTGGGGGTAAATAAAATATTTGAGCTCTTATTATCCAGCTTCTCTCCTTTACATGTCTCTTTATGTATAGCAGCTGTACTATGACCGGCTCGATAATTACCACCTTCAACTGTAAGACCACCACCAACAAACAAAGAAAGCTTATAAAAGATTCTGTAAATAAAAAGTAATCAACATGGAAGTTTAAAAAAGTCCAAAAATGATGTGACTTCAACTCCTCCCAATATTTTGCCTTTCCACATTTGGAAACATTCAAATCATAAACTAACAATAACTTGTTTTTTTGGTAGAGCATAGTCTCACAAATAGAACTATAAGATATTACATTTGCATGGTTGGTTATCAACTTTAGTACACCAATAACCATACATTTATTTTGTCATCCAGAATCAAGAAATATCATAAATATCTATTCTATTTCCTAAAAAATAATAACTACTACACAGGTTTAAAACTTGAATAATACTCCTATAGCAAATAGCAATATACACTCCATACATGTCATTTCAAACACACACCAATAACCCCACATACTAATTTTGACGTACAAAACCTATCCTGTAACAATCTTAACATATAGACAAGTGAAAAAATTCAACAATATAGGAATTAGCAATAAATAATCCATATATGCAATTTCACAGTTCATAAAGTGCCACAATAGAAAGTGATGTAGACAATATTGGATCACGATTCTGCCAACAACACCTAAGAGTTTATCAGCATAGCAATACATCAAAACTTAAAATAATCTTCGTTTCAATTGGAGCATGTACCACATTTCCGCATAACGTCTTGGGTTCGACTCTTGTTGTCCCCTCCCCTAGCCCTCTCCTTTCCCGCGACATTTTTTACCCCAAAAAATGTGTATAATCTAAAAACTTCTCAGACGGGCGGATGCAAGGGGTTAGTGATGTCAATTGACATCACTTAAATTTTAAGGAAAATATAGTCCTAAAGAGTAAGTTGACTGAGTTGGCAGAACAATTCAGAACACAACTCCCTACATAACATTGCACTTCTACTTTGAAGGTGTATATCTTGAACACTTCTCTTAATTTATATGAGAGCTTACTCATTAATTCATCTTACTCTTAATTTATACGTGGTTATTTTAAATATTTACACTTTTCATTGAATTAAATTGACAATTGTGTAAATCATGGTTTATTCTAAAAATTTAAGACATTGTGTTATTTTGATGGTTATAGCTCTATTGTTCAAATAAAATGATGGTGAATTAGAGTTATTTAAATGATGCTTTGTTTCTTCTATTTGATTATGGTTTTAATAAGCTAGAAACTTGGAAGTTGGAAGAGCTAGTTTTTTTTGATAGTGAGTAATGGTGGATTTTGATTAGTTAGATAGTTTCCATGCATTCACTTGTCGATTTTCTTCATTTTGAGGATGTTTGTTAGTCCGAAACTATTTGAACTACTTCATTCATTTGACTTCCATCCTAAGTCTGAAGAAACGTTACGGCCGCTTTCTATTGTAAAATGTATCTAGAATCATTTAAACCAATCGCGGTGAACGTAGGTGTTCTTTTGTTAGAGATCATAATTGTTGAAAAAGAGTGCATCGGACTAAGAGAAAGAACAAGATGCAATTTTTGATAGATTTGGCATTGGATTGCTACAATCCAAACTCATAGCTTTAATAGGTGATGGTACATTTGGCATTAGATGCCTACAAACCAAATTCATCATATTCTTCATCTAACTAATATTTAAACTTAACTTTTCTAAATAGATTCTTATCTAACTCAATACAAACTACTTTTGTGAGAGACCGTCCCTCGGTGAAACAACCTTATACCGTCTCACAGTGAAACCGTCTCCTAGAAGAACTTGTGAATTCAAAATCATAAGGTACCTTAAACTAAAGTGTTATAAGCAATATTCTTATTTATTAAAATTGTTAACATCAATTTTTTTTTATTTTTCTGAATCCACTCATGCTGATCAACATACACAAACATTTCAATAATCCAGGAAAAACTACAGAAATCCCATAAATCTTAATTTCATCAAGAGATGGAATATCCAATCATTAACTCGCACAAATTTACAACATGCCATATAATTAAAACCCCAATAAATACAATTTTCAAAAATGGATAAAAATGCATTAAACTTTAATGGGTTAGTAGCTACCTCTAGGATTGCGAGAACCTTGAAGCTGTTGTTGTTGGCGATGACGATAATAATGGTGGGGCAATTGATGATATTGTTGTTCTTGTACAGATTGCTGCGATTCTAGAGAACTAAAACACATCCCCATTAATTTAAACCCACCAATTCTTTTCTTCTGTTCATGTTTCATTTTCCCATCAATTTTTGACATCTATACATTCAATAACAACAACAAATTCTTCTTTTTAAGTACCCAGATTGTGCAAAACTGCAAATCAAAGAGAAAAAATAAAACCCAAAAATCAAAACATTTACTTGTTTCCCATTAAAAAAAAATCCCAAAATGGGTCTAAAAAGGGGTAGATCTGATCAGGGTAATGTAGGAAAGTTTGAAAAGTTTCTGGGAAATTTGCCGGAGCTCCGGTAAGTCGCCGGTGAAAAGTATAAGCTTTTTGAAGAGATTTGTTTATCTTTAATGGAAAATGTAGTATAAATTTAAGATGCAAAGAGGATAATCATAATGTATACTGGGAAATTAGGAAGTTTACAGATGGTTTTTTTTGGAAGAAGAAGCGGTGGCAACGGGAATGTAGGAAACCAAGAGAGCAAGAAAGATGCATAGAATTGGGTCTCTATATCATATCATTGTACTTCAAATAGAATTAACGATTTGATATTTATTTGAACTTGTAATCGAACTTGATTTTAATACTACCTCCGTTAATTGTTTTGTGCAACCGCAGTACAAATTGCGGTTGCCAATGCAATTTTTCTTAAAGCATAATTAGAGAATGTGGGGTAATGTAATTAAAGGTAAGATAGGAGAGAGAAAGAAAGAGAGAGGAAGTAGGGATAGGTAATTTAGGAAAAAGAAGGAGAGAGAAAATGATGGGATAGGTGATTAAAGGAGAGAGAAAATGATGGGATAGGTAATTAGATTGGTTATTTTTTACTAAAAAAGAAAGTTGTAAATAACCTTGAGCGAACAAAAATGGCAAAAGTTGCAGAAAACAATTAACAGAGGTAGTATAATCTTAGAATAATACTTTCTCCGAATTATTTTAAATGTCGCATTTGGGTTTTCACGGTTAATAAGGATGGTGTAGCGTCTATTAAAAAGGTGGTAGTTGGGTATTTTATTGTATTAATTGTAAAAGTGGTAGTTGAGTATTGGAAATTGGAAAAGTAGGGGTATTTAGGTAAAAAAAATGGATAGACAAAAAAGAAAATGAGAGAATTGATATGATTTTGCCAAATAAGGAAATGGAACATCTAAAATGATTCGCAGGGAGTATTTAACTATGCAAAAACACAAATTCTTACTTGAGACCGTCTATACAATAGACGTCTCAAGTTTTGGGCCGGCCCAATTGATAAATTAAAAAAAATAATTAGTACTTTGGTAAGTTAAAAGGGAGATATGAGTTGGGCTCTTGAAAGACGTCTATAGACGTCTATAGTATAGACGGTCTCTCAAGAGAGGGTCTGATGTAAAAATAATACATAATAGACGAGTAAATATTGGTCAACCCATTTTGTAAAATAAGTAAATGATTCGTACTCATTAGCCTTACTTTTTAATTTAAAATTATTGGGTTGGGTTGTTGGGAGAGTAGTCTTGCCATAGACGGTATCTCAAGAGACCTTCTGAAAATAATATGGACACAAAATTTGATTTATATTGACTTGAAACACTTTTCTCGAAGTCAACTCGATGACTCAGAGTTTGTACTTTCTTCGTTTTGAAATACTTGCTACATTTTGGATATGGACACTATTCATTGTTCAACCTTATTTAATATATTGCGGTTAATGTATAAGTAAAAATATAGTTAAGTGGGATCTTGTTTGAATCGTCTAATCGCATACTTTCATAATATTAACTTTTTATGATTTTTAGATGTGTATAGTTCAACATATAAATGAATAAAATAACACATTAGATTGCATAAAAAGTCAAATGTAGCAAGTATAATGAAACGGAGGAATGTTTTAAGTAAGTTTTATATGAGAACGTTTTACAATGAAATGAGCTCATGTTTATTTCTTTAATTGGTTATTTTAAAATTATAGATGATCACTTTAAAATTGTTATTGATCATGATCACCTTAGGTGATAGTGGTCACTTAAAGATTATAATTGATTATTTTAAAATAGTAAATAATCTGTTTATGATTAGAAGTGATTACTTTGAGATTGTAAAATGTATTAGGTCAACTCAATAAATATAAATCACCATAATTGATAAGCCAATTTTATTTGAAAATTTATCAATAATGTTTTCAGCCAACAAAACCTTGCAATCAGCTCGAGCTTTTATTTTCCTCCCGCCTCAGCCTAAAAAATTCACGCATTCTTGTATGAGACGGTCTCAACGTGAAACATGTCTCATGCTTACGTTAAATAGTCTAAAAATAGAAATTTTTAGCTTATGGACTTCTTATTTAAAAGTCATCTTACCTGTAAAACGGACTTATACAAGACAGGCTTAAAAAATTAGAGAAGCATCATAGTGTAATTGGACCCATCACCCATGCTATCCAAAACAGGAACACAAACCAACAAAATTTTGAGCAAATACAACGGTACAATTTTATTGCAATTTCAAAATCTAAATTTAAATATAGTCACGTAAAATTTTATTTAATTCATCTTTATATATTTTAGTGATATATTAACTTTTATATTTTTAACAAAGCACATAAATATATTTAAAACTAAAATAATAAATTTGCAAGTACATAAAACTAAAAATAGTACATTTAATTAAAATAAGAGTGACTAAATATTTTCCAAAGTTAAAAATATTATAACCAAAATTGAAGTCAACAACAAAAATAAATTAAAAGAAGATAAAGTCACATTATAATGTCCCACATTTGGTGAAAGGTCACATTGCTTAATTGATTTGGCAAAATAATCATGTAGAACGCTTTGCAAGTGTTCTAGTATGAATTATTGAATATGCATGATATATTTAAATTTTCAATAAGATTACAACAAGAACAAAGTATATGAGGTGGGCCCGTTATATCGAAAGAGTGACTTGAGTTTTGTTACTGTCAGTCATAATGTTACATGACATTTGAAGTTTAAAAGATTTTGGACTTAAAGATTAGTGTAACAAACCTTATGTAATAAGACTTTGAGATTATCTTAAATGGTAAAGGACACTCTGCGAGTTGGAAATAGTGCGCACACTTGATGTGCAAGGAGACTAAGATGCTTTGCGAAGAGGGAACAATTCAAAAAGATCACTTGAAATTTCAAAACAGGAACCTAAAGCTGCCCTATGCCACTTGATCGTCCGAGTGACGACTATGCTCGAACGAGCAGGGCCTCTGGCCTCTTCAGGGCTTGTTGTTTTACGTGATGTATGTAATGAGTGTAGAGCCAAGCAATATGCTTGAGCCTCCCATGCTCTTATCCTTGCCACACTCACAATTTTCTACTCATGTTAGTTGTCTCACAAACACTCACGTATCTCCATTATATTGATGTAATTCCTTCAAGTTGTATTGAGCTTTTAGCTCCGATATCCTTTAAACATATATTGAATGCACTAGCTTAGGATGGTGCATATATAGCCTCAATAGTGGTGAACCACCTTAAATCGTGGTGGATTAATGTTTGCATTAGTTTTCATACTTAAAATCTCCTTAATACTTGTAAGTAACCTTATTTCATTAATGTGCCGTCAAGCCATGATCTTTAACTTTGTTTGACACCTTTAGGCCTCGCTTCCGCTCTTGTGACTCTACACTAACAGTAACATAGTTCGCTATCTAATTCCCTTTTTGAATTTGCAATTCATTTACAATGACTCAACATAGCCATAACCGACTATAATTTGCTTTGTTTATTTGCAACTCACAAGAAAATTAGCTAGTCACGTGATAATGGACATAATAGGTTGGGCAGTTGCTCATCTTCAATAAAATTTGCGTGATTTTTTCAAGGATGCCGCTATGCAAAACGAGGATATTAGCTACTTAGCTGCAATGAACATTATAACATTGTGCTTTAGAGTGAAGAAAGCATCATAACGTGAAAAAGAAGTATAACTATTGCTATGCTTGTGCTCGAACGAGCATCTATAAGCTCCGACGAGCATTCTTTATAGAATCTATAAGCTCCTCAGCTTGGTAAAACCTATAACTAACACTACTGTTATTCTTAGCGAATTGATCAATATTTCATATATTATAAGTTTGTAGCAAATTTAAGACAAAACTTTAATTCAAATAGTTTTAGTGAAAAATCTTAGACTATATAATATATTCTAAGGTCTCAATCATGAATCATCTGCTTAAATGTTTAATTGAGTCTCACTTTTAAGGGTTGTGATCTCTTGTGTTACCTCCATACTCAAAATGTGTGGGTAGTGATAATGGATAAAAATGTTATGAATGAAAAAATGAATGGAAGGAAAATTGAGACAAAACTAGTTAATTAACCAATACATCAACTAACCCATAATTAGGGGTGTTTAATGGGTCGGACGTAGGTTGAATTGGGCTTATGCAAATGTGGGTTGAGTTGGATAATGGCCCTTAAAACTTAATATGTGCTTTGCATGGGTCGGACTTTGAAAGCCCAACGTAGATCGTTTTTGTTACTAAAGTATAACTCCATTGATTAATTTATAATAATAAATTATCATTAATAATAATTAAATTGTAGAAATGTTAATAATCCCCATTCGTTATTGTTCATTGCCTTTTATTATCACTCTTTATTCTATTTACTCTATTTGTAAGTTGCAGATTTCTCTCTCTTTAAAGAACTTTCTCGAGTTGAGGGACTCTTTGACTGCACTCTCCTCTATGCGTATGAGTTGTCGTTGTTCTTCCTTCCGCAGACCCTGACCATAGTTTTCTATGAGCGAGATACACTGGGTATGATGATGATGATCAACTATACTATTTATTTCGATCCTTATCAAACCCTTTTATAACCTGCTTCATTTTAATTATAATTGAGCCCAATTTCGACATGACTCATTTCCAACCTAGGCCTTACAAAATCATTCTAAAAATGAGTTGAATAAAGACTCATAATAGAGGCCCAGCCCGTTTAACATCCTTACCCATAACTTCTTACAACTTAACACAATTTCTCATTTTTATTTTTCTTTCATATTTAATTTTCCAATTTTTTCTATTTCTTGTTCTCTTCTACTTAGTCTTTTTTTTTGGTTTTTGATTATTTTACCTATTTCTTGGATTCATAAAAACATTGACAAATATGGGTATTCAAATAAAAAGCCATGAAGACTAGAACTACCCTATTAAGTAACCCATGCTAGTAGCAAATACACCATATTGAAATAAGAAAGTCAACAAAAACGGTGGAATTAAAGCTAGTGAAATAGTGCATGGAAATAAAGGCTTAAAAGAAAGTGAGTGTTCAACCCCTTTTTGATTTTAACATTTGAATTAATTTCAAAAATTACATTGTGATTTAATCTTTCTCGATCAAGGGACTCTTTGATCAAATTCTTCTCTATGGTATGAGTTATTGTCGTTTTTCTCTCCTCAGACTCTGACTATAATTTTCTATAAGCAGAATACATTGAATATGATGATGATTAAGTTAAGAGGTAAAACAGTCACTCTATAAAATTAGTATTAGGGTCGTTCTGTTGAATACAATTCGTGGTGTTCAACTTAATATACTTCAAAAGCTAAAAGTTGAGCTCCACGGTGGCACAACCAAGATTGATGTCACCGCGTGCTCTTACCCAACCTAATACTCCAGACTCTGGCTATATTTAATTTTGCTATATACGTTTGTATAGGTTTTTATTATTCATGCTTATATTAAACTATTTTTAATTTTACAGGTGTTCTTAAAAAAAATGCTATTTTTAATTTTGTTTCTAAAACTTACTTCAGACTAAACTTTTTTTTTTATCAAGAGTTTTGTAAACAATTTAAAATTTTTTTCCCAATTCAATGATTAAGTTATGATTTTATTTATCAAGATTGCAAGTAATACATATCTTTTTTTTTTTTTTTACCCTTAATTAGCCAATGTCAATCTTATGAACAAGACTCATTGCAAGACTAAAGCACGATTAGAAAACTATTATTGACACCCTTAGCCATTACTCTTTTATCCTAATGATTTTTTTTATATTATTAGTCTATAATTAATTCATCATATGTATATTTTTTTAATAATCCCACAACTTTACTCTATGTAATATTTAGCTCTTTAGTCTCAATACCAAATTGTCCAACCCATTAAGCATTAATGTTCATTTACTGTAACTTTAGTGTCTACTTACATTATACTTAATGTCCATCGAAAAAGTACTAAAAATGCCTACTTACAATATCTTTAGTGCCTACTAGCCTACTTACCACATTTTTAATGTCTACTTATAATATATTTAGTGCCTACTTACATTATACTTAATGCCCACCGACTAAGTACTTAAGTACTTACAATTTTATAGATGCCTATTGATAAATTTACTTTATATATTTCTTTTTGGGTCAGCCTAATTAGAAATGATCTCTCAAATAAACCGTTTCTTACGCAAAATTTATAATCACAAATTCTTACTTGAGCTTTATAAGAGACGCATCTCAAATGGGCGCCGACCCATTATCACTTAGAAAAAAACTTTAAAAAAACGCGATGTGTAATCCTATTTGAAGTTGTTATTATCTATTGAAGTTGATATTATAACCTGTTAGAGTTGGTATTAAAACCTATTAAAGTTGGTATCTCCAAATAGGTTATAATACCAACATAAATTGGTTATATCACCAACTCCAAATACCAACTTCAATAGATTATAATACCAACTTTAATAAGTTATAACACCAATTTCAATAGATTATAACACCAACTCCAAATAGCCTCAACCGCGTGCATCAGTTTTAAATTTTTTTAAATATTGAACCTGGGCCTAACGAGCCGTCTTTTGTAAAGACGGTTTCTCAGGAGAGACACTCATCCAGTCTCCTTAGAAATCATCTTTTTGAGAGACGTCTCTCAGGTCCAATCCATTAAAGCTTATTGCCTATATTTACTCTACATTTTCCTTAATGGGTCAACCCAATTAGAAATGATCTCTAAAAAAGACCGTCTCTCATAAGAATTTGTAATAATCTCAAATTCTTGACATGGACAACTAAGTAAAAAGATAAAAGCACAAGAAAAAACAAAAAGAAAGTGTAGATATGGAGATTTGGTGGACATATCTTTTGGGGATTCAACGGTTGACGAAAAGATTTCGTCTGCATTTCTGCTTTTAGGCTTTTATACACACGCCCTCGCTCTCGGCTTTAATGTAAACACAAATTGTTACTACTACTCCAATTCACATTAATTGTTTTATTTAGATGTTCAAAACAGATTCGATGATCCGATAGACACTCGACTTTATGATCGAGTTCGATTTGACCCGACTTAAAAATGTATCTACAATTATGTAAAAATCAATGTGAACACAAAACTCGATTTTGAATCGACCTGAAACACCTGACCCGAAATCAACTCGATGACCCGAATGAATATCAAATGCACTACTCTAATTCAATCTTTACATATTTCTGATTATGTATGGTTCAAAATTATGCATAAAAAAAATATGCATAATTCGAAATTACAAAAATTTTATATTAATCAAATTTACTTTAAGACGAATCAAATAAGATCTTACTTAACTATATTTTGGCGATGGATTAAGAATAATGAACAAAGTCAAAAGACTAAATGAGACAATTAATAATGATATAAATAATCTAAGTTAGTTACGGTGATTGGTAAATCACCATCAGAGATAAAAGAAAAACTAATCAAAATAATCAAATAAATAAAAAAAAATCATAGAAACGCATGGACCTATTTATAGTTTACACCTATGTTTGATTTATCAAACTTGTAAATAACAGTTATTTACCTAGCAATCCTCGTATGGTATATATGTTAAATAGTTCATTCCATACATACCGTAAATAATAGTTATTTACCTTTTTAGCTTTGAAGTAAAATGTTTTGAAGTAGGTAAAAGTCTTGTATACAAAAATATTTTCTATTAATTGTACTTGTCAAGTAAAAATACTTATTACATTAAGATTCTTTATATTAGTACATACTAAAATAGTATGAACTAAGTCTATTTTAGACTTTCTCTTTACTCTCTTTCTTTTAATCTTATCTAATAAACTTATACTTTATCTTCATCTCAATTATTTATTAATTTATTTATTTTATCTCATTTTCCAACCTAATTATTTTTTTACTAAATTTCTCTAATTTTACACTATAACAAAAATATAAAAGAACCTTCTCAGTATCCCGCACAAGACAGGGTCCGAGTGGGGATTTTCTTTTTCTTAAAAAATGCGAACAAATCATACTTGTACTTCTAAGGAGGGAGTAAAAAGAAATATGTTCAGTCAAAAAACCCGCAATTAATAACAAAAATATAGATTTATTTAATTTGAGGATTGGTGGTGAATAGTGACATACGTAGCCATGTGAGCATGAAATAATGGTGAATTATTATATTTGTATGAATCTTAACTTTTCATGTGGTCCAGCTAAGACGCCAGGCTCGATACCAAGACTCCACACCACTAACTAATATCCTTAGTTTAGAGGAGTAATACATAAATGGATAATATCAAATTTTTATAATTTTTAATTAAGAATAATTTGAGATATTAAGAGTTAAAATGTTATCTCGGCAAGTGTGAAAAACTAAATAAGACATCCCATTTAGGCTGAATAAGAGGTAGAATATAGATTTGAATGAAAAAAAGTAGCATAAACTTCATAGTCATTTTCATGGGACATAGAGCATATTTTATGTCTTTTAAATTTGTTATATTATGGTTAATAGTTCTCGTATAGAAATTCACTATTTAACAATTTCAAACCAACAATATCCCTAATCATCTACTCCCTTCATCCTACTATTATTTTTTCATTTGTTTTTGCACACGTGCAAATAAACATAGTCATAATTATCAACCCAACAGTATTCCTCACAAGTCGAGTCTAGGGAGGAAGGAAGGTAGCAAACTAACATAGTCCTAGTCTAAGGAAGGGGAGGCACTTGGGTTCCGATGGAGGAAATTGCTTATTAGTTGTCGACGACTGAGATTTGAGTCTAGTGATGGTGGGCTGCAAGGTGTCTGCCTTCTTCTTTGGTGGCGTGACTACCTGCAAGGGGGAGGCGAGCTAGAGAGGTCGTTAAAGGGGGAGGAAACCCGTCAAGTGTAACATTATATATGCTCCCACACGTGCGAATGCATTATTTTAAATTTCTAATACTTAATATTCTAATTGGGTATAATTAAAAATTATTTAAATTTGATATTTAATAAATTAACATCGAGGTGAATCAAACAAGATTTTACTTGACTATGTTGAAACTTATAAATTAAAAATATTATATAAACTAAAAGTGATTGATGAAGAGTACTAAAAATGAAATTAGAAGATAACCCTGAGAGTCTGAGACAGAAGAAATATAATGAATGAAGCAACAAGTCGTATATACATGTCTACAAAATGAATTATTTAGTCGCAAAAATTGAAAAATCAACAATCCAACAACAAAAACCAAGTCCTCATTTTTGTTACTCCGATTGTTTTGCTAATAGGCACCTTATCCGAAAATTATGGAAAAAACAACAAAAAACTCAAAATATTCTACTAGACTACTCCTAGACTATAGGAGTTCTCTTTTTATCGTATTTCACTCTACAAACAAAACCCAACTGTATATGAATTGGTATCCAAATGCAATTTTATTTAAATGTGGAGGTCTTAAAATTGGTTGATAATTGATAGCTAGTGCAACTGGCTAGTTTGAGCAACTAATAGCGTTATCTTTTCTTTTAATAGTTAAGTCAGTTGAATTAGTTAATTTTTTATGCAAATATTTAGTAAAAATGCTGATTCATTTTTTATTAGAAAAAATAAGCCAACAAATCAATCTTAATATAAAAACAGCCAAAATATTTTTTCATTTTAGCTTAAAAATCAATCTTTTAGTTCTCTTAAGAGTTATACAATAGAGAAGATTTATACAGTTTGACTAATAAAAAAGCCAAAAACCAACTAATTAATTCAAAAAAGTCATTTATCATACAAAGTCTATACTTTTGCTAGTTTCTAGTTATTTATCTTAACCAACTCTCATTACCCAAGATATTAAAAAAATAAAACAATCATATTCAATACTCCATAATCCATCAATATTGCAATTATCATGCACTCTCAATGTCCCCATAAGTTTATCAATCTTTTTAATTTTATATCGTTTCTTTTTGGTCGTGCTCTCTTTTATAGGTATGAATTGTCGCCGTTCTTTCCTCCCCAGATCATGTCCATAATTCTCTATATATACTGAGTAGGATGATGATGATTACTTTTATGTTTACTATTTTTAATCATATATTTACACAAATCTAAAATCCTCATTACTTTTTTAATCTTTTATGTTTCCTATTACAAAGGAACTAACTAGATATCAACCAAAACAAACCTTTAATAGTACATGCATGTTGTATCCAATGGGTGACTATTTTACAATGTGCCTAATTATCCAAATGTTAAATAAATGCAAAAGTTGTAAAAGAAAATAGTAATTGCAATAATTCTTACCCCCATTTTATGGCCCCACCAACCTAGTTTGGTCCCCTAGTTGCTCATTCCTCCTAAGCAACTTTTTTCCCTCTTACCCTTTTAGAGAGAGAAACAAACTCATCAATCATCATCATTCTTCATCAATTTCACTCTCATCTAAATACCCAAAAGTTCATCAATTTCTCAAATTATCAATCATAAACCTCGCATCCTCTTTTATGGGTATGAACTGTCATCATTCTTTTCTCTTCAGACTCTGATTATAGACTTTTATGAGCGAGATATACTGAATACGATGATAGATTGTAAAAAAGTATGGTAAATTAGCTTACTGGGGAGTGTTAGCCGATTCATATTGTCAAATCAGCTAATAGTAGAGTTTGGTAATTCAACTGATTTGCCGAGTCAACTAAAAGTAGTGTTTAGTAATTCAGCTGATTTGACGACCTTAGTGGGCAATAAAATAAAATCCTCTTTCATAATCCTCTTACATAATCAGACACTACAATCGGCTATCAGCTATCGATCGTTTAAAAAATTTAGAAAAAAGTCTAGAGAGAGAAAGTGTTGGAACATGTAGGGGATTATAGGGGGCATAGTTACAGCATATGGTCTCTCATTTCCTCAGCAACTTTCCCTTTCCTTTCTCCCTCTTGTTTTTCTTGTTTTCCCCCATTTTTTTACAACCCCACCTCACTTTACCGGTGACTTGACCGGAAACTTGACTTTTCCGGTTGCCGGAGCTTGATCTCTGAGGTTACCCAGCTCAATATTGTAGTTCAACTTAAATAAATTTGATTTATGTTCATTTGATTTCCATTTTTAGGGTTGTTTTCTCTCTCTCCTCTGATCTAAGATCGCTTGAAAATGAAGCCTACTGTGACTACAAACTCACCTAATACTAATTCTTCTGAAGGTTTGATCTTAATCTTACTTTTTTTTTTCTTGGGTTCCTTTTATTTTGGGATTTATTTTATTGGGTAATTTTGTTTCATAGATTTCCACTTTTTTTTTTCCATTTCAACTATTTTTTTATTAAAATTGGTAGGAATTAATAATTAATAATTATTATAATTATATTCCCTTTAAATAGGGAACTACTTTAATTTTTGGTACAATGCTCTTTAATGGGTTCAATCAATATATTTGTTTGATTTTGCAATAACATTTATTTTTGGAATTAGTGAGAAAATTTTGGTAGATTTCCTCCTATTTTTTGTACCATGTTCTTTATGAATCAAAAATTAATGAAGGGTAATGTAATATAATATAAATAAAATTACATGGAAAAATAATTTATAGTAGTAATTTATTGATAAAATTTGTGCAAGAAAATGATGATGATGATGATAATACGTGTGAGGATGTGGTTGCAGGAGAGAAGAAAACCATAAACCCAGAGTTATGGCAGGCGTGTGCAGGTCCTCTTGTAAATTTACCTGCTGCTGGCACCCACGTTGTGTATTTTCCACAAGGTCATAGTGAACAGGTTTGCCTTCCGACTAGAGGTGTACATTCTGGTGTTTGTCGGGTTTTGAGTATGATATCTTGGTCGGGTTCAATTTTGTTTATTGTGTGTATGTAAATATCTTGGATCGAGTCGAGTTTGGACAAGTCTATCTCCCCCTTTTCATGCCTTTTGTTGTCCTTGCAATTATTTTTACTATATCAAGTATTTAAGTTTTGTTTTTGTTAGCTAGTTAAGTTCGTAAAGTCTTGTTAGTATCTAATTCGAGAAAAGTTCGAATTCGTTCAATACAAACTTTTTTTGTGACACAAGTGTTTTAAGTTATCGTTTTTGTTCAGCTAGTTTAGTCGGTAAAGTCTTGACGTAAAAAGAGGATTAAATTTGGTCTATACCCTTTTGAACCAAAAAGAGTTGTAGTTTTTGTTATTTTTGGTAAGTTGTGTTGTAATTATTGTAATTTTGAGTTGTATTTTGGTATAAGGTTAATAAAGTTACTATAGTTACTTTGGTTTGTTTATAGTTGGTAATGTTTAATGATTTGGAAATGGGAATGCATTAATAGGGTCTTTTTTGTTTTCCCTAATTTTGAGTGTTACTAATAAGGAAACCTTTTAGTTTGTGAGACTGCTGGTCTTTATCTGGTGTTTTGTTTGTGGTCCTTTTTTCTTTTGTATGTGTATTTCCTTTTTCTCATCCAAATCTTCTTGTTTTTGGTTGATAATCCCATTCCTTTTTGTAGCTTTTATTGGTTGGATTGTAATATTACTTGGTAATGCTTTTTAAGAAGTTGCTAAAAATAGCTCTAAGGTTCAACATCGAAAGTATGTGATTTCCTATATAGTGCGGAATACTGAGTTGATGACTATGTCTACAACAACATATTGCTATTTTGGGAAATCTGTTTTATACATTTTCATGACACGACCAGCAACCAAAGGGTGAATTTTTTTTCAGCCCAACCCTTCTAAAGTTCAATAAATATTGACAATCATTTCTACCCACATGGAAGATCCAGTCCTAATTGAAGTATGCTGATGCATTAAGGGCTATAAGTTTATGTAACTGATTGAAGATTTCCATTTATGAACTATTGGTATATAGAATATCACAAAAATCTTGTATGATACTGTCACCGTGAAACGTGCCCCATACATGGTTTTAAAATCCCAATAATAACAACTTATAGTATAATGGACCTTTTGTATGGATTCGCCTCACGGTGAGACGGTCTCACAATAGGGGCTGATAGGATATTTGTTATTTGGCTGCAGTTATATTTGAGGGTTTTTTTACCTTGATTTTTTGACATGATTCTCGAAACGAACAGGTGGCTGCATCGATGAAGAAGGATGTGGATGCTCAGATTCCAAATTATACAAATTTGCCCTCAAAGCTACTATGTCTACTTCATAATGTGACATTGCATGTAAAGATATACCTGTCCTCTTGTATTGTTCTTGTTATGTTGTGCATTGATATAATTGCATCTCACAGCTGATCATGTTTGCTATCTGTAGGCAGACCCAGAAACTGATGAAGTGTATGCTCAGATGACGCTCCAACCCGTTCCTTCTGTAAGAACATTGTTAATTGCTATCTCATATTTTTGTTTCTACAAGCAATTGATACACATGAGTACTCTTAGTTTCTTTATAGATCTTGGTCAGCTGACTAGAATCTTCCAAAAATGAGATCCTAGGTGGACGAGCTCAAAATGACCCTAAAATAGCCCAGAATCGACCTTAATTCGCTTTTTTGGATTTGTGATTCTAAAGGAGATTAGTGAATCATGTGACGGTATTTGGATAAAAATTTGCAATGCTTGTTTTCTTATGTGTGTTATTTGCTTGTTTTCTTTTCTTCAGTTCGATAAAGAAGCGTTATTGAGATCCGATCTTTCACTGAAAGCACATAAACCGCAGACAGAATTTTTCTGTAAAACATTGACTGCCAGTGATACGAGCACCCATGGAGGCTTTTCTGTGCCACGGAGAGCAGCAGAAAAGATTTTCCCTCCTCTTGTAAGTATGCTTTCTCAATAAGTACATGCTTTTTTTATTGATTGAAGATGTTTTGCTCATCACTCGAATCTATAGGATTTTTCCATGCAACCACCTGCTCAAGAAATAAAGGCCAGGGACTTGCATGATAGTGTGTGGACCTTTCGCCACATATATCGCGGTAGGTTCTGAATTCGAGTATTCTTACGAGCTTACTACCCTGTATATCAAATTTTTCGGAAACTTATAAAACACAGACGATTGGAAATCCTTCTTTGTGTATACTTACATTCTTTGTGATTCAAAGATCAGATAGTAATTTCTCTTTTTATTACACCAGGACAACCAAAACGGCACCTGTTAACAACAGGATGGAGCTTATTTGTTAGCGGGAAGAGACTTTTTGCTGGCGACTCGGTTTTATTTATCAGGTATGGACTATGAATGGCTGACGTAATTCTTCATTTAATCTAACGTTCAACACTTGAATGGTTCAACCTTACATAATAGTCATTTGGTTTTTGCAGAGACGAGAAACAGCATCTTCTTTTAGGTATTAGGCGAGCTAATAGGCAACCGACTAATTTATCGTCATCAGTGCTCTCTAGTGATAGCATGCATATTGGAATTCTGGCTGCTGCTGCACATGCAGCTGCAAACAATAGTCCATTTACAGTTTTTTATAATCCAAGGTGGGAAATTGAACTCTTCTGAACTATCTCTCTGCAGCCTTGGGCTTAATTTCATGCGGAAAGTTGCTACATCATGAGCATAAAGCTCGGTTCTAAAGGTTTTGTTATTGGGTTGTGCAGAGCTAGCCCATCAGAGTTTGTGATTCCACTTGCCAAATACTACAAGGCCTTTTATGGTCAACAAGTATCGCTTGGTATGCGATTTAGAATGATGTTTGAAACCGAAGAATCGGGAACTAGAAGGTAATAGCGGAATGTAGTGTACGAGGCAGCCAGATTGTTTCAATAATAGTGTACTGTAATATGTATAAATGGGTCAAATTTGTAAATTTGCAGGTATATGGGTACAATTACAGGTATCAGTGATCTTGATCCTGCACGTTGGAAGAACTCGCAGTGGCGTAATTTACAGGTAAAAATTTGCACCCTAATTCAAATTATGTGCAGCTTATTTTGTGCTTATCATTGAAGATCACTTGACATCTGCTTGCAGGTTGGCTGGGATGAATCCACTGCTGGAGAAAGGCGTAACCGGGTTTCTGTTTGGGAGATTGAACCTGTAACAGCTCCATTTTTTATATGTCCTCCACCGTTCCTCAGACCAAAGCGTCCACGGCTCCCAGGCATGCCTGGTAATTATCACTACTGCTTTATGGGCTTTCATTTCCAATAATTCACGTGACGCTCTCCTGAGCGTCTTAAGGTTACCTCATCGTGGTGTTGATAATACTTCTATTCCGTGGCTTGCTGAGTCAAAAGCTCACTTTTCCTTAAAAAGTGAATTTGCTGAAATGTAGCAAATTTACCGAGACCAAAGAGGATATGATTTAAACCAAATTTGAGATGAGTGATACTCTTAAATGCTTTGCTGATTACTTTCAAAGGGGGTTCTGATCTGATCGATCTTTTTGTGACAGATGATGACTCTGATGTCGATAACATACTGAAAAGGTCAATGCCATGGCTTGGAGACGATCCAAATGCTATGGCAGGCATGAGCTTAGTGCAGTGGATGAACATGCAGCAAAATCCTTCTTTTGCTAACCCAATGCAGGCCAACTTTTTGAATACTATACCTGGATCTACTCTTCCTAGTCTTCCTGCTTCGGACCTTTCCCGTCAATTAGGATTAAATGCCATGCAGATTCCTCCGCAAAACAACATACAGTTCAATGGTCAGAGATCACCGCAATCTGTCCAGCAGCATGAGCAGATCCAGAAGTCATCGGGAGTCTTGAATCCATTGGGGTCTTTTATTCAGTCGCAACAGTTATGTGATACTCAGCAACCGAGGCAAAACTTGATGAACCAAACCTTATCTCCAACCCAAGGTCCGTCACAACTTCTGCAGTCTCAGGGTGGTCTTGTGCAAAATCACAATTCAATCCAACAACAATCGTCTCTTCAAAACCATCAGCTCCTCGGAAGCCTACCTCAACAAAAGCAGCAAATTCCGGGTTCCAATCAACAACCGAATATACTTCAAATGCAACAAGTTAGTGACAGCCAACTTCAGCTTCAACTTTTGCAAAGGCTTCAGCAGCAACAGTCACTTTTATCTCAGCAGTCCGCATTACAGCAGGCAAATCACATAAACCAACTTCAAGAACCACAGAGACCTCTGCTCGATGTCTCTCAAAGCTTTTCTAGATCGTTGTCGTCAACCCAAATGCAGGATATGCCTCAAGCACAAATGATGTCTGTCCCTCATCCCCAGCTCATGGCACAGCAGATGGGTAAAACTAACAGTCCAACCAACTTTCAGTTTTCTCAAACACCCCAGGTTCCGAAGCTCCTGCAGCAGCAGTCTGGGGCGATGCCTGAACTCCAGAGTCAAGCTAGTGTTGCATTCAATCCTATATCAAATCGTCCTTCCACTGCAGCAAGCAACAGTTTTACGGGTGCTGCTGCAGGCGGACAATCAGCGTTAACCGATGACATTCCGTCGTGCTCTACTTCACCTTCGACAAACAATGGTCCTAGTGCTGCTCAGGGAACCGTGAACACTAGGGGCCAACGAATCAATGCCTTGGGCGAGGGTAATAATCACTGTTCTACTAATCTTTTGAATCCTACTGTTTTGGATGCTATGGAAGGTCATAACACATTTAAAGAGTTGCATCAGAAAGTAGATGTCAAGCCTTCGGTTAACATTAGTAGAGTTGAAAATCAAGGACATTTAATCCGGCAAGCATATCAGAATATTCCTTCATCTCAAATAGATTACTTAGATACATCCTCTGCTACTTCAGTTTCGATCTCTCAGAATGATATTATAAGTCAAAGCAATCTATTATCCCATCCACAATCAATTTTGTTAGCAGATACTGGTCATGATGTGGATGCACAAGCTGATATAAGAAAAAGTATACACACAGGAGCAGTTACAAATGGTCAGATAGGAACGCCCTTGGTTTCTGATACAGTGTTGACAAAGAATGTACCGACGCTTGATAAGAATTACTCTAATAATGTCTCTTCAAGTTGTATGCTTAATTACGAAAACTCCAAAGATGGTCAGCAGGAGCTCTCTTCTTCAATGGTCACCCAGTCATTTGGTGTACCAGATGTGGCGTTCAATTCGATTGATTCTGCAATAAATGATGGCAGCTTTATGAACAGGGGGACATGGGGTCCACCGACACAGTATCAGCGACTGCGGACTTACACAAAGGTAAAACTCTGAGAACTCTATTAGGCCGTTTCAATTCGTCACATGGTCACCCTATGGTCCCACTTGTGTGGATACACCTCCTGGGCCCACAAACACATGAATAATGAGCGTTGGCTTGCATATAACACTTGATGGGTTTCACTCTTTCCCAAAACCATATGGTATTAGGAGATTCACCCATCAAGTATCACATACAAGTCTACAATTGGCTCGTTTAGTGATGTGGGATCTTCCTCGCATGTGAAATATTTCCACGGAACTCATTCGTCATACTGCTAATTATATACGACTTATTATGATTTGGTAATTCTTTTTTTAAGGTTTACAAGCGCGGAGCAGTTGGTAGATCAATTGATGTTACTCGTTATTCAGGTTACGAAGAGCTTAAACAGGATCTTGCTCGAATGTTTGGTGTAGAGGGACAGATGGAAGACCGGGGTAGAGTTGGCTGGAAACTTGTATATGTGGACCATGAAAATGATGTTTTGCTTGTGGGTGATGATCCTTGGGAGTAAGTCTCTTTAAACTTCCTTATAGTGTAACATAGAAAACAGCCCTTCCCCCCTCCCTAACAGTTCCCCATCCCACCCGACTCGCACCCAAAAATGACCAGAGAGAATAGGAAAACATAAGGAAAACAATAATTGTGATAAGCATATTCCATGCCTTCGGTAAAAAGTGAGCCGTATGTGATTTCTATGACTCTAATTCATTTTCTGATAAACTCGCATAGAAATCTTATACATCTCAGCCTGGACAAAGATTACCACCTAAATATGAAGTTGGTCATCTCAATCTTTTTTTGCATATCGATGCGAATGCACCGAAAACATTCAGAAATGCTTAAAAATGCATATAGCCCATTAGTACACTGCTAGAGGCAAACCATTCGATAATTACTCTAGACAACTTTCTAAACTCGAACGAGTAGGTATTTTTATTCATGGAAACTTGTGATATTCTTCAAGCTTATCCTTCTCTGTAAACTATCTATATGTATAAACTATGGTTCCACCGCAATTTATGGCTGAAACTTTGCTGTTGGCTCCTATATTACCAACAAAGGTACTTATCATTATCGTCCGCTGGTTTTGAGTTTAACACGATGCTGTAACTTTCAGGGATTTCGTAAATTGTGTTCGCTGCATTAAAATCCTATCACCTCAAGAAGTCCAACAAATGAGCCTTGATGGTGACTTTGGGAATGCTTCTTTACAGAATCAAGCCTGCAGTAGTTCCGATGGCGGAAATGTATGAACTTAAACGACACGCTTCTTTCAATAGTACCACTTTTTTGAGTGCAGACTCAACCGGAGAATTTAGCCTTGGCTTGTACTTGTGCTGATTATTATGCATTGCTGCAAACCGCTGCAGTGCAAGCCAAGTTTGGCCGGCTTGTCGGTTTTGTTCTGCATCGCAACGGCCAGACCATCCTATGATTAAGCAGGATGCAAGTCTTGGGCTATGTCTTGAAGTTCAACTCTGTATTTATCTAAATCTTACTATATATTTTAATGGTTATCAAAGAAGTGGCTTCAAATTCTTGTAGTTGATGGTGTACATATTTGTAAAAGTCTTGAACTGTCGGTTAAAAGTACCATTGATCTTATATTTAAGTTAATGTTATAGAAGTAATTGTAAAACCTAACGGCCAAAATTGATTAGCTGTGGCCTGTACCCGGAATATACAGGTTAGCAGGGGCGAAGCCAAGATTTTCAGTTAGGGGGGCCGAATTGCCGATATACTAGCAAGTTATTTATTGTATAAAAACTAGTTAAATTATGAAAATTTGAATCACATAGAGTGAATTAACTAAAATCATAGCAAATAGAGTGTAAGTTTTCCTATAATTACTCTTTTGAAAATGAAACTAAGTGTTTGTCACTTCATATATTTGTCTTTTTAATCTCCAAAAAAAGTTACTACTCCCTCCGTTTCTTTTTAATTGTCCACTTTCCTTATTTGGTAAAGTCTCTTTACTTGTCCACTTTCTATTTTTGGCAAAACTTTTTACCTAAATACCCCCAACTACCCCAACTTATATTATTTAATAATACCCCACCTACCACCTTTTCAATTATAATAATCACTTAAAATACCCCACTACCACCTTTTCAATTATTATATTCACTTAAAATACCCCATTACCACCTTTTCAATTATTATAATCAATAAAAATACTCCACTACCACACCACTCTTAAAATCCGGTCCAAAGGCAAAGTGGACAATTAAGAAGAAACGGAGGGAGTATTAAAATTAAGATAACAAAAATATAAAGACACACACTAAAAAAGGATGAATGTCAATATGAAAGATAGATAGTAATGACTTTATAGTATAAATTAAATCAACCCGTCTTATATGAGACCATCTCACCATTAGACGAATATATACAAGTAATGCCTAGGTGATCACTTTGAGTGATCACTTTAAAGTTAATTATAAGTGTAACTTTAGGACTAAAAAGTCATCACTTTAAAATTAAATGTACATTGGGCCAAGGCAATTAAAATGGTCTCACCGTAAGACCGTCGCATATGAGAATTTGTGTCAATTAAATTTATTAGTCTACTAAAAAATACTAATAGTTTAAATTTAAAATATGTTACCTCAACCATTACCTATAATAATTTTTATTACAATTATGCACTCTTTAAATTATATAATATATTAATTAGTAAGGGGGCCGAAATCAAAAGTACAAAGGATTACATTTTCGGCAAGGGGGGTCGGGCCTCCGACGGCCCCCGGTGTAGCTTCGCCTCTGCAGATTAGTCTATGAGTCTGTTTGACAAATGATTGTTTAGTTAAGTTGACTGATATTGTTGGATAGTTTAACCAATTGAAAGTATTAGCTTATAAGTTAGTTGTTTAAACTAGTTGTTTAGACCAACTATTAAGAATATGTGATAAAAGTTAATTGTTAGTTGGCTTTTTATTAGCAAAAAAAAGATAAAGGTCTAAAAAGTAAATAAAAAAGTTACAATGAGTAGCTTTTTAGTTGATTTTAGCAAATACTTTTTGTCTATTTAACTAACTAAAATCAAAAATCAAATATCAATTTGAAAAGCAAATAAAAACTAATTACTAAACATCCCCTATAAGTTAGGAGTATGTTGATGAATATGATGTGCTTTCTATGAAACATCAAGATAGCTTTCGTAGTGAAAAAAATGCAAGAACAGTCGCAATCGCCGTAACGAGACGGTGATGCGGTTATTGTAATGCATAAAAACATTAATTTGCTTTTGTTAAAAATTTAAAGCATAATCGACGCAACGAAATGCGACCATATTTTTACACTATAAAATGTACCATAATGATTGAAGAGTCTTTCCCCCCAAAGAAGTATAACGTTTAAATGTCCAACTCAGCTAAATTACATGAAAATACCAAAATAATGTCCTATCCATGTCCGACAATTGAGAGTCAAACACAAGTTATAGACAACGAACCAAGGTTCGAAACTCCAATCATGGAAGGCTTCTCATGAAAGGGCTCCTATTCACCATGCTTCTTCATTCCTTTTTTCCTTCCATTTTCCCATGACAAGTTGACAACACACACTTAGATATGATACCACAGCTAGTCTCTTGAGATACTGTTTCTTTGAGAGACGTGTCTCAAGCGCAACTCGTTTAAGAATAATGCCTACTGATTGTATTCTTAAGGAAAAATTATCCAGAATAGTACGACCTTTCACTGATTTCCCAAGAATAATACGAACTTTCAATTAACCACCAATAATACGAACTTTGACATGCATTTTCCGCTGGCATACATGACCTGTTTATAACCCGTAGTACAGTTCTTTTTTTTACCGTTGCTCAGCAGGTTTCATCTCGTATTATTGGTGGTTAATTGAAAGTTCGTATTACCGTTTGAAACCTGCTGAGCAACGGTCAAAAAAAGACCTGTACTACCGGTAATAAACAGGTCATGTATGCCAGCGAAAAATGCATGTCAAAGTTCGTATTATTGGTGGTTAATTGAAAGTTCGTATTATTCTTGGAAAAGCAGTGAAAGGTCGTATTTTAAGACTTAAAATGCCAATTTCAAAGTTTTTAAGATCAACATTAATGTTTGAGTCTCCTATTTTAAAGTTGAAATGAGAATTTTAAGTCTAGCAATTAGTCTTTTAAGACTTAAAATTGTTTTTTTAGTATTGAAATTAAACTTTTTAAGTCTTGAAATTATCAAATTTTTTAAAATGTCAGTTTAAAATCCTTGAAATTGTTCTTTTAAGTCTTCAAATTAGTTTTTTAACTCTTAAAATTGACATTTTAATTTGTAAAAACAAAATATACTTATACAATTGGGCCGGCCTAACAAGATGCGTGTCACAAGTGAGACGGTCTCACGACTCTCACCCAAGTTTTTGTGATTTAGTAATTTACTATTCTATAATTTTAAATTGTGGGCTATTTGAAATGTGACCCGTGGATTTAAAACCCAATAAAACAAGTCTTACATATACAACGGTCTCACGCAAGTTTTTGTGTTTTTCAAAAAAAAAGGTAAAAGGATAATTGCAAGAGCCATTCTCAACTCTTACATAGGCAGCTGACAAAAATGAATTAATTAGCTTTTTGCGCACAAAAATTACTGATAAATAGTATGATTTGTAAATCACTATAAAAAGACAAAAAAATAATAATAAAATAAACAAAAAAAAGACAAAAAAATAATAATAAAATAAATAAAAAAAAAGACAAATTAAAATAACAAAACTCTCACTCTATCAAATCCTGCCAATCAATCAATCATTGATGAACTCTTAGTTATTCTAGTGCTTTGCTGATCAAATTCTCGAATATTCGCTCAAAATTGATTAATTCACATCCATTGAATAATCAAGAGAAACGTCTAAAAAAAACTTTTACAAGAATATTGTCAAAACTAAATAATGCCAAAATTGATCAATTGAATTTTGTTTTTCTGGAAGGAAAACGATGACCACAATCCTGGTGGAGGCCGCTAATGACTCGTACAGGATTTTCAACATCACACCTTACTCAAAATGTACACTTGGTCGATCGCAGTCCAGATGCTCATAAACAATTTACAGCTAGTCTCTTGAGAGACAGTCTTTTTGAGAGACGTATTTTAAACCCAACTCATTAAAAAATTAATGCTCACTTACCGTATTTTTAATACCTGCTTACATTACCGTTGATGCTTTTTACGTATCCTTAATGCATAATATCAATATCTTAATTGTCTACTTACATATTCTTAATGCATACTTTCAATATTTTAAAAATTATATAATGGGTTGACCGAATTAGAGATGATCTCTCAAAGAGACAGTCTCTCACAAGAATTTGTGAACAATTTAGTATAGGGAAGATTAACATTAGAAAGAATTGATCAATTAGTATCTTGTCCATGAGCAACATCAAAGTCGTATCCACCACTATTTTCTTTCCATGTGCAATGCCAAAGTTGAGTTTGGTAATGGTTTGTACCGATGGGCGATGACAAGCCCACTGATATGATGACCAAGTCATTGCCTACCATCGAGTTCATTTCGTGTATTAACTTGGTTAGCCTTTCATTTTTGTGCGCCATCTATGGATGTATGTGTGCAAACACTTGAGTGATTGTGTGTGTGAACTAGTGAGCCATGATTGTTATTGATGTTGTGGTACGCTGAAGATGAGATGGTTGATGGAAATGAAGTCAAGAGGAAAATATTTTGTATTTGCGCATGGACTTCCTTACTAAAACATGAGTTAGGTGGTGAGTCTAAAGCAGCTTGGAACAATGAGGTGCATTGAACGTTACGTTTTGACATCGTTAGGTTGTCTTGGTTAGCCCACGAACGAGTAAATGGTCAGTGAGGATTCAATAGTTTCTATCTTGGTTTGCTCAAACAAGCAATCTGGTCTAGGTTGAGGCTGGAGATTTAAAGATATTGTTGCACGGGCGGCACTTAATGAAGCCTAAAGTAGAATGTTGGTGTTCGGACAAGCACTATACTAGGACGACACTGCTTAGCTTGTAAGAGTTGGATCGACTTTTCGATCAATTTTTGCTTGAGGCTTTTGATGCATTAATCTTAATATACTCCTTTACTCTTTCCAATAAGTTAAGCTAAGCTAAGCTAAGCTAAGCCAAACCAAACACATCCAAAATCACAAAAATTCTCTCTTATACTCTCATCAAGAGTTCATAGTTTAACATTCAAGCTCTATTAATACATCAACTGAAACCTCAACAAATCAACACCAAGGATGATGTAACCCACATTTATCTATTCATCAGTGAAACATAACTCGCTAGTTAGTTCACCATTTGAATTCGCGATTCGCTCAAAATGGCTCAAAAACAGCCTAAAATCGATCTAATTCCTCTTTTCTGATTCACAATTCACGGGCGACTAGCAAATCATGTGACACTATACTCATCCTTCAATTTATTTCATTACTTTTTTTATCTTGCTCAATCTTGTTACTAATTTCTAACTTCACCTTAAAACACAATACCATCAATCTTGTGATCTAATTAAGCTTCCTCAATGCTTTTCTACTAAAACAACTCATTATTATAGAAAGTATCAAAAGTTCAAATGTCTCAAAACAATTAAGACAAGCCATGTTTCAACTTTGAAGATCATAAAGTAAATAAAGTATAAACTAGGAAGCAAATGTTGTAAATGAATACATACTTATTTGATCACTAATAAGCAAAACTACACCACACAACAAAATGCACCCAAATACCTAAACACTAAAACTATAGCTACAAACATTTCTCAACCTCCATAACCATAATAACACAAACCAATTAGAATTTATAACTAAATCCTTCAATTAATAATCATAAAGCTTCAAAACATGAACCAAAACTATAATCAAAAACTAAAACAAGCCCATAAATTCACCTTTCTATGAAAGCATATGCATAATCCCTCATTAATTAACAACTAATCTCATAATTAAACAAAATTTTAGCTTTTAGAACCTGATTTCATAGCTTCATTTTCAGCCATTTGAGAGAATACCTTAGTAGCAAGCATATTATCATCAAAGAATTGTGCATAAGGATGACCCTTTGGCACAAGCCTCTTATACTTATCAAATTGTTGGGCTGCTTCATCTTGTTTCCTCAACAAAGTATAGATGATTCCTTGACACAAATAAGGCCTAAAATCTCTTGGTTCTTCCTTGACAAGTTCTTGATAAACCTTCAATGCTTCCGTATAATTCCCTTCAATTACTCGAATTTGAGCAATTAATAGCTTGAAATCTCTCACTTCATCCTTCTTTTTCTCCATTTTAGACTTCTCTATTGCTTCCATAATCCTTTTTGATACATCTTCAAGCTCTTTTCCTTCCGATTCGCCTTGCGAAACCGCCATTACAAGCCCATGAAATGCTTCGACTCGAAGCGGGTCTTTGGCTATAATTTCTTCAAACCCGGCTTTTGCTAATTCGGATTCACCCATGTAGGTATACATATGGCTTTTCAATAAGGGCCATTCTATTTCATCTGGTTCAAGTTCAATCAACTTGTTTAAAACTTCTACAGCTTCTGGAAGTTTCTTATTCTTGGTTTTGACTTCCATTAATGACTTCAATACTTGAACATCATCTGGATTCGACGCTAACATTTCCTCTAACTTCTTTTCTCTCTCTTCAGAAGATGCGGCATCTTCTTCTCCCAATATAGTCGAAGTTTCAGCCAAGGGATTCGCTACCGCAATCAATGGCTTAAAACCCAATCCAGAAAAGAATATAGCGGTGGCAGCCACTGCAATTGTAAGAGGGGTTTTGAGGAAGCTAAAAAGGTTAGACGTTTTAGGTTTAGATACAGCTTGAGGAATTGAAGATGAGGAAGATTTAATGATTAGAGAAGACGAAAAGGGACGAGAAATCCGGGGCTTAAAAGAGATGGGTGTAGAGAAGAAAGGACGGTTATGGCGGAGAGATAGAGGAAGTGGTTGTTGATTGTAGGAGGAATACAAATTGACTTTGGAAAGAGCCGCCATTGTTGTGGTTGAAGGTAGAAGAAAGGACGGTTATGGAGTCGAATGGAGAAACCTTAGAATTGGTGAGAAAGGGAAGATAGGGCGAAGCAAAACCCTCGAGTATGGCAACCGGCAAGGGCTTTAGCAAATGACAAATTCTCGTGACTCTAATCGGGCCCGTTATATATTGGAAAAATTGTCGGGAATAATTTGAACTATTCACAAACCGCTGTGAATAATCCGAACTATTGATTATTTTTGAATAATTCCACTTTTACGGTTTATTTGCTCGTGGCATCCCCAACTGAAATTTAACTTGTATCAATCATTTGCAGATCGTCTTCTCTAAATTTCTTTTTATAAACCTCATACTGATTTCAATGTCTTCTCCATTGTTCTTCATCCATTTTGTTATTCCTTCTTCCATTTTGTTCTTCTTCCATTTCTTCCATTTTATTCTTCCTTCTTCACCTTCCTTCTTCCATTTTGTTCTTCTTCCTTGTTCCAATTAGCCATACTCACATCTCACGCCATTGTTCCAATTTGAAGCTCTACTAGGGCTTGCGGAACAATTGGAGTTCATTTACCCAGAAAAAAAAAATTAGGCTTGTTTTATAGAGTTGGAATTAGTGGAAAAAGGAAGAAGAACAAAATGGAAGAAATGGAAGAAGAACAATGGAGAAGACATTGAAATCAGTATATGGGGTTTATAAGGAGAACTTTGGAGAAGATTACCTGTAAACGATTGAAATCAGGTGGGATTATTCATAAATAATCAATATAGTTCGAATTGGTTTTAAGTCATTTATAGAAAGGTGGGATTATTCATAAATAATCAATAGTTCGGATTATTCACAGCGGTTTGTCAATAGTTCGGATTATTCACAGCGGTTTGTCAATAGTTCGGATTATTCCCGACAATTTTTCCTTATATATTTTTTAAAATAATTGTAAGGAGTCGTTAAGAATAATTTAAGTAGACATCTAAGATATTGAAAGTAAGTATTAAGGATACGACAAATAAGCTTTAAGGATAATGTAAATAGTTTTTTTATTAATGTAAATAGGTTTTAAGAATACGGTAAGTAGACACTCATTTTTAATGGGCTGGAGTTGAGATACGTGAAAATGTGAAATGAATAAGCAAAAAATAAATAAAAAATAAAATAAAAAAATTCAAAAATGGTGAACATTTGAAATTATTTCCCAAGATAAGCAATTTTATCCCAGATCTTAGGTTTGGTTATGTTCGCTGTTATTAACAGCGAACAAGGAGTTTGACTGGTTTTGACCTTCGGTGTGTGTTCGTTGTTATTAACAGCGCACAGAGTCGCGCAAAATTCAACAATCCTTCTAATTTTTTCCTCATTTTCCCCCAAATCCGATAAACCCTAACACCAACACCAGTGGCAACTATTCTCTCTCTTTTTCCTCCATTACAACACATTCAAACCTTCAATTAATCCCTCTCTCTCCCCCAATCCAACACTAGTAAAGTGGTCTAGGATATACTTAGAGTTGTCTAAGGTATAAATTTGCTTTTTTTTTTTTGGTTTTTTATACGAAAATTAGGGTTTTGGTATTGTTCATGATTTATTTCGAATGTAGGGCAAAACTTTTCAATTTAAGATGATTAAGGTAATGTATTAGTTATTTTTTTACTTATTTGTTCCATTTTGTGATTATGGTTCATCGAGTTCAGTTTGATGTTGTGGATAATATATTGATTTTATAACTGTGAATTTTTACTAGGTTATTTATCACAACATAATTGAATTAATATTAATGTACTTAGTACTTGTAATGTAAGTGTAGGGAGTTAATTTATATATTGATTTTGTTTTGTATATTGTTTGTATGTAGTTAGTTAATATAGTTTAAATAGTTATATAAATGTAGTTAATTTAGTTGTGTATATTTGTGAATGTACTTGGTGATGAAGTTGATTTTGTATGTATTCTTGTAGAAATGACTTCATTTCGTGTGACTATTTCAGGTTTTTGGAATGGTACCATCCGTACAAGTGGTAGCAATGTTACATATGTTGGGGGTAAAAGTAAATTGTTTGCATGCAACTCAAACATGAATTTCAATGAGTTTAAGCTTCTTGTATGTTCTAAGACTGAAATTGATCCCACTCGAAGTAATGTTAAGTTAACTTTTAAATACTACATGAGTGGTGATTGGGTAGCTTTTCATGTTGAGGATGATGATTCCATAGATGCTATGTAGGAGCATTCAAAGGCTACATCTATTCCCTCTTTGGAGTTATATGTAGAAGTGCTAATATTTGATTGCAGGCACAAGGTGTGACAGCGGTGATCCAATCTTCCCATGAGCAGCCCGTACGAGACATTGCACAGGACATGCTCCATGGCACACAATTCCAGCACTTCATACCGGAAGTGACTGAGGAGGCTTCACCTACTGCCTGCGAGGTCTAAGCCTCATCCCTTCCTCAGGACGTTCATTTGGAGGAGGTGGACTTGTCCTACCCAGAACATGGTTCGGGGTCCTCACAGGCTGGACCTTCGCAATACCAATCACCTCCATTCCCCAAGCGACGCATGAACGCCTCTTACTGTCGAAGAAGGCGTAAGAAGCCATCACAGTTGGAGAGGTTGCAGGAAAAGGATGAGGATTAATACATATTTTGTAATACATTGAACATTCTCGGATATTAAACATTTGTAGTCTTTCGATATTTTGACATTTGTACATATTTTGTTATGAATGTATATATGATCGAGCTTTTGTGGGATTCTTCCTCCTATCCTGACAGGGATTTTTGGTAGGTATATGCTCTTTCTTTCATGTTGGAGTTAATGAGGACATCAGCATCAATCTCTCCTCCATGAACCTTTTACACCTTTACCATGTGAGATATCAGTTCATTTTTTTTTTGAAAAACCTTCCACTGATACGATGCAGCCTTATTTTTAAACTAACTTATCACATGGTTTAGATTTGGAATTCGGCAAAGCAAATTATCAATTTATCATTGGACATGTCTTGCTAGCATTTGATATACTTGCAAAATTTGAGTAGGTAAAACCAAATGATAACTTATACTCCCTCCGGTCCAGTTTAGATGTCACATTTGACTTTTGGCACTATTCACTCATCACTCTTAATTTGTATTTTATTCTTAATCTATAAGTTAAAACATAGTTATGTGGAATCTTGTTTGATTCGTCTCAATACAAGGATTATTAATATCAATTTTTTTTAATTTTTGATTAAGAATAATTAAAGATATTAAGGGTTAAAATGTTGTCTCGGCATGTGTGAAAAGTCAAATGGGACATCTAAACTGGACCGGAGGGAGTATCTTGTGAAGAAATTACAAGTGTGGAAAAAGGTACATAAAACAAAGCTAAGATATAAGCTATATAGACTATTCCCACAACTGAAAAATAGTAGTAATCTAATATATTGCTTTTTACATCAAAATAAGTATACATTACCACAATTATACATTAGATAATTGAAAAGATAACATGTACAAATTGGGCTTTGATATTCCTATAAAAGTAACAAGTCTTATCTTGGAGAGTATACTTTCTGAATATTACTTCGTCTCGCTTAATTTGATACATCTGTAATCCAATGCGAGAGTTTTTGTGATGAATGAAGCAAAATGAGGGGAACAAATGGAGTATTCGAAGAGCTATCGGCCAATATGAGCACAATTTCGGGAATTCTCTGCACGGGGATATATATATTTTCCACATACGATATTCCACAAACCATATTCCACAAACGATACATGAGTTTCTTTGTATATGATTACATAGCCCATCTAGCTTTAAATACTTGTGATTGCATTTCAGGGAAGGTCCGACGGTTCTGCATCAGAGGTTTTCAACAATGCCTCTTTGTGCGCCTCATCGAGCTTAATAGGAAGGTGTATAGGCTTGCTACGATAGAGCACATAATGTTGCAACATGAACAAGAGATCAAACAAGACCGATACCTGTGTGATCGTTTCACAATTACATTACAATATGTAACAAAGGTAATGAATACAGAAGTTAAGAGATGAAGGATTCCATACAAGCGACAGCAATGTCTTCCCGATATTTCCATAAAAGTTCACCCAAGAACCTGCAGACAAATATATTTTCTTAACAGTGTAGCATAATGCACCAGTATTTTGTGATTCACTCAAAATGACCCCAAAATAGCCCAACATTGACCAAAATTCGCAGTTTGAATTCGCGATTTGCAAGGAGATTAGTGAATCATGTGACAGTAATTTTGAGTAATATATCCCAAAACGTTTGTAGAGTCATGTTTTGGAATAGAAAATAAAAATACCTTGATCGATAGATTGCGTAGCCATTTGCGCATAGTTAGTTACTCCACCAAGAAAATCGAGCAAAATGTTGCCTATGCTAAATCCTTCTGTGCTTTTCCTGTAGAAATTCATGAATGCCTGCATTCAAGATTCATGCTTGATTAGTAGCTTTTTCAAAAAAAAAACTAGCAAAGAAATACACGAGAAACAATGATATATACTACTACATATAGTTTCACACACGCTCTTAAAAAGTAAAAATATTATACCCGCTCCAATTTAAAAACGAATCAAACACACGTACAATTTATCCTATTTTCAATCGACCCTTAATAACAAACATCATCTGCGACTTCACATAAGTGAAAATGTATTTCATTTACTATAGCACACTAGAATCCATAACCAAAGAACTATACAGATTTGGCTCCATCAAGGATGGACAATAAAAAAATAAATAAATATTGTATTCTAAACAGTGACTTGCCTATTTGAACCGTAAAGAGGTCGAACTAGGTTCTCGTTGTATCAAATATATGTGAGAGTCGCATCAACAAGAGATGAAGGTAATAGGCATCAAATAAGGAGATACCAACCTGGGGAATATATTTGATGACTGTCATGGTGACTTGAATAATGCTGCAACATTAAACAAAAGAAGCTCTATATTATTATGAAATAAATCATCCAAGACAGAAAATGCTTTTTTTGATCACCAGTCCATGGTAATGTTTCATGAATTTGCTTCACAGCAAGACGGGAATAAGCATAGTGCAAAATATCAGCCACATTGTAAAGGTTTTTGAAGTTATCGGCTGCGGCCGTATACAGGTCGCAATAATCGTGAAACCATCCAAAATGACTGAAAGTATGATTTCGCGGTTGTCACCACAACCATGGTCGCATCTAAGATTTTGCACTATGGTGAATGTCTTACACGCCTCTTTTATAAAATTTCCTAATATCACAACCAAATTTTATGTTTCAGCAACCAATTACAGTGTCGATCGAATGATCTCATCTAACTAAGAAAATGAATCAATATCAATGATCATTTACATATTCTCTTCCTCCATGAATTCTTATCCATTTTCATATTCTCCTCAAATTTTAAATTTTCATATCGTTATTCACTATGCAAATCGTTTTCGTCCTCACTCTTTCTCTCTTCAAATCTCCTCAAAGTTTCATTCTTCGACTTCAAGTGCTTTTTTCAACCTTTGCAAATAATCGAACCAACGTAAATGACTTTCTCTCATTTCATCTTCAATATCTATAACTCATCGACTTCAATATTATTTCTTATGTCTTCATTTCAAATTTTATCCTATACACTCATAGATTTAACATACATCTTAACATACGCATCTCAGCTACTATAAAGTCTTTTAACTTTTTCACTCAAAGTAATGGTTGTCTAATGGCAAACCAATAACTCAACTACCTCAAATCAAATGAATCCTTTTAACTAGTGAAACATAATTCACCTTTTTGAATTCACGATTTACTCAAGCTAGCTCAAAATCGATCGTTATTCGCATTTTTCAAATCGCAATTAGTAAGGAGATTTACTATCTCTCGGCCACAAGAGTTATTTTTCTTATCCAAACATTCTTTTGTCGACAAAGCATGCATCAGATCATTTAGCATTACCATGATCCTTGTAAATTCTCAACATTAAAACTAAAATATATTCTGATGCACAAAATATTGGAGAAACAAGATTCTTACTTGAAGACAGAAATGAGCCAAAGCCAAGAATGGGTGGGCAAGGCAATAAATACACAGACTGCAGCAGCAGACCAAGCAAGAGAAACAATTATGAGGGAAATCTTTGAGAACTTCTGGTTTCCGCGCTGTAAAATCAGATTTGATAATATAAGAAATCAAAGCTAAATATACATAGAGAAGAGAGGTGAAGACGGTTTCACCCTAAGACAAACCCATATAAGTTAATTTATCTATATGATCATTTAAAATTGTAAAATGATCATTTTAACCAGTCACGTAGAACATGGAACGTAGCTACGTTCCGCGATCCAAGAACATCTGTCCCCAATCATCACAAAACGCGACCCAAATCACTCAAGGTGACTGACGCCCCAGTGTATAAGACCTTTTTTTAGAAGGTACTTTGGCCTTTATTTACACTGGGGCGTTTTCTTGTTTTATCTTGTTTTAGAAGGTAAAACAAAATCGCTCAAGGAAGATAAAACAAGATTAAACCTAAAAATCTAAAAGAAAATTCCAAGATAATCATTTTAATTTAATTTTGTTGTCAAATATATATTTTATAGATAATGTATCTCGTATCCAATCGTTCCCGAGTCAAACTAGGTTGCGTTTTGTGTTCCTGTTCCCCGTTCCCCATTCCAAACCGAATGTCGTTCCATGTAACAATGATTTTAATACAATAAATATACATGCATCTAGCCAATAGAGATGGTCTCACCATGAGACCGTCTTATTTAAAAAAAATTTGTGGGTGAAGATACTAGTTAAGAGTAGTACTTACTTCATAAATAATAATTTGGAACAATGTAAATGCAGTCAATACAACAGCATGTACGGAGAAGGCCACATCATTTGCTGCAACAGGAATCATCTGCATAATCATTATCAGTCCAAGCCACATTAAACTTTACTACTTTGTTTTGATTACAATACAGAATTGAAAGGAAAGGAAGAGAAGGGGAAGGCGGGGAAGGGAAAGGAAGGTAATAAGGAAAGCTTCGTTTATTTGTTTCGGAGGGGAAGGAAGGGAGAGGAAGAGATCTATTTTCTAAGACATTTTTTCAAGAAAACAAACATCATAATCACCCTAATTGACCTCATATTTTGAAATCCAGTCAAAATACATACTTAATTTAACCAAAAATTAAACATTTTGTCTATCACATGGAAATGTTGAAAATTAAAGATCACCACGCAAATTCAAAAAACATTTATACAAAACCATAAACCCAGGGTCACCACATGCAATTTTCCAAATTAATTTATGTACCTATAAAGTTTTTAGAGCATATTAGAATATCTCATATATTACATATGTAGTAGGACAATATAGCCCAAAGCAATAAGTGAAAGTGTTTAAGATACAAAGCAAAAGTACAAAACAATGAAACTAGTATCCAATAGACCCAATACAAGCATGCTCGTTCGAGCACTAGACCGCTCGTTTTGACTTTTAACATACTTTTTGTTTAAGAAAAAAAATGCAAAAAATCAATACCTAATTTTACCAAACATGGTTATTAATATTAGTGTTAGCTACATATCCTACAAAATCAAAATCAAACAAGCTAGCTATATACTTCTTTTGCATTCCGTTGGTTCATTTGAGTTTGCACCATATGACTTAAAAACATAAAGAGGTTTTTGAGCATGTTCAACATGCTCTGAAATAAAACATAAGAGGTTTTGAGCTATGTTCAGCATGATAAATAAAAACATATGAGGTTTTGAGCTATGTTCAACATGCTCGACTGCATAGGGCCGCGAAAAATTGGGAGCCGTATTAAGTTACGTTGTATATGTTAACGTGTTTAATGCTATAAAATTATTAGAAAACTAGCACAAAGTCTTAAAAAATTTATCAATTTTTGCTCCGCCAATGCTTAAAAACTCCCATCTTTTTGAGTTATATAGTTCTTGTGGTCCTTTCTCATGGAAAGAGGGAGTAGTAGCTAATAATGAATGACCAACCAAAAATTGTTAAAATCCTATATTTCCAAATATAGAAAGGGAGAGAAATTACTTGATCAAGTCCATATTTTTGACGATACTGATTCTGAACAACAGAGCTAAAATAAAGTGTAGCATTGTAAATGAGATAAGCCGTATGTTTAGTCAAATTCAACACCACAAAGCTAAAATTCAACCCCACCACACTGCAACAAACAACATAAACACAAAAATCAAGATCAAAATTAAAGATTTAGGTCAAAATCACAAATTGGGCAAATCTACGATTACGAATCGATTAAACAATCAACACCCAAAACCAACCTCTTACGGCGAAAATTGAGGATAACTTGTGGGTAAAAGCTGATTGACCAAGAAAAGAAAGCAATCCACCCAAAAAACTCGTAAATGATCTCTAATTGAGATGAATTCCATGAAGACATGTTGTTTGTTAGTGATTCAAATTCTTGTTCAAATGGGTTTTGTTTTGTTCATTTAAAGGAATCTAAAATGGAGGAAGAATCAAATGAGATAAGGGTTGAAATTAATGAACATGATTTGATGTAGAATCAGGAATGCAGAGATGAGATTCGGATACTGACTTTTGTAGAGTAGAGTAATTGCGTTACGCAAATGGCGGCTGCGGTTGTATAAGGACGGGAATCCAATTTCATTCTCTTGCTTGTCTATGTGTGTCGTACAAAGACGGTTATCCGGCCTCATTCATTTTTTTTCGTTCTTTTTTGTTCTTTCCGTTTAGAATATTTTATTTTTGAGGGAAATTTGATTAAGTTTTTTAAGATATTTATAGATGATAAAATATATCCATATGAGATCTCCTTAGATTCGTCTTAATGTATACTATTTTATCATATATTTTTTTATAATTTTTCATAATGCGTATTAAGAGATATTTAAGCTCGAAAGTTGCTTTGAAAACTGGGCAAAAAGTAAATGGAAAGAAAAAAACGGAGGGAGTATGTAAATAACGACTAAGGATCGAAAAACAAAAAAAAAAAAACAACTAAGGATGGGCATAGGTTTTGGATCCTATGGGTCTAAACCGACCGGCTACCAGACCCTAATTTTAAGGTCTGGGTCCATCTATTTTTGGACCCTATGGATCCGAAAAGAATCTGGGTCCATAACCTTAGGGTCTGGATACGGAGTTGGGTCCGAGTCTACATGTTTGAGACCCATATCCGACCCATGGACCCATTTACATCTTTTTTAAAAAATTATATATTAGTTATCATGTGTATTTGATTATTTGATTTGAAAGTTTGTTTTATTTCTAAACATTACATGAACTTTCTCAGATAATGTAGTTTAAAATGTGATCATTGTATCAATACTTGAAAAAGTAAAGACTTGATAAATATTTCGTTATAAAAACTTGAATGTTGGAAAACTTCATAAATTTATTCGCTCGATAAGTATTAAGTATTAGAAGATCCTCATTAGTCGAAAATGTTTAAATAGTTTTACGCGAATGATAGAAATTGTACTTTAGAATATATTTTTTAAAAAAGTTTCCGGAAAAAAATAAAATTGTTTTGGACCCAAATCTAGACTCTAGAACTTAAGGGTTTAGGTCTGGGTCCAAAATTTTCAGACCCTGCGAATATGGATCCGGGTCTGGGTCCAATAAAAAAGTTAGGGTCTAGCTGGACCCGACCTAGATCCGACTCATGCTCATCCCTAATAACAACAGAAAGATAAAGGGCACTTCTAGTATCCCGTACAAAGCAGGGTATGGGTGGGGGTTTAGATGCGTGCAGTTAGAAAACTCCCTAATTGATATATGCGTCCAGTATGGGTCGAACATCAGACCTTCTGCTCCACATGCATAAGTGTTATTTATTGAGTCACAAACGCTTTTTGTAAATAACAACAGAAAGACAAAAAAATAATAATAAAATAAATAAAATCAAAAAATTAAATTAAAATCATTAAACTCTCACCCTATCAAATCATACCACATAAAGGTGATTTGTAATTTCATAAATAACTGTTATGTACTGAGAAATTCTCTTTTTTTAATGTAAAATTTTTAGAATAATCAAGTCTATTGATTATTTTTAAGTAATCTAATTTGTGAATATTTTTGCTGATAGAATTATGACACATATTAACCGGCTACTATACTTTGTACTTTGTAGGTATCTATGATATGCATGATTTATGTACATTTTATCCCCTAATTTTCACTCATATTTATACCATCCTTATGTTTTATTCTTTTGATTTAGTCCATTTATGCTTATTTTCAAGGATATTACACTTTTGGTACAGTGTTTGTTGTTTTGTCAATTTTTGTAGGTTTTCTTTCATGATCGAGCCGTCACAAGCACTAATTATATTTATCGTCTTACTCTCGGAGGCTTGGTAACCTTAAGAACTAAGTCGGTGATAAAAGGGAAGTCAAATTAATAAAAAGAAGCCCAACCAAAGAAAAGCTACATTTTTCGATCATCAAATACAAAAGGGTCCACTTATAATGATCATACCCTTCACCATACTTAGAATTTGATAAATATTTTTATTAGAGATTAAACTTGGGTCCGTTAGCTTCGAAACGACTGGTCACATGCCCAATTCCGATTACAAACGATCAAATTATGACATTTCAAAGACGCAGTGCGCATCAGGTACAAACCAATCGACTGGTCAACAAGGACCAGTCGGCTCGACTCTTTCAGATCTGTAGATCACTATTTGCCTTTTCGACCCGTGATTTCTTGCCTCATGCTTCCTCCAATCTTTCCCCTTGCGTGCTTCAGACCTCCTACTCCTATGCATCTGGTTCTAATGATGGAGGAGGTTGCTTGTTGGACCATCTCTACAATAATCATGAAGGCAAGTGGATGATCACTTGAATTTGAATATAAATACCCCAAGGTTCTCAAGGGAAGACACACCCAGCTCACAAGCCGAGCTTAGCCTCATCCTCTCTTCTTCCTTAGCATATTCATCCTTAATTGTATCTAAGTAGTTCCTAAGTCCAGAAACTTGTTTAGTCTTCATACAAACACTTCCTTTAACATTTTCATTCCTTGTTTCAAGCGTTAAGTTTTAATTTAGCTCATAAACCCTAGTGATTAGAAGTGGTTTTCATTTTCTAATCAATCAAAGTACTAAGATATTCCAGAATTTTGTGGGTTTAAGTGTGCAACTTGATGTGAAGTATTTGTTGAATATTTAGTGTCTAATAATCCCGTATCTATAATAACTAAGTACTACTAAAGTAGTGGGACAATATTTATTAAACTACAAGGTCCAAAAGGGTTCAAGGGAAGGACAAAAGCATAACCGAGTCAGCAGCCGACTCGGCTGTGAGTGTTTTGGACCTAAAGCCGAGTCGGCTTTAGGTACTGGAACATAGCATTTGTCCAGTAGGAAAAGCCGACTCGGCTTTCCTGATTTTTGAACAAAAGCCGACTCGGCTTTTTGTTCTGGAAATGACCGTTGGTCATTTCTTCCCGTTTTTCTTGGAGTAAATGCATTGGATTCCCTTCTAATACTCTTGATTACTGATATTATTATGGAGTATTAAGGTGCATTATGCTCATGAATGCCTAGAATAATGGCATTGATATCATGATCATCAATATGATCATTATGGTGATTAATGTGCAAAGGCTCCTCTTCTATACTCTTTGAGTATAAATAGAGACCTTTGGCTTTGAGTTCTCTACACCTAATTTCTGAATTCTTCCTTGCTCTCTCATTTGTCTTGTGCTAATCCAAGAGAGTAATTAACTCTTGTTTTGCTTTCTAATTCTCATAATTTCAAACACATTGTTATTAAGTGATATATCCTAAGTACTAAGGGTATATCGTAGTTGTTTGTATCTCGTTGTGAATTTCCATTCATAAACCCAAGTGCCTTTGTGGGGGAAATATCACAAAAGGATAGTGAGCACACGCCTACAACTTGTATCAAGTTTCCGGGTAACGGTTGTCGTTACAAACATATCTTCATAGTTCTTAGCATTGTTATTGTATTTATATTTTTGCCATCAACAAAGGGGTTTATACAAATTCCCGATTGTAATTTGTATTGACATTATATATATTTCGTACTAGTATTTGTATCATTTGAATATTAAAGTTTTTGTTCTCATTATTGTCATTCTCAACCCCTCCATAGTTGAGGGTAGTGAGTTATTCTAAGCTCTTCGTTTAGTTTATTGCAAAAACCATGTATGGTATGACAACTTAATGACTTATGTGTGTGTTTCATTTAACATGTGTGAGTAGTCCACTTTCTAGAGTTTGAAAATGTAGCTATTACATATTGATTTGCTTTATTAAGATTCTTTCGAGACCTAGTCATTCCTTAGAATGATGAACCATGCCTATCTTGTATGATTGCTTCTTGTTTATAAACATAAACTAGATAATCCTCGTGCGATGCATGGTTTATTAATTTTATTGTTTTACATTATTTTAAAAATACAAAAAAAAAATAATTTGTAAATTATTAGTTATTGATTTTCAATGAATTATTAATAGCATATAATAACTAATATTTAATTTAGTTTTGACTTTAAAAATACTTTTTTATAAGTTATATATGATGTTAAATAAGGTTATTTTAATATTATTTAAATTTTATTGATAACTATATAAGATTGTAAGTGACAAATTTTTATTTTTTGTTTCCAAAATGAAAGTTAGCAAATTATTATTTTAAAGAACAAATTTTTTGGTTTCTAAAATCAAAGCTATCAAATTGTTATTGTGTATTGAACGATGAAAAGTTACACATATCTCATTCAAACAATTTAATGAAAGCTAATATAATGATAATTCACATATTTCTCATACACTTTTATTAGCATATAATGATTGTTCAAAAAAACAATTATTAGCAAATAATGACATCACCATTGATAAATGGAGGGAAAAAATCTCTTGAGAAGTTGACAACTCATCACTTTTTGAGTTTGCTTATGTCATCCGTATTTTGCTTTAGTATAATGTATAGATAGATTGGAAGTCATGAGCATGCATAAGAAAGTTAGTAGTATGGTCGAGTTCTACGCCCAGAAGCCAAATATCTTAAACCATATTAACAACTATATAGTTTCTATGCCCAGAAGTTGTCGAGCTAAAATAGAAAGACTTTTCTCATCATAAAATATGATTAAAAACATATATTCAACCCATCCCTTTAGTAAATGAAGAAGTTGATTCCCCAAATTCTAGTCTTTATCTTCATTGTTTGAATCTTAAATCGTTTTTATATAACTCATCAAATCAAACCAAAAAATCAAAAACTTCTTTTGTCATAAAACTCGTTTTGTCATGCAAGCATTTCCCTGTGGACCCCTTGCTTACCACTAATGCTAGTCATTAGAGTTAATTAAAGTGTATAAATTTATTGCATAAAGCGGACTTAACTAATGTAAGAGCTATTATGGAAATAGGTTGGAAGATAGACATTAATGTTAATATCGAATATGATTAGGTAAATATTATTTTTGCAAAATTTAATCAAATTCGCGGAAGTAAGCTTTTGTAACATTCGAGAAATTTAATCGAAAATTTAAAATAAATAAATAATTCGAGTAGATTAAATAAATTCAATAATGACACGTGGGTGTGGATATTTACTTGGATAATAATAATAATAATAATAATAATAATAATAATAATAATAATAATAATTATAATAAAGAAAAGATTAAAAAAAAAAAAAAAAAAATTAAAACCCAAAACCCATTCACAATTACACGCACAAACCCAATACCCACCCATTTCTTTTTCCATTTCGTGAGACCAAACCAAATACCCAGTAAACTCTCTTTTGCCTTTTCTTCTTCGTACACCCAAACAAACACTACAATTCTGATTTTTTCGAGTGCCATAAACGAAAACCAGTACCTCCATTCTCTCTTCTTCGCTCTCGCACAATCGCAGGCAGCCATGTTCGCTCCACCTTCTTCCCGTCGACTTCCATTCTGAAATTTGGGTCGAAAGCTTTTGTCTCTTGGTGCGCGAAATTAGGGCAAACTATTCTTGCGTGATTCTTCATGGTGAGTGATCTATCTATGTTCTTGAATCTTTTGTATAATCTCTGGCTTATTATTCTTGATTTCTCACTTTCTTTTGAAATCAAACCCTAATCAATTTAGATAGTCGATTTTGGTGTACTTGATTCCATTTATCTTACTTAAATTATGCTCTTAATATTAGTTGATTTTAATAGTAGATTATGTAATGTCTTGATTTTATAAGGTTAGTGATGTATATGTGGATTATAAGAATTATGGAAATGATAAAATGTTGCATAATTTGAGGTTCTTGATTGAATTAGTGGAATTTTGTAGAAATCATCGATTGTGGGATTAAAATACCGATTTTATATTCGTTGGATAGTTTGATGTTCTTGAGTAGTGGATTATAAAGTCTTTATGGTATACGAATTGGACTAAGTGACCATTAGTAGTAAATTATTGGATCTTGGGATAAGTTGTTGAATTATGAAGATATTGATTTTATGGGTCTTGTTTAGAAATATCTAAAAGTAATGGAATGTTAGATGATTAGTGTTCTTGGCCTAGTTATGTGAGTCTTGGTTAAGCTACAGTCGTAGGAGGAGATGCATCGAATAATATAGCTTAGTTTGTAGTAACGAATTCTGTGTGCCAGTGTGTGATTTATATTTGTATGCTCCAGGAGACGACTACGTCGAGGAACCGTTCTAGTTGATAGCGGTGAACTGATCTTGGCCATAAGAAGCGTCGGATTTGGTGAGTAGTGGCAGTCCCTTAAAGGGCTTGGCCAAGCTACTGTTTTGAAAATGTTTTCATCAAATTGTTTTGAACTGTTTATTATTGATGATGATTTGGATATGATTGATTATGTTTATTATGATATGGTTAATGGATCGAGCTGCGAGCTGGCCATTGACGGAGTTGAGGAACATTGTTCCCTACTCCCTGTTTTTGAGGTGAATTGTCATTGAGATATTGACTAGCCTCACCCGAGAGCGACATAGTCATAGAGCTATGGGGCACCTCTCAAACTAGACTCCCTGTGCGCACATAGATCTAGGAAAAGGATGTTGCTTTTAAAACTATGTTTTGAACTGCTATGTTTTGTGTTTTGGATTGTTACTTCTCATTCAGTTTATCTGATCCCCTGTTGTTTTCATCTTTTAGATTGCTTACAGATCGGAACCGGTCGGGAACGATGGGTTAACGGAGTTGATGAGAGCTTCAAGGATGTTAGCATGAGCTGAGCACCTAGATTTAGTAGTTTGTACTAGGTTTTGGTAATTGTATATTGGTTTAGACTGTATTGGCTATGTTAGACTCTTATGAAGACTTTTATGATTGCTTTATGATCTAGATAGACGTTTGGATTGGAAATTAGCTGATTTAGTTATGATTTAGAACTAAAGACTCTTTTGCGCAAGTTTTGGAATTGAGATTTGAATTTTTGGGTTAGTGAACCCCGTGATGACTTGACTTGCTCAGTCAACGGTAAGTCGGGTTGTTACAGCTTTAGACCCATGTTGTACATGGATCTAAATCTAAGTCTGAATCTGTAAGATCTGTGAATACGAATTTGTATAGTAAAGATTTAGACCCGAAAATTCGAATCCAAATTTGAGCTTGACCTCAGAAAATGTATCTAAATCCAAATTTGAACATCTTTATCCCATTTTAAATCTGACCTATGACCATATCGAATTCAAAAATTATTCAATTTGTATGTTCAAAATAACAGCTAGTACTTCATCTGGACTATGGGCTATGAATGACTATAAGTTTGAGTCCGCATCTAGTCTGAGGAAAAATATTCGACTCCGATTATATAGTCTGAGTCCTATTCAGATACAGAGCGGAGCTAAACCTCGTAAAATATCCGATATTTCATACTCTGAATCGACTTCAAGTGGAGATGGAATGAAAAAAATTGAATTTTATCTGGACCAAAATTAGAGAGTAGATAATCCGTACCAATGCCGATCCATTATTAGGGATGACCATGGGGTGGGTCTGGAGAGGGTCTAACCAGTCCAACTAGACTTGGATCTGGAACCTTTTATTTTTAATTGATCCAGACTCGAATCCGAACCCTAAGGGTTAAACATTTTCAGACCAAAACCCAAATCCTCTGAATCTAATAGGTCTAGGGTCCTCCGGGTCTAACGGGAGAGTCTAGGGTATAGGGTTTGGGTCTGGGTCTAGAGTTCAGATCTGGGTTTGGGTCTGGTCCAAGGCAGGTCTAGATCCGTCAAGCATTTTTTGGTTTCAAATCCGATTGAGATTCGATGGGTGTTAAAAAACACAAATTCTTGTGAGACGGTCTCTTTAAGAGACCATCCCTAATATAGTGAGCGCATTATCATCTTTTAGTTTAATTAACATTTAAAAGGTTGTGCCTGAAATACATCTTTTAGAGGGACAGTCTCTCAATTGATCAACATTTTAAGAAAAAGACCCACACCCTTAAGAAAAAAAGCCAGTCCAAAACAAGTCTAACAGAGTTAAGACTCTTGACCAGATATACTTTAATAGAAGGTCTCATGAGAAACCGTCTATGGCATAAACGGCTCTCTTAATAGCCCAACCCAATGCCTAACATGACTATTCAGTTACACAAATTCTTATGAGAGACGGTTTCTTTGAGAGACCAACTCTAATTGGGCCGATCCATAAAGAAAAATATAGAATAAGTATAAGAATTAAACTCTATTGGACTGATTCTGAGAGGCGTCTCTCAAAAAGACCGTCTCTCAGGAGACTTACTGAATCAGTTACTCATTTAACAAATAAACAGACCTATGTTTACTCGGCTATACTAGCAAAAATTCGTATACCCTAATTAACAAACCGAACCTCTTTGCAGTTTTTGCGAACAAGAGGTTTAAAACGAATATATACATGATAAACCATTACGTCGTCTGGTTTCGAGTAATTTCAGCACTCCAAGGTTCTTTTCTTCATCTACTAAAACAGGCGTCGCCAATTTCCAACCTCAAAAAACCCATTTTCTCTAACTCCAACCATATCCATGGCGTCCTCCAGTACTAATTTATGGGTTATGCTAGGTTTAGGATTGGCAGGCACCATTTTGCTTATGACTAGAAAGCTCAAAAGAGCTATTATGCCGGATTTTGGAGCATTTATTCAAAAACTTGAGTTACTTCCTCCTCCACAACCTGCTCCTCCCAAAGCTCCTCATCCGCTTACTGATTTGACTTTCGCTGTTTCTGATTTGTATGTTTTTTTATTCTTCTTCCGATTTCTATCACTTTTTTATGTTTCTGAATTACTTTGTGGAGTATTGGATAATTTTATCAGGAAACCGAGTTTTTATTGGGGAATATTTCTTGAAATTCATAGTTTGATTGTCGGAAATTATGAATATTGAAAATTGGATTTGAGGATATAGTTTAGGTTTATTTTTCCGTAATATTTATGGTTAATTAAGCAAGTACAAATTATTAGCAATAATTCACTCTTAATTGACATACCTTTTGCACTATAATCCTTCACTCTTTGGTTGTATTTTATTCATAATTTTTAAGTTAAATTGTATTTGATTCGTCTCAATCTATACTCTTAGTCATCTTTAATATGCACATACATTGAAGATTGAATTAGTGCAATGGCAAGACGGAGTACTTATCTTAAGATTCATATTCTGAAACTTCATCGCATTTTTACATAATGTTGGTTTCCTAAGAAACTTTTGTCAATATTGTTTATCAATTAATTTTTGTTAGCTTCAATCTCATTCTAGAATCAGAGTTTGTATTTTGTGCTGACGAAAAGTGTTCTCTATGAAGATAAGAAAGGTATACGGTTTCTGAGCTGTCTGTTCAATTATGCCTTTTGCATTTAAGTTAAAGGGGAGTATCAAAAAATTGTAGTTGTTATGGTTGTCCCCTTACAAGGTGTAATGGAAATGTAACAAGTTTTCTTCTGTTTGTCATGAACAACACGTAGGTTTATTTGCTAGACTCGCCAAGCAGGACATGGCATGCTTTCATAGGCAAGTCTTTATAAAATACCTCGTAGAATTTAGAAATTAGAAGAGGAAAAAAGGAGTTTGTGTAGTTTCCTTCACCTCAATACCCATTAGTTGCTATGCTTGTAAGAATTTTAGTGATGTGAAACTTGTCAAAACAAGTTGCGGGTGCCACCTTTGAGAAGTTGTGTTATGTCACTATTGGCGTGTTAATTGGTTGGAGTATTTATTAGTCGTTGGAATTGGTGAGGAAAACTCAACTTGATTCCTTGCGGTTGACATGTAATTTTATGTATTCTAAAAGTGCGTATGCTTGTTTCTCCTTATGTTTGATTATTACTTATTTCACAATCTCATTTGCTGTGTGCAGATTTGACATTGAAGGATATGTGACCGGGTTTGGCAATCCGGACTGGGCAAAGACTCATGAAGCCTCTTCGAGGACTGCTTCCGTGGTGTTATCTTTGGTTGATGGTGGTGCTAAATGTATAGGCAAAACCACAATTGATGAGATGGCATATAGGTAAAGGCATACAATTGTGTTGTTTCTTTATGTCTTTTTTACTCCCTTTTCAGATGACATGTCATGGTCAGGAAGACAAACTGCAAAGTTTGTCCTAAAGTGTCTGCAAAAAAAATTTACAATTAAAAAGGGTATTTGAATTTGTAAGGTTATCGATTTTCTATGCTAGTGTAACTAATCTTCAAAAACAATACAAGATTGATGGGTTAACTGCATGCTCTACTCCATCTATTTAAGCCAGACTACCTCTCAGTCTACTACTGTCACTTCATTGATCTATGAGTTCTATGCATAAAATGTTGATACATGTTTCTATTGTCAATGTTTCTTGGAAACTGCGCATTTGCAAGATCCTATGCTGTCTCATGGTTTGCATCACAATGCATTCATAATTTACTTTGGTTTACACTCATCACTTTTTCAGTATCAGTGGAGAAAGTAAGCACTACGGTACACCAACGAATCCTGGTGCACCTGATAGAGTCCCTGGGGGATCTTGTAGTGGAGCTGCTGTTTCTGTTGCTGCTAACCTTGTAGACTTCTCTTTAGGTGAGGAACATAAGATTTTTCTGATCTGATATGGAACTGTAACATCTTTGCATCTAACTATGTATTGGATGTATGTCCTTTTTATATATTTGGTCTGGTGTGTGAAGCTTTGTGATGATCTTAGAAATTTCTTGCCTTCCGTGCAAAGCAAAATGGATCAAATGGCTGTGCCTTCTTTTTAAAAGTGCTTTCCAGTTAATTTTCCTCTTTTAAACCTCTAATTGAGAGGCTGGAAAGCAATTTAAACAATTTTTATTGGTAGGCAACTTAATTTAAAACCAATTATTCTTTTAAAAACATACTTTAAGTGAAGTAAAATTTTTATTTGGAAAAATTACCAGGAATAATATCAACTTTAGGTTATTTCCCTACAATAATACCAACTTTTGATACTGTGAATAATACGATCTTATGGGGGTGTTTTCCAAGAATTTAGCTAATATGTTAAAAATCAAACTAAAGGTGATTATATGACAAAAAAATTTAGTAAATTAGTTTATAAACTAAAGTTGGTATTATTCTAGGAAAAGACCCCCAAAGTTGGTATTATTCATGGTTAATCAAAAGTTCGTATTACTGTCGAGAAATTAGCAAAAGGTTGTATTATTCTGTAACATAATGGTACTGTTACTTAAAGAATTTCACTCAAGATTATACAAAAACATAAAATAGTGATCAAACAAACAAATGTGAGGTAGTATTCATCACTACCAAGCTCCTCCAAGAATCTCTTCTTTTATTTATTTATTTGACGAAAAACAAATGATTACAACATGGGTCTTTATATAGAAGTCCTTATGAGGTAGTATTCACCACTTACTAAGACACCTCATCATATTTATTACACCTCATTATATTATTCTAATTATTCTAAAATATATTCTAATTAATTGCCAACCGTCCCATTCTTTTTATTCTTCCTTTGATAAGTAATACGGACCGGTTTAGCCTGTTTCCCGTGTGTTACGTATTCATGGTAATTTTTCCTTTTTATTATTGAAAAAAGATTTTGCGACGCCGGGCGTGCCAGGCTAGATTAGAGGTCTGCCATTGTTGGGAAGTGTCATGCATTGCTTATATAATGGCAACATTTATGTAAAGAGCTCAAAGTATTATCTAGCTGGTTTTTTTATTTATCCTTTTAGCTAAGCTTTGAGGTCTTTTCTTCCTGTCCTTGTGTTCTTTAATGCCCAACTTAATCCATTGGCTTCGACCAAGTCCAAAACCCCATTTTCGAAGTTCCTTTTCAAAAAATGAAGAAACTTTATTTAAGTGTGTTGATTTAGTATCGTTTCTATACAGGAAAGACTTACTATATGTGGAACATTTTTGAAAGAAGGGTGAAAGAGGGTTTTAGTGTCTTCTCGTATCCTTATGTTAAAATGCTAGATGAGTCTACTTTACCTTGACTTAGAATTCGTCTAACCCTAAATTTGTTTAATTTTACGGTTGGAATGAGTTCGAAATATAATTGTAACTTCGAAAACAACTTAACTCCAAATATCCATTTAAAATTTTGGCTATTGAAGTGTCATAGTGGTACCTAAATTTTAAACATCTTCTATGAACACCGAGGGTTGAGCATGCAGGAAATCTCAGATTAGATATGCTTACTATAGCGTGTAACTAAGAGTTGCAACTGCCAACTAAAGGGGAATTGATGGAATTTGTGTTAGAATTTAGAAGTAGGCATGTTAGAGAAGCTAGGAAGTTGGTTAAAAAAGGACTGTTTGCTTACTATGATAGGGGAGCGTGAGAAGAGAATGAATTATCAGAGAAATATGATATGCTACTTTTTAGTTGTCTTTGGCGCTTGACTTTCATTACTTCTATATTTAATTTCCGTAGACATTTTACATTAGTTTTATGTCGCTTCTGTTAATGTCTCGGTAGCTAATTTATTGAAATATCCTTGTAGTTTCATGCTTTTTTCTTTTTAAGTGAAAGGTCTTTTAATATTGATGCCCATTGATTATGTTTGTCTTTCTGTAGGTTGTCTATTGATTATCGTCTGCAAATGTTGTAGGTATTGATACTGTAGGTGGTGTTCGATTGCCAGCTGGGTTTTGTGGTGTTATAGGATTTAGGGCATCTCATGGGGCTATTTCACAGTCAGGAATTATTCCTGTCTCGGCAAGTCTTGATGCAATAGGTATGTTAGTGGTTGGCTGGTTGCATCTTGTGTAATCTACTTGGCTCTTAATGATGCTTGAAATAATGAAAAATTTATTATTATGACACTTTTGGAACCTGATCTTGATGTTTGAATGTTTTGAATGAATCTTAGTTCAAATATTTCTCTTCTCTTTTCAAATTACTTTATCTTTTATATACCAAATTTAATTTTCAACTAAAACAAAATCATTTTCATGAGGACTTGACTAGAATAAGAAATAAATTGTTCTTGGGTGTGTGTTTGTGAAAATCCACGAATATCAACATAATGAATTCGTGTTGTGCATTTCTCATTTGGTTTACCTGTCTGAGGAACAATTTATAGAAAGATAAGGATATATTGATTTGGCACTTAGCAAGACCTTCACATAGCTTAAGTCTCAACAAACTGAAATAGCTGAGTAGTAACTTGCATCGCACTTCTGATCCTACTAAAATAGAAATTTGAACTACTTGCTAGCCCATATTTGGCCCAATCACTTTATAACAATAATAATTAATATTAAACTAGTATAATGAAGTACATAAGGTACTCATTTTGGACCTTCCGAATAAGTAGCAGAGATCCAAGATTTGCAATGAAAGCTACTCATACTTAATAGTTTTTCCGCTATTTGGTAAAGATCGTTGAATCATTTTAGCTTGCAAAACAAACTGAATTTTGGTAGGATTGAGTACCTTACATTGGTCTCTTGCGTTTGTTGTGTGATCAATGATGTATTGGTGCCTTTTAGAAAATTAGTTAGGTTAGTTTTGTCTTTTGTTTATCAGGCATCAGCCTAGATTGTGGGATTTGATTTTCAATACTAGCCTCACTAAATCGGCTATTGCATCATTATCACCCTAGTTTGTTCTTTTGGTGTCATTATATGTGTACACCCTTCCATCCCCTTGTGTTTGCCTCAAATTCAACATTCGAAAAGTCCCTTTGAGTTTGCCCCTCTTTTAAAGTCCATGTTTTTTTTTGCCAACATGTCTTTATTCACAACTTCTCCCTACTGCTACATACCCTTTTTAAAAAGAAGTTTTATCTATGGGGCAAACTCAAGGGACAAACGGAACAATATCTACCACATTGTCTTTCTAAGAATTTGAAAAGGAACAGTGCATATTGCTCTTAATAAGTAATTTGTTTTAATCAGTTTTAATAAGTTACAATCAATTACAATAAATCAATTTTAATCAGTGTAATTTGGTTACGGTCATTATAAATTAGTTTTTGGTGAAGTAAATTGGGCCTAAATGTTCTAGTTAAATTTCTAATCGTCTGAACATTTTCTAGGTTGCTTTGCCAGGGATCCTAATGTGCTTCGGCGTGTTGTTCATGTCATGATGAAACTTCAATTTGCTACGCAACGGAGTCCTAAACAAATAATAATTGCGGATGACTGTTTTGAGCTACTCAAAATTCCTGTTGATCGGGCGATTCACCCTGTTATTAGATCCACGGAGAAGCTATTTGGAAGTATGTTCTTATGTTTTGTTTGAAGTTGCATGTGGTATCCTAATTTATTTATATGAAAAGTGGGCAATACCTTTGTTAATTGTTTTTAGGCTCCCAAGCAGCGGACATTGTCCCTCCTTTCCCTTCAATAAATCTGCTTGGGCACTTTTTAGGGATGTTTGAAGGGCCTTCTTCCAGCTTTCTTGAACGCTAAATTTATTTCCTCTTTGCGTCTCTGTGCATTATTTTCCTTGCTTGTCACTTGGCTTGAACTCACCTCTAGGGTATTGTCTCATAATAAAGGCTAATTGGGTCATTGGGGGCTTCATTCTTGTGAAAATGACATGATGTGAAACTACAAACTTTTTCACATACAACCACGGAGTAGAAACAATATTTATCATTAGTATACCTTGGAAGAGTTAACATTTGCAGTGGTGTGTGCCACAAAGTTGGAGTTGAATGTGAGTCCAAAGTGAACTTACTTCTTCTCATAAGGGCCCCTCTTTAACGAGGATCATGATTGAGCGACCACTTGAGGATTGTAAAGTAATGTGATATAGAACTTTTGGTCAGACAAATCACCAGGACTCAAGTTGATAGTTTTACACTTTATGCATTTATTTGTTTTTCTTGAGGGGGCCTGGGGAAGTAGATGCTGGATAAGTGTAAAGCAAGAAATCAATCAAGAAGTTAACTTGCTTTGTATTATGGAAGTTACTTGTTTATGTGGCTTTGATAAATTCGATCGATATTCAATTAGCAATGCCGTTTTGTAGAGTCTTCTACAGTGTGATTGACATACAAACTACGTATGCCGTTTGGTAGTCTTTACAAATTGTTTGGATGTCCCTTATAGTTTCAAATGCCTTTTATTCATGGTGATATTCTTGGTGGACATCTTAAAGCTATTAAGGCTTAGTCAATGCATATGGATTGATAGAAAATGTATGTCTAAGTCTTCAAACTCCCTTTGTAGCAAATATCACTTGAGGAGTTGCATTGATTTTTTGTTGCATATAAACTGGTTAATAGAGGAAATGTATCATGTATGAAGCTTTTGACTGATAATCAATCTGGCCACATAATGTCAAACATTTGAAAGGAAAAGGGGAATAAATTTTACGAAACAAAGGAAAAATGGTGTGTTATTTTTTCCAAAATCTAGCTTGTTTTGTTACAACTTTTGAGACTCTAGTTTCTAGAAATTTCAAAACAAATTATTTTGAAACTTGAAGTAGTTCTAAGTTTACAGTTGTATTTTGTCAGGCTAGTTACAAATGACCAAATCTAAGTCTATTAAACAAATTATATATTACAATTCTGGACATTTGCAATCAAAAATTCAAAATAGTAAGTGATACTGACAAGTTTTGTGTTCCCCGTCGCTGTTGCAGCCCCCCTTTTACCTTATGCATTGTGTAGGTATCAATGAATTAACATCAGTATTTCAGGGCAAGCTTTAAAGCATGAAAATCTTGGACCGTACTTGAGCTCAAAGGTCCCAAGTTTAATGGACTTGTCCGCCTCAAAAATAAATGCTCAAGGGAAGACTTCTACATTGACTCTGCTTGCTAATGTGATGCAATCCCTTCTAAGGTATATATCTAATCTGATAACTGTAATTTTGTATGTTTTTTGGATGTTCTCTCTAATGAATGCATCTACCATGACAAGGCTTAGAAGTTGAGTATTTAATGATGTTTTCTTAATATTATGGGTGTTAGATATGGGATAGGAATCCCATCGTTGGCCTCATCAAGTTCTAATTCTGCGGACGTAAAAGACTCAATTAAGAGGCCTAAAATTTAAATTTGGACTCGATAATAGGCTACACAAATATTTATTTCAGTTGCACAACATGTTTATATTATATCTTTGTGATGGGTGTAGAATCTGTAATAGTGAAATAGATGGACATTTTCCCAGTGTTGAAAAAGTGGTGGTTTTGGGTGATTGTAAACATAACACATACTTAGAAGTGATGGCAAAATTATAATAATAGAAAATAGAAAATAGGAAAATAGTGATGTAATACATAAATCGACGAAGTACTCAAAAATGAGTTATTTAAGTGAGCTCAACACTCCCATAGCTTTTGTCAATACAAGCATGCTTCCTTCATTTGGTCCTTCTTTCCCCTTATCTAGATTACTACACACTCCCTTCCTTTCTCTACATCTATATCCTCTTCCTCTCTCTTTCCCTCTTTGCATCCTCTTTTTCGCTTTCCTCTTTTATCCCCTTTCTATTTCTTCTCCTCTTGGCACCCCTTTTTTTCTCTCCTCTCGCTATCCATATTTGCTTCCTTCTCAGTGTTTCATCTTCTATCTCTCTCTCCTTCCTTCCACACCCCCTTTATCTCGAAAAGTACTAACCCATACCCCTTGCCCTTGGTTTAGTGTCAAATCTCGAGATCTAGGGTTATATTCAATTTATTGAAGAGTTCATAATCTTTGTGCCGAGTCTGATTCTTATCCCTGTGGCAACTCATGTTGCGAACATCTTAATTTGAATTGTCAACTCCAAAAAATAGCCATGTATCATAAATTCTAGGTTTGAGATTGTTTATTTAAAATTAAGCTCATAATAGACATTTTGGAACCTAGTACATATTAAATAAAATGCAATGGCTAATATGTTACATAATAAGTAACAACTTAATGCTATTTCTCTATGATTATATCATGAGTGTAATAGGGTTTCGTAGAATGATTGCTTAGAATCTGTTATAAAAGAGGGCATATTTAACATAATGATGTCATTTTTTATTTCATGCATGTTGGTGTTAGGTATGTAGTTGCTATAAATGCATATAATTTGAAGTTGTATGCTTTTTAATAAAGTCATTTTGGCATCACGAAATATTCCTATTTTGACTAGGCTAGTAAACAATGTTTTTTTTTTTTCTTGATGAGTCTAGCCAAGGATTAGACATGGTTTGGCTCTATACATTTTTGTATAGGGTTCTAGCCCTATTTAGCTTCTTTCAGGACCTAAAGATCCTAATGTTGCCAAATTAGCATTGTGCTTCTCAAAAGAGGAAACCATTATGAATTTTCTATGGTCTTGGTCAAATAGAAAAAAATGGTGGATGCCATCACGATTGCGGTAATAGTTGCAATATCATTAACACGGCACCTTGTGGTGTTACAACTTATTTTGCAAACATCGTAATGTGATTTGTTAACTTGAAAATTATACTTTTTATTATAGTGATTGAAGTTTTCTAAAACATAAATTTAATTAAAGATTATAGATCTTTATAAACCTATAGATATTAAAAAGATTATAATGGGTTATATGTTTTGAATAACAACTTATAATGCCTTTTAAACCATGGTTTCGCCAAACGGTAAGCTTTAATTTTGTTACAAAACACGCCGTTATGTAAACCTCATTTTTGCATGGGCATCATACATTAGCTCGTCCTTAAGATTAGAACTTGTTATATTATTTGTCCCTTTTTATCTTTCCTTTTTTTGTATTTCGTCGTTTTAATTCGTTTCAAAAATTCGGTTCATTTGCCCCATCTTTTTATATTATACTGCAAATTGACTCTCCTATTACCTTCACAAAAATATATTGTAAGGATATGGATAATTAAATTATAAAGGAAGTTGTTCAAGGTCGAAGAATAAAGGAAGAAATGACGGTGATATTTTTAGCGATAGAAAAGGTGGTTTATAAAGTATAATTGTTGCGGAAGTAATTAGAATATGTTAAGTAAAGTAGAGTGCGTGAATATTTGATGGATATTAAATCGTTTGTATTAGATTGCAAGTTTAAACGAGTAAGTTTGGACATATGCAACTATGAGAGTATGGTAAAAAGATCGAAAGTTTGAAAATTTGTGGATTTAATTAAAGTGTGAAAAAAAACTGATGACCTAGAGGGTAGGAGTCAAAAAGGATATAGAGGATTTAGATTTACCGAAAATGGTGATTCATGTGGAAGTTTTATGTAGCTTATTGAATAGTTTGAGGATTTAGATGTTGACATTGTTAGTATTTGGTAGGGAGGAGGGAAAAGGGTATGTGTGTGTATGCACGTGCAAATGGACACACACATATACACTTTAACCTCTTTTTGCTTTTTTTTTTTTTTTTTTTTTTTTGCAGATTATTTAGGAACTAGTATGATTTTATGAACTTGTTAATCGTTAATTTTCCAATATTATGAATATGTCATGAGTTTTACTACAAGGGTTAAGGATACTCATTATCTGTAAGCCCAATTTTATTGAATTCCAATGATCATGGTTGAGTTCATTTGAGTTGAGTTTTAATAATTTAAGTTATTTTAAGTTGATCAAACTTTGACATGTTTAGTATCGGTTGATCTTTTCGACCACTTTCTTTTCTTAGTAAATTTCCTAATCCATATATTTATTTATTTACAAAGACCGGAAACTTTCAAGAATTTCCTTTAAATACTTTTCACAATACCAAAACATGTAGTATTGACCTTGAATAGCTATATATGAATTGCAATTGATATGAATTCTAATCGTTGCTCACTTCTTATAAGCTCAACTCTAATGTGTTTTGCCTATCTTTTCACCCTTAATCTTATTCATTAATTGATAAGCTTTCATAGGTAAAATATAATATTCATATTTCACTTAAGTGTTGATGAGTTCATTTTAACGTATCCATCTCAGAGCACAAGTGCTTAGCTTTCTAATCTCGTTTTATTTTTTTTAGTGTTTATGTATCAAGGTTTCGCTTATCCACATTCATATTAACTATTCAATTGTTTTTGTTTTGATAAAGAAAATTTTGATTAACATAAAAAGTAAGAACACAAAAGTAGGGATAAGGAATGGCCCTGGTAATCACTACTTATTCCAACAAAATCTGCCACTCACTCCTACATAGATCATCTAAAGTAATGTCCTTATACAACCTGTTTGTCTTAACCCATAAGTTAGCTGAAAACTTAGCTTTCTCCCAAACTATACTCTAGCACAATGAAACGATCAAATTTCTTTATTTATTTCTTTTGATCCATATCGCCCAAGGAATAGGTAGAATGCAACAACTATAATATTTTGAGGTCTCTTTTAACTCCAGCCATAATATGTAACTAGAAGAAAATCCATGACTTTCACATGCTTTTTCCAAGCCTCTCCTATGAGTTGTGACGTTAAACACTTTGATCCACAATCCTCTAGCAAAATTACAACACAAGAAGAGATCATTGTTGTCCTCCATATCTTTGAAACACATGATGAATATTAGGGGCGTCTTTATTGCAAGTTTGATTGCTTGATTCTTTGAGACCTTTTAGTGATTATTATCGTTTGTTTCTTAATCGGTAAATAATTAGTTTGAGTTCTTTGCATCATAATGTTTCTTTGTATTGTTTCATCCCTAACCCATGACATGTAGTGAAGTTTAAGTGATTGTCTTCTTGCGAAATAGTTAAACTTCCATCTCATGTATGATATAGGTATGAATTTATGGAAAATCATGGAGTATGGATTAATTCGGTGAAACCCGATGTAGATGCTTCTATTGGAGCATTATCCCGTGAAGGCAATGTGATTCATGAAAGTGAGATTCAAAAGATGAATCAAATTAGAACTGAAATGCGACTTGCATTAAATTCACTTTTGAAGGTACGTATATAATTGTGTTCCAAATACTTTTATGTTTACGCTAGCACATTGAATTGATTATATATATATAAAACATTAATTAGACTCTTGGCGTATTTGAGGCACATTTCTTTGCCCAAGCTCTAAGAACCTTTTGCAACTCAGTGTATCGCACATTTCCAAAACTAGGGTTGAGTTTTTGTTTTGTAAGTTTAAGGAAAGAAAAGTCTAGGAAACCTTTTTTAAGGCAATTTTGTGATCATTAGTATTTTCTTTGTTGGTCTATTGTTTTCATTGGCCTCCAATGTTGTAATTCAAAGTGAAGCTTTGGAGGTAAGGAGATCAAACCACTCTTTGCTAATTTTTTTGGGAGTGTTTGCAAGCTCATGGACACAGTCACACAACTCTTTCAATAAACTGATGACTAGCCATTGTAGATTACAGTCATTTATGGAGGTCACATAAGTAGTGTGATGTTCCCTTCCAAGTTCCAATTTAGAAAGAGATTCTTTTTAGCATCAATGTTCATCTTGATGTTGGTCACTACTTGCTGGCTTGACTCCTTATCTTGGATCATTATTTTGCACCAATTGAGACTTGAGCTGAATTGAGAAGCTCATCAGTGCTCTAAGGCTTATATTACTGTGCTTCAAAGAGGGTTTTAAACAGGCTAAGTGTGTTCAATAGTGGCTTAGAATAAAGATGAAATTTGTTGTAGACTTGTAACAGAATGTTGGTTTTTATAGATATATGGTTTAAGAACTATAGGCCAATAGTTGACAAATAGTTAAGCTAATATCACTTAGCATATGTAGGTTGTAACTAGATGATGGTCTCTTATTGTTAGCTAGGCTTTTATTGTTGTCATATATATAATTAGGTGATTGAATATGACCTTATTTGCCTTTTGCGTGAGGTTTCAGCCTTGATGTGGTGTTGATACTTTCTACTGCTAAGGAACTTCTGACCTGAAAATTACATTTCTGGTAATCCACCCTTATTGGCCGCCTCTATGATATTCAATCATGTCAAATTGTTGGTGGTTCTACACATCTTGCATAAGAATTTGAATTTATAGCAATTTCTTTTTGAAGTTGGTTGGCTAGATGGCCGTCACAATTATCAGATGGATGGTTGACCTGCAATGCATCTGCAATAGATCAGATTTGTGGCTTTCTTTGGCATATTGCTCTGTTATTTGAGTCAGATGATTTTTGACCTTTATTGTCTAAATACTAGATATTCTAAATTGGTAATAGTGATTGAGTTGACTTTGTGGAATTCTGCTATACTGCTATTATTGAATATGACAATCTTTTATGTGTTGCAGCCGTGTCTTGTTACGTATGACACTTGCTTGTCTTAAGGAGAAATAAATTAAGTGTAGGCACTGTTTTTCATCTAAACTTTCCATATACCTGCCTTCCTGACCACATGACAGCATGACTTTGCCATGAAACTAAGGTCACAAACTCACAAGTGGCTGTCTTTTTTATTTTCTGAAGTGTGTTTATTTCGGCGCACATACTTGCAAGATTTAATTTGTTATGATGTTTTTTTTTTCTGCAGCGCTATAAATGCCAATTGGTTTGTCTATTACTGATGAATTGTTTGGACAGGATGATGGAGTGCTTGTTATTCCTACATTTCCTCAATCCCCTCCAAAAGTTGGTGGAAAAGATATGTCATCAGAAACTTATTTGAGCCCTTTGTTTAGTCTACTATCAATTGCTAGCCTATCAGGATGTTGTCAGGTCAGCAATTGACTATAAACCCTTCTCTCGTTTTGGTAGTATAATACCTTTTGGACATCCGTAAGATGAATTGTAATCAGTCTTCTAGTAATCAATTGATACATATTTCTTGTTTATTACCACATGCAGGTTACAGTACCTCTGGGATATCATAACAAAAGCCCTATTTCAGTGTCCTTTATTGCGAGGCAAGGAGGCGATCGTTTTTTGCTTGACACAATACAAACCATGTATTCAGCTCTTCAGGAGCAAGTAGATGCTTCTAAATCAAATTCTACACCCAGCACATATAGTATGGAACGGTCTGCAGAGGCTGCTAAAGAAAAGGTCAAATGGCTTACTTGCTTACTTATTTCCATGCTTATTATCTGATTAACTAGCCATGTATATTGTATACTCTAAGCTAGTGTGATTGAGTAATGAACTTCATTATGATTGTCAGTAAAGCATGATGTTGTGCTCCATTAAAGCATTTTCCCCCTTTTCCTTTTTTTTTGTTGGGGTGGGGTGCCTTGCATCCTCAAGGCAAGTTCTGTTCCGAAGAAAAGCTGAATAGAACTAAGCAATTTGCTAACCATTATGTTATTCATGCATCAACTTTTCTTCTGCTAGCCATCCCTAGAAAAAAAAAAGAAAGCTTTTAATCTCTTTTTAATTTTAACTTTTGAGCAATGAATTTACTTTAAGAAAAGTCATTGTCACAAATAAGTATGCATAGCACATATGATTTGCATTGGTGATTTAGGGACTCCTTGTATTTTGAAGCGTGTTGCTTCTTTAAGGAAACATGATTTTCTCTCATTTTTGATGTTTCCTTGTAAACTTAATAATAATGAGCTTATAACTAATCTCCTTCCCCATCACTTGGGGTACCTATATAATGATTCAACTCATTGCGCTTTGAGTTTCCCTGGACCTTCTTTTTAGTAGATAAACAAATGAGGATTTTTCGTGTCTTTGTTAAATTTGATCATAAGGTTCTATCATGAAATGCGACAGAATGGTTCATTTTATCATTTCTTGAATGACGTTTACATCTGTATTTGACCAAGATTTCTGAAATCGAGTAATTGGTTCTAATTGGACCCTATATATGGTTGTTACATAACCTTACTTGCTAAACATAAGTGGGAGTGTAGAGGGAGGAGAAATGATTCATTAAGGTTGCTTTGCTTATATCCTTGTTATTGATTTCTTTGTCCTACGCCATCTCTTTTTGCCTCAGGGAAATCTAGCATTCAAAGATAGGCAATGGGCAAAAGCTGTTAATCATTATACCGAAGCAATTAAACTTTGTGGAAGTAATGCGACATACTACAGTAATAGGGCTGCAGCTTATCTAGAGCTTTCCAAGTATGTATTAAAAGTATCATGGAAACTATATGTAGCTTTTTCACAATCTTTGTATGAAATGATTTGTGTAGAGGTGTTCAATATAGACCCGATGACTTGAAATATACCCGACCTCGTTATCCAAACCTGATTTTGACCCGACTTCAAAATGGAACCCCGCCTGAAAACATCTAACTCGAAATCGATCCAATGACGTGAATGTACACCTCTTGTTATTTGCTGTTTCAATTGAGCCTAAACATTAATCATCTCCTTTTTTGTTATAGTTTACCATTCAAAATGTTCGTGATTTTATTTTATGTAAGTTGGGTGATCTCTTCTTAGTTGGGGAACATGTTGTTTACAACTTATTCCCTCCTTACCCTAGCGTTTGTAGATTCATGCTGGCAAGGTTGATGCTAAAAGTAGATTATTCTTATTTTAATCTGAAGAAGTTTTAATCTTTTAACTATTTCAAAGGAATACAGACTATGTACGTGAGACTTGGTTTACTACTCCACATTGTTGTACAAAACTGCAAATAGTTATGTTACATCTATAAATCATGATCAAGATCTTAGGATTCTAGGATTTTATGAGATAAAATAAACAACCAATTTAGGTCATTGGCTGGTTGTTAAGTTTGTGGGATTTTGTGATCTTAATTGAAAAAATAATCGATTGGTAGGATCATAACCCGATGTTATAATCCAACAATTTGATGCGATCCTGCTGTAGTAATTTTGTGGGATAATTGGTTGAACCTTAAATTTGTAGGATTTTATGATCTTAAATTCTTAGCTGAAAAAAATTGAGTGGCAGGATCATGACACGATATTATAATCCAACAATTTGATTACGATCCTGTTATAGTAATTTTATGATCTTACACATGTTCACATTATTGTTACTGTGATTAGAAAATTGAAATAATTCATGCATATATTGATTCATGGTTTGAAAATAATTATTTTGTGTATTCTCTACTCCCTTCTTGAAAACTATAACTACTTATTATTTCCTTCATATTTTGGCACAAATTTAAGATCTTAGGACCCAACGATCTAATTAGGAAACAATAAGCCATCTTTCTGGGTTGCATTTTTTATGCCAATTATCTTTTTTTCTGTTGGGGTTCAGACTTCAGACCTTTGGTTGTTCGGCGAAGATTGTTAAGATGTACGCTCTCAGATTGTCAAATCTTATCTTCTTGTGCCTGACCTATTTCTTAACGCACTGATCCCGGGATATGATGGATGTAATATCACCCTTGGGAGATGAGTCGGAGTCTTAGTTGTTACTAGTTTGGTGTCTTGATAATTAGGAAATTCTATAGACAATCTTGAGTTAGTATATCATATGCAAACATTTATGATTGCTTCTTGTTTACATTTGTAATTTAAAATTTTTAACTTGCTATGAAAGGAAATGGTAGGTAAAAGATCCTATTTCTTGAAATACCCAGTAATTTTCTTTTCTTTTTTTTTTTCTTTTTTCTTTTTTTTTTTAATCACAATGTAGATATTCATTATCTTTATAAAAGCTTACTTCCCATTCAAAGACAATACATTGGACACCCCTCAGTAAAATTTTTAATTTTATGATGAGTACGTCAATCTAGCTAGTTGGACGGTTGGACCTTCTTTTGTATAAGGGGAGGGCTCATTCGTGCTAATGTCGATGAGCAATCTTTTGGGATTTAGGCTATAACGTTGTTATATGCTATGTTTCATGATCATGGGATGTGACTAGGTTCTATTGAGCTAGTTCATAAAGTCGACCCCAAGTTTTTGAGATCAACGCTTTGGCATTGTTGTTGATGAGTGTGACATACTGATTGCTCTTGATATTGTTTTATTTAGGTTTTAGAAGATGCAAACCTAGATAATATGTAAACAACTCGATGGTAACTGCTGTCCGAAAATCTGATATTGAACAAATGAATTGGACATATTTTAGTCTGTGTCCGATTGTTTTAACCAATCATCTTCCCCCGAGTTGAAATGAATACCTGCGAAAGAGATGAATAAAGCTACCTGGTTTAATTATAAAGATATACTGTGTTAAGTGATTTATATGGCTACTGGGTTGAATTGGTGTATTCTTGTCATCATTCCTATTAAATGCTAATTTCTTGGTGCCAGCTATCGTCAGGCAGTGGAAGATTGTACCAGAGCTATAAATCTAGATAAAAAGGTATGCCTATCAGTCTTCATCTCATCAAAACATCTTGTGAACCACTGTTTTTTTGTTGTGTCAATTGTTTCATTGTTTTTTTTTTGAGAGAAGTTTCATTGTTGTTTAATTCCCATATGGTGCTCTTGTTTTTTATGGCTCAACTCTAATTTTTCACGTTGAATACAAATATCATGAATTATGAGTTTAGTACATTCTATTACGAAAGGGAAGGTGCTTAGAAGAAAGGAGGAGTTGTAGAACTAAGTAGATAAAACAGAGTTTAAACAAGAACAATAAAAAAGATTGAAACTATGATGAATGAAGCTCACACAACACATAAATGGTATCTTGGATACCCACCACTCAAATAGTTTTTATTTCATTAACTATTCAGCAATACATTAATGAAATAAACCTCACCATTGCTTAAGAACACACTCGTAAGTATAAAACTTCCACTTTAAACGGTTCTTACTCATCTTATATAATGAGATCCTTTTAGGTTACCCAACCCCTTGTTTCTTTTGTATAATCCTTCTCTTATGTTTAAACTTGATTTAGGGACCTTATATAGTCCCTAAAATATTAGAATAAGCCTTAGTCCTAAAGCTCAAACGTGCCCACCAAGGTACTCGAACGAGCACATCTAATTTCAACTCACTCATTCCATGCATCCCATGCCTCTTTCAAAGCATCCCTTGTGCATCTCCTTGCTTTGTATCTTGCCTTGTTCAAGGCACTCTTCGTGCACTCTCATCTTGTTTTGTGTTTCTTCATCTCCATGGCACATCAAAGAATCTCTTTCATTGCTTCCTTGAAGCCCCATCATTTATGCACTTAACCACCTTGAACCCCATCATTGCTCACAATGTGGTGTGTCTTGGATTGAGTCATATGGTGATCAACATCACCTCAATTAAATATTGATTTGGCTCTTGCACTAACATATTATCCCAATGCCATTAAGTGTTGTCAGGGTTTGGGGGTCTACCGTACCGTTGTAAGGGATAACAAAAAAGCATGTGATCCAGTGAGCTATTTTTAAATAAATCTATTATCTATTATAATTCAAAATCAAAAAACTATAAATCTTTGATCCCATTAAGAATGAACATTTTTAGAGAAACATCTTTTCACTTCTTATTTGCAAAAAGTTCTACTTTTTTCCGTTTACAAAAAACTACCTTTTAACATTATTTTTTTCGGAAGCTTCTTGTATCCTTTGATTTAACTTGTGTTGGAAACTTTTTTAAACTAACATGAACGGAGTTCAATTTTTGGAAGAAACCCCGTTTTTTGTTTTAGTTTTATAGGCTACCTTTTAAATGGTAGCTGATCACATATAATGATTTTGTAAGGTAGTTTCTTACAAAAAAAAAAATTTAGTTAATAGTTTTCTATTCTGAAAATACAAGTAAACTTATCATAGTGTACCAATAACCAAGTGGTAGTACGTTGCTAAAAAGCTTTCATAACTCTGTTTGAGTCTTACACTTCTACTACTTCCTTTTCCTTTATTCTTAATTGAAATCTTGCATTTTTATTTTAGTTTGGGATTTACACCACACCCACTTAATAATCGACTTAATAATCTAATACAATTTGTCATTTATCTCTCCCCCTTTAACCCACATAAATATAATCCATTTAAAACCAATTCCACCTTCTCTTTCATAATATCACAAATGGCTCAATTTATCATGTGTAATTCGCGTTTATTTAAAGTTGCGAATAATCAAGGGTCAACACATATCATTACTAGGTAATATTGCGTACATCCAACCTCTAAAACACTACCTAGTCGAAGCCTAGTGGGAGCCACTTAGCGGCTACTATTTGATATGTAAAACACTTGTGAAAGTAATTAAAAATTCAATAATAGAAAGGAAATAAGTGTTATGACAAGCTGTACATGGTTAACACTTAGCTGTAATAACTAATAAGTTCATACATCACATTTAGAGTGAACTATCATGTTAATACCTTGGTGCATATCCTCAACTTTTACTATTGGACCTTTTGCAGAATGTGAAGGCATATTTACGTAGAGGGACAGCACGGGAAATGCTTGGCTACTATGAAGGGGCAATTGAAGGTGCGTTGCTATCCTTTTTCCCTTCCATTGTTACTATTGCTTTAGACTGGAGCACGACTTGCAAATATAAGTGTTGATCTTCGTTGATGAAACTTTATGCGTGTACCGAACTGAAATAAAATGCAATCAGTATGAGTATTCCGATGCTAATGTTTTGTACCAAACTAAAATAAAATGCAAAATGACTTGCAATTGGTATCAGTATACTGATGCTAATGTGTTACTAGAGTAATTGCTAAAATCTCATTACATATGATACCTAAAATCGTAGTCATATGACGTATATCTAGCTGCATACTTTGTCTACACAATACATTGCTTTGCAAATGCAATTGGCTACTTATTTCCCCTATAGTAGATAGTCATCAATAATAAGAGATGCTCTGTCGTTTGTTATTATTGATCCGACCTTGTATTGCTGACTTTTTGTAATAGTTGGATCGTTCCCACTCATATTTATCTGCTAAGAACCACCATTTTGGAAAACATGGCAGACTTATTTGCGCATTGTAAATTAGTCGTAGACTCGTAGTAATTGAAAATGCTGTTAGTAAAGTCCAGGGACCAGTAATGGTCGATTCATGAACTCGAAAAAGTTGATGCTTCTCAGCTGTCAGGTTAGTATTTGCTGTTTAGAAAATAACAAACGATATGATCTTCTATGTTTCAGATTTTAAATATGCTCTTGTTCTCGAACCCACTAACAAAAGAGCAGCTGCTACTGTGGAGAGGCTAAAGAATTTAGTCTAGTAGGTTTGTTCGGAAGCATCTTCATGCGTTGAACGATCGTACAAGCATTTCAAATCTGTATTTTGGTAAATCTCCTGGTTTTCACGCCGTTATTTTGATGGATTATTCTCTCCGTAATCGTGGCTGAGGTAACTTGGACAGTATTTTGTCACAAGTAATTTTCGTCCGAGATGAGATGAGTAGTACATAACGGCATTTTTGTCGAACAGTTTATTTTCATCATCTGTTTGCCAGCCTAGGTTATTATATTTAGTGAGCAATTTTGTATTGGGGGGGTTTTGTGAGTTTGCTCTTCACTTGAAATTAGGATTGAAAATAGTTGATTATGTTTTTTTTATATGCAAAATAGTTAATTATGCTAAGTTGCTAACGTATCTTGTTTAATATGCTGGTCGATCGATTGGGTGAATCGAGTTTGTCGGGTTGAGTTATTTTAACTCAAACATAGCTCCCAGATGATTCAAGGATTCTTACAAAAATAAGCTTTTATATTAAAAAAAAAATTCCCAAAATACTTATCTTTTTATACTTCCTCCGTATTTAATTATTTGCAACTTTGGGGTCCTTCACGGACTCCTAGGCAAAACTTTTAGTAGTGTATTAAAATAGATTAATGAAGTTAATGGGGTGGGATTATAGTATTATAATATTAAAAAGTAAGAGAGAGTATTAAAAAGTATGAGATAGAGTATTAAAAAGTAAGAGAGTATAAAAAAGTAAGAGAAAGATAATAAAAAAGTAATAAAAAACTTTCTATAAATGGAAAAAAAAAAGAAAGTTGCAAATAATAGTATACGCCAATTTTAGTAAAAGTTGCAAATAACCAAATACGGAGGAAGTATACAACACTTATATTTTAAAAAATTTTATGATTCAATATCCTAGAACTGGCTAAAAATTTTTTACTTTATTCTATTTATTTTGCATTATTTTAAATGATGATTAAGAATTAAGGATTGAAGAGTACTTTGATATGATAGCTAATCTAGATGGATACCAATTAAGATTATTGTGAGTGTAACCCTATATGAACTATGAGGTGCAATATGTTTCATTTTACTCTATTTTTATTTTAACTTTGTTACTTTATTTATAATTTGTATAATGATATTACTACTTTGTTTTTTAACTTTCTTTCAGATATATTTTTTTATTTTCTTACTTTTTTAGTCTTATCTACCTAATTAACTTTTTCTGCCATTTTCTTACTTTGTACTATTTAACTATATTTTCCATTTGGATTTGCTCTAAAATTTTAGCTATATTCTTTTTTAGAAAAATATGGACCTCACTTTCTATCCACCATTAAAATACTCTTCAATGACTCATTTCACTTTTTACTTTCTCTTAGTTTAGATCATTCATTATACTAATACCAAAAAAAAAAAAAAACTATTCTATGAAACACAAAAGGGTTATAATTTTAGGCTTGGGATGTACTAGAGCGTGTTTAACTGTATAAGACCTTAAAAAATTAGGGGCGCCAATATTAAATGACATAGCATATGTCAAGTGTTTAATGATAAAAAGTCAGAAGAAAAATATTATACTTTTTTAAATTGCACATGTCCTTTAAAAAATTTGTCAATTTTTACTCAGCCTTTAATTTTGAGAAGAAGGAAGTATATATACTTACTCCTTTCACTATACTTGCTATATTCGAATTTTTGCGCAATCCTATGTATTATTTTGACTATTTATATATTGAATTATACACATCTAAAAATTATAAAAATATAATATTATAAAAGTATGCATTAATCTATTTAAACAAGATTTCACTTGACTACATAATATTTTACAGCATTAGTCATAATATATAAAATAAGCTTAAACGATAAATAATGTTAAAAATCATTATTTAGCGAGTATCTAAGAACTGTATTAGAATGTTAAATTATTGCAATCTCTAGAAAGTAGAGGCAATACTATTTTGAATGGGAGATAGCAGCTGCTATGACACGGTTGTCCTTGAAAAATGTATCAATGTTCAAATTCCAATAATTTGATTAATCAACTTAAATCTGCCCAAATTTTCATTCCACCAAAACTATTAAAAAAAAAAAAAAAAAAAAAAAAAAAAAAAAAAAACTAGTTTTTGTAACTTGTGATGTGATGTCCGCTTTATATGTATTTAAATTATATAAAATCAAAAAAAGGAATGAATTTAATTTTAATTTTAAAAAAAGGAATGAATATTTCTATGTTTTTAATCTCAAACCTTGTTCAAATTAGATTAAAAAAAATTAACTAGTTGAAAAAGAGATGGTCGAATAAATATTTTTGAAGTTATATGTTAGAGTAGGCTAACGAATGCGGAAGCGTAGGCCTAAAGGTAGCACGAAAGGTTAACGACCATGGCTTGAAGGTGTACTAATGAGACATGGTTATATGCAAGTATTAAGGTGATTAAAGCAATAAAAGTAAGTAAAACAACAACACCGAGATTTAAGGTGGTTCACCATTAATTAGGCTACATCCACCATCCTAGGCTAGTGTATCATTATATGTTTAAAAGATAGAGAGCTTTATAAGCTTATTACAATGTTGAAAGAATTACATCAATGGGGAGTGTATGTGTGAGCTATACATTGAGTAGAGAATTAATAATAGAATGGTAAGGATAATAATGGGAGGCTCAAGCTCTAAGCTTGGCTCTACATCTACGCAATAATGCACTACAACATATTTAGGCAAATGGGGGAAAAACGGGTGTGCCACTTGTCTCTTGGTCTCCAGTATTTTGTACTAGTTCTAGAATTCTTCCTTGGAGCCCAAGTAGTGCACCTCCAAAGCTTCTTACATCCAAGTTTCCACTACGTACCATTAGTACAATGTACTATGGTACTTGTAAGATACCCGATCATCCAAACATAAAGAGTACTTGTGTCCTTTACCATTATCAAAATGCTTAAGGTCTAATAATTTTAGTTGATTAATTTAACCTTTAAACCATAATTCTTCTACACATTAATTGTCATCTAATCACATGACTAATTAACCCAAAACTCAAGTCACACTTCTTTCATTATAGTTTATTTTTTTAGAAGATACTTATATGCATATTGTATATATGCATTTTTTTTGAGGATATATATATGCATTTACATAGGGTGAAACATTGAAGAAAGGTATTTTGATGGGTAATAATATTTCTACCATATTTTATGAAAGATTTATCATAATCATCAACACTTCAAAAGACAATAAAAATATAAATATTCTATCATATATTAATTAGGATTAGAGGTATCTATTCGTGCAGTTGTTGCATGTTTTGAGTATAATATTTCAAATAGAGTAATTTCAATTCTCCGGTATAAATAAATGACTTCATAATTTTATTTTGATTTTTATACAAGAATTACTTTAATAAGGATCGAATCAGATTGAGTGATACTCAATTAGGGTAATCAGGTTAATTTTATATATAACTTTAAATTTGCTGCATTTATGGCCTAGTGTCAAAGAAAGTAAACATGACAAATTAGAGGGTCTAAAAATATTACTATATTTTTATTTTTAATGTGAAAACTTTACACATTCAACAAATTTAATGCCATCTTATTTTATATTGCAATTGGTATCTTAAGAGTTAGCCATGATTGTGATTGATTGGATTAATGGTCAAAACAATAATTAATCCTCCCTTATGTGGACTTCACTTTGAGTTTACTGTTTAAAGTTAATCTGAGTTTACTTTGAAAAAAAGAATTAAAATACGTATGCCTTATTTAAAGTTTACTCTGAATTTACCACATTTAACAAAAATAACACTTACATAAAATGGTCAATGAGGGAGGGAGTAGTACAACATTAAGCTTTAGCAAAGCCCCACTTGTAAGGCAAAGTGCCATCCATCCCACCAATAACCATAAAAAAAAAAGATATTCCGACTGAATTCAAATTGTTGGCTTCGACAAACGGAATGGGCTCCTTGCCATTTCAGGGCGAAAATCCCTGAAATGGATAGGAGCCATTTCCTTCTATAGTTTGCAAGTATCAAAATGAAATACATGAACACTAGAATAGTTAAGCAATGATGATATGTTATTTAACATTCACCAAAATAGTGTTAAAGAACAAAAAAAACTTCCTAATCTAAAGCCCACATTCTTCGAATTCTAGCATCGTTCGTTCCCCGCCAATGTAAACATCGTCTTATAGAATGCATCGATAATGTGATATCGTTGAGATCAACGAACACATTTCCCGTCCTGTCTCGATTGTTGTCGTTGTTGAATCGAATCATTGCGCGATCTTTATGAGTTTCCCGAAAAGCATGAACTTTGGTGTGAGTATATCATCTTTTTCCTTAGGATTTGTTGCCATAGTTAGAAAAGATGATATATTTTCACTTATTTTTGGTTTAGATTGGAGAAATTTCAAATCTGGCCCATTATTTGAAACAAGACTAGAATAATTTACTCTGTTTAGATGATCAGACAAGAATTGTCTAAAGTGATGAGCTTGCCTGGCTCCCTGTACACCTGCAGGAACCTCTAATAAGGAGCCACTCGAACTGTAAGCACCGCCATTTCCATTTCGGTATGTCATTGCCATCGAAACATGGTCGGGAAAACCGATTTCGGGGACTTGAGATTGTCGTTGCTTCTTTCGAGGTGGCGACATTGGCGACATATGAATTTGTGGCATACTTCCCACTGACTCGACCGACCATGGGTTCACTCGCTTCACGTTTTGGAGCAACTCCGGTTCGTCCCAATTCACCTGTTTTGTTAGCACCAAATTATTAGCAATTTGATCACAATCACTACATTTTTACTCGACCAAACAAAAGCCTTAGCCCTTAGCTAGGGTGTGTACTTCCGCGTAACAGTTTAAGTAGCTCTTACCGGTATAATGAGGCTAAACCGCTACTTTCAAAAGATGTCACTATTTGGTAAACGTAGTGGTTTAAGTATTGTTTAGTGGTGTTTGTAGTAGGTCTTCAAATTACATTATAAATTCAAAAGTCTCTACAGTTTTCTCAACAAATTGTATTCCGACAGCTACCATAACCTAACCGCTATCTTAACCAAACATGTTATAATTAAACGGCTACTTTTAAAAGACGTCATTGTCTGGTAAAAATAGCAGATTAAGTAGCGTTTAGTGTTGCATGTAGCACAAATGTTATGTTACCAAAAATTAGCAATATGATCACAATGACAACATTTTTACTCAACCAAACAAAAGCCTTAGGGTTTAAGTAGCCGTTACCGGTTTAATGACTTTTAAAAAAACATCACGTTTTGGTAAACATACAATTTAAGTAGAGCATTTAGTGGTGCATGTAGCAAATCTTCATATTACGTTATAAAATCATAAATCTCTGCATTTTTCTCAATAAATTATATTCCAACAGCTGTCATAACCACTACTTTTACCGATCAATTACGAATTAAACATGTAATTAAACGGCTAGTAAACATCTAACACGAACAACTACTCAGACAACTAATAGCTACCCTACGGAATGAACTGAACAAAGTACCTGAAGAAGTCTCCAAGGTGAGTTAGGCCAGTGTACAGGATCAGCAACCTGAGCAGAAGACACAGTTCCCATAAACCAACTAATACGAGACGAATCCTCGGTCTCAAACGCCATCTTAAACCTCATTCCAGGACACCATTGTAGCTGCATTGCAGACCTAACAGTCTCGGTTTTCACAAAAAACTCCGGTGTACTTGCTCTCGGATAGTACACAACCTCAAACGGTTTACCCATCGCAGCAAGATTCAAAGCTCGAACTACAGATTCGTCACTCTCACTACAACCCAAACTTTCAACTACTTTACAAGGATTATGATCATCATTTCTAAAAAAGGGTGAATACCCTCTACTAGGAACACTTAATAGGTCTCTTTTCGGTCTTCGAATCCCGACAAACAAATCCCCATTTTGAGCCCTTAAAAACACAATAGAATCCCCAGCAACAAGCTTTTTTTGATTTACAAAATTACTCCAACCAGTAGTTAAAAGATGTCTCCTTGGAGTCCCCCTATATATATGCCTAAATTTCCATGTAACCCCATGAACATCCTTAGCTAGAATCGTCTGAACCGGCGGTTCAGCCGAATAATCTAACTTAGGAAATATAGTTTCTGCACAATAACGAGGAACCGAAAACCCCCCTCCATTATTTGCATCAGATTGAGTTAATGTCTTAGCAAAACTTGCACTTTTTTCTAACCCATTTTCTAAATCATGTTTTCTTAAAAACCCATCATCAAAATTGGAAATTGTCCCATTTTTTAAGGGTTCTAACCCAATTTTTGCATAAACTTCATCATTTTCTTGATGGGCTAAGTACTTAATTTCTGAAACCCTACATGGGATTAATGGGTTTAATTTTGGGTAATTTTTTAGATCAATAAGAAAACTATTTGTATTTAGTTGAGCATGTTCTATATGACCTTGTGGGAAATATATGACCTTGGAATTAACCATTGGCATTTCAACCATTCCTCCTGCACATGCTTTCCATAACTCTGAATCCAAGCTACTTTCTTTATTTGGATACATCATCTTACTTTGTTTATCCTTCTTTCTGCATAAATCAATACAAAACAATAATAATTAGAAAAACATAACAAAGATGATTGATTTTTAATGGCGTGTTTGACAAATGACTGATAGCTGAGATGATATGATTTAACTAGTTGGTTCGATCAGCTTGTTCAAAAATAGCAAAATATATTGTTTCAATAAGCTAATTACCAACATAATGATGTGATTAGCAAGCGACTAATAGCTGATCGGATTCAACTAGTTGCTTTGATTTTAAAATAGCATAACAAGTTTGTTTCAATCGGATAATAACCCACTATCAGTTGGTAACTAAATAAGCTGAAATTGCTCAATAAGCTATTTTATCTAGTATAACGGCGTATTGACAAACAACTAATAGCTGATCGAATTCAACTAGTTGGTTTGATTCCAAAAATAGCACAAGTTAGTTTCTACTAGCTAATAACCCAACCATCCGTTTGTAACTAAATAAATTAAAAATTGTCATTTTGCCTAACATAATGGCGTATTTGACAAACAACTAATAACTTATCGGATTCAACTAGTTAATTTGATTTCAAAAACAGCTAATTACCCTCCATCAATTAGTAACTAAATAAGTTAAAACTACCCAATAAGCTATTTTACCCAACATAATAGGGTGTTTAGCAAACCACTCATAGCTAATCGAATTCAACTAGTTCATTTGATTTCAAAAATAGTTGTTTCAACCCGCTAATTACCCAACAATCTCGTAAGTGACTTACTATAAAAACAAAAATTACCCAATAAACTATTTTAGTTCGGCAAACGACTCATAGCTGATCGGATTCAACTAGTTTATCTGATTTCAAAAATAGTTGTTTCAACCCGCTAATTACCCAACAATCTCTTAGTGACTAACTATAAAAAGCTAAAATTACCCAATAAGCTATTATACCCAACACAACAGCCTGTTTAGCAAACGACTCATAGCTAATCAAATTCACCTACTTCATTTGATTTCAAAAACAGTTGTTTCAACCCACTAATCACCCAACAATCTCATAGTAACTAACTATAAAAAACTAAAATCACCCAATAAGCTATTTTACCGAACACCCAAAAACCCAACAATAATCTTAAAAATCATTACCTTTGTTCTTACTTCTTAGGTGTATAGATTGATGAAGGAGCTAAGAATATAGAGAAAGAAAAGGGTATAAACCAAATGAAATGGGAATAGAGTGAAAGTACAAAAAAGTGAAGCTTTAACGTGAAATGCCGACAAGGAAGTTCCGTAGAAGAAGGGGAAACTAAGACATTTTAGTTGGGAGCCTTTGACAATTTACATCAAAACGTGTGACACTTTTTTTTATTATTATTATTTATTTCTTGGATCCGAAAATACGGGTGTGTTTTTAGGTTGACCATTTTGGAACTTTATTTTTTTTATTTTTTTACAAAAATTATTATTATTATTATATAATAAAAGTGGATCAGACAAAGAAAGTTCTATTCTGATAGTTTATTTGTTTTTGAAATTTTTAACAAGTTTCAAGATTTTTTGATTAAAATATATTTATTTATATAATGTTTGAATTGAAGATATGAAGTATGAAACTTTTGAAAATGGAGTTTTTTAGTTATATCTAATTAAAACTCTTTTTTTGGTATATGTTGCCTATCAATAATGAAAATAATGAAACCTTATGTTTGTAACATTCAAGTACGCTAGTGAAGTGGAGATCGGAGACTGGAGAGTATACAGCGAAAATTAATGAAAAATATGGAAATATAAAGCGGAGGAGCAAGAAGTAATGCGCAATAAATTAGTGTGCACTATGTAGTATTAGCCTTTTTTATAGGCTACAAGTAGAGGTGTTCAAAACAAGCTCGATGATCCGATGTTTACCCGACCTTATAGTCGAACCCGACTTGACCCAATGTCAATATGAATTTAAAATTATGTAAAAAATCAATGTGGATACTAAACTTGATACGAAACCAACCCGAAATATATGACTCGAAATCAATCTGATGACCCGAAAATAGAGAAGGGAAGACAAGAAGTAGAGGCAATAAATAAGTAAAGTAAATGTCCGTAGAACACGGCAAGTCCAAAGGCAAAGGCAAAGAAATAGGCAACTAATGTGCTTCTATTACTTCTAAATGCACTGATTAACGTGCTTTCACTTTAATTGCTCTTTTAATTCTTATATACTTAGATATTCACAATATTTTTAAGACTGTTTCATTATGAGACGCTTTTTATATACATAAATTCTTGTGAGAAACGGTCTCTTCGAGATACCATCTTAAATTGGACCGGCTCATTATATATTTTTTAAAATATTATAAATAGGCATTAAGAATCATGTAAGTAGACATTTAAGATATTGAAAGTAGACATTAACGATACGGTAAGTAAGCATTAAGGATAATGTAAGTAGGCGTTAAGGATACGGTAAGTAGGCATTAATTTTTAATGGGGTTGGGCTTGAGATACTTCTCTCAAAGAGACGATCTCACAAGAGACTAACTGTGTTATACATAGGTTGAATAAAACAAGTAATATAAATTTTTATTTATTTTGAGTGCCAAGTCCACTCTAATCTAGTCCATTCCATAATTCGGAATCTTTTCTACTCACTGTTCCAATTCCATATTACTTTTCTGTCTTTCTTTTTCATATTAATTAATAATTAATACATCCTAGATCTAAAGTCTTCTTGCAAGTCTAGTAAGACCGTCTCATTATGAGAAGGATCCATATAATTAATTGATTTCTCTGATTAATTACTTTAAGATTGCAATTTTCATTATGAGATAAATCCATATAATTAATTAATTTCTATAATTGACCATTTTAAGACAATCATCCGTTAAGGAGGATATGTGTTGCATTCATACTTCTCGCCTGATGAGTTCCCTTGTGAAAGGGCGTATGTTAGAGCATACAACATAAACTGAAGCCTCAACCATCAACTCAAGCGTTTAGTTGAATCAACGACAAAAGGTTGATGAGTAAGCCATGAATTGTACTTCAATAGAAGTTTTATTTATAGAATGTAGTGGTAAAACATTAGTTGCCCGTTTGGTTGTTTATATGTATAATAGTAGTAATGGTAATGAAAAGTTACTACAATTTAAATTAGAAAATCTTTTGATGAGATTAATAGTATATTTATGCTAGTTTGATCATCTCATTTTCTTCACAAAATTTATTTCAAAGACTGTTCTCAAGAGATTGCAACACTTTCCGTGTTAGTATGTCCTTTTAACTTTGCTATTATTTTAGATGATGATCCCATCACTTTTCGTTTTAGTGTGTCGGTATGAATTTATTACTGAAAATGATATTTTTCCTCACAACAGTAGCAATTTCAAACGAGACAAAAGAAGTACTTATCTTAAGGCAAGTTTTAAGTTGTGTACAATCTTCCAACTTCCAAGTATGGCCTGTATTGTTTGTTTGTATCAACTATCAACTATCAACTATACAACCTTCTGCAGCGAAGGTGTACAAGATACCATAATATACAATTGCTCACGACTAAAAATCGGTTTTAATAGATAGAAACACAGTTCTAGTTCCGAGTTCTAGGAACAGCCGGACTGGTACATGTTGGTTCGGATTTGAGCTCTTGCTCACTCCTCATAGTTTACACATGAAATGGAACAAAACGAAGGAAATTACATGACGTAAGAAACGAGATTTGATCAGAGGCATAGCATTACAAGGATAGACAGTTACAAAGTTCATTTACAAGAAACGAGGACGATTTTATACAAGAATATCACTCCTCATAATATATACACAAAACGGAACAAAATAAAGGAAATTACACGACAAGGAAACGAGATTTGATCACAGAGGCATAGCATTACAACGACACGAGAGTTACAAAGTTCAGATTTTATACAAGAATAAATTCCGATCACTCCCAATGCTCGCCTTATGTATATAATCTCTTCGGACTATTCACAACTTATGGGGTAGTAGGAGCACTTACAAGTTTCATCATGAAGTTGAACTGGACATCTGGGGCGGTCTTGGGTTGAGGCCAATTCGCCCCCTCGGGAACTTTTATGCATTTAAAACCCTGGCTCTTGTACAAATTTGTAGCCCCCGGGTTGTTCAAATCACAATGAAGCGCAATAGAACGGCAACCCCAACTCCAGGCTTGAGCCTCTGCCTTGGCAACGAGTCTTTTTGCTATCCCCTTTCGTCGAAACTTCTCTCGAACTGCCACATTTGAAATGTAAGCTATCCCAGTCCTGTCACAGCATTATATTGTCAGAGTAATTCTTTTATTCTACAATTCCAAAAATATCTGCAGTAATTTCATAATCTGGTGATAGAAGGATCCATTCTATGCTGAAAGCTATAAACAGATTTATCTGAACGAGATCCAATTAGCTTACAAACGACTTTATCATAAAGAATGTCATCCCCTACTTGCTATATAGCGTGAAATCATGAATTAGGTAATGAAAAAGAGAATCAAAGAACTGAGAGAAACCGAGTTTCAGAATGGTTGCTTGATTTATCCAGACCGCTAACAATTTTTACAAGCGCTCATTTGAGAGGATAGTACTCACATTAGAAATGGCTAAAAGAAATTCTTTTCTGAATGATCTCCCAAAACCGACTCCCCTCCTTTCTTATGCAATATTCTTTCACAAATTTGTATGAGATGGTCTCACCGTGAGACGCACCCCATACATACCTTAAACTAATACAAAGTATTAGCATATAGGCTTCTTGTTTTGAGCTCGTCCCACCAAGAGAAGCTCTCTCACAAGAGTAGCTCATATTCTTTAGCTTCTTGTTCAAGCCTTCTATCGAATTTCCGACAAACAATTTTCCAATCTCACTACCCATAATAAACTATCTAACTCCAAAACTGACTTAACAGCTGCTTGGGAGAAATCCTAGAGACATCCTCATGTTCACAAGGCCAACTGTGCTCAAAGGCACTCAAGGTTTATTCCTTCAAAAAAAATTTACCATTTGCTTTGAAGCTCTTATTTTATTTTCCATCTAGATGAAGACACCTTAATCTAAGAGACTAAGACCATATCAAGAAAATTGGGGTGAGGCTAAAACTAGACGGCTAAACATATCATCAAGGCTACTCTAGTCATAATAATCTAACCAATAAAAGGAAGTAAAATAACTAGACGAATTCTTCAAATACCATTTATGATAGAGCCAAGGATTCGACGTATTTGGTTTTTGATTGTAGTAGACTAAAGTAAGATTAGTCATAAATTCATGTCCTCTTCCTTCTTATTACGTAAGGGAGCATATTGTTATTGCAAGGGATGCACTATGTACTACCGACTTCCTTTTGCCCGCCAAGGAGGGTGCTATTTTAGTGGCATGAGGACAATGAAATGTTTTTGTATTCTTCTAACACCAAAATATGAAGCATTTTAACATATAACAAGAAATTCCATGCACCCTTAGAGATTAGAGGATGAATCTCAACTTCCTAAGCATCATGGACTACTAAGTCAAAGAAATGATTAAAACATGATAAGTTAACTCTCGGTTAGAACGCACCTTCGCTGCCTCAATGGTCCTTTTCTAGGTAGGAAATCAGCGACAGTATCGACAGTTAATATCCCAGCAACTTGACCTCGATTTAGAGAAAATTTAGCATCAAAACCTCCAAATTTGAGATCTTCGGTCTCAAAGTGGAAGATATCTGCAGAGCTACCAATAACAGCAACCAAACAAGTTCTTTTGCAACCACTAGGAACAGGGAATCCAAATACCATAGCCACGAGTCTATCAAGCCTCATGACGAAATCCAATGGGAAAGAATATTCAGGGAAGAAGGAGCTACAATGTGTTTCGACCACTTCCCAACAATCATCCAATCTAGCTTCCCGAACAACTACTTGAGGTGACACGGATGGAAACAAGTCCGCCACTTGACTTGCTTGACAAACCCATTTCCCTTCAATAGAGAGCATCACAGAACAATCAGACAGGGAACTCATTAAAAACTACTAATAATTCTATGTTAACAACACTCCTTGAGTAAAAAAAATCAATCTTGACAAGTTCATAGTTTACCACAATCTTGAGAGAAAAAAACCCAAAAGAAAATTTTCAGGTGAACCTTTTCAAATAGTTATTCATAAACACTCTAGTAAAACATTAGTACAATCTTAATCAGTCAATATGTTACCCCAATGTTCATTTCAAATACCCACAAAGGAAACTTTCATGTGCACCATTTTACATACCGATTCCTCCGTCCCATTAAGATTACTACAATTAAACCCCCAAAGCTCACACATTATAAGCATAGTGTAACAATCTTAGTGGGACATTACTATCTTGACAAGCCATGAAGACAATCTCTAACCACAATGTTCCTTGGAAAAACCCATGATCGAAACTTTCATGTTTCTCCTAAATCTAACAACATGATGAACATTTAACAGTTTCCCATAATTCTCAATAGTGATTAAATTAGAACATGGTTTTGCAATTGCCCATGTTTCTCATTAGTCAATAGAACATAATTTTGCAATTGTGAATTGCCCATAAATCTCAATAGTCATTACTAGTAACAATATCTCTAAGTCACCACAACAAAATTTATCAAAAAAAAAAAAAATCATAACACGAATATGATTCAAAATTACTGAACAAACGACAATAGGGTTTTCTTTTCCGGGAAATGGTCATGAGTTCGAGTCTCACCAAGCTCTTCACTTCCCTCAATTTACCCTATAACCCAATAAAATTACTAAATAAACAATCACAAAAACTATAAACAATCAGAGAAAGCAAAAACATCACTAATCTACAGCTAATTGACAACATAAAGCTTCAATTAAAAAAAGTGAGACCTGGAAAATGGGCAGACGGATTAAGAAAGGGATGATCAAGCTTGGAATGAGCAGAGATCTTGGAGGAGGAAGAAAATGGAAGTAATTTGTTGAAGAAGAAAGAGTTACAAAAACAATGACAAGAAGAAGAAGAAGAAGAAGAAGATGGTGTTAGAGAAATGGCGATACCAAGTGCTACTGACCGCATCTCCCACCTTCTTCTCCCTCAAATCTACTCGACAAATTTGGTTTTGCTGTAAATCAAAATTGAGGCTGCAAATGCAAATCACTTTGTTTCATACAACCACCGTTTACTCTTAGATTTTTTTTGGTGCAAAGGCATCCAAGGATGGAAAAATTAATGTGCATAATACAAATTTTCCTTCATTTTCTTATAATAATACGAATTTTTGATTAAGTCTAAATAATATTAATTTTGATGTGGATTTTTCTATTGTATTTTTAATCTGTTGGTAATCTACAATTGTAAATCAACTTGGCAAAAAAAAGAAAAATACAAAAAAAAATAAAAATGCAATAAAAAAAGTAAAAAAAAATAAACATGCAATAAAAAAATAGGGGAGGGTGGGGAATTAAGTTTCTTATTTTTTTTTCTTTTTTATTACATTTTAATTCTTTTTATGTATTTTCCTTTTTTTTGGCAAGTTGACATACAATTGTAGGTTATCAATAGGTTAAGAATGCTAGAAACAATCCATATCAAAGTTGTTATTATTCAGGCTTAATCAAAAGTTCGTATTATTGTAGGGAAATCAGTGAAATTTCGTATTATTCACGGTAATTTTTCCAAATAATAATAATCGAAAATATGATGGGGATGACAAGCGGGTAAATTTTTTTTTTCTACCATTGTCCCAAGAATGGGTATGACTTTATTAGGTTTTGGTTTGTGGAGGATATGACTTTGAGTTAAGACTTAAGAGCTACTCTTATATAGAGCTCATAGTATCAGTAAGTAATATGTATAAATAGACTATTTACTTTATGTATGAGACTGGTCTCTTAATGAGATAATCTCATACAATAATTTCTGATTATTATTTGTTTTCCAAGAAATTTCATCATAAATTTAGTTTGGGATATTCCACGTGGTAACCCTGAGGTTTTGGCTTTTCCACGTGGTAACCAAAACTTTTAAAAAATCCACATGGTAACCCTGAGGTTTACCAAATTGTTCCATCATGACCTTTTTGCACATAAAATGTTAGCAAAATGCTAACAAACATTAATTTCAAAGCTTTAAGGTTGGTGTACGCCTAAATATGCGACTCACCATTTTAAATGCCATTAGTCTCAACCATTTTCCCCAAAATATAATCCCAAACTCTACCATATTTGGATTCGAGGAAAAAATATGATTTGGATGAAAAATAGTAGATTTGAGGGTTATATTTTGGAGAAAAAGGTTCAAACTGATGACATTTCGAATGGTGAGTCGCATAAATATGCATACAACAGTCATAAAGCTTCAAAATTAACGTTTGCTAACGTTTTTATGTGCAAAAAGGTCATAATGGAACATTTACGTAAATCTCAGGGTTACCGCGTGGATTTTTTAAAAGTTTTGGTTACCACGTGGAAAACCCAAAACCTCAGGGTTACCACGTGGAATTTCCCATTTAGTTTTATTATGTTACTGATTATTATTTTTTTCAAGAAATTTCAACATAAACTTGAATATAATACTCTCTCGAATCAGTGTTTTGTTTATTTTACAATTTTTAGTGTCAGACTTCCTACAATCTATTATAATATAATTACTATCGAAATCGCAAATGTGAAAGATTTTGTTTACAATATCGTCAAGTTAGAGAAATTTGTTGGAATAAATTTTCACAAGTCGCAAAAGATGATAATTTTCTCATTGAGTTGCATGTATTCTGTGTAATTTTCGCTGAAAACGGTTGAAGATGAAATTGATATCATTGAACAAATAAGGGCACACAAAAAGGAGAATACGATGAATTCATTTGCCATGGACATATTTTAAATGAGATGTGAGTGCAACACATTTTTAGCGTTGACCAACACATGGAATGCTGAAAGGAATTACGAGATAAACTAGAATCTAAATACATTGTGGGAGATACTCTTAATAAATGGTTTCAATGATTTTTGCTTTGTTAATTCTTGCCCTATCATGGATCGGATATTTGAAAATTAAAGCATCATAAAATCAATATGGATAAATATTTATTGTTTCTAACATAATTATCAAATTACCCTCTAGTTAAAAGATGCTAAAGTTCTTTTAAATATAAGGGGGTGTTTGGTATGTGGGAATAGAAATTTGGGGATTTAAAGGTGGAATTGAGCTTGAAAATTGTCAAAATATAATCTAATATCTAATTTAGTATATGTGTGAAAATGAGAGTTAATTACAAAATTTGTCATTTTTTGTCCATTCTAAATAAAATAACAGATGTAGATTTTTCTTTTTAAATATATGGATAAATTAGTCTTTTTACATCTATTTCGATTCCCACCCACTTGTTACAACTTACAAGCCCCTTCTTAGTACTATTTTCTTGGGACTTAAGGAGGTCTAGTAACATCCTCACTCCCTACTTTTATTCCCATAGCCACTTATAAATTAGGAAAAATAGAATATTTGGAATAAAAATTCTCATTCCCAGATTTTATTCTCACATACCAAACACCCCAAAAAAGAAATAGATGAATCTCAATGAATCATCTTTGTATAGAGATGGGTATTCGGAAACAAGATAAGAAACTTAACTCTAATCCAAACGCACCCACGGTAAATTTGATTGAACATGATAAGGAATACAATCATCATTATCTCACTCATAGAAAACTATGGCCAGGGTCTAGGGAGGGAAGGACAGCAGCAACTCACACCCATAAAGAAGAGCGCGGCCAAAAGGAGTCCCCCGGCTCGAGGAAGATAAAGAAAAGTCCCTGCGTTGTGAGAGATAAAAAAACGCAATATATAAAGTAATGGAAAATCGAAAGAAATGTGGTGTCCTAGGCTCTCATGTAGCTCTTGGTCTTCTAAAAAGCTTTGTCTTTGTTCATCTGTCTTTGCTTTGTTTGGCCACTATGCCAAAAACTAAATAAAATACCAAAATTAAATTCAGAAAAATATAAAACTTAGTAAAATCCAGGATTCAGCAAGAAGAAAGCTTCACAAACTGCATTACTATGAAGAAATTCTGTTGAAAATGTACAAGTATCTAAAACCTGGAACTCTTGGCAGACATACTTTACAGAACAGAAGCAAAATACTATCTTAGCTAATTCATGTGCAGTGCTAAACTCGATTATATTTGTCGCCTTCTACAATCTAGACCATGCTTAGCATTTATGCAGAAAATCCCGATTCCATGGCTTGTATGATCAACCTCGAATCAAATCTGAAATTTCTAAAGCTTTTTCCAGGTCCTGTTTCAGCGACACGATTGTTACTATTACCTGTGTCTGGAACAATGGGGCCGGATACAAGCTTAGCGTGTTGGTTGTCAACCAAGGCTGAGCTGCTTCCCGAAGAATTATTTTTCGACTTCCAAACACTAAAACCTGAGTAACATTCATGAAGTTGTATCACCAAAGTTAGATAAATATTAAAAATTGAACAGAAGTGAGTATCAAGAAGAACAAATCACATAAAAGTTATCGTTTTGATTTTTAGAAAACCTTTACAACACAGCTGATGTGATCCGATGCGGCCTTGTTTTTAGACTATGCATAGTGGACAAGCAAGGGAGCATCACCGTATCGCAAACGTATTGTCAAGGTTTTTGAAAATACTGTGACCGAAATATAGGCGGTATTGACCGCAAAATTATTCACATTGACTCCGATATCCGTTTTGTGACCTTTATTGCGACCGTGTTTTTGCTCTATGGTCCAAAGATACGGCCTGCCAAGCATGCTGTATCCGGCTAAAGAGAAGGTCGAAAATTAATGGATTGGTCAAAAGCACGGCTCTGAGCTCGCCACATTAGTCCGCAGACCCATGTGTTGCCAAGGGCCTGTCGTGACAAGACACGGCAAGGCTCGTGCCTTGTCACACCCACTTAGACACGACCTGCAGCGGCTGGCACGACCCATGCTCATGTTTAGATGAAGGGATAACCCATGGTAGCACACGTCATGTGAAACTTCACATAAATAAGAAGTGTACATGACTTAATGAACCACTTGACTTTGGTCATTATAATCTAAAACCAAGAATTATAGAACTTTGGGCCATAGAAATAAGGAAACAAAAATAAGTAACAGGTAACAGCTTTTGAAATAAGATGAAGAAAATAAGCCAAACCTAAGCTTGTGGTCATGCAAAAGAGAAGACAAAATGAGAAGACCACTCATAAACACATAAGCTCCCACGTAGCCCTTATATCCCCTCTACCTTGCGGTTTCATGATGCGATGCAATGCCTAATTATAGTAGCCCTGCAGTTACTTATGTTGGCATGCAAGACAACAAAATCCAACACAAGCCAGCAAGAACCATGGCACTGCATGGGGTTGTACTTTGCCCTTGTGCATAGACCATAATTTAATGGGAGCAAATTTGCTGAAAAAAGTTGCTCTTTATCATCCGATTTTCAGTTTAGTAGCTAATTCACACACAATTATGCATGCGCACACACATTTTTGACATCCGAACTATAAAACCCTTCTCCACATCCGTTTTCTACAAATCGATCCATCAATTAGTTCCCCTCATATAATAAACTTTGTACACCCAGATCCAAATAAACCCATCTAGGCTTCTAATATCCTTCTTCCAAGAGCTAGTCTAACAACCAATTTGTTACATACATACTCCTTCCATTTCCTTTTTAATTACTCCAAATGACTTGCTGTTTTTCAGGGTTAGGTTAGGTATTGGCTTGTGTTGGGTCAAGCCCGAAATCTCAACAATGTGATGGAGGTGAATTTGATCACCTAGTAGCTTATGCTTTGGCTTGCACATATGAGAATGGTGTGGAGCATGAATCGAAGTATGGAGCGATTCGTTTTGGCTCACTTGATGAAGTGAGTGATGGAGTTAATTGGAGATGTCTTGATGAAGGCAAAGATCATAGTATGATTAACTTTGGAACACTTGATGAAGTGTTTGATGGTGTGGGGTGCTTGTGTGAAGGCAAGAGACCAAGCAAGAAGGCTGCTAAAGACCGCTCGAGTGGGTCGAGTCATTTGGCTCGAGTCGAGCCTCAATGCAGCAAGTAGACAGAAGCTCCAGGAGTGCGGCTCGACCTGGTCGAGCGCTTCTGCTCGGTCGAGCGAAGAAGTCTGCAGCACACTGACACATATTGTCCTTCATCCGAGTTACATGTTTTTGCTTGGGCTCCAAGCACCTTTGTACTATGATATTCTAGAATGTTCTAGGGGCTATATAAGGGTCTCTAAACATCATTAGAATTGAGTGGGAGGCATACATAAGTTAGAATACTAGGGTTATCAACCATTGAGAGTTTTCTTACTTATTTATGCATTGCAAGAGAGTTTGAGGGAGAGCTTCAAACTTAAGCTTTGTGAAGTTGTTCTCAAAGCTTTGTGGGGAGTGAATCATTAGTGTATGTTGATATATTAATGATAAGAAACATTTGTTGAGGGGGAGGTATCCTAAGATAACTCATAAATCATTGTGTGTTGCATTTTTCATTTGTGCTCTGTTTTTGTTCATTCCTTTCACCACTTCTTTGTTCTTGTTTCTCACCCAATCTCCATAGCCCATTCACAACAGCTTGGAATATCAATTCAATAACAAATCAAGAAAGTTCTCCTTTACATTTTGACAATATTTTCTTATTAGGTTCAAATAGATTTATTTTTAGTTGGAAATAGATATGGTAATAAACATGTTTGGGTTGGAAAGGATTAATTTAGGTTCAAATAATATAAAGCTTTTTTAATAAAGAAATGTAGCAACCAATTTAGGACAAACCAACAAGGAATATGAAGCAACCAATTTGGGACAAACCAAAAGGGAATATGAAGCAACTAATTTGGGAAAGAGTATAAGTTATAACGCAAACATCCAGATTTTCTCAATTCGTTCTACGCATCCTTCAACCATATGCTGGTCCACAGATTACTTGACTACCTAATCCAGGATCCAGCTACCTATATGCATTTAAGATCCCCTGTTGTCTCCTATGCACATGGATGATTAAAATAGCAATAAAGCCTAGAAAAAGAACCTCTGTGAAAAGCATCAGATTTTGAAGCAACATGAGGTGCATGCTTTGAAATCCATGCCTTCAACGACCTGAAAAGAATATAAATCCACTAGAATAAAAAGCTTACATGTTAAACAGGGTGAACAAGGAGAGATAAGTTAAATAACTCACTTCAAAAACGGAGTAACCATGTAAAGCTTAAGGCCAGTTACACTACGTGATATGACTTCATCACTTGCAGGTTGGAGATCATCCAGTCGGTGCCAAGCTATTTCCTGGAAACAAACAATATGACCATAGTCAGAGGATTTCTGATTTCTGAATACCAATAAACATCAAAATTCATGAAACTTAAGTAATCCTTGTGTAAGACAGTTGCGTATTTACAGGACATATCCTTATCAAATAAACTTAATATACAAGGGTGACTTCAAGGGATATAGGGAGGCTTATGGCAGCTAAGTAGGAGTACGTCACAGCCTAAAAATTTCTAATTATAGCCAACGAGAAAACAACACATTGTTCCCATTAACTACTACCATGCTACAGAAAAACAGATCCTATATAAGCTAAAAGAATGTCGCCAAGGTATTATAGAATATAGACTACCAACAATGTCTACTAACTATTAATATATGTAATATAGTCCGAAAAGAACGATCATCACTACTCCAGCTTGTAACAAATCTACTCCTGTAACGTGAAATTTTCCCCTATTGATTGTCTCCACAAAAGGGAAAAAAGAGGATACTTGAAAAAAGAGGACAATATGATTCTTATCTTTCAATAAAATATAAGGATTCTTAATTGCCAATCTTTCAAAGGAAAAGTTTTAACTAAATCTTATAGTTAAAATGCTCCACAAAATTTCAGATGCAGATCACTTTCCACTGTTAAAAAGCTAATATGTGGGTCATTAATACATTATACAAAATAGAAACTTGAGGCTGTGTATATATAGTATACCCACTTACTATTGGTTTAACCTTATGATCTCATTATACTTTGATTTGTTTTGGAGATTATTATTTATTTTTACTATTAATCATTATTGTATTGGAGATTAGCGTTTCATGTTCACCTTTTCATTCTCTTCGAGTTTGAGTCCTTACTCCTTATTAATCTGATTTGGTAATCCCTATAATGTTCACTTAATATGCTTATATACTAGTCTCGTGACAATTTTGGTGGAAATGCATGAGGCTTTTCTTTTATTTGAATCTGAGGTGAATATTTGATATTCAAGTTGGCAGCATGCTAACTCTATAGTGAAGTTGACTTTTAAGTTGCTTATGTCTATTACCTGATCTTATGCAAGTTGGTAAATGTAGACTCTAGTTGACTTTGTAGGACTCATCTGCCTGCTTTATTTAGTTATTATGCTAATTATGTTGAGTTACTATTTAGAATATTCTAGTTTAATATGGAGTTCTACCGAGTAAACAAATAGTATTTGCACATGGTTTTTTGCGGCCTAGAGAAGGCGTATGACAAAGTAGCAAAGAGCACTTTGGAAGATGATGACAAAGAAAACTATGCCATGTAAATATCAACATAGTCCCATGTAAATATTTTCAATATCTAAAATGAATTATATATACACACATATAGAGAGAGAACGAGATTATCATTTAGAATTGGAATTTCCTATATTTACAATGGAATGTGTGAAAGTTCAAGTTTATGATATCGAATTTCCCTTTATCCTCTAACTGTTCCAGATTGATTAAAAATTTTTATTTAAAAAACACAACTTTTAAGTATCAATACCACTAATAATGACCTACCGATCAAGGCAAAGAACAGGGACAAGTATCCGCATAAGAGAAATTGAATCCACAATCAAAATGATAAATAAACGAAATAGGGTTATGGGGGAGATAACCAAGTGCAAAAAATGTAGGCATACCATTTTCAGGAGGGGGGCAGGAGGGGTATTATGCTTCAAAATGCATGAAAAAAATTTTAAATCCAATATAAAGGGAAAAAGAAGCACATACACTAATCTCCTTTTTGGTAAGTGGAGCAAAAGAAGCGCCGTCGCTGACACCAGCAATAATATAGAGGCGCACCCGCTGCTTCCCAAACATCAACTCAATGTACGCATCTTTAGCAAGAAGTTCAGACACGTCGAATCCTGTTTCCTCCAAAACCTTTAGCCATGACAGAAAAAATGAACCACTAAATCACAATAGTCACTTCACTCGCAGCATATTAAAACAGAAGCAAAAGAATAGCATACTCGTCTCCACTTTTAAAAATCAAAAAAGAAAAAACCCAACTTTCCCCAACAATATCAATAATACTGACTCCTCTTCCGATTTCCTTTTTTTTCTTTTCCCCACATTTCCTAGAGCAGTGCATGGCAAATATGAAACAATTAAATGAAAGCACCATATGAACAACATTTTATCAGTCATTTTCCCCGGTGCATGTAGAGCAAGTGAAAATCCCAAACCTAAGACTTTTTCCTCCATTATTGAAAAGTAAAAGATAAATAGAAACAAAATGTCATATCTTCATAATAATTTAGAAAGTACCAAAACAAAATAAACTCTTGTAACGGACAATTTCCCAATTTTATTATTTTAACTCCTAGTGATGCAAGTCATGCAACAAGGTTGTCATAAGCAATATTGGCAAGGCAAACACATTAGCACAACACTTGGGCATTATAATGATTATCTTAGATATATTAGAGCACTTGAAATTGACATACCCTGAAGAAAACTTCATCAAATAACCCTAATAATAATAACTAATAACAGGTGTGGTCCTTTAAAGCTAGAAGTCCCAAATGTTACATCTTGTTTTCACTTAAGCCGTACAAACTCTCATACCTATAAAACCTATGCACTCAATCCATTACCTCTACATGATAGCTACATAAGATCCAATACTTAGGTCGATTTCGATATACTATTTTAAAGGTTAAATCAAACTGATCACCAAATTTTTGTGACCTACATGATCTCTTCTTTCTTGATGGGTGGAAATTTGGTTTAAGATCACGACTAGTGAGTTCAAGAGTTGTGTGCAAATTCTTTAAACCTCAAAGGTAGATAGTGTACTTTCAAAATTTTACAAGTGCCTTACGTTTTGGAAAATATTGCATGATGGTAGCACATAAAAATCCCTAAAGTATAACTTATATCAACAACTTTCTAGAGAAAACAGAGCACTATCATTAAGAATTACACCTCGCGTGTTATTTTCTAGAATGCAATTGACATAAAAAAAATATAAGTCCAAACTAACTCTTTTGGACGAATCTTGTCCAATGAAAAAGGAAAAGAAGGGAAGCAAAAAAGAAAAGTGTACTTCTCTGATGGCACACGTATGATCCTCTTCATCCTTGTTCTTTTTTCCCCTTGGAAAACTCCAGCTGCTTCCTTTCCACCCTTTAACCAGTATGCACTACACAAACATTAATTCCCTTGTCAGACTTGCATAAACCAATATAAAATTTCATCACCCCAAAGCCATTAAATTTAATGGCTCCCACAGTCCCACCTATGGGAAGTTTGGGGGTTTAGATGTACATAATCTTACCCTTGTTAGTGCTAACAAATAGGTTGTTTAAGATTGACCCTTGGTAGCAAACATCATATGCAACTTCACACAAGTAAGAAGTGCACATAATGTTATGAGCCATTATAATATAGTCCATTACAATCCAAAACCAAAGAACTATAAATCTTTGACCCTATTAAAATAAGGAACGTAACTTGCATAAACCAGTAACATCTAAAAATTCAATATCATATTTGTGCATAAAAAATATAGCGTTATAAAATTACAAGGCAAAACTACAAAAGATAACAATTAAGCATGTTTTGACATTACTTATTGTTTTCATCATTGTTTATAGAGTTTTTGTCCAATCCTACCTTAAAAGTAGATTGGATTGACGCAGGAGAATCTTGTTTAAACTTGTCATTAACATTAGTTTTCCATGAGCATGCTTACTCTGTGGCAAGATCAGAAATATTCAACAAGATTCCAGTGGAAAATTATGTTTCTACTATTTGTAGAAATTTACATTGGTTCAAAACATATCATTTACACTGGTTTTGCTTCGAAATTTGAACTTCTAAGGGAATTTGCACTTCCTATGCTTGGGAAAATTATGTCAACCAAACTACTAAAAAAGCAATTCCTAGTAATTAGAAATCCAAGAGAATTAACTTGCAACCAACATCCTCTAAAATATCACTTGAACTGTCAAAAACTACCTCAAAAGAAAAAAGTTGGCAAAAACTACCTAAAAAGACAAATGCGTCCTTTAGAACACTACTTTTAGGCTAATTATGGGTCAAGTTGGACAAATTACTATCTCATGTAGAAATTAGGTAACACACTAATAACATCATCTTCCTCCTCTCATAATCTCTAAGCCATGGGAGTCATCTCCAACGATGGTAAGCCAGGAGCTCACCAAAGTTTAAAGCATACCACTCTAGATTTAATTGAAATGAAGGATGGAAAAGGCCACTAAAAGGATATAAAATGTTTTTCATAGATACCAACACTCCATCCAGCCTTCTTTAAGTTCTACAAAACTTCATAGTTGTATTAAGGTAGAATAAATACTACAAATACCTTTTGGCTTTTCATCAATAAGCAGCTATTATCATCCTCCCAAGCATCAAACAGATGCTAGAATATTAGAAGGATAAACAAAGGAGCACAAATATGGCATCCTTCAGCACATGGCAAAAGTAATTAATTTGAGTGAATGGCATGTGAAGGGTATTACCCTTTCATAAGTTTGGTCCAAAATGATTGCGCCTGTGACAGGAACTTGAAACTTGTATGAAGTGAAGTCCTTGAATATATCATCAATGTGAGGAACATAGGGTTTCAAAACCTCACAGTTGTTAAACACTGGAAAGATTTAAGGAACAGACAACAGCAAAACTCAAAATAATGCAACCACCCACCACCAAGAAATTATAAATCAAAAATTTATTTTTAAATAATTCTAAACATTATTTTGAAAATAATATTCAACATTATTATTGAAGTTTTCTCCATTACTTTAATCGGGGAAATGATAAAGACTACAACAAGCATCATAAGGAATACTGGAATATCAATAATATTCATGCATGTACAAATCCTGAATTTCGCCAATAGAAGGTCAGCACATGACATAAACAAAAACATCGACATTAACACACTGAGCATATAATCCATATTATTTAAGGATACTTAGAGTGGTGAATTCCTTCAAAGTCAATGATTTCAAAGATGGGTTCTTCTCAACTGTATTATCCTCATAGTGCCAATGTGCATACTCAACCAAAAACAAGATTCTTTCAAATGTTTGTCGATCTTCCTTAGGAACATTTAGGACAAAGCGACTGCACAAGATTAAGATAATATGAAATGAAAAAATAAGGCATTAGAGAAGCATAAAACTGCAATTAATTTTTGTTTGAGGCTAAATTATCATCGCACAGTCAGCATATGTATAAAAGGCAAACTACAAAACAAGCCTGAATTGTTCAATTTCACATGCACAAAAAAACCAAGATATTGTATTATACAAAGAAAAATGAGAAAAGTAGCGCCCATATCATTGGAGAAGGTAGAAATGGTTTTTCTCTAAGGTGTCCCAAATAGAACATTTCATCTCATATAATGTGTAATCGTATAAACCATAATTCTATCCAATTTCAATAACCATCTCCAGGGACCTAAGATGTTGAATCTTTAGCACCCACATAATGCATTTCCTTATGATTTATGGCACACATACTTTCTTAAAAAAATTTACACCTTATTTGCAATAATTAGCCACCAATATGACAAAATTACTAAATAACTAAAAGAAATACCTCAACAGACTATAGGTAATGTTGCTCACCCCTCAAAATCTCACGTAAGTGATAGGTATAACAACAGCATTAAAGCCATAATCACGAAACAAAACAAAATCTCACGTAAGTGATAGGTATAACAACAGCATTAAAGCCATAATCACGAAACAAAACAAATTAGCGTGAAAGATTGTTACAAACATACATTATACTTCATTTGACTCAATCACTCAATCGAATACTAAATATACAGCTAAGAAAATCAATTAAAATGATCATTCACACAGTCTCTTCAATTCATTCATATCTATTGTCATATGTACTTGAAAAGCCATTTCTTAGTGTCATTGTTCACTCCTATTATCCAGGTGATATTCCCGTACCTCTTCCTCTTACAAACTCTACAAAACCTAACCTTCTGATTTTCTATGTTATTTATATTCAATCTTCTTTGCACATGACCAAGACAAAGTAAAAGGTTTTCGATCTTCTTTGCAAATGGCCAAGCTAAAGTAAATGGTTTTCTATCATCTTGTTTTAGTACTTGTTGATCTAAAACTATATAGTATCTTCATTTTGAATTATAATTTGTCCATCCTACTAACACATTCCTATTTCTATTTTGGAACAATTCACTAGCACCTTCCCGATTCTATTTTTGGCTACAACTTTTTAGCATTTTAACCTTATAAATTTTAGAAATTACTCTACTTATCCTTACTTACCTAATAGCTCAGCCACATTAATTACTTAATCTTTACAATTAAACATAATTACTACTTCCCTTTTTTAAACCTTACTTACCTAAAATTAAACCCCTAAAACAACCCCAATTAAATCCCTAGATCCACCCACCCTTTATCTACTTATTATTTGAATAACCTCCCCATCTATTCTTCCTTCATTTTGTTCTTCGTTATTAATAAATACATCCATCTTGTCCCTTTCATTCTATCGTTCTTTGTTGTGTCCTACTCGTTCTTTGCTTTGTTTTTTTGCTCTGTTTCACTCGTATCAAACCCTAAATCTGATCCATAATGTTCAACCAAGAATGGCCCTAAAACTTCAGTTGATGAAAACAAAAATCTTGCTTTTCCGATGAAAAAAATAGGGTGAAAAAATGAGTGGTTTGACTACTTAGCTAGCCTTGATGCAATTTTTAAATGGCCTATTTTCTCATGTGTTCCACCGATGTGGTATTTGGTATTTATGCCAAAATGTCCGACTAATAATGACTAATGATGATGTTAGATCTAAGGTGTATTGAATGAATTTTTATAGCTTATGGTCTATAATTTTCAAAATGAGGCCTTTTTTCAATTAGTGATAGCTAGAGCTAATTTGATGCATCTTTGTTTTCCAATTATTTTAAAGTCAATGAAAGGGATAAATACGTAGTGTCATGGCAAAAACTTGGTGTTCGATTTAGGAAATGTTGTAAATTTGGTTTTTTCAAACAAAATTTTGTAATGAGGAAATGAAGTCTAGGTGAAATCTAATTTTTGATTTATAAGGGAATTATTAAAGTTTAACATGTTCAATTAATCTTCTAATAGAAAACATATGGGGTCACTTTTAGTGGTCCCCATAATTTTCTTATAAATCGTGCTTTTCTAAACTAAAAGAGTAGGGAAGAGAGTATATTTTAAGATATGTCCACATATCTATCTTAGAATACACCGCCCCTAAGGGCCTACTACATCACATAGTAATCAATATTTAGCAAGTCTAAGCAATGTTCAAACTTAGTGAAGTAATCAGTTGGGTTGTCAGAGGTCTCGATCTTCTTTACCTTCACCCTCTTGTTAGGACGCAAGAAATGACACCTGACATCAATGTGCTTGGTCCGATCATGGTGCACCTGATCTTTAGCTAAGAAAATGGCACTTAGACTATCACAATACATCGTATCAAAATCCTGTACAATACCCAGTTCACCCACAAGGCCTTTGAGCCAAATTGATTCCTTAGCTACAGAAGTTAAAGCCATATACTCAGCTTTAGTAGTAGACAACGTAATCAAAGACTGCAATGTAGACTTTCAACTAACCACAGAACCACCTAAAGTAAACACATAACCAGTCACCGACCTCCTGGTATCACTATATCCAGATACCAAACATTCCTTATCATTCCCATACACAAGACCAATATCAGTTAGCCCTCTCAAATAGCGAAAAATCCTCTTCACCCCATGCCAGTGCTCTCTCCCAAATCGAGCCATAAACCTACTCACAACACTAACAGTGTGCATAGTATCTGACCTAGTACAGACCATAGCATACATCAAACAACCAATCGCGTTGGCATAAGAGACCCTAGACATATATGCCAACTCTTCCTTAGTTTGAGGTGACATAGACAAAGACAGTTTACAACTCACTGATATTGGTCTTGCGTATGGGAATGATAAGGAATGTTTGGAATCTGGATATAGTGATTCTGATTATGCAGCTGATGTGGATACCAGGAGGTCGGTGACTGGTTATGTGTTTACTTTAGGTGGTTCTGTGGTTAGTTGGAAGTCTACATTGCAGTCTTTGGTTACGTTGTCTACTACTAAAGCTGAGTATATGGCTTTAACTTCTGCAGCTAAGGAATCAATTTGGCTCAAAGGCCTTGTGGGTGAACTGGGTATTGTACAGGATTTTGATACGGTGTATTGTGATAGTCTAAGTGCCATTTTCTTAGCTAAAGATCAGGTGCACCATGATCGGACCAAGCACATTGATGTCAGGTGTCATTTCTTGCGTCCTGACAAGAGGGTGAAGGAATCATATTGCCTAATACTAGAGTTGTTCATGGCGGGCTACCCGCCAGGCTCAACCCACGCGGCTCGAAAAACGGGCGGGCACGAACAACGTTTTTCAAAAAAAATTAAGTTTGGGCGGGTAATACCCGCCCGCCAAGATAAATGGGCGGGTAGCGACGCCAAAAACATACCCGCGGGTATACCCGCCCGCCCGCTAAGTTTAATATATTACTCCCTCCGATTCACTTGTGTTGTCCCATTTCCTTATTTGGCAAATTCACATCAATTGTCTCATTTCCTTTTTTGTCTATTTTTTTTACCTAAATACCCCCACTTTTCCAATTTCCAATACCCCACTACCACCTTTACAATTAATTTAATCAAATTAAAACCCCACTTTTCCAATTCCCAATACCCAACTACCACCTTTACAATTAATTTAATCAATTAAAATACCCAACCATTCTACTCTTAAAAACCGTGTCCAACCAAATGGGACAACACAAGTGAATTGGAGGGAGTATTATTATATAATTAATTCTATTGTTATGATTTATGAAACTAGTAGTCTAGTGTCTAGTACTACTAATCAACTACATACCCGACTCTAGTAATTAGAGTCCATACTCATTTTAATAATTTTTTTAATTTATTATGTTTGGAGAGGTATATGTCTCGACTTCGTACTCCGTAGTAAAATAGATCGATGATAGAATCTTTTTATTGGATTATCCAACATATAATTTGATTATTTTGAGACTTTTTTATGTAGTTTGAGTATTTCGGACAATCTATTGTATTTTAATTGTTATTAAAACTTAATTTTATGATTTGTATTATAATTTTAATTTTTATATAATAAATACCCGCCTACCCGTGGGTCTCACTCTCACCCGCTTTAAAAATGGGCGGGTAGTGACAAAAAAATATGTCCGCAAATGCTGGCGGGGTTTTGAATATTTGAGCCCGCGGATAGGTTTTTTAGGTACTACCCGATCCGCTACCCGCCCATGAACACCTCTACCTGATAAGGCTGATACCTATGTGACCATTGAAATCTCCTCCTTAAATAACTTTTCCATCATTCGAAATCGCCTCTAACAGATCATCTACGTTGTAATTTCAAATTAAACAAATAGTTAAGTACAATCTCTTATGTTCGTAATAAAAGAACACAGCTATGCGCAATTTAGGATTACTATACAATTTTCTAAGAAACACACACTGACACACACAATTGAAATCATAATAACACAAGTTTTGAAACACTTAATTTGATTCAAAATAAAACAATAGCGATTATTAATTACTATGATAAGCGTAAACTCAGTTCAATATAATGGTATAAATCGAAGCAGGAAAGGAATCATTGTTTAGAAACACGAAAAGGAGGAAGAAAGTGGAAGAAGATGAAACCTGCAGAGATCATCAAGAAGTTCTTGAGAAGGAAGAGCATTCTTCAATGGAGCGCTTGAAGATCTATGAAGCCCTGACATCAATCCGGGCTCGAAGAGATGGGAGAATAAACGACAATGGAGGGTGCTCACACAAAAAGCTTATTTGCCGGGTTGTTACCTTTTTTTTTTGTTTTGAAGCAACAAATTAACCGATTTTCAATCATTATTACTTTTTTTTTTTTTTAATATATATAGGCATGTCTAGGGCCCAGAGTCAGAAAGGACCCTATATTTGGAAAATGGAAACATTGAAATAAATAAAATTATTTATCAAAAAAAAAGCATACAATAAGATCATAATCAAACTTATTCTAAAATTAAGCGTGTAATCCGCAAACCTTAGGTTCGGGCTATTCGCACTTAGTAAGTGCGAAAAGACCGAGAAACTGAAACTGGTTGTTCGCGGTTAGTAACAGCGAACAGCCTGTTTTAGGTCAAAAAGTCAAAAGTCAACTCAATCGGCCGCTCTTACTAAGAGCGGCCAATTACGTGGCTGATTTTTGTTGACTCATCCTTTGTAAAGGCCCGTTGTTTGACCATATTTGACTTGTTCGCAGTTACTAAGTGCGAACAGATACTTGATTTTTTTTAACCAGTTTATTACTGTTCGCACTTACTAAGTGCGAACAGCCCCGAACCTATGCTCTGGGTATCAGACGCTTATATTTGGAATAAGTTTGATTTGGATCTTATTGTATGCTTTTTTTAATTAAAAATCTTATCTATTTCTAATTTATGAGTAGTTCTTTTATCATTTAAGAATTATATGATACGTCTTTAATTTCAATGCTAATTGTATAGGGCCATCTTTATTATTTTTCCAAACATCCGTTTAAGTTTAGAATCGTTCCTCCATTAGAGGGCCTTCTTCTTACAGTTTGCCTAGGGCACATACATTGCCAGGAACGACACTATATATATATATATATATATATATATATATATATATATATATATAATACTATAAAAATGTTGGAAAATTCTGAGCGTCATATTCTAATGGAATAGGATCAAAAGATTATGTAAAGTAGATAATAGTTGATTGCATGACAATATTTATCTAATTTTGAAACTAATATTTTTTCTAAAATCAAGCTAAATTAATTAAGTATTTGTATGATTTACTACAATAATTCTATTTAGTGAACTTAGAATTTAATACGTTCATTTGAATGAACAAGCTAAGTACTAGGTAAATAATTTTAGAAATAAACGTCCGTAGTTATTTTTGATTATAAAAAGCCATGTATGTGGTAAATTCAATAATGATAGTATACACTTGCATTATTATTTGAAACTGTTTTTTTGTATATAATTTGTACTAACGTATTTGTGCATTGTACGGGTTTTTATACTAGTCATTATTAGTTTATGGCATTATTATAATTCGTAATTCTTTTCATTTTGCCGTCATCCCTTATACATTGAACTTTGGGTTATTTCATTTTGCAAAGGAAAAGGGTCTCAATGTGTTGTTTCGCCTTGAGTCCCAAAATATCTAGAGCCGGCATTGCGTATTATGTGATAGACATTATTAATTTGAGATATTATAAACTTTGGGTTGTAATAAGACTAAAATTTTATCATATTATTGGGTTTTCTACGCTTTAATTACTTTTCTAGAACAACTTTAATACGACTAATTTATGTTAATCTATCTCCTAAATATGCCTTATAGTATTCAAAGTATTTCTTTAGATATTGACACCAAATAAACAAATAAACAATAATATGAATCACATATCGAAAGAGAACAAATTGTTTAGGAAATTTTCTAATTTCAAATACATGATTTAATATAAAAATATTCAAATAACTTTTGCTTATTTTTAGGGTGGTGTTCGGGAGTGGAGGAGTGGTAGGGATGAGTTAATTTTATTTTTTAAAATTTTTCTCATGTTTTTTAGTTTTAAAAATTAAAAAAAAATGAAAATTAGCTTAATTTGTACATAGATTGTAGGCCACTTGAATCTTTGAAAAGAAAATGGGGTGTAAATGTTGGATTTCAAAAATAAATAAAATATAATTTTTAAAAGAAAACTACACAAAGATAAAAATTTTAAAAGTAAATTTTCCTACTTTAAATTATAATTTATGCATGTTTTTAATTACAATACAATGTAAGTTACAAATATTTTACCATTCATCTTGTTTGAAACCCTCTTATCATGAGACGAACTAATAATTCATAAATTCTGAAACGGTTTCATCATGCTACATGCCTCATATTTGTATTAAATAGCTTAACAACTACTCTCCTGAGAGACTGTCTTTCTAAAAGACGCCTTTTAGGCTCAACTCATTAAAGCTTAATATCTACTTTTACCCTATATTTTTTTATGGACCAATTCAAATAGAAATGATCTTTTATAAAGACAGTCTCCCACAAGAATTTATAATAATTTACTATTGGATATACAAAGCAGTGACGGATCCAGGGTCCGGAGTTCCAGGGGGCACCAACTAGTGGACGAGATTTCGACAGAGTTTTATTTGCAAAATTAACTATTTTACTCTTATTTGCTAAAACTTTAAATATGACATACCACAAAACGAAATTGAACAAATTAAATCAACTAACCTATTAAAAAAAAGTGATAAAATAAATAAAGAAGACAAAATTACTAAAATGATGGAGTATTTATCATCAAAAGACTTCAGTATTAATTTTACACTTTCTCTTACCAATAAAAAAGTGTATACTAAATATATTTTTTAAAAAAAACGCCTAGGGGCACATGACCCCGAACCTAATGTGGCTCCGCCACTGATACAAAGTATATAAGTTTTTTATGTTGAGGGAGTCTGACTGCTTGTATATTAACAAGTAACAACCCTAATATAGTCCTAACTTCCTAAACAAACAATCCCTGTCCTCCTTCACTCCCCACGTTCCGCCATGGCCATGAAGCGCCTCCTCTCTCGAAGCCGTCAACTCCGGCGGCTATCTTCTTCCGCCGCCGCAGTCGCATCCTCATCCCCTTCTCCTTCCCCTTTTCCATCCTCCGGACCTAACGCCATGGTCTACGATCATCTCGCCGAATCCGTCAAATCCAAGCTCGGACGCCTTGAAAACCCCGACCCCCGATTCCTCACTCACAACTCTCCTCACCCTACCTTAGCAGACCACACTTCCATCCTCACTGCACCTGCTACCAAAATAACTACTCTTCCCAATGGCCTCCGAGTCGCCACCGAGTCTCAACTCGCTTCTCGTACTGCCACTGTTGGGGTTTGGATCGATGCTGGTTCTCGATTCGAAAGTGAGGAGACTAATGGAACTGCGCATTTTTTGGAGCATATGATATTTAAAGGGACTGAGAGAAGATCTGCTAGACAACTAGAAGAGGAGATTGAGAATATGGGTGGTCATTTGAATGCTTATACTTCTCGAGAACAGACGACTTATTTTGCTAAGGTTATGGATTCGCATGTAAATAAAGCTTTGGATATTTTGTCTGATATTTTGCAGAATTCGACCTTTGAGGAATCACGAATTAATCGTGAGCGTGATGTTATTTTGCGTGAAATGGAGGAGGTTAGTCTTTGGGGTTTTTCCTATTTATTCATTTTTGGGTTAAGCCTTTTTCGTTTTCTAATTATAGTATTACTCGAGTCGGATTTTATAATGGATTATTGCTATTTGTTTGGCGGAATTGAATATGTATATCTTTTTGCTACTAGAATTTCATCAGGAACTTGTAAATGCAGTCTTTTAGTTTTAGGGTTATGATGACTGATGAGTGAATAAGACTGATTGGTTTCTGAGTTGATTGTTCAAGGGTCAATAGTTCATTTTTTCATAGTTGCATATTACTTACTTTTTTTGGGATTTAATTCTCTCGTTTAGTTTCTTTATGCTTTATTTTGGATGGAAGGAAATTGCGAGATGGTATGTCTTCATTTGGATGAAAAAAAGATAGGGGACATAATTGGAGGGAAGGGAATTGAGGGTAAAACTCCATGGTATTAGTAAAAAAAAATTCTTCCAACTTTAGAAGATTCGAATTTTCCCTCCCTTTCCCTTCTTCCTAAAATGTTATTCAAAAGTAGAGTTTGATTTGAAAGTATTTACAAAGAATCTAAAGTGGCCATCAAGATTTATAAGATGCCTAGTTTTGTCATCGTTTAGCTAAAGCCGCTTGTACTTTGTTTGAACGACAATTTAAGAGGGAACAGATAGGAAGGGAAGGGGAAGAAAGGAGGGAAGGAAAAGGAAGTAGAGAGAATAATAGGGAAGTATCCCTTGTTTGTTTAGTATGGAAAGAAAGGCAGATGAAGAGAAATAACATTTTTCTAACCTTTTCACATTTGGAGATATTTAGTTATCAATAAGACTTAATCCCTCTCAATCCGTTCCTTTGAACCTAAATTATTAGTATAATTATATCCTTCCAAATTCTTTTCTTTACCTTTTACTTCTCTTACTCCAAACAAAATGTTAATTTCAAAAGATATTGTGGAAGTGAAAAGGTTTATGCCTTTTCCAGACACCTAAGGTGACCCTCTGCAATTCCCTACTTGGGCTTCGGATTAGCAATGATGGAACGACGCTCAGAAATGAACTTGTGTTGTCAAATTTAATTTAGGACTTAAATGGGCTTTAGTCATTGAAGGTTTTGCACCCAAATATTAAGAAATGCATTGTGGTTTATCTGGATTTTTAACTATATCTTGTTTGTAGTTTTTCTTCTGCAAGAATTTCCAAGAGAAACTACATTATTTTTCAGAAGAAAGATGACATCATGCTCTAGGATTGAAGTTGTTTTTTTCCTAAATAGTTTTTTTTTTTAATTTTTATTTCTAGTCTTTATTCGATTTGTTTCCATAAATAAATGGCAGCTTTGGAAACTGTGCTATCAGACATCAGTCTCTGATGTGAGAACTTCGTCATGTAATTGTGGTATTGTACATTAAACTATTAAAGCGTCAAGTAATTGATGAATATATTATTTCTTGAAATTCAGCTGCAATGAAGTTAAGTTTTGGTTACTTGTTTTGAGTTGGTTTGTAATACATGTGCCTTTTTTGTTGAAATTATCTTTGCGTTTCTTATAGGTTGAAGGTCAGACTGAGGAAGTGATCTTTGATCATTTACATGCTACAGCTTTCCAGTATACTCCATTGGGTAGGACCATTCTTGGACCTGCTGAGAATATAAAGACGATAACAAAATCTCATCTTCAGAACTATATAGCGACACACTACACAGCTCCAAGGATGGTATGTTGTGCAATACACTTTAAGTAAACCTACTTGTCTAGTTGTGATTCATGCCCAATAATTAAAATTAAAAGAAATTGTCGTTTGTTTTGTTGCTAAGGGAGGGTTTTTAAATTCCAGGTCATTGCTGCCTCTGGGGCTGTTAAACACGAGGAAGTTGTAGAGCAGGTAAAAAAATATTTTACCAAGTTGTCAACTGATCCGACCTCTGCTACTCAATTAGTTGCAAAGGAGCCAGCCACCTTCACTGGTTCGGAGGTGTGAATTCTTATAAATTATAAAACCTACTATTCTATGTTTTCTGATGTATGTAAATTCTTCTCCAACTTACTCAAGGCTTTTGGTGTGCATGTGTTGAATTCTGGAATCAGGTTAGAATGATTGACGATGATATTCCATTGGCGCAATTTGCTGTTGCCTTTAATGGAGTTTCATACACAGATCCAGATTCAATTGCTTTGATGGTTATGCAATCAATGTTAGGTTCCTGGAATAAACACTCTGGTGGTGGGAAGCATATGGGGTCAGTTTTTTTTTTTTTTTTTTTTTTTTTTTTTTTTTTTTTACTTAATTTTAAAGTCAAGCTTAAGATTCTACAATGACTCAAGTCACTCAACTGATATTCTTGCAACATTTAATCAGATCCGAGCTTGCCCAACGGGTTGGGATTAATGAAATTGCTGAAAGCATGATGGCTTTTAACACTAACTACAAGGATACTGGTTTATTTGGTGTCTATGCTGTAGCAAAGGTCAGAGCTTCATCTTTTGTTTTGACATTTTTTTTATATATATATTTGTGGTATGTCTCATCACCTGTGCAGCTGTGCTCCATGGTGATCACGATGTGTGATTTGCTGAAGAATTTTATGCTCTCTATATTTTATATTTGTGGTATTTGGGGGTGTGGTGAGTGTCATAAGTTTCAAACCTGTGTAGGCTATTTTGATTAAGAAATGGACATCATTTTGCACCTTTTAAAGGCATGACTTTCGAGAAGCTTGCGAAAATTAAGTACTTCTCCTTTCAAAATACACTTGTCTACTATATACTAGGTTTTGTCTCAATTATATTTACAAAATTTGAGCCTCCTAAGGGTGCGTGATGTATATTTAACCAAAACATTGTCTTGAGTGTTTAAATTGCCATAGAATTTTATCTCGAAATTGGGGCCACTTGCCACATCACATTGCAAAGAAAAAAACTTGCCACATTGTTATTTGTTGCTCACAAATCACAATTTTTTAATGAGACGGTTGTACGGTGAGTCTATTTCTATTGGATTGACTCAATGTACACTTACAATTTTAAAGTAACCAATTATACATTTAAAGTGATCACTTACAATCTTAAGGTGATCAATTATAACTTTAAAGTGATCAATTAGAACTGTAAAGTGATCACTTACGATCTTAAAGTGATCATGTAGAGTTTTTAAAATGATCACTTATTATAGTCTTAGATTAATCACTTATTATCTTAAAGTAATCACTTACGATTATAAAGTGATCAATTAGAGAAATCGGGTGATGGTATTGACTCGTCTTATAGTGAGACTGTGACATTCAAGGCTTGTTGTTTGTTCCCACAAATAGTCAGCCATTCTTCGATGATTGAAAATTTTTACCAAATTTGGAAGACGACACATACTTGTGACCGTTTTTGTGAATGTTTCCTTTTCAAAAATGTTTTGAAATGAGTAAAAAGAGAAGTTGAAGAGAAAGACCCATCATTTTAACTTGTAAAGACTTGCTTTGTAGAGATGTTTAAGGTGTAATATTATTTTCATTAGACCAAAAATGAATCCTACATTCCTACTAGGCTAGTTAAGTTATTTTTTTTAAATATTTTGTTTTAAGTAAAATATAATAAATAATAAGGTTGCAAACTAGTTATAAAGATACATGGTCATCACGGATCACTATCGGACGACATCCATAAAACTTGTGATTATTCCAAAATAATCGAAAGGTGGAATTATTTCAATTATATATTTACAACTTTTATTTTCTTTTTTGGTTCACTATCATATATATATGATAGCACAATTTTAGGCTTTATTAATGAACAGTGTCTTTTTGTTTGTATTCACGTGTACTTTTCAAATTCTTAGTCTAATGTGGGGTTTTCTTGCTACTTTTTTCCTCATTTCAATGATATGTTCACAACTTTTATATTGTTATTTGGTTCACTATCTTATATATGAGTGCACAATTTTGGGCTTTATTAATGAACATGTCTTTTTGTTTGTATTCACATGTATTTTTTAAATTTTAGTCTTCTCCATTGAGCCTGAGCTTGTCAAATTTAATATACATTTGGTTTATTTGATACTCCACAAAAGAAAAGAGTGTTGTTTTCTATTGATTTAAATTTTCAAGGAAAGCTGTCTATCTTTGCTACCAAAAATTTTAATTAGGAGTATAGTTATCATCCATGTGTAGCAAGTCTACAATATTTATTATAGCTAGCCTTTGAATGTAATTTTGATGGTTGCAATTGTTTCAGCCTGATTGTTTGGATGATTTGGCATGGGCAATTATGCATGAAGTTAGCAAGTTGTGTTATCGTGTTTCAGATGCTGATGTAACTCGCGCTTGTAATCAGGTACTTTTCTTTCTTTTTGTTTCCTAAATTTGTTTCCGTGTTCTATCCTACTGCCTCTCTTAAGTCTTAAGCATTCTTATTTGGGGAGGATAGCTAAGTTCAGATTATCACTTCCAAGATTGTTCACCATCATTATTTTTCTTATTGATTATTCATCTTAGCTAAGATAGAAAACAATTCACTTCAAATGAGATTAAGATTTTAAAGCTGAAGAAGTATAATCTACTTATAGACAATTTGTTAATCTTCTTTAGTTTTGCGTTCCTCCTCTTTTCTTCCCTAATTTTTATATTCTTAGGTTGATGTGTATAATAAGTGACCCTATTTTGGTTTTGATTGCCCTGGATAATGACTCTAGAACAATTGTCATCAGATACAGACATCGTTAGCATGTATCCGCTGATTTGGAGAGGCTATGGAAATTGAAATCAAAGTTTGTTTAGGTCTATATATTTTGTTTATTTCTCAAAGTTGTTATTTGTATACAACGGGTTATTGAAAAGTAAGGCTTCGACATTGTTGTTTTATAGTCCGCCTTTGTTTACTGGATTATGAATTTGATTGTTCTTAGCTGCTTTTCTCTTGATATTGCAGTTGAAGTCCTCACTGCTACTACATGTTGATGGAACAAGCCCAGTTGCGGAAGATATCGGACGCCAGGTATCTATTCTTCTTCCACCCAATTGTAAGATTTTGTTGGATTGCTACTGAGAATCTCTAAAGACTAGAATGTATCTTAAATCTAAAATCAGGGAGAGGATGATGCTTTTTTTTGCTAGTGTAATATGCTTTTATTCAATTCAGCTCTCCTTTGCACTCTAGCTATTTTGAACGTTCACGTGTGCTCTCTTGATTTGTTCAATCAACTCTTTAATCAAAAACTTAAAATTGTATGTACTTTGTTTATGCAGTTGATGCTTAAAAGATGTAGATATTTTAGTTTTGTTCTAGTTGTTAATAAGTGGATTTGTGAGGCATAGCTGGGTGATACAGAGTCTGTTTCCATATGCTAGATTAATATTTGAGGCTGAGTTTGTTTTTGTACGTATATTAAGAAAATGGTGAGAACATTAAATTGTTTGGATAAGATTAAAAGGGAGAGAAAATAAGAGAAAATGCGTGGGCAAAAATCAAAGAGTAGCGGGGGCATTATCCAACAAGAAATTTTGCATGTTAGGGACAGACAAAAGTAGACAGGATGGCATTAGTTATTAGAAGTATTAGTTAAGATAATTGATGTGCTTGCAGTCCGAAACTTTACTAGCTTTTGGTAGTTGGAGCAAGAATCAGAACACTGGTTTTGTTGGGTAAGGGAAAAGTTCAATGATATTTTTTGAAGTGGGAGTGTGCCTGATGATATTCTTGTTTTATGGAAGAATGCTGAAGATGTGGGCACTTTGATGTGGGTATGTGCTTTCTATTTGTATCTCACCAGTACATGGAAGTTTTTGGGTGGTAGAATGTTTTGAGCTTTTTTGGCTAGCAGTAGCTAGACTCTCAAGGATTCAGCTTGATTGAATAGATGTGTATGATATTGGTGACGCAGCTGAACGAATGGAGTCATACAGTTCAACATTGTTTGTGTCTGCTGTCATCTGAACATTTGCCTGTGGTGCACATAATATGTTATAGACGAAGATATATGATGACCGATTTTTCAGTTCACGCCACACTTGAGGATTCAATAGCCTGTTAACTATGTTAAGTGTTAAGCATGTTCTAACAGGAGTCAGTATTTTTTTGTTTGATATGTTTTTCTGTTGGCCTTCATCACAGCTGTTCTGGAAAATTTTAATTTATCTGTATGAAGACATTGCCTGGTTATGTATGATTAATCTATCAATTTTTTCTAGGATAAAGTGATTGTTTTGTAGCTAAGTTATCTTAAAAATGTGTACACTATCTGGTGAATATGACAAAGGAGAACCAATTCCTTGATTCTACATACTTGGCTAGTCCTTAAATTAAACTATCAGAAAAATGTGTTTACACCAATGAGCCTGATGTCTTTGAAGGGTCCCAAACGGTAGATTGATGCATAGTAACTCTAGCTGTGAAAGTCTTGTTTCATTCTTTTGAAAAATTGTGGAACCTTATTAGAAAAATGCTTATGCTAATTTGTAATGTTTAGGATTTTACATCTTAAACCTTGTGCGATTGAGTTTTGATGGACTTTGCCAGTTCCTCACAAGGAAGCTGTAACAATGGAAATTGACCTAGTAAAAAATTTAATTATAGAACTAAAACTGTATCAGATCGAATGATTCCCTCGTTGAAAGTTGCATTGAACAACGATGTGAAAGATGTCATACAAAAGTGTTCGATATTTTTCACAACGATCGTAGTTTCTTTTACTTAGATTGATATTTGTTTTCATATTTTATCTATTTGCTTGTTAATTTTGATGTAGACGTCGTACGACTCTTTTATCAATGAAATAACCTTAATTTCAAAAACAAGTATACTTGTAGAATGAAAATTTTGAGCTTTATATCATAAGTGGTTGTGACTGATAGCTCAAATTGGTCGGAAAGCTTTTTGGCTTTCTATGTTGGACAAGAAGATCCATTCTTGATCTCTTCCCATTCCGCAACTTAATAAAGCTACAATGTGGTCCTGTAGAAATTTTCTTAATCATACTGTGATCGAGCCAATGACTCTAGTCTCTAGTGCTCCGAATACATACCAGTTTACAACTTGAGTGAACATTTTATTTAGCTATTGGGTTATTCTTCTTATGATTTGCACCACATGCTTTGATACTGCTGTATTGTGTGTGCAGTTACTCACTTATGGCCGAAGGATCCCATTTGCGGAGTTTTTTGCTAGGATCGATGCTGTAGATGCAAACACCGTGAAACGTGTTGCTAATCGCATTATTTATGACAGGGTAACAAAACTTTGTTGTGAGGCTGAAACATGCTAATTATGCTTGTCAGTTGTCATAGTGGTAAGCTTGCTAAGCTGCCTTTTCTTTGTTTTCCTTGAGTGCAGGATGTTGCTATTGCTGCCATGGGCCCTGTCAAGAAGTTGCCTGATTACAACTGGTTCAGACGCAGGACCTACTGGAACCGTTATTAGGTGGTTAGGCTTACCTTATTTTTTTCGTTTGTTTTTCTCTAAAGCGCGGTATTTATATAAAAGCTGAGGTCTCGAAAGGACATCGCTTCACCTCGTTCTGTCCATTGCAGTTTTGTAGCATTACTTGCTCTAAGTTTTTTTTATCATTGTTTCCTGATGCAATAAAAGTGATATTTATTTGTAGTGCCCTAGTGAGGTGCTATAATATTTTTAGCTGAGAAATTCATGAATGCCCATCCGAATTCGAAACTTGTATAATATTATCGCTTATTAAGTGGTGATAATAGAAATAAGTTTACCTGTTATTTTTGATGAAATCTCTCGTCTTTCATGGTAATAAAGGCGTTATTAATGTTTATTTCTTACACTTTCTATTATCACCTGAAGATACCTTCACGGGTGGTAATGAATAAAAATGAATTTTGTCAAGAAAATAGCACAAGAATTTTCATTATTTAATATCAACAAGTCAACAATCAAATGAGATGTAAAAGGATTTATGCCTTGAGTTTTACTCCCTCTGTTTCCAAATGTTCTTTCCATATTTTTTGCATAGTTTTCAAAGTGAATTTTGAAACTAAATATCTCTAAATACGCATCATAAAAAATTATAAAAAATATATTTGTCTTCTATATATGTCTTAAAAATCTTAATCAAGTTTCTTTTTCCAAAATAGAATATTCTAAATGGGAAGAACATTAGGAAACAGAGGGAGTAGTAAACTAAAACCATCAAATTCAATCCAACTACTCAAATGAGAGATCTTCTCTCGATAACAAGGACCTTATGTGCTAAAGATTTGTATTTATATATCGTATGAATTTAACGATGCGATAAATTAAATTTGTATGGTATTTTGTGTGTGGTGCTATATATCTTCCCTTCTTATATTATCCAATAATTACATACATGTTAAAATACAATACAAGAATTAGATATGATGTTCTATTGTGTTCAAAGTTGTTTCTTATAGGAAAATTAAATATTTTCAAGGCTAGAACTAAGAATTTGCAACTTTGCATATTCCTATATTTTCTTTGACTTTTCCTTAACCTAAGTGGATTTTATTCTCAAGAATCAAACATTGAATAGAAGTCCTCGGCCAATCATAGTAGAAAACTCCCTCTAGAATGAATTGGCCTATGAAGAAAATTAGAAACAATTAAGTAATTTTAACAAAACAAATAAAAAATGAGTTTCTCTTGTCAAAAAAAAAAAAAAATGAGTTTCGGATAGACTTAATTCTAAAAATAAGCGTCTTCATGTTCGAGTCTAAGATCAGGTATGTTAGCAGTTACTAACAGCAAACAAAAAAATTAATTAAAATTGTTTGTTCGTAATTATTAACTGCGAATAAAAGAGAGACAATGTCTTAACGTTGGATGGAACAAAATAAATGAAAGCCATGTTTTGTTCGCAGTTAACTGCGAACAAACTCTTTGCCTTTTTTGAACCCTCAGCCTAACAACTTCAAACCACAGTTTTGGAAAAAAACTGCTTACCTTGCAAATTATTTCCAAAAGAATCATTATTCGAATTTTTTTATTTTTTTCTTATTCATTTCAAATTTTCAATTTTAGACTATATTTTTTTAAAAAGATGTTGAACTATATAATCATTCATAACTTTTAAAATTATTGTAATTTTCTAAATTTGTTTATGTCTTTTATTAATAGTTCCCCATTCACTTGATTAAACTCTTTATTCATAACTCGAATTTAATGTTTGTTTTTCTTTAAGAATAACTAGATAGTAGTGCAATGTATGGTTTTATTGAATTTTTTGACGTATTTGTATGAATTAAAAAATTAAAATTTTAAGAAATAATTTTACATTATATTTATATTTCATTTTTATCTGAACAGTTGTACTTGTATACATTACATACATTGTATGATATTTGGCATTGTGTGCGCATGTGATTAGTTTAGTTCATGACATTCAAATCACAACAAAAAAACAAATAATTTGATCATATCTTTAATCCATATATTTATACTTTCATTTATTTTATTTTGAATAAAAGGACATGTTTGCATTTAGAGTATACAATTCAAAATTATGAGTTTTTTTTAAACTACGCATCAGTTTTTGTTAACAAAAATACATGTTACATTAATTTATATAAAGCATTACAACTATTAATAACACACTATAAAATCAAATCAAACATAAAAAATAAAAATACATCAAACTATTTTATAAGTTTAAAAGAAATAGATAATTTATTCTCACAAAAAATATAAATAACCTATATAAAAATAGTTACAACCTGAATCATGTTATTAATAACAAAAACAAATCATAATAAAAATGCAGTATTTATTAATTAACAACAAACTCTTTATCTCTCATTAATATCTCATTTTCCATGGTCATACATAATTTGTAGGAAATATCAACATAAATTGGAATTGGATATATATTATCAAAAGGTGATGTGGTCCAAAGCCTTGAAATATCATCAAAACCATATTGTTGTTGGTCATAATGGGCAACCCACTATCAAATATCATATTCCAAATAACCAAAAATCCGCTTGTGGCTCAATGAATACAGTATCTGTATGTGGAGCATAAAGTTTGGAGTTCGACCTATATTAGACGCAGGTATCAATTGAGGATTTTTTTGACTGCGCACATCTTTCTTTACTTTCTCCTTAAGAGAACTGATATGATTTGTTTGATACTGAGAGTGACCTTTACCTTTTTAAATCTATTCCAAACACTATCAACAAAAATAGTCGCCATTATCCAATTGTTTTTCTCTAATCTCATTCTCATTTGTTTTCACCTAAAAATCCCCCCAAATGAAATGGTGACGCAATTCAACTACTCCATTTCCTCAATACCAGTCTCAGATACCGTCTTTTTGAAAGATAATTCTTAAATAGCTAGCTCATTAGTATTTGATTAAAAAGTCTTATATTTACTGCGGCCCCTTAGAGAGTCCGTCTCACACAACAATTTGTCTTCCCCTATTATTTTAGAACATCATATCCCATATCATTAAACGACTCACACTCAGGTAAAATTAAATTTAAAAGTTAATATACACAATGTTATCCTTATTACACAAATACTCCCTTCTTCCCATTCATTTGCACTAATTGTTATTTTATTCCGTTTCACAAATTTTGTATCATTTTTATTTTTGGACAATGACCCATCACATTTTAAGATCTCATTCATATATTTTAACTTTTTTTTTAAGTTCATCTATACAATACAATTTATACTATATCTTCATTTATTACCAATATCTACTTTGTCCTTGTAAATCCAACATTTTCTCTTTGCTCCAAATCCACCCGGATATAAGAAGTATGTTGTTTTCGATTGACTATAACACCAACATTATCATTATTAATTCCACATCAATAAAAAAAGTGCAAATAATTCGAGCAAGGATAGACGATATTAATAATTTATATTAGTTAACCTATTCAATCCATGTTATTATAAGTAAATCAGGCCCCTCTTGAGAAACCGTCTATAGTATAGATGCTTCTCAAAAGCCCAACCAATATCTCCATTTCTTTTAACTTACAAAACCATCAATAAGTTTTTTTTATATACGGTCTCAAGTAAAAATTTGTGTAAATACATTTTATCGTGAGACTGGTTCATACAAAAATTATAATAAAAAAATTATAAATCCTATGCCCATGAAGGACATTTTTCCTTTGTTATTTAAACCAATAGATCTTTTGCGTCTCTCACTTCATAACCAAAAAGGAAGCGGCGCTTTTGTAAAATACTTTGCTACTTCCTAGAATTCCCACCTACCCTTCTGTGTTTTTTTGTTTTTGATCCGCCATGGCTTTCGACAAGATCAAGGTTGCTAACCCCATTGTTGAGATGGATGGTATTTTTCTGTTCTTATACTATACGATCTATCTGTTTTTCATGCTTATTTGTTGTTGTTTTTTTCGAAATGAAATCTACGTTCCTGGGTTTTTTAAATCTTTTTGATTGTTTGATATAGATCTGTGAATTAGGGATGATATAGAATCGTACGGATTTGTGATTTTGATTGGATCATGCAGTTTACTAACAACGGCATTACATTCGACAACCGATCAACACTTATTAGCTAACGTTATTTGCAATTTCACGTTGATAAATAGGTATTTCACGTAATTAAATGAGTCATATTAATATAATTTAGTATGATCTAAAACAAAGAAATATATATCTTTTGGTCATGGAAATAAGAGATATGAATCCATAATTTATACATGTTTATATGTCTGTATATTTTGATGTTATCGAGTTTTCACATGGGTTTTTGTTGCTTGTTATGTGCTATTCAATGCAGGGAGGAAGCTAGGATTTTGAATTAGTGGCTAAATTGTCGATATACTTGTAAAAATATTTATTATATTGAAATTATGTGGACTGAAATGAACTTGAATCATAGAAGCGTTATATTTAACAAATGAAGTTAAAAACTTATCCCTTTTGTAAGACACTTTGACTCCATATATTTACCTAACAAGTCTCCAGAAAAAACACTAATAAAATTAAAATTGAAAAAATATGAACATACACTAAAAAGAAGGATGAATGTGAAATTATGGAAGATAAGTCTATAAAAAACAATAGTAAATCATGGATTGATCCCTTAGCCTTAGATTAGAAATTTGTTACTCCAACCGTTAAGCTATAGTAAATTTTGTTATATTTTTGCACTCTTTAATCTATATATCTTATTGGTAAGGGGGCTAAAGTCAAAAATGCAAAAGATGACATTTTCGGCAAGGGGGCCGGGCCTCTCCTGGCCCCATATGTAGCTTTGCCTATGATTCAATGCTTGATAATTTGGAAGTTTATGTTTCCTAGAATATGTGTACTACTGACTGAGTATTGAGTTGGGACATTAAGGTTTAAGAGTCTGTTAATTCAAGAAGAGGATATGAATTAGTTAGTATTTAGATTTAGCTGTAGGACTGACTTCTCTAAGGATGATCAAAATTGTTGTGGGCTTTTCATGTCCTAGGAAAGTTTGTTCTTTTTTGTTTTTATCATATAGTTTTCCATTGGAAGAAGGTATTACTGTTTTTCTTTAAGAAATCAAGTTGGAGTTTTCCACATTAAATTGACCCATCGAGACCCATCGTGTTAGATTAATAAAGCTAATGGTCGAAATTAAGCTTGTTCTAAAGTTGACGGAGTATATAACATATCATGGGGCTTAGCGCTTTTGGTTAATAGTTAATACCAGTAGTCATGTGATGGGGGTTCATGGGTTAGAATCTCATCCGCTGTAAATTATGTAGACTGTTGTAGCTTGTTCCTTATGATTGTTTAAACTTTTTGCAGGTGATGAGATGACTCGTGTTATCTGGCAGATGATCAAGGACAAGGTATTTCAATCTTCACTTTTTTCTAGGTTGCTTTATGATTCTGGTGTTGATAATTGATTTATTATTGCAGCTGATATTCCCATTTTTGGAGTTGGATATTAAGTACTTTGATCTTGGTCTTCCTCACCGTGACGCTACTGATGACAAAGTTACTGTTGAAAGTGCTGAGGCAACCATGAAGTAGGATATTTTTGGAGACTATAACGTTAAATTTATTATTGTGTTGCGAATTAGAACTAAAGAAACTATGTTATTTCCATTGCAGGTACAATGTGGCAATTAAATGTGCTACTATCACTCCAGGTGACTTGACAATACTTGTGTAGTAGGAGTATTACTTATATATGAGCTGCTCATTTACCCTTCTAGTACTTGTTAATTAACGGTTCGTTCATTTTAACAGATGAAGCGCGTGTGCAAGAATTTAACTTGAAAAGTATGTGGAGAAGCCCAAATGGAACAATTAGAAATATTTTGAATGGTTAGTCAATATGCTTTGCAATACTTTATTTTAAAGGAGTGATTTTCTACATGTTTTTTGTAGTTGGATTTTGTTTTAATTTCACCTGATTTTGCTGCAGGTACTGTCTTCAGAGAACCCATTTTATGTAAAAATGTTCCTAGGCTTGTTCCAGGCTGGACCAAGCCAATCTGCATTGGAAGACATGCCTTTGGAGATCAGTACAGAGCAACTGATGCTGTTATCAAGGGACCTGGGAAACTCAAACTAGTATTTGGTTGGTCTTTCTTTTTGATTGATCTGTTCCTTATAACCTTGTTCTGGAAAGTATATTATGTTTATGTATCCATTCAACTCTTGAATGTTCGGAAAATGTCTAGATATAGAGTAAATTTGGTCTGTTTCTCTTTTACATTTGCATGAACATATGTGGTGATGGATGGTGAACTCGTTGGTTTAATGTTTTGGGACTATCTTAATGTTTGATTTGTGCAAATTGCTTCAATAAGCATATTTATGATTCACATTGTTTCAACAGTGCCAGAAGGAAAAGATGAGAAAACTGAAATGGAGGTTTATAACTTTACTGGAAATGGAGGAGTAGCTTTGGCCATGTACAACACTGATGAGGTTCAACTACTATCTATTTTTTTTAATGATATAGGCTTCTTATATATTGACGTATGTATTTACCCCTTTATAATCTTGCTTATAATCTTGCTTACTGATATTGCTCTGCAGTCCATTTATTCCTTTGCGGAAGCTTCAATGAACTTGGCTTATGAGAAAAAGTGGCCACTTTACCTTAGCACGAAGAACACCATTCTTAAGAAATACGATGGGAGGTAAGAATAGTAGTTACTTAATTTACCATAATATTTTTAATTTTGAAGTATCTGTTTGTAAACCTTTACAACCTCACTTACATTTCTTTCTTTTCCCGCTTCAAAGGTTCAAAGACATTTTCCAAGAGGTTTACGAAAGTAACTGGAAGACAAAGTTCGAGGAAGCTGGAATCTGGTATGTGGTGGAACTGGCCCCTTACCATAATGCCAACGTTTGCAGTCTTTCAATGAATTTTGCATGATTTTTATAATATGCTTGATATGCTAGGTATGAGCATCGTCTTATTGATGATATGGTTGCTTATGCCCTCAAGAGTGAAGGAGGCTATGTGTGGGCTTGCAAGAATTATGATGGGGATGTACAGAGTGATTTCCTTGCCCAAGGTTAGTGTTTTCCGTTGGTGTTCTAGCAATTATCTGGTGACATTAACACTTTTAAGTTTCTCTCAAGATGCTTTGTCGTTTACTGGAATTTGAATTGCTTTTTCTTTGTTTTGATGATGTACTGGCTGGTTGCTAGCTTTTAACCATGAACCTGTTTCAAATTATTTCAGGATTTGGATCTTTAGGATTGATGACCTCTGTATTGGTATGTGTCTACTTAACATTATCTTTTTTCGCGATTTAGCCGTCTTGTAAATGTCAATTATTTAGAAGCATTGTTAGAATTACACGTGATAGGGTTTTCACTTGCGAGTTGCGAAGCCTTCTCAAATGCCTGTTTAGGCTCATGCACCCAAACCCTTCAAATGGCACTTGTGTTGCCCATTAGAGGCAATCTTGCCTTCTGATTGATCATAATTATGATGGTGTTTATATCTCCTTAGGCATACATAGTAATGATGACCTAAAAGCAACTCATTATTTCTGGTTAGAGTGCTCATCTGGATTATTGGGTTGATTTTGGGTCATGTGTTTGGGGTCGGTTTAAAATCAAGTCTTATGTCCACATTAGTTTTTACATAATTCTTAATCCATTTTGATGTCGGGTCAAAGTCGGGTTCAATTACAAAATGTTGGGTCGTGGGGTCTATTTCGAACACCTCCTACTGATGAACAACATTTAGAATTGAAGAAGGATGGCGACAGAGAGAAAGAGTGATTATGATGTTTGCTAAACTGTAAACTCTCTTTCAGGTATGCCCTGATGGAAAGACTATCGAAGCCGAAGCTGCTCATGGAACAGTAACTCGCCACTTCAGAGTTCACCAGAAGGGTGGTGAAACCAGCACCAACAGCATTGCTTCAATATTTGCTTGGACGCGGGGACTTGCTCACCGGTATGTAGACAAGCCTTTGTCATATAAGATCACCTTTTTTGTTTCGGTTTATGCGGCTTTGAAAAGCGTTATGACAATGTTCATTGGCCAATAGGGCTAAGTTGGACAATGATGAGAGACTCTTGGAATTCACTCAGAAATTGGAGGCAGCTTGTGTCGACACTGTCGAATCTGGAAAGATGACCAAAGATCTTGCCCTCATCATCCATGGATCCAAGTGAGTGCCTTTCTTAGGATTCTATCTTTTCTAGATTTAAGTGCCTGTTACCTGACGCGATTTGACTGAAATCAGGCTTTCAAGGGACCAATATCTGAACACAGAAGAGTTCATTGATGCTGTGGCTGCAGAGCTTAAAGCAAGACTCTAGACTTCATTGTGAGTTGTTTTTTTCATGCATTTCAATTGACTTATTGTGTTTGATTCATAACGAGTCACAACTCGCAATCGCTTCCGTAAACAATTTGTGAACCTCTATATAATCATGGTGACATGGTTCAACTATGATTTATGTGTTTCCCGATAATTCCAATCACGAGTCTAAATTCAATTTTGGTCATGGAGAGCCGTTTTTTTTATGGCATTAACCGAGATCTTATAGGATGTCAATTGTCAAAGATAATGTATCTGAAAAAGAATAGTTGATTCATTGTTTCTCTTTACGTTTCTTCCAACCCAAAGGGAAAAAAGAATTAAAAATGTAGTTTTTTAATTCATAATGAAATAATGATGTTAAACGCAATCACAAAGTTTTTAATGAATAGATACGACTTAAATCTTAATGTCTCGTCTTAATGGTGCTCACTTGTAGGATCTTTAGTAAGTTGAGCAATTATAATGGCTATGTTACTCGTTTACTATTCCTGCATGGCATTAGTAAACTTGACCCATGGTCGTGCCGGACATGATAAATTTGGGCTTTTACACAAGACCCACACATGAGGAGAGTTAAATAGGCACAAACCCAAGCAGGTTTCATTCTAAACCAATTGGGGATTTTAGCCGATCAAGCATATATGTCAGTCAACCTCTCTCTAATTCTTCGATGTGGCATTAGACGTGGGTATTTTTCCAACATGACATTCTATGATGTTGGGGTCCTAAATGTAACCTTATATTTAAACCAGCAACCTACCCTCTTGCTTGATGTTTATAGTGGTTATTCTTTTGGGTTTTGATTTATTACATGGAATGTTTCTTAGAGGGAACAAAATTGTGGTATTACTTCCCATTCTTGTGGTAGTATCATATCAATCTTTATGTTCATCATATGCTCTTTCCAAAATGTTTACCACTTTTCCCACGAGGAACCCGAGTTTGATTTCCCCTTCTTCCGTTAGCCTACCCTTCACTTTTTTCCCGCCCTCTTAATGCTATTATAATCGTAAACTTCAGTTCGAAACATTGAGTAACATAACCTCTCCTTTGTTTTTTAACCACTCCATCATACTTCCTCCTTTCCATAATACTTGCTACTGAATGTTACATATTGTGTGGGAAAATGTCACTATCAGTAGCAAGTATTATGGAACAGAGAAAGTACAATATAAAGTTGTCCTCGTTATTGGTTTTCTTCGCAAATAAATGTTGGATAGATTCATTAAAGATGAATAATTCTGCAATGATATTGAATAAATTGATAGCTGCTGCTCTATTACTTGCAGGTGTTGCTCGTTAGTCGTTTCGATTTCATAAACCGATCAAATATAAGGGATCCAAACAAGCCAGCCTACACAATTTTCCATTTTGAGGCCGTAACCTTTCGAATTTTCTTAGCCGAAAGCTCATTTGGTTTCAGTTCATTGGTCCTCTTTGATCTTGATTCTGGAAATTTTTACTTATTTGCTACTTGGCTCTTATTGTTGTAATGACAAGTTATTTGGTCGATATATTGGAACTCTAGGTTGATTGATTTGCGAATCATAATACAACCCATTAATAATACAAAGATTAAAACATTCTGATTTATTTTTTTGAGTTGTCTGTGAGGAAGGCTAGGTGAGAATCGTACTCAATTATGGCTATTAGAATTACAATTCTGATCTCCGATTTGACGATTTTACGATTTAAAAATAGGTAACCGATCCGATTGTAGGTGGGATCTTACTCAAGCTTGCACTTTGATTAATGTTTATTGTATATTTAGATCTTTTGTGTAAGATTTCTACTACGATAAAAGGTTAGCCAGCGACTCCGTTAAAACAAATTTAACTATATATTACTTGTAATTCTGTAAATACATCTGTTGATTCGTCTTAAATAGCCATGACCCGCCCCATTAACCAAGGTATATTTGGAATTTGGAAGTAAAGCCATAAACTGTTAGAGTTCAGGACTAGAGGTGTTCAACGGAGCGGGTGGACCCAATGGGTTACATTTTAGCGGGTTGGGTCATTAATAGGCCGGATAATTATGAAATTGGTTATAAAAAATATTTTACCAATTTTTTTAAAAATATTTTTATATTATATTGTTATACTCATAGTTGAATTGACCTAAGGGTCCTCATAGTATAATAAAAAAAAAATCCTATTTTATGAACTTTTAAAAATGGGTCAAGGTGGGTCGTATTTAAACGGCTTGACCCACCCCGGGCCGTTTAAAATTTGACATGACCCACCCCAATCCGACCCATTTAATTTTTACTCGACCCATCCCAACCTGCCCATTAAACACCTCTATTCAGGACCAATCAAAGCAATTGGGTTGAATGGAAAGCCTAATTCTCTAAAAATTTAGTGACTTCTCATGTATTTATTGAGGAAGTGACAAAAAAACTCTCTTTGGATGACCCAAATAACGTTGAGCTTATATACGAAACATGGTAGCATCATCTATGAAAGAGATGAGTTTGTGAAACACCTAATTTGGTTAGTGAATTATTAACTTTTAGCGTTCATCTAAATATTTATTTGATAAATGACTTTTTTGCCGACATAAGTCAAAAATGAAAAAAGTAAATATAACAATATTTTTATTGTCTACAACTAATTAACCTACTTTTTTTCCCAATACATGGCTGACAATCAGCAATGTAATCACCAAACTTCTCCATGAATATCTAACTTATGTAGTTAACAACTACTCCCTCCGTTCCTAAATGATTTTCCTATTTGGGAAAATCACACATATTAAGGAAAAGAGAATCTTGGGGGTGAGTGGGTATTATTTTAATTAAAAAGTAGTGGGAAGTAATGATGTTATTGGAATTATGAGAGAGAAAATAATTGAAGATATAATAAAATAATGAAAAAAAAAATCTGATTTTATTAAGAGAGAGAATTACATTGGAGGGAAATCTAACCAACTTTCCAAATTGGGAAAGTTGCCAAATTTAGCACCAAAAATTCTGAAGGGAAAAATACCCCTCTTTTGATCATCCTCATCAATACATCAATCCAAAACTAAAAAAAAAATGGAAAATTTACTTTGAAAAATCCGACCTTTGCCTAGTTCTCTTCTAAAAATCCGACCTTTCGATTATTATTGAAAAATCCGACCTTTGCACCCCATCTTCCATTAAAGTACATAACCCATTTGCTAACCTGTTTAACCGGTAAAAACGATTTAAAAAAAAAAGGAAAAATCATAAATAAATAAACCCTAATTTCTTTAAACTCCATATTCATCTTCTTCTTTATGAAGCTTGCAAGCAGCCATGTACTCTCTCAATCAAAGCTCTTCTTCTCACTGTGATTCTGCTAGATCTGGTGTTAAATGTCACCATGATCTTGATGCTAAGCTGCGGGTGGTGAAAAAAGGTCCTAATTATGGTGAAAAGTTTTACTCTTGTCCACGCTGGCCTGTAAGTTCATCTTCTCCATTGTTGGTTGTAATTGAAACCCTAATCCTATTTTAATGGCTGTTTTTTTTTTTATCAGAAGGGGGATTGCTCGTTCTTTATGTGGGAGAAGGAGCGTGGTATGCTTGATTCTGAGCATTTTCAACTAAAGTTGGCAAATTTAGAGAAATTGGTAGATGAATTACTCAAGCACAAAACAAAAATGGAAGAACAGTTGAATATGATGGAAACAAACACTGAGATTAATTCTCTTCGTTTTGAAGTTATGAAATTAGGAAATAGGGAGAAAAACCTTTGTATGTTTTTGATTGTTTCATGGTTGTTTTTCTTTTTCACCATGTTCTTAATGAAGATGTAGTGTAATGTAATGTATGGTGGAATAGACTAAAGATGTAATGTATTGATTAATGGCAATGAAATGAAGCTTTTGACAAATTTTGCATAATCATTGTTAATTAATTCATAGTTCTTCCTTCTTACATTTCATTTGATCAAAACTGCCTCTAGGCAGTGCAAAAAATTACAGCAACAACAACCTAATACATTCATACAATCAAAGAGTTCAACCTACACAATCAAAATTGTTGAACTCTATATGTTAAACCCCCAAAAAACTACCCTTCCCCCTACATTAAACATAGAAACAAATTGTCACTCCTGAGTGACTTGTGAAGACATGGTGTCATTGATGTTAATGGACTTCTCCCTTGAAGATGATGATCTACCAACCCTCCCACCCCTTGATCCAACCCCTGAATAGATTGCCCTTCCATTTCTTCCTGTCTTGGATGGCTGAGCACTTGCATGTAAGCTCCTCTGCAAACCCAATGTCCTAGGCCTCCTACTAAAACTCACACCAAGGCAAGGACTTACTGCCTGTGATGATCCACTGACAGCACTTGGTGTTTGCACAGTAGGGGTGGACTGACTGCTTTGACCAACCTCAGTCTCAGTGGGCAGAGGGTTCTTCCTAGGTCTCCCTCTCTTCCTCTTTGCAGTCTCAGTAGGTACAGGAGTGGCAGCCATTCTTTCTTTATTAGGACACTTCCTCTTATTATGGCCCTTCTCATTGCATAACCCACATGTCATCTCAATGCCATGTCTTGATAGCTTACCTGGCCTCTTAGGGCTCTCATGAGGGTCCTTCCTCCTATTCATTCTAGGTCTTCCTGGCCCAACCTTGATTGGAGGGGGTATCAAAGAACTCTCAATTCTAGGCCAAAACCTAGATCCCTCAATGGGTGGGATTGAACAAGAATAAGCTTTACCATAATGGCTCTTATGGTATATTGGATCAAGGTAGTCCTCAACTGTGTGATGCAAGAAAGATATGCAGGCTATGGCATGTCTGCATGGGATACCTGTCAAGTCCCACTTCCTGCATGAACAAGTTCTCTTCTCCACATCAACTGACAAAACATCATCAAATGCACTACATTGAAAGACAGTGCTTGTTGAAGGGATGGCATCACAGTACTTAGCATTTTCCTTCTCCTTCTCTAACCTAGCTAAAACCCTAGGCCCAAACTCATACTTCCATTTCTCAGCTTCCCCTCTCTTGGTATACAGCCTTTGCATAACAGCAGTCCTTATATCCTCAAGCATATACAAAATATGCTTAGTTCTTGCATTAATTATGTACCCATTAAATGTCTCAGCCATGTTGTTCACTATCACATCCACCTTTGTATCAGCCTTCATAAAAGCTCTGCAGAAACACTTTGGATTGTAGCTCTTAAAACTATCAACAGCTTGCTCATCAATCTCAGCCATATCAGCTAATGCCTGCTCATAATCAGACATGTTCCATGCCTTAGCAGCTCTCCAGAATGCTTGTTTCAATTCATCTCCCTTGAAATGCTTGTGCCAGTTTGCATAAATGTGTCTGGCACAGTGTCTATGTTCTGCTTCAGGTAAAACTAATGCAACACCACTAATAATGGACTGCAATTGAAAATAAACAACTTGTAATTTAGAGTGCAATAACAAATATAAGGCAAAAAAGAATATAGGGTATAGACCATACCTTGTGCTCATCAGATATGATGACAATTCCTTCTCCATTGCCCAGCTCCAAGTAAGTTGCAACCCCCTTAAAAACCACTCCCAACTCTCATTATTTTCACCCTCAACAACAGCCCATGAAATAGGGAACATTTGGTCATTGTTGTCTCTCCCTATAGCAACCATTAGTTGACCCCCAAGAAAAGTCTTTAAAAAACAGGCATCAATGCAGATCACCTTCCTGCATCCCTCAAGCCAACCTTGTTTCAAGCCATCAAAACATATGTGCAGCCTCTTAAAAACAGTAGCATCATCTCTACTTGAATCAGTTACAAGTTCAATCATACTTCCTGGACTAACTTGCTTCAACACAGTAACATAAACCCCCAACTTGTTGTAATGCTCAGTCATACTTCCATGCAACATCTTGTGTGCAGTGTACTTAACTTTGTAGGCAAACCCCCTAGAAACAAGGACACCATAAGCTCTCTTTATAGTGTCCATGATTTCCTTTGCTGGCCAATGAGGCCTTGATTTAAAAACATCTAAAAACTGCTTTGCAACCCAAGTTGCCTTCAATTGCTTATTCCTCTTCATGTTCCTAGCACATGAATGCTCACCCTCTACAGACTTAACAACAAACACAGCTCTTCTAGAGTCCCAACTTGCATACAAATAAAAGGGACACCCTTCTACACACTTAACTATAGTTCTGTGACCTCTCTTTGAGTCACTTGAACTTATACTAACATTCCTACCTTGCAATATTGCATACTTAGCAAGTGCCTCTTTAAAACTACTCTTACTTGTAAATCTCTGACCAGCAACCCATTTAAATTCCTTAAAATCAGTTTTCACACCAACAGTCAAAGCTCTTCTCTTCCTCCTTAACTCAACACCTTCATCATCATCACTCTCAGGTGGAGTATCCATTTCCTCATCACTGTTAGCATAATCAGAAACATGACCTCCATCATCAACCACTTCATTCAAAGAGGGAGCAGTCTCAGTTTGACTACCTAAACAGCCACTAGCTGCTTGCTTCTGAACTTCTACAGCAGTTTGAAGAAGCTTTGAACAAGTACCTCTAACTCTTTCCCTAGCAATCACATACTCTTCATCATCACTACTCTCAGCAAGAACTTCATTAGTATTCAACAACTCTTCCTCACTTTCCTCAGAACTACTAACAACATAATCCTCATCATCATCTGAATCTAGATCTACTTCATTGTTATGCAGCAGCTCTTCCTCACTTTCCTCCTCACTTTCAACTTCCTCCATAGCAGGTTCCTTTTGGGGTCTCTTACCTTTATCTAGGGTTTCTGTGGGTTGTTGTTGTTGGGATGCATTTATTGAAGAGTCTAATGAAATTGACCTTTGCTGACCATCAAATTTACCACCACTACCACTCTGTGGTCCCCTAACAAAAGGAAGCTTAGGTGGCCTTGATGTGGATGGGCTTTTTGGAAAAACAGAATCTTGTTTGTCCCTAGGTTTTGCTAATACTAATGACAAACAGGAAGTGGGTAAAGTTTGGACTATATACACATTGACTAAAGGGCTTTCAACTGCTGCTTTCCTCAAATGAAAGTTACCAGCATCACCAACTACCTTCCTTAACCCATCCTTCAAAGACAAACCAGGTTTCAAATAATACAAACCCTCTATATACTTGCTTTCTATACACTGTGCAGCAAGTGACATAAGATATTCATAACATACATCATCCAGATTAACTTGAAACGTCCTATCTAAACCCCCAATGTAACACATATCATCATCATCACTACTAAATTTACCCCATACCTGAACTTAAATTCAATCAAATCATCCATCTTCAACAACAAACAAAGAAAACAAAATCAATAACCAGAAAAGGAAAGAAAACAACAAACATGCTTCAACAAAAAAAGAAAAAAAACGTCCATTAAAACACTGATTTGCAACGAAAAGTACAGTACCAAAAATGGAAAAGAGTAGATTAGGGTTCATACCTTTTCTGATGCAGCCAACAACCAGAGTAAATGCAAAGTGATGATGGTTCCTGATTAAGCGTGTATTTAAAGAGATTTGGAGAGATTTGGAGAGTGTGATGATGGTTTGGATTAATGATGATAGGATGTTTAGCAGTAAAACATTAATGAGGGAGAAGAAGGGGAAATGGAGGGAAATGCATGGAAGGCCTTGGGTGGGAATTTTAAAGAACAATAGGTAACCGGTCATTTGGTACTTTAATGGAAGATGGGGTGCAAAGGTCGGATTTTTCAATAATAATCGAAAGGTCGGATTTTTAGAAGAGAACTAGGCAAAGGTCGGATTTTTCAAAGTAAATTTTCCAAAAAAAATTTGGCCTTGCATTGGCCAATTTAAGATTACATGGATTACAAACTTCAATCATTACAAGTTTAATCTAACTAAATTGACTATACAAATTCCTAATTAGGCTATTAAAGGATGAAAAAATCAGAAGAGTAATTCCAATTCCAAGCAAACCGAAACAGTAGTGTAACACCCCGCAAATTTTAATGTTATTTATTTATAATTTAAATCATAATTAAAAATAATTTTCTTTTTAAATTATTTTTTAAACATCGGAAATTTAATATTTGGAACCCATAAATATTTATTATCTAAACGTCGACCACGTCTAATTATACGGGAGATTATTACTTAAATAAAGTTGAGTAAATTAATAATAATCGTAACAGTTTCGTTCTTAAACTCGATTCAAACGAAATCACTATTAATAGTTCGGGTTAAAATTTTGGGCTTCGTGAGTAGATAGCCCAATATGATTGTGTGTTAGGGTTTTAGATTTTTTTAAATGAAACCCCATTCATTTGAGAAGAGGTAGCCGTCACTACCTTTCTTCTCCATGTCTTAAGCTTTCTACTCCTTTCTCCCTCAAGGCTACACTCAAACCGCAACCACCGTGACCCCATTGCTGCACTTGCTGCCCTCACGAACACCACCGCGGCTGCTCCTTTCTCCCCCACTCAAGCCGGCCAGCAGCAGCAGTTCGGGGCTGCACTACTCCTCCCCACGGCAGCAGCAGGCCGAAAGAGCCTCCCCACCACCAGCAGCGGGGCTGCTGTGTCGCCTCAAGACAGCCAACACTCCTTGTTCATCTCCTAGCTTTACCTTGTACAACCTTCTTCCACTCCCTCCTTCCCTCTTTGTGAGATATCTAACTTCTACTACTTAATGTTATCTTCTTTTCTTATTTTTAGTTATTATATGAATGTTGATGTTACTCATAAATTTAATTTTAAATTATACTCTAAATTGATTTGGGTAGAGTTAGGAGTCAAGTTGAACATAAATAAGTTAGGGTTTATATTGTGATGAATTCAAATGTAGTATTTTGGGTAAATTCATGAATCTTAACTTAGATTAAGTTGTAATTTGATAGAATTTGAAGTGAGTTAGTATTAGCAAGTTTGAATTGAACTTGAATAAATTAGGATTGATGAATTTAAAAGTAGTATGTACTACTTTTGTGGCTTGGATTGTGTTTTATTAATTAAAAATCTTGTATAAGCTTGTATATGTGACATTGTGGATGAATGGTGGCTAGTTATTGTTTATATAACATTTATCATGGTGTTGTGACTAGTATTGTTGATACCCATTGTTGTAGAGTAAATGATAATAATAATTACTAAGAAAGATTAAGGTCGCAATTGTCGTTAATGAAAGTATTGTCGTGGTTATAGTCGTTTGATGAGGTGGTTAGTTTGAGCTTGGTTGTTATATTGATATGTTCAATTGTGATGCTAAATTATACGACTTTGACCCAAGTTATACGAATCGTTATTTATTCGTCAAGCTACAAATTTAATTTATTCTTAATCGTTTTCTGCTAAAATCTTGGAAAAGTAATAAATCATCACTACCATAAGTAATATGATTGATGATTTGGTGTAATATCACTACCTAAACCTTCCGATTAGTAGTTTGATTAAAGCACAAGCATAGAGTCGCGTTAGTTCACTTGAACACATCTTGTGTAGAATTCATTGTACTCTAATGTTATGGTTTGATTGGAATTGATGACGTAGTTCATGTGTGAACATGAGTTGAATTTATTACATGAGCGTGTTTAGAATGCGCATTAGTTTGAATTGGAACTTGTTCGGCTAATAGTGTAGTTTGTATGGAGTCAGTGCTTCTTGAATGATGTGAAGTAGGCTTATTAGTCTTACTGTTAACGTGTATAGGTGCCCGGTTCATAAGAGGGGCTTAAGAACCTCCTTCGAAGTGACTTTTGCGACTTATTATCTTGCAGTTGCAGGTAAGTACACGCAGTAGCTAATTCTTGTATCTTGAATATGTTTTCTCTGCGTAGCAATATTATATGAGCTATATTGGATATGAACTGCTATTAAATATTATTAAGTTAGTGCTACAAGTGGGAATCAGCTGTAGACATAGTAGAGAATGAGTTCTGATATCGCAAGATTAGAATGTTGGATTGTAAGAGATTGAAATGGGAATAAGTCCCCTTATTTGAAGAGACATTAAGTTGGATATTTACTGTGACTCCACTGGATTTGTACCCCAGCTGGATTGGTACCCCAGCTGGATTAGTTCCCGGAGGCATGGACCGTCTATATATGGTCGCTGTACGGGGGTATGATCATACTTTGCCATTGGGCGCCGGCATGGCCGTCACCGTCCTTGGCTGAGGTGTTGCCATGTGGGTCTTGCAAACCCCAATATGGTGGCCTCTAGTCACATAAGAAGATATATAAAAGTAATTGAAGAGACAGAAGACGGTGAAGATATTGAGAAGTATATGGAATTGAGAAATAGGTGGAGTAGAAGCTTACACGTTTGGATACCTTCCTCACCTTGCTTTGTCGATATTGTTTATTGGTTACGTATGCATAGTTTATTAGTAGTTACTGACGTGTACTGTTTGTTTCCTTGTTGATGGCTTATCTTTGATGGCCCTGCTATGACACGTTGGTCTATGACTTTACGTTGAGCAGTAGGGGTATCATAGATAACACTTGCAGGTTTTTTGGAGTTTATCTGCATTGCATACGGGGGGATTGAGTGAGAATCTTGACACGTGCCATGTTCTAACTATTTTTTTTTTGACGCTTCATGTGTTTTGAATTGTAAATGAGTATGTCTTTGGTTTGAGGCGTGCCCTCCTTTTGATGTAATTTGTTCCGCTGCAAAGATTTATTTCGTTTTATATTTCGTTAAAGTATCTTGAATGTCTTGTATAGCTGGTTATGTATTTGGAAAAACCCAAGTGTTTACATGGGAACCACGATCCATGCTTAGCATGTCGACAGAGGTTTTGGCGATGATCATTCCGCCGCGATTTTGTTACAAGGCTATTAATGCCTCTTCTCTTGATGGTTTGTTGTTTGTTGATTCTTTTGGTGCGTTAAAATTTAAGGCAGATGCTACCGAAATTTTCGTAGAATTTTGTTTGAAAGCTTTTTCTAAAACCTCTTTGATCAAACTCTTTTTATCTTTTTATTTTCTTTTATTTTATTTTAAGTGTAACACCCGAATTTCCTTCGTTCTCTCGCGGTTTTGGTTCCGTTCAGAGGGTCGGAAATTCAGGGGTGTTACAAGTAGCTTCCAAAACAGCAATCTCAAACCCAAAAAAAATCAGAACAGTAGTTCCAATTCCAGAACAGTAGCAACAGTCCAGTTCATCCCAAAAAAAATCAGAACAGTAGCTTCCAAATACCAGAACAACAGTGCAGTTCATCCCAAAAAAAATCAGAACAGTAGCTTCCAAATACCAGAACAACAGTCCAGTTCATCCCAAAAAAAAATCAGAACAGTAGCTTCCAAAACAGCAATCTCAAACCCAAAAAAAACGATCAATAACAGTAGCATCATTAGCCAATGGCTTCAGAAAACGAGGAAGAAATACAGAGGGCTTGGTATTTCGGTTCAAACCAATACGATCCACAATCCAGCTCAGAGTCGGAGGAGGAACCAATAGAAAATGATCCAGCAGTACCACAGCTGCCTCAACGTAAGCCAAGGCTTACGAATGAATTGAGGCATCTCATTTTACAAGAAATGTTGTCAATCAAAGTGGATGACAACCTTCCTCATGGTACATTTGTGAAAATGGCCAACAAATACGGTTACACACCAAGAACAATACGCAACTTATGGAAGCGAGCAATCGAAAGCAAAGAAGAAAACAAACCATATGTTGTCGATTCCAAGTTTCGTAATTGTGGAAGAAAAAGAGTTGAAGTTCAACCCAATGTACTTGAATCAAAGCCAATGGGTGAACGAACTTGCATAAGAGACGTTGCAACATGTCTCGATTTAGCACCAACAACGGTTTGGCGACTTATTCAAAGGGGGGAAATAAAGGCACACTCAAATCCACTCCACCCTTCATTGACCGATGCAAACAAGGCTAGAAGGGTTGAGTGGATTTTAAGTCTAATTCAAGAAGACACCGTAAATCATCATCCGATGTATAAAGCCATGTATGACTTTATACATATAGATGAAAAGTGGTTTTACTTAACCAAAAAAACACAAAGAGTTTATTTATCAAACAAGGAGAAAATACCATATAGAGCGGGAAAATCATCAAAATTCATACCAAAAGCGATGTTTTTAGGGGCGGTTGCGAGGCCAAAATGGAATCAACATGGCCAATGCGTTTTCGATGGGAAAATTGGTATATTCCCTTTCATAAATAGAGTTGCGGCACAAAGAAGCTCAATCAATCGTCCAAGGGGGTCTATAGAAATTAAACCAACCGAGTCGGTGACTCAAGAGGTTTATAGGACCATGTTAATCGAACAACTAATTCCCGCAATACTTAGGAAGTGGCCAAGAGATGGTGCCACAACTATTTTTATTCAACAAGACAATGCAAGGGTACACATCACTAATGATGACCCGATTTGGCAACAAAATAATAGGCGGGGGGGTTTAACTTTCATTTTAACGCAACAACCACTGAATAGTCCCGATTGTAACATTCTAGACTTAGGGTTTTTTAGGAGCATACAATCACTAATGCACAAGAAAATGCCTAAGAACATGAATGAGTTAATTAAGGCCGTGGAAGATGCATTCGATGAGTTACACCCAAAAACATTAACAAATGTTTGGATTTCATTACAACATCATATGAATGAAATCCTCAAGGTTAAGGGGTCAAACGATTACATTCAACCTCATCTTGGGAAGAAGGTCCAAGAAGACAATGGAAGACTACGACTACAAGTTCGAGTACCAAGCCAATTAGTTAGGGAATGTGTTCGATTTCTAAACCCAAACACAACTCCAATCAATCAACAAACCGAGAATGAAGAGGCTGCTCAAAATAGTCAACAAGCATTGGAAGCATTTGATTTAGCAATGGAAGAAACACAAAGCTAAAGTTAAAAACAGCCCCTCAGTTTATGCTTTTTCATCATTAAAAATCACATGTAAGACATTTAGGAGCAACTAATTGTGAATCAAACATCAAAAAACAGTAGCCTAGTTCATGTTCATGTAATTACTTCATTATTTAATGAGAAATTCAGTTATTTTGCCCCCTGATTCATCATTGAGGTGTGAAACCTCTCAGTTTATCAATAATCAACAACTAATGAAGATAATCACAAAACAATGACTAAACTACAATTAATTGAGTTCATTAAACAAAAAGCTGCTCAACCAAATTGTACATACATTTTTTTTCAGAAATTTTAAAGCAAACAAACAGTTGCATACATCACAGGGGTTTTAACATCTTATTTCGAAAATTAGGGCAAAAAAAAAATTAGGGTTCATCGAAAAATTCCAGTAACATCAAAAAATCCAGATCAAAATCCAGTAACATCAAAAAATCAAAACAGTAGTCCCAATACCAGATCAGTAACATCAAATAATAAATTCAAACATCAAAAACCAGCAACCACAGTCCAAACCAGCACAATCAAAAATCCAGAGCAGTAATTAAAAAAAAAAAAAACGAAATGAGTACAACTTAAACCTTACAATCATAAATCCAGATCACTTGCGTTTTTTAGGGTTTTTTCCAACCCTTGATGCAATAATTTCCTCAGGAGTATCAGGGACAACCGCATTTTCAATGTCTTCTTCAGATTTAACAGGAGTTTTGGGTTTTTCTTCAGATGAAGAGGGAGACCACTACAAAAAATGTTGCAAATAGCTACAGTTATTTAGACACTCTTATTTAAGCGTGGCAATCATTTTTCATTTAGACTCACTTATAACACTTTAGGCACGCTTATTAAGCGTGAGACTTATAGTATCACTCATAAGCGTGGCTACACGTTATTTAAATATTATTAAGATATTATATATTTAGGCACACTAATAAGCGTGGCTAAAGAATAATTAAAAAAATTTATAATCTATTCAGCCTTAAATGTAAGCGTGGCAAAAACATAAGTAGTAATAGAAATGTTCAACAAAATCAGCCACAAAAAGAAACGTGGCTAAAAACATTTTAAAATATAAAATATAATTTAGAAATGTACGGTTTTGAAGCCAGCACCCAGCAGTACCATTTCGTGCGTATAACTATTCATCTTCTTCCTCTTCTTAACACTGTAATCTACCCTAATTTCGACTACTCTGCCCTAATTTTGACGGCTCTGCCCTAATTTGCTCAATCTCCTTCCTCTAATCTACAATCTGTCTTCTGGGTTCATCTCTCTAAGGTTTGTAATCAAATTATGCATTATTATTGTTGTTTTTTGAAGTTATTAAAGATGAATTTTGATGGGTCTTTTGAATTATATTGTTAATCTATTAACTATAAAAAGAGGGCAAAAAAATCTACTGTTCATCTTTGATCTAGTGAACAATTTTCTTCCACCAAGCGACACATGTACCGACTTTCGTTGAGATTGTTCCACGTGACATTACCCTTTACTTCATCTCCACTGCCTTCAACCTATTTTCCATTTTTTCCTCTTTCAATCACGCGAATCGTCAATTCGAATGATCATGGTAATATCCTTCTATTGCTGATGCACATTGAAGTTATTGGTTGCAAATTTAGGGTTTTTTTATTTTCAATTTTAGTTTTCCTTCTATTGGTGATGCACATTGAAGTTATGGGTTGCAAATTTAGGGTTTTTTTATTTACAATTTTAGTTTAGTCTTGAAAATTTGCATTAAGAGTTTTATTTTCGTTTAGTTTAATCCCTATTTTCAATTGAAAATTTGCATTTTGGGATTTAAGGGTTTTATTTTTGTTACATTTGAAACATATGGTTGTTGATGCTTTAATTAGGATGTTGAGGGAAATGGTCATTTGTCCTAAGTTTTTTGAGGTAGTCAGTTATAAGTAGAATGCTAATTTGTTTTCAGATTTTTGTTCTTATATGATTTTCTCTATTAGGTAGTTTGTTTCACTAAAGAGTGTAATTTGATGAGTTACATTTGAAACATATGGTTGTTGATTTTTATACTTCGGACTTCAGCCTCGACATGGGAAGTATCTTGCTGCCGTGTCGAAGTCGGTGGTTAACATAATTGATTTTTATACTTCGGAATGTGTTGAGCAATCAAAAGTTTTTACCATTCTCATCTTCCGCCCGTTTGGTTGCATTGGTTCAGCATTTGTAGCAAAAAATTTCTTCATTTTGATATTTCTGTTCCTTGAAAGTTTCCATTCCCTCCATCCCTCTGAATTTCTAATTTTGTTTCAAATTTGGGGTCTCTCTCGAATTCTGTTGAGATGTTTTTGTTGGATTTATCTAATATATACTCTGTAATTTTGCAGCTGGTTTTATGTGGTCTTATTGTTGTCCTTGTGCATACAACAACACACAGCCCATCAAGATGCCCCATAGCAACCCACGCGAAGTAGGCAGCCCTCACACACGCCCAGTCCCTTTGTGCTGCTTGTGCATCCAAAACCCACCATTGAAGCCCCTCGTCATCCATCACAAAAATAGCCATTTGATGCATCAAAGGTTGCCCAGACTCTAGAGCAGCATGCTACCTCACTAAAGTAGTGCCTTGCATTACTTAGCCATATTAGCAACATCAATGGCTCAACTGTTGGTTAGTTGCTTAATTTTTTATATAACTGAGTTTTTTTATCTGTGAGTTATGAGGTTATTAGGTCTAAAAGGGCACAACTTGCACTTGGTAAAGGGGATGAAAATCTAGCTCGCGAAGCTTCAAAGTGGCCCAAATCTTCTGATGTAAGTTCATGTATGCTGACCATGGATGTTATGTTTATGTATTGGAAGTGCTACATTGGTTTTTTCGTTATAACCATGAGAAAATGATAGCCTTCTTTTCTCCTGCTAGTACACGTTGCCCTTGCTCTCTTTGAACTCTGTTGCATTTGTTCAAGCCCTAATGTTAGCTGACTTTGCCCTCGTTGCTTTGCTGTTGTGTAAATATGAAGTATTAAAATGTTAAAGCATGCAATTATTATCTTAAAATGATTGGCTTAAAAAGCAATCGACTACTATTTATTAATTATTTTCCATGTGGCTGTAGCATGTAGGTACTAATTAAAATGAAATTATCATCTTATAATCCTTATTAATTCACTTTATTGAAGGCAACTTGAGAAGACTAAACTGTTGAACCTGCAGAAAATCAAAAACAATCTTAGTTATTAGGGTAAGGTTTTGGGGGTGATAGAATGTGAAGATGAATACAAGATGATGCGAATGAGGATGATCATAGCTGATGAAGATAGTGATGATGGTTGCATGACTGATCGTAAGAAGTTATTATACTATGAGGATCTGTGAGGAGCTATTGATGGTGACTGGTGTGTGTCAATGTTGGTGTTATTTTGTTTCTGTCTCGGTGTTGCTCCACAGTATTGATGATGGTGTTGTGCTGCTGTGTCTGTCTTCACGTGGATGTTACTGCTTTGGTGCTGCACCATTTGAAAGCAGTTGCAAATATGGTTTGCTTTTGATATATGCAAGTCCATGTGAAGTCTAGTATGGAGTGCCGCTGCTGATCTGCTGGCTGTTTTGAGGCTTATATATGTTACTGTTTTCTCACGACTCGATGTTCTGAGTTGTACTGCTGCTGCAGTAGCTATTATGCTGATAATTATGTCTTGTTTGTTGGCTCATCATGACTGCTGGGATACTAACTCCTTAAGGTGCTTGATCTATTGGAGTCTATTCACTGAGTTATATGGCTGCTGGAGTATTGTCTACTTGGGGCTGTTTTGGTTGATGCTGTTTTGACATGTTGGGATACCTTCAAGAGTTGCTGCTGGGATACTGCTATCTCTGATACTGATTCCTCTGTTCTATTGCTGTTGATTACTTGATGTAATTTTGGTGTATTATTTAGCTTGCTTTAGCTGACGTTTATGTTGTATTGGTGTTTTTCTGGTAAATGAAATAGATTTTTATTTGTCAAATAATAATAATAATAATAATAATAATAATAATAATAATAATAATAATAATAATAATAATAATAATTATAATAATAATAATAATAATAATAATAATAATAATAATAATAATAATAATAATAATAATAATAATAATAATAATAATAATAAATACCGCCATAATTAGTTAATAAATTAGTTATGTTCATTAGTCACTCTTACTTGTGTGGCTAACAAAAAGGCAAACAATAGCCCATGAAATCATTCAGCCACACTTGTCAAGTGAGGAAAGTTCCCAACACCTATAAGTGTGGCTGAAGGAGCAACTAGCCACGCTTATTAGCACTTTTAGCCACGCTTAATAAGCGTGCCTGAAAATTTAGTAACACAAGCAGAGGCCACGCTTAATTAAGCGTGGCTAAGTTGTGCAGCATCACATTTAAGTGTGCCTAAATGCATTTTTAAGTGTGCCTAAATGCAACATTTTTTGTAGTGGACTCTTTAAAATATTCAAGAACATGAGATGGTAGTTCTTCTTCAGGAGTAGGAGAAGGTAAAATATCACGAAATCTTGAAATAGCATCATCCTCAATTGCCTTTTGGTATGAAAGAAGATCTTTTTTGGTCCAACGTAGAATTTCACCAGAATAGGAATGGGATCTACCATTATAGGAACAAGAACAACACTTACCATTGAGACATAAACCTTCATAAAGATACGAAGGTATGGTAGAATCAGTGTTTGATTCATCGTCGGCCATTGGAGAACAAGAACAAGAACACCAACAATGGTGGACGAAGAAACAGAAACGAAAACAGAGGGCAAGAATTTCGAACTCAACCAAATCAAACAAAACGCACCTCAAAATGTTAAGGAGAACCAGATCTACATTTTAATGGAGTTAAAATGGAGAAATTAGGTTAAATAAACAGGGGGGAGTCGATTCAAAGGCCATGGAAGGGTTTTAAGTTAGAGAGAGAAAGTAGCAGTTAGTTTTCTTGGAGAAGACAGAAGGTAAGGCAGGTCATAATGACCAAGGGATAAAAACGAAGTAAATTCACGGAATCTTCGTGAATCAGTTTTTTTTTTTTTTAAGTTAAAATGGGGTTTTGGGGGGTATAAAGGTAAAAAAAACTTTCCATTTTAGGAAAGTGGAAGAACAAATGGAACTACCCGTTTTAGTAATGTGGAAAAACAAAAAGGAACGGAGGGAGTAACGTACAAAATCTAAAGTTCTCAATTAGTCAAACAACCCAATTGAATCACGCGACGACCAAACATCCTCCATGGCGCTATAATTGATTTCGCCAACAAGCAATTCTAACATGTACAATCATATATTGTGTCTCTTAAAATTTGCTACTTAGAGAACAAATATCAAAGAGAATATTTAATAGTTTGGAGAATATGTTAAGAAATTTAAATTACGTGAATGATATATTAATGAGATAAAAAATATGTAAATAATAATTAAAAGGAAATAATGTATAAAACCCTTATGACAACAATTATTACAAAATAGAATTGTTTTATAATTTTAACATAAATTACACACAAAAAAATATATAATTAATGCTTATTTTTCAACAAATTGATAATTAAAAAAAAAAAATACAAGTCACGACTAAAATACAAAAAAATACAAAGAAAGGTAGGGCCGTAGGGTTGAGCCGTGTGGTCGTCTGATTATGATCAAGTTCATGGTCTCATGGAGGTGGTGTTTTAATGGCGGACGGCAGTTCAAATAGGGATTAGGGAAGCAGTGTACTTTGCTAAATTGCAGTAGTACATTATCCTATCAATGCATCGGTTAACTTCTTTCAAGTTTCCCGCCAAGCCATCCAAATTCTTTTCTTTCTTCCTCGTAACCACCACAGCCACAGCTACCGGCGTTTCTGCTCTCACCTTTTCCGACGATGTCAATCCCTTTTCTTCTGAGATTTTTTCTCCATTCAGCTTACTTCGGCGCTCTTCTCACACCATCTTTACGGTCCAGTCCTCTCTCTCTTTTGTACTTTTTTCTGCAGTTTTCTACTTAAAAATTTGGTCGGATTGGCGTAATCTTTAGTTTATGCTTTTTCGTTGTTTTTGCAGATTGCTTTAACTGTTTTCGACTACAAGTATACCTTGCATGGGCTTGTAAAGGGTTCGGATGTATATCGAAATTCAATTTCTGAGGTATATCACTGATTTTCTGCTTTTTTTGTAATATCTGATTCATTTTGGGTTCAATTCTTTTTAGATTATTCAGTTATTTTGTTTTCATGTCAGACGATTGATTCATACCGGCTAAATTGGAGTTGTATTGATTGTGAAGATGATGGAATGATTGCCTTAAGCAAATTGTGAGGTCCTATGTATGCTCAATTAGTATAGACGGTGGAAGGTTTTTTTGACTTTAGGGAGTTAGTTCATTCTCCCATAACCTAAATTGTATCTGACCCTAGATGTGGTTATATAGGGTTCACCGACACTTATTGAGAGATTATGTGTCCTCGTATTGGTGCTAGGGTTCTGTTCATTATTTTATGACATCTTTGATCTCAATGTTATCGAGTCCTTATCATATTAGTCTTTGAAACTCTGAAATGTCTCAGGAACAAAATTGAGAAGCTTCTATTTCTCAATTGGTCATGAACATAGTTCTCAGATTTTATAGAGCCTTCTTTTGAAGCAAATGATGTGAATTAACAGAGTTCATTCGAAACCTGTGAGAATTACAATTTTTTATAACTTAGAAGGTAAATGTGCGAGAAATGAAATAGGTTTGTTAGTGATTTCATACAAAAACAATGAGGGACATCAGTATATCAAGAGATTTTACAACAGTTATGTGTACTGCAGGTATTGGGAGGTTAACTGTGATTATTGGTGTTATACAGCCTGATTGAGCTATATCTATGGAGCTATTTATGTAGTCTAGGTGTGGAACATATGCTTGTGTTGATAATGTTGTAGGAATCTTGGTACTTCTATCTAAGAGTGTATTTGGATAAAGAAAGTAGGAAATGAAAGGAAAGAAAGGATAGGGAGGGAAGGGAAGGAAAGAGAGAGGAAAGAGAGATGGGTTTTCTTGTCATATCTCTTAATCGTAGGAAATAATTGTTTCTCTAATAACGTAAATGATGTCTCCCACCAATTTTCCTCCCTTTATTTTTCTGTCCTTATTTTTTTATGCAAATGGAGGAAAAATCATCCTCTATGTTCCTCCCATTCCCTTCTCATATATCTTTTAACTCAAACCAATCTAAAATAGATAAATGTATGAAAGTGGCCAATTGTGGGTTTACTCCTATACATTGAATAAGAAATTAGCAAAGCTAATTAGCCTGGAAGGCTGGAACAAGTCTCAATGAATGCTCCAATCATTTCATCAAATCTGGCACTATATTAGCGTTATTATAATTCTAGTCTAAGAATCCACTAGATGGCATTATCATACTTATTAAACCTTTCACCACACTAGGGTTCTAGGCTTCTAGCTTATTTGTTAATACAATATATCCTAATAATACTTTGTACTAAGTATGATTAGTTTGAACATTGTGATGGTCCCCATCAGAGTGTATTATTTTGATTTTGGGCGAGAAAGAATCAAGTCCTATACTCCTATCAAATTCAGGTCTTGTGTTTACAATTGCAGTTGCATTTTTGTAAAGGCAAATTTGAAGACCTATTGGAGTGCTATGGAGATACTGTTCAACTTTTAATAATGAAGGCATTATAAGATAATCCACTTGTAATGGAGTGATTTTGGATGTACCTTGGTTTTAAAAAGTTCCCTTAGTTGAACCAACAGGAGTCATGCCTAGGCCAAGCAACCAGAAAAAAAAAATTGAAAAGATTTGAAAAAACTACAAAACATCTTGCTCTGCATTTTTTTCCTAAAAGCGCACAAAGGTGAGCCTGCTCCCCTCGCTATTTTAAACCAAAAAATGTATCTGTTTCTCATATTTAAGGAAATTGAGAAAAAGAACATCATGGGATGTAAATATGCAATGCTAAAGTCTTTACAAGGGTAATAGACATGTGGGGCATCAGGAACAAGAAAAGGCCAAAGCTTTTACTTTTTGACAAGGTTTTTATACTATAAGCTCTATCCTAATCTGTCATGAAGAGAAGCTTGGAACCTTCTGTAAAGTGTAAGTTTCAGGTTGAATTTATTAGATTATTTTGTTCTTTAACAAGCAGAGATATTTCTTTGTACACAAATCATTTTAATATGGTTGGTTTCTTATATCGAATCTGAAATCATCTATCCTCTCCTAATGCTTAATAGATGTGCGTCTTGAAGCTTCTCCTTATAGTTGTAGAACACATGAACATTGATAAAGCAACTGCAGGCCATGTAATTTGGAGACTGAATTTGCAGACAAAAAATAGAACACTTTAGCTTGCCTTCTTTCTGAATTGCATACTTTGCATTGTTTAGTGAATATATGATGGTGGTTGAGGCTTCTACATATAAGTTTGCAGAGTAAAACAACAGTTTTTTTAGTGTCATGTATTTTTCTAATCAAATTGAGGGATTGGTTATAGTTTCCTTGGTGATGATAGGATTTTAAATTATTTATCCAATCATATCACATTATCCCAAGTAACTGCTGCCAGGATGTTAATAAATGACACATTAACGAGTTTGGAGTAGGGTAGTTTTGTATTTCTATTGCAGATAAATTAAAGTTCACCCTTGGGGCTGGCCAAATCAAAATTTAGTTGTTTATTGTATTTGTCAATTATTCAGAATTTTTTTTCTTTGATAAATTTGTTATGAAATCTGATAGTAGATTTATTTGAAATTTTATTATTAGTTATAATGATATAACTCAAGCAGGAGACGCTTAGTATTGTGGTTTTGTTTCTGTATGCCCAATTCAGGTTCATCTGCGCTCAGCAAAGAGAATATTGAAACTGTGTGAAGACAACAGAGGTTTTTATGTGAAAGCTGGTCAGTTTGCAGCATCCCTCAGACAACTCCCTAAGGAATATACGATGACTCTTTCTGTTTTGCAGGATCAGGTTTTAATTGAAATTTAAATTACCTTTCCAAAGATGATTTCTTTCTTTTGTTAATGAGATTTTACGTATGTGCAGTATTCTACATTGCTTTGAATGCTATGCTGTTTGTTGCTTTTTAGGCCGTTCCTTGTGATTTCGGGTTGATAAAAGAAGTAATCTGTAGAAATCTCAGAGCTGAATTTGCTGATATGTGAGTACATTCATGCAGCAATTCATGATACCTCAATTGTTGTTGGCCACTCATTACATATTTTGGTTGATCTTACTCAATCAAAAGGAAACATGATAATCTAATATTGCAAAAGATCTGATCTTGATCGTCATTGGTGATCCAAAATTATATTTTTTAAAAGCATTCTTTCCGTTGGTATATAAAGAATTTTCTGCCAAATAAGATGGGAAATTTTTTTGATGCCAAATAGGATTATTGGACTTGAGAAAAAAAATTCAATTCATTTGTTCCATTTGCGAATTGAATTTGTATTACATCTTCCGAGTTCTAGATCAATTGCATATCTTAGAATCTTGGGGTTTCAAAACATGGAATGATTGAACAAACTCATATTGAAAGGGATTATATATATAAGAAAATTCATAGAGTATCAAGTTATCTTCACCAGATTCAATTGAGAAAAAAAAAATGGAAGATAAGAAATGGAAGTTCATCTTAAAATTAGTTGGGATATTAATTTATGTTAACCTTGAGTTTGCTAGTATAAACTAAGATTAATTAAACCAAAGCACAAATATCGAACGGATCTAAGTCTTCAAAATAGTCTCTTTTAGGATTTTAAACTTTTTTTTTGGGTTTGAATAGATCCAACCAAAATGCAAAGACTTATATGATTAAAGTGAATATCTCTGACTCTCATTTATGGTGTTGAAAATTGTTATTCCAAGGTAACTCTAATTCCTCACAACTTAAGTCTTGTGTTTGATTCCTAAACATTTTATGAAAACCAAGCAATTCAGCTTATAAGTGTTATAATGGACTATCAGTCAATCTTATCTTTTCATTTACAACCTTAACCTTAATTTCTATAATCACTGAAAAGAATGTTCTGAAGAACTAATTTAACTAGGAAGTCAGCTTTTGGATTTCAAATCCTAATACTATTTTTAAGAATAGTGGAAAATGCTTCTCTGAAAAGAGAGGAAACAGTACTTTTAACTTACAATGGACTATGTTGATGAGCTTTACCTTCCGTCTATTATTCACCAAGTAGATGGATCATGGATGATTGGACATACTTTGATGGATAAATTTTAAAAGAAAGCACAAAAAAAAGTTTGGGCTTTTGGATTCCAATTCTAATACTTTTTAAGAATAGTGGAAAACGCTTCTCCTTACGAGAGAGGAAAATTAGTCCTAGTTTTACAGTACTTCTAATTTACAATGGACTATGTTGATGAGCTTTACCTTGGGTCTATCTCCCAAATTTGGGGATATTCAACAAGCAGATGGTTTACGAATGGGTGGACATACGTTGAAGGTTAAAATATGAAAAAATGCACAAGAAAAGGTTTAGACATTGTAGATGTTGAGGCTAAGATGAAAAGAAATTTTTTAATATGTTTGGAGCATGTAACAACGGATCTTTTAAGAATCACTAAGAAAGATTGAAATTGACTTAGGAAATTTAAAAGAGGGAGAGGAAGACCAAAGATGATTTCGAAGACATGAGTTGAAAATGATTTGAGAAACCTAAATTTACAGGTTGAGATGGACAAATGGTATATAATCATATAAATGGAGGAAGGGAATCAACAAGGAACGACCACTAGAACAATTTGTTTTTTTTTGTAGCCAACCCTAATATTTTGGGATTAAGGCATTGACATTATTGTTGCATGTTGTATGTTGTATGTTGATGAGCTTTTCCAACTCCAATTGTAATATCTAGCATCAACAAATTCACCCTAATTTATACATGATCACTCTTTTGCAATTGATTTCCTTAATGGCTTTTGAGAACTCCCTTGTGTCTTATCAAACTTAGTGGCTTCAATGTCTGCATTCGTGCATCCAATGACAGTAGCTCTGCTCCTTAAACATGTATTGTTTCCCAAGTGTGTAGCCTAGATTAGTCTAGCATAACATAGCAAAGGAGGGTGATTACAGGATTAAACTATACTCAATGTATCCTAGCCAACATCATGAACCATAATTTTTTAATCTGGAAGGGCTTTTATGCTCGAATATATTTTTCTACTGCTAATTGAGATTATCTGACTTGTTGAATTCACTAAATTACTTACATGGTCTGTAGATTTCTCTGCTTTGACGAGAAACCACTCGCCGCAGCTTCAATTGCTCAAGTTCATCGTGCTGTCCTTAAAAATATGGAGGAAGTTGCTGTGAAGGCAAGTCTTATGGATTAGCAAGATATATATTGTAAAGATCTTAATTTTGGGAGCTTTATTCTTTCTCTACTTATGAAAGGGCAAGCTGGCTCAATATTGATATTGGTGTTGAGCATTTTATGTTTAGATTATTGTTCAATGCCACCAGTGGCTTGAGGATTTAAAATTTGGGGTAATATCAATATGATAATATAAGGGACTAAAAGATTTCACGAGTCATAAAATTAAGCTTTTAAACTGCGGATGTCATGGATACACATGCTAAACCATAAAAGATGAATAAGGACTAAGGGGTTTTATATAAAAATTGAAAAGGTATCTAAAATCCAGTCATATTTAAAAGGTAGTGTGGTCTGAAACTTCAAATCTTTTTTGCCTTCCCTTGTGAAATCTACTGGAAAATTCGAACATGAATCTCCATCAAATTTGTAGTAACTCTTTGTTAATATCTCACTTCTTTGCCCATTAAACTGCTTGTGCAGCCATACATTCCTTCACGCCATGGTCTTTCATTACACTAATTCCAATCCTATCCTAATATGCCTGCTAAAACTTTCGTTTCTTTGTTTGGGTCAATGGGGGCATGACTAATATAATAATTTTCTGTGAACTGGAATTTTAGTTTGAAGATTATCAGTATAATATGTTTTTGATAGATGAATTGCTGAATTTAAAAAGTAGAAGGTACGGCTCTTTCTTACAGTCGGCTTTTCAAAAGTAAAGCATTAAAATCAAATTCTCCGAGATTGTCATCTCTCCTTAAATTCTCTTTTTATATACACTGATAACTTCTCTCAAAATTCTCCTTAACGAACTCATGTTTTTCCTTAAGCCTCTCCCAATTTTTAATAGAATAATGATGCGATTCTTGAAGTTCCCTCCTCTTTGATGCTTAGCATTTACTTTTAAAATAGTTTTTCTATTTCCTAAAGTAGTAATGGCTTTGTAGAAAATAAAAGAAGAAATGAATCTTACATTACTTTGGGTAAAATGTTTATGGTGACGCTTTTGGTTTTCTTTCGTCCCTCAAAAACCAACTCCAGTCATGTTGCAAATGGAAAAGAATCCTCAATTTTTCTAACACCACTGCATGGAGGAAACTAGGAAAGATATTGGTTCAATATTTGAATTACTAAAAGATGCTTGCTCCTTTTTATCTTTAGTAATATATTTCTCTTATATGTCAACAGGTGCAGTATCCTGGCTTAGAACGACTTATGAAGATGGACATTACTACCATGTCTTTTGCCTCACAAGCCGTTGCTTGGGTATGCGATAATTACATATCACTCCCTACTTCCTGGATTAGCTTAACATTTTCCTTTTCTTTTGTGCCAAATTAGTTCTAACATGTCTTTATAGGCATACTGTTTTTTACAATTTATTACTTCGCTCTTGGAGCCTTTCATTCCTAGATTACTCACTTTTGTGTCTTTTAGATAAATGAATATAATCCACTAAAGAACTACCCTACTGTTTCCTTTCTTATAATAACAATTGATATCAACTCATCATCCATCTTAAAGGGTAGACATAGTATAATTTTTGTGCAGCTCCTAAGTATAATCTTTGTAAGGGATGATCTCCACTTGTTTTGTTTTGGTCCGTGTAGCCGACTCCATATTGTTGGGATTAAGGCTTTGGCATAATTGTTAGTCCTACAAGCTAAGGGGATTGCTTTGGCATTAAATGTAAATTTGAAGCTTCTTGTAATCAAAATCTTTGCCAAGATAATTTTGTGTTGTTCTAATGTATACATGTGCTTTATTGAGGTGGCAAATAATATATATTTAAAGCTAGAATTAGAGTATTACATCATAATAAGTTTGAGTAAAATAGAGTACCTTTGAGGAAAACAAGCGTGTAGTGACATTAGATTGCAAACACTTACTCATAGTTGATTATTAAGAAAGATAATATTTAAAAGATTGGTCTAGTGTAGTTGCGTATTTTGAGCTAAATTTGTCGGTAATTGGTATGCTTTTTGAAAATGAATTTGGAATGAATATATTTGATAGAATTCTCGAGTTGCAATGACTAGATAAGAAAAATTCGATTTTGGTGGGGTGCGTATGTGAAAGTCAACTATCAGATGCACATACAAGGAAAATCGAGACTTGAGAGTTGGGATTATATGGTTTAAAATTAGTTGAGGATAGCCGGAAGGTAAAGATAACTTGGAAGAGGATGTTGATATGATGCTTGGAAAATGAGTTTGGAAGAGTATGCCACTGTACATTAGTGAATCGAGGAAGGAGATTTTTGTGGACAATCACATTGAAGAGAATGGCTCTTGCCTCTTGGTTATGTTAGGCTGACTGATCATCTTTCAATCTGTCAAAACTAGTCATAAACTTTCATGTTCAAAGGTGGTTTTTATAATATTCCCTTCAGTCTTTTTTAAAAGATAATTAAGATGTTTGTCCAACATTTCACTTTTTGACTGCTTGGCTGATTATCCTGTCCAGATATTCCCTGAATACAGATTCGGATGGATTCTTGCTGGATTTAAAGAGGCGATTTTTAAGGAACTTGGTCAGTCATTTATTTCTTGTTATGATTTCATTTGCAACAAAAATCAAATGTTTTAAAATTTTTTGTAAAACTTTTTTTGTTCCCTTAATGTGAACGAAGATTGCCTAAAGCTCATTGATTTGTAATACCTTTCTTTTTTAAATACCTTTTTGATGTTAAGGAGTTTTAAGTATAGAGTAAATAAAACCTTTGGTCTGTTTTTGCTCATTCAAAGGGATAAATGTACCTTAGTTGTCTTCCTTGAATATATGATGCTGAATATCTGTTTTAAGGGTTTCAGCTCATGTTATTGTACCCATTTCTAGGTTTAGATCTTCATTGTTTTTTGGTTTTCCGAAGATTTCATTCAGGAAGCAAGGAATTCTGAGAAGACTGCAAAAAATTTTAGGAACAACAAGAATGTCAAGATCCCACAAGTGTTTTGGGTGAGGATATGACCTTATTCTGTCATTATTGCTAATCTTTTCTTGAATTAATAGCTATAGACTTCATCAATGAACGTCATTATGAACATCGTAGTTTATAAGTGAGCTGACTAAACAATTTCACAATTACAGGACTTCACAACTAGCCAGGTTTTGACCATGCAATTTTGTTCTGGACAAAAGGTAATACTTCAAAACATTTTTAACATTTTGAAAGTAATGTTAGCTTAACTGATAATTTGGTCTATCTGGAGTTGGAATTGCCCCAAGTTTAAGTGGAATTCTACTTCGTATTATCATTCTGTTATGTTATGCATGAGTCATGACACTCATGACACATGGCCTCCCTCCCATACTATACACTTTCATGAATTGATCTAGACACTTCTAAGAGGGCAACATAGTAACTGAATTATAAAATATCATAGAAAGGATTCTTTTCTGTTATAGTTTGTTATGGTAATTTGTAATTACCTAGGAATAGTTTCTGATCGCCTTACTATTCCTTTGACATTATGATACGTGTCATTGGGTCCTTATCGGTTGAGTTCAAAGACAGCATGTCGTATCACTTTTATATTTGTCTGCATGAAAATTTATAGTTGTGCATATCTTATAGAAATATTATAGTACTGTTCCATCTACGTTTTGCTCCATTTTGTGAAATTTCTATTTGCAAACAAAACTAAGAGTGTTACATTACAGGTTGATGACCTGGAATTTCTGAAAAATTCTGGAATAGATTCAAGAAAGGTATTTATCTGTCTCTTTTGTTCTGGCTACTTAAAGTGTAACTGAGAAAGTTAAGGAACTAGTCTCAAAACTTACAGAGAAAGCTAGATTAATAAGTGGACATTAGTCTTCACTGTAAATTGATGTTGTCCTTACTGCCTCACTCTAAATGAACGCCTCACTCTAAATGAACGAACAAAAATTAAGATTATTTTTAGCAGCTACAAATGTAAGGAATATTTACTGCATCAATATCTTTCTAGGTTGCAAAAACTCTGGTTGAAGTCTTTGCTGATATGATATTTATTCATGGCTTCGTGCACGGAGATCCACATCCTGGAAATATCTTAGTTCATCCAACTGGTCAGGAAGGCTTCACTTTGGGTATGTTGCTACTGTTTGCAGTATAGAAAACTAAATCATTTTGTGATGCATTCTCAATTCGTGGAATATTGCCAGTGCTTTTAGACCATGGAATGTACATGGAACTAGATGAAGGATTCAGAAGGAACTATTGTCATCTATGGAAGGCATTGATTCTTCAGGATATGAACGAAGTATTGCATATCGGTGAATCTTTTGGTGTCGGGAGCTATGCGAAATATTTGCCTATCATATTTACCGGAAAAAACAATTAACAGGTAAAAAATAAAGATAAGGATAGATCTCATTCCTTAATTTGACAAGCATCTAAATTTTGCATTTCCTGGACTTTCTTGAATTTGAAAACTACAATTTTGGATCTTAATAATCATTTATCAGAGTAATTATGCTAGACCTCAATATCTCGTGACATACACCATACTGAACTTGAAACGAAATGTCTTACATGTGTAGAGCTTATTTTTTAATTCTTTTCCTCCGTACGCTTGTTAATTTAGTATCCATTATCTGAAGGAAGTAAAAAATGTGTCATTATGTGCATTTTCAAAAAGCTGCAATCTTCTTTCTTCTCCAAATACAAAATAAAAACATAAGACAATGAAAACAAAGGAGAGAGGAAACAAATCACGTAACTTGTGAAAGTTGATCTCCTTTACCATAGTTTTTGAAGGCAAGATAAGCCTTAGAGGCGGAGGTTGCAGTATAACCTAAATATTGAACTTGTGCCCTTGTGGGATTTCATTATTTACTTAATGGCCATCAAATCATCACTTTTTCCCTTATTAACTCCTCCCATGTGGTCCCTTCCTGCTTTTCTTAAAATTGGTGTCAAATCATAGGACATTTGATTAAAATAGGAGGGAATACTCACTAATACACCAACAATATTTTACCAGAAGGTAAAAGTTTTCTTAGAACGTGCCTGATGGCAATAATAGTGGTGATGATTTTGTTAGAATTTGAACTGACAAGAATCTATAATTGGGCTAATTGTGGAAGAGAAAAATAAATAGTATGTTTTTCGGATTCTTTGACATGTCAACGACTCAACACTCCATTCTGACCTAAATTGGAAAATATTCACAAAAAAAAAAAATAATAGCAGAATCCAACACCTGACCTGTCTCTAGGATTAAAAACAACTGATTAAAATGTCTGAATAGTGAAATGTAAGAGTACAATTAGCATCTTAAATCAAAGTAAACTGTACTGAAAACAACTAAACTGAGTTTTTAATAGTGGGGAAGAATAGGTCGTTAGACACATGTCAGAGTCTACCCGAGTCCAAATAATATAGAAGACAAGGCCTAAACCCCAATGTATCCATATCAAATCCTATTGGCTCCTACCCAAAACTAACCCTACTCCTCTATACTCTTTCCTCATCTCACCCTTGTGGAAACAAGTTAGGGAGTGTGATACATATCAACTTATGTAGTTATGTGCTTTAACTTTTATATTTGTTGTCATGAGAAATGTGATAAAGATGGTTGAAGGAATTTAGTTATTGGATTGGTTTACTTAACAATTGAAATTGTATAATTGTGAAATGATCAAACAATCAGAACACCTAAATCCACATCATAATAATGATTTGTGGGTTTGAAGATTAACTAGAAAATGTCTTCTATCACTAGAACTTTTTATGAAATAATACAATCTATGTCCTTCTAAAATGCATCTCTTTTGTAGAACTAAGGTGCCTATTATCTAAGAAAGCAACAATAATATTTATAACCTACTGTTGCCTTAAAAGTTGAAGACTGAGTTGCCAAGCCGTAATTCACATTTCTCGTCCAACCTAATGCATGCTTCTTAAATTTCTCTACTAATTTGCTTATGTTAAAGCAAACCAGCCACTTCCTTTTGATGTTGATATTCAGCCATTGGACAATGAAACTGAAAGTGTTACGGGAAAGCTGTGCTTTACTTTCGTTTACTGCATTGTTTGTTTTATACCTTACATTATTCAGCATTTTGCTGCTTTATTCCATCACATCAATGTCCCTTATAAGTCAATTAGATATTAACCATTTGTTTTGGGGATTTCTTATTATATTTAACTTAGCTGCAGTGCTTTAGGCGGTCGTTTGCTTTGACTTGGGACTCTTAGGTACATTTAGGGCACACCTGGATCACTTGTAAAATGGAAGGAAAAAGTCTAGCGTAAAAATTTTTAAGTTTTTGTGAGCGTGGATTACCAATAAGTACTTAAAAAGAATAATCTATTACTCCCAAATTAAGGGTAAATGTTTGCCTAGGTCCTAGGGTATATTCTAAGGTAAATTTTACCTCTGAAAAAATATGTTTCTTCATTGTCATGAGTAGGGGTGTTCAATGGGCCGGATAAGGGCCGGGCCGGGCTTAAGTAAATATGGGCCGGGCCGGATAAGGGCCCTTTAAATTTAATATGGGCTTTAAATGGGCCGGGCTTTGAAAGCCCGGTCCGGCCTAATCCGGCCTATTTTTACTACTAAAAATATTTTTAATCCCCATTTTTCAATGTATAACAATTAAATTATCATTTATAATAAAAAAATTAATAAAATATTAATAATTTCATTGACATTGTCATTTATAATATTTAAATTATACACTAATTATGTTATTTACAAAGGCCCTTATTGAGCCCTTTTATAGCCCGCTTCATTTTACATAAAGTAAAGCTCGTTTCCGGCCCGACCCATTTTCGACCCGGTCCTTACAAAGCCCTTCTAAAAACGGGCCGGATAAGGGTCCAAAATGGGGGCCCGGCCCATTAAACACCCCTAGTCATGAGCTGTTCTTCTATACCACCATTCACCTTCATCGTTACAGGCTCCACATCTTTGTGCCATCCTGTTTCTGTGCAAATATCTATTAATATACACCATCGTTTTTGTTTATTTTATATTTCTTTCTCTGCTTTAATATTGTGGGTTTGTTTTGGAAGCTCTGAAGCAGAGAGGAGAGGAGCCGATGACGCTATAAAAATCATACGTAATAAATATATTTGTGAAGTTTTCTCTATTACTTATCCCAATCTTAAATAAGTGAATCTCCCCCCAATTAATGTGATTTTAAAATTTACACCTTTAATACATATCCGTTACTTTGTCGAGGAATCCAAGCTTGCCCGTAAGTACTAATGGAGCCGCAGTGATGTTAATTTATTTCCTACATTGCTGCTTGGAAGACCAAAGTACATGAGCTATTAATGTCTCTGACTCTCATCATTCGACAGGACACTTTAGCATTGATGTTGCCACTGCCAACTATCTGCTTCACTCCTAAATGTCGAAAATATCATGACTCTTTCACAGTTCCCCTAATTTTTCCTTCCCTAGGAATTTTTGATTTCTTTTTCTTAGCATTTTGATGTGTAACTTTAAAAATAAGTGGTTCGTTACTCATAAGTCAGTCTTTCCCATTTATGTATTGGCACAGTAAAGCTGGACTTGATCGAGCAATATCCAGAGAAGAGAGAAATAATATCAAGCAAGAGCTGAAGGCCCTTGCAATTGGGGACATTTCATTGTTTATGGAATCCCTGGCACCTGAATTTTTGACAATATTGCGTACAGAGTATGTACAAAACAATTTGTGGTCTCTTGTGTTTGTGTAGTGATGCTGCTGTAACATTTTTTGTTTCACCTCAGTGGGATGCTTAGATCAATACTCAGCAAATTGGGTACTCCTCAAAGTGTTCGGATTCTAACCTATGCAAAAAGGGCTATATATGGCCTTTCTTTAACCAATGATTATGAACATAGTAAGATTTCCAGCTACTTTGTATCCCTTTTTTGTTTATTGCTATATTGATTACTTTTCTTTTCTCCCTGGTTTTTCAGGTTCAGCATTGAATTATTTTATCTCAAGAATCAAGCATGAATATAATTTTCTTCAAATTAAATGTCTTCTGGGTAAGCTTCTTACTTGTAATGCTTCAATAAACAATATCAGTTAACATGAAAAATGAAAAATCTGAGTTCTTTCCTGCAGGCGTTATGGGGCTGATTTCATGGCTGCACGATTACAAACAGGTGTTAGTTAACACCTTAAAGAGTTTTTTAGCTTTCGCGAGAAGTCTAATGTTATCTCAAGCCAACTAAACGTTTCATCTTGTGTGATCTAAACATCAAGGTAGGCATTCATGGTTTGAGTTTAAGAGTAGTTTCATCTTTACATGGATGCGGCCTGTGCTTTATCTGTTTCTGTCCTGTGTACAGTAGTTTAATTTTTGTTGGATCAAGCTTTCAATTAATGACTTTTAAGAATGATTTGATGAACTCTAGTTTAGTTGAAACTTGGAAATACTGCTTTACAAAATAATATTAAAATATTTGAACAATAAACCTACTGGTCCTTTAGAGTATAAATGTATATACAGGCAGGATCTAGTCTAGTAAAAAACGTACAAGTTGATAAAAACTAAAGACCATGTAATTAGCCAAACATATTAAAGGGGTACATATCTCGTTAAAGAGGTATATTTTTCGTATTACGGCTACAAGTTTTTTTTTTTTTAGTTTTGGAACTTTTAGATATTTACAAAAATGCCACCAAGAACATGTACCCCTAGACACTAGATGTGTGCCCCTGTTTCATACTTAATAGTTATTTACACAAATGCCATCGGGAATATGTACCCAATATACTTCCTTTTTCAATTTATCACTTTAAGTGGTTTTCACGGTGTTCTTTTTGTGTATATATATTATACTCTATAAACATATAAATATGTACTAGACTAGTAGTAAAAAATCATGAGTTTCTTAGGGTTAGTCTAGTGATTGAGGTTTTTTTTTCACTTTTATGACTTGAGTTTGATTTTCACTACGTACAAGAAGGATCATTTCTCTTCTTCATTGCCTGCAGGAATTATATAGCTTATCCCCAAGTAAAAAAAGATCATTAAGTTTGATTTTCACGGTATTCTTCTTTCATTTCTTTTCCCTTTCTCTTACTTTTCCATTATACATTAGCCTTTTTCCCAATGCCTTTTTTAATGTGCGCTGGCTACTCGGTAGATTTAGTCCGTGTTTTGAAAGCTTGAGAATCGAGTATTCATTTCTTCCTTTTCCACAGAAATATCAGATTGATTAGCACAAGTAGCTTATAAGTTGCAGTATACTCCTTTGCCCTTTTTGAGTATGCTACTGAAAGTGACATGTTGTGAAGAGAAATGTCAGTTTCAATGGCAATATGTCTCTGAATCACTAAAATCTTATGGAAGTATCTTTAATCTCTGGGTTAGGTGTGTCCTTGCCTGAAAGTGGCAACTAAGTCAATTTCTTTGTGTATGTCCTAAGAATTATTGTTCTTCTAGTTTGCACTGTGACTTTTAATATGTTGTTCAAGACCTCTCTAGTAGATGTTAATGCCAATAAAGTAAGATTTTTACATCAAAGTCAATGCTCCTATGTACTTATCAATTTTTACTTGAATCTCCATTAGACCCATTTTCCCTCCCTGCCTAGTACATCTATTCTTGCGTTTAACTATTCTGTCCAAGGTCAGATTGCTACTGACTTACCTTTGCCTCAACTTTGATCCTTTATTGAAAGAATCATTAATTTTTCTAATTACAAAACAATAGAATTATTCACAAATAACTAGTTACCTAGAAAAAATGATGTTAACAAAATAAAGACTTGGAATAAATTATATCTTCAGGGATATCTTTATATACTCCCTCCGCCACATGTAATTTGTAGTATTTTCTATTTTGGTTCGTCTCATTTAATTTGCATTATTTCTATTTTTGGATTATGGCCCACTACTTCCTTTTAATCTCATCTATATATTTTCAGTAAGTTTCATGGGAGACGGTCTATTCAATAGACGGAATCCATGAAGCCCAGCCCAAAATATAACATAGTATATTTTGGGTTATAATAAATTATTTGGGTTATAATAACTTATATTTGGGGTTATAGAATAGTATATTCGAGATTATAATACCTTACATTTAGGATTATAACATAATATAATTGATATTATAATAAAAAAAATCAGTTAAGGAAAACGGGCTGGCCCAATTTTGTGGTCTATCCTATAGACCGTCTCTTGTGAGATTTTGTGATATATTTTATCTCTCTTTTGAGTTCAATCACACAATTCATTTTCTCTCTTCATTTATTACCATTATTTACCTTTTTCATAAAAAACAATGACTTTCTTTTTACTTCAAATTATATGGGACGGAGTAGTAAAAGTAAGTAGCATAAGCAACCCAACAGTTTTATTGAGAATGAGACTATTTTTGTGGTAGAAAATCTGGCGAGGAGATTTGTAATCAAGAAGCGTGGATAATATTAAGATAAGTGCCTACTTCTAGAGCACGATGCCAAAAAGAATAAGGTCGAGAAGAAGTAATGTACGGATAATATTATTTATGGATCTTATTTTTCATTCGCTTTTTTCATTTTTGAGAAAATTTGTTTGGGCAAGAGAGAAACGAAAAGAAATGTCATTTTGTGTACAATGTTGGATGGAGTTGTTGTTTTCGGTTTTATTATCACATTGATAGTCTTTGGTTATTTATGAAATTGTGGTTTTGATAAAAGCTCGAATACAACTGAATTAGATTTGTATGTGATGGGAAAAGTCCATAAAAATTTTGAGAAATCACGCTAAATAATCATAATATTTGTGGCCCTTGGAACTAAAAATAGGCATACATCACTATCAAAAACAAAACAAGTAAATATTCATTGATGTTGTATGCGAGCATCCGTGCGATAGTAGGAAAGATCTAATCAACAAAATTTAAACCCATCAACCTCAAGCAGACATACAATTCCAACACTTAAAACTTTTTATTTTATATGTTTTATCTTTTTTCTTATTGCTTAAATTTTATTTTTTTTAATTATCTACTTTAACCTTTAAAACACTCATTTGGATTAGTCAATTAAAGGTTCGATTAAAAATAGCTTCAAATGAAAAAGATTTGCATTTGAAGTATTCATCCTCTCGGCTGACCATAGTTTATCTATGAGCAGGATACACTGAGTATGATGATGATGATGGTCCTCTCGGATCACCATACAAGCCAACTGAATATCACATCTGTTTGAAGAACTTGACTTGATTGTTTTTTAAGTAGATTTCTATGGTACAATCAATCAAAGTTATAGATTTAATTCAATTACACATCATTTGTTATTAGTGATAAAAGAGACAAGTCAAAATAAAACCATAATAAGAGAATAAAACTTCACAAAATTCTTGTATCAAAGTCTATAGCATGTAAAGGCACTCATTTCTAGGGATCATTTCGAATCTAGAAGAACAAAAACATTCGAATGCTCAATTTCTTGTTTAAAATTAGATTTTATACACTAAACTATATATCTTTTATAGTAAATAATATTTTAGTTTTTTTAAAATGACCAAAAAAATTTAAAGAGGGCAACTAACTTTTGAGCTTTATAGAAGATTCTCCTCCAATTATTAATTCTCCTTTGTCCCGTTGAAATTGCGATCTTTAGCCCTTTGAGTGAGAGTTTTTAGGATTAAATGTAACAATCTCTACGAAATACTAGTGAGCCACCAAATAATTAAGCTCAGCACACATAATCAGGAGTGCAAATTGTTCACAAATGCAAAAGGCCAGCCTAAGCAATCAACAATGTCCAACATAAGGCCGATATGCATTCTTTCGGAAGCAAAACATCTGCTAGACTTGTATTAAACTACTAAAGATAACATAAGCTAGCCATACAGTGCACGCCATGGTTCTTGTGGTTTTGCTGTTTCTCTGAGATTCAACTTGATCTTGTTCTTCATGAAGCTCAACGAAAATGAACTCGCCAAAATTTCTCCTATTTCATGGAGTACCTATTCAGAGACAAATTCCCGAAAGAAATGGGTTATCAAAAGTTCAAAACATATTTCAGGGCTACCCTATCATAGATGCACCATGCATGTCTACACGAAAGGGAGAATGATTCAATTCGAGATTCATCCAACTACGTATTTTTATTCGCTTGGTCTTAGTTCTCTTATCTAGTTTATTTGCTTCCAAGCCGCCCAATCATCACTACAAGGGAGAATGATTATCTTCAAAATTCATCCAATTACATATTTTATTTGCTTCATTTATTTAATTACTTTAGTTTATTTGCTTCAACTTGTTTAGAAGAATTAGGATCACAAAAATCCTCCTTACAATTTGAGTAATATGGAGTGTTTTAGCTGACGGATTGTTATTTTCATTTATACTCTAAATTGTTTATTCTGATAAATTATTTTCAAACTTTGATCCATTATCATCCACTTTAAAGGTATATAAATCCAAAACCAAAATATTTCATTCTTTTTGTTGATTATCGTTTTTTCAGTTAGGATTTTCAATGTGTTTTCCTATTCATTGTCGAATTTATAATTTTTTATGCTAGTTAAGGTGATGAGCAAACAGGATTGTCACATAAGTGAAAGTACATTACCTCGTGTTCTCCCTTTGTGCCTCTTTCACCAATAAGGACTGCAGTTGGAAACTTTAGGCAATTTACAAACTGAAGCAGGCAAGCCAATGGCTCATAATTGATCTGCAAAGACAAAGGAGGTTTCTCAACAGCTTTCGTTATGTCTTCAGTGAACTTTGTTGTTGGCCCAATGTGGATACCGTACACAGAAGATCTTTTGCCTTTAATTAGCTTCGCTGCTGGCAGAATGCATGGGACTGTCAAACACACAGTTGAAGACGAGCTGCCAGCTCTTATGGTTCTCAAGATCTCATTCACAACACATGATAAAAGCGGAGGCTCATAACAGTTCACAAGCAACAATGAAATCTGCAAAAAAAAAAGTCAGGATCATCATCATCATCACCATACCCAGTGCATCCCGCTCACAGAAAACTATGATCAAGGTCTGGGGAGGGAAGAACGACAACAGCTCATACCAATAGAGAGTGCAGTCAAAAACAAGCCAGGATAAACCTCAATAATTCCTTACCTTTTCATTTAATGATCCAAAAGTTTAAACTACATGTAGAAGAGAGGAACCATTAGTGTAAATTGCACATCAAATTTTGTTCACATGCTACAAATCACATATTCATGCATTATTTCGATGGGGTCAAAGTTATGTAGTTTTTTGGTTTAAAATTATAAGACTATAGTAAAATAACTCAATAAATCATATAGACTTTTCATTTATGTGAACTTAACTCACCCTAGCTGAGAGTCACTTAATGGCGTTGGGGTATTAGAATGAACACTATAGATCACATATCTATGAATTACCTAGTCTTAGACAACTACCCAGCCGATGTGAACATAGAGAGCCTCATCAAATTAATCAAGTTAATTTTTTTTTTTGAACTAAGTAATCAAGTTATTTATTCTTAAATAAAAGCATGGATTTCTATTTGAAAAAAAAAGTCAGATATAGAATCGCAATGGGGACAGATGATGGCAGATTAATCAAGTTATTTCAGACAGGTTACAATGCGAACATAGAGAGCCTCATCAAAGTAATCAAGTTATTTTATTCTTAAACAAAACAAGGAAATTCCTTCTTTCCAAAAAATGCAATTTTGTTGTGGAAATTATAGGTGGGGATAAGATGATGGCAGATTAAAAATAACTTAGAAACATGATGACAATGCTTATTGTGTGTTTGAATGGAAGGAAATTAGGGAAAAGGAAAGGGAGGGATAAAAGATTCCTTGTTGGATAACAAAATGAGAGAGAAGGAATTTGGAAAGATTAGATAAATAACTTTTGTTAAAGTCTCAATCTCTCTAAAGTTGGAAAGATTAGAAGGGAGAACTCTAATCTCTCTTTTCTTCCTTCCTTAACAAACAAAAGTACTTTCCTTTCTCTCCAAAATTGTTATACAAACATAAAATTTAAGCCACTCAATATTTGAAAGAGGATGCCCCATTCGCATTAATATGACATGAGCATTAAGATTTAAGACTTTTCAAGTCTTCTCAACTACTAACTGAGTATATTCTAGAGAATACTGAGTTAGGCCTAATGAGAGGGTGAAGATGGAATGATTAACTATGAAACAAATATGCACATGATATCCTACTTACTAAAGCTCAATGAATGACATAAAAGTCTATAGAAAATTTGAAATGAATAAGATTTTTTTCAATAAAAAAATCACAAAATGAGCCTTGAATAAACTTATGTCTAAAACTAAGCGTCCCCCTATTCTACGAAAATCATTGATAAGCCCAGCGTTTTAGGGCCCAATAGGGCGTAAAGGAAAACGCTGTTTAGACTTTAGAGCAGCATTTTGTGCATTTTCTTTTCTTTTTTTTTTTTGAAGCGAGGTGGATATATTGTCAGGAAAACGATGCCCCTTCCAGCGTTTTTGGCTGTTTATGTTTTATTTTTATTTTTTTTCTCTACAACACCATACATAAGAACAATTGCACAATGCAAATAACATAAGAACAACCTCCAGCCTGCACTAAAACAAAGCCGATATACCAATTTTGCTCAAAATTTCTCATTCAATCACCAATATAAACAAAACAATAGCATTAAATATACAAACATATACAATTATCTCGAAGCGTAAAGTTACACAATGCAAATGACATTACATATAAACAAATATATACATGTCTAGGAATCAGCAGTGGGTGTATCGCCCTCATAAAGAGTGTCTAGAGTAAGATAAACTAGAGGTGCACCCTCACTATATGATTGTTGGTGAAGCCTGAAGTCAGTGGAATGAATAGGAGATCATATGAACACTTGCCCTGAGGAGGTCCAAGAGTCGTTGGATGTACACCAAGTGTATATGGCGAGTGATGATCAGTTGACATCTCCGGAACATCTGCTTGTGTTTTTGAAGTAGGAATATCGTCCTGCGGTAATGGTTGAAGCAGATGCTCATATCGAAGGCCTACCATTACACTATCGCACCTCTTGACCACTTCGTTTGACTGTTTATGACATAAATGTCGTTGCGAGTGCGTGTAGTAACGAATGTTCAACATGTGTTGCGTCTACAAAAACGATTAGGTTAACATTAAATATTATATTGGTTATATAAAACTTAAAGAGCAATGACTCACCTGAACATGTAATGGCACGCCAGAGGGCATGTAGTTCAGAGTGAGTGGTCGTTCTGGTTCATATCCTCGGCTGATGAACTGCCTGGTGATTCCACGATACCAGATGAGATAGTCATTGTGGAAATCCATCGGGTCACCATTCTCGTCCCACTGAACTAAGTACTCTTCATGTCTATCACACCCTTCGATGTATCCCCGGTGATATGCAGCTCAATTCACTGTGGCTTTCCCCCTACGATCCACCTCGCGAAGCATGCGATGATTTTCTGGTAGATCAGGCCTCGTCTAGCGCAAACCGCACTAATGCATGTCCCACCCAGGTAGTGTATTTAACCACGTCAAAAAAAAATCATAGGCATTCGAAGACGCCACTCATATTCGCCACCCCTATATGGTGGATACAGGTCTCATCTCATCTACGACATAAAATAAGAATTATCTGAAAATGAAAAAGGAAATAAACTGTTGTGAACTAAAAAACAACCAAATTACATGTACACTGGCCATGCGATCTAGTGAATCGCAAAAGACATGTACACCTCGAGAAGTGTTCATATGCGTCAATCAAGGCACGAGCCATCTCGATCCATATGGCTCGTCCTCTACGGGATACTCCGGCACAACATGGAGGAGAATAGGTTGCCCGTCTTCTCCCCTACGTCGTCGCGTTGAGACAACATGAGTGCAAAAAGTAATATGCTCCCAAATCCACAACTACATAATACAAGGAAATATAAGTAAAATTATTCAATAACGTCATTATTATTTAAATATAGCTAAGGTTTTGTACTACCTGTAGTATACCAATAGACCCGCAATATATCACTTGCTGGTTTCCCTCTCTTGATCAAAGCGACTCGACACAAATGTCTGTAGAGGAAAGCAAGTGCGACACTGACCCAACTGTAGGACGCAATGTCAGCCCAATCTTGGCCAAGGGGCTCTAAATAGATCCCTTGCATCTCGTTTCCAAATTTCTCGACAAACAAATAGTCGGAAATAAGTACCCAACAGTAAATGCAAGCATAAAGCTTAACAGATGCATCCTCGGCGTCAAGGCCCGATAATTGACCAAAGGTGTTGATCATCCATATCGCCTTCACCAAAGACCCAATCACCGCTTTGTCTGGCCGTAGGACCCTGAACATCCTTTGTATCCGCTCTTACGTATGGCTCGGACTAGGACCGGTAACTGCCCTCCCACTCACCAGTAAGTCGGTAGGTATGGCAACACCACGCAGTGTGATGGTTGCTTCAACCACCGACAGATGAAAGGTGAGCGTCTCGAGTCTCCATCGCTCGACTAAAGCTGTAATCATCCCTTGATCTAATGGGATCTGACCTACTCGGTCAATACCGTATAACCCGCTTCGCGCATGTATCTCAAAACACTATCGTCTACGGGCCATCTCATTACCACCGAAGGGTGGTGTCAAGACTGAAAGAACGTGACAGAATCTTGTTGTCCGATCCCAATGAATTGTGAACGATGGGTAGGTTGTAATAACTAACACGGAAGGATCTATAGGATTGAAAATTTGAAATGATTGAGTTCTTCAGTTAAAAAATCATAAACCATGCCTCGTATAAACTTATATCCAAAACTAAGTGTCCAAACCTGTTTTTGAGTAAAAACCTTGTTCAGCCCAACGTTTTTCGGCCCAAATGGGCTGATATGAAAAACACTGAAAGAGACAGCGATTTCAGTATAATGTAATACGTTTTTGGGATCAGACTTTTCCCAACAGGCTGATTTAACATAGCTTCTTCCTCATTTCCCCAATTCCTCCATTTCAATGAAACCCTAATTTTCGAATCTCTTTCGTCCTCTCCCTCTAATCTCCTTGTATTTCTTCTCCATTGTAGTGTTTATTGGTTTAATTTTACTTGTTTTTAGTCTTTATTATTCAATTTCATGGTAAAAGGTATGTTGATTATTCAATTTTGTTCATCTTCTTCTTGATTATTCATTTATGTTCATGATTAGGGTTTTATATCTTTTAAGTAATGTGGGTTTTTTCTTATGCAGAACTAGTAATTCCTTGCTCTTTACTTCATTATTTGGTTTATTTGAGGTAAGTTTATTGAATTTTATATTATTATTATTATTACAAATGTTTGATGAATTATATTCAATTTTACATATCTTTATTATTATTATCAGTAACAGTATTATTATTTTGTTGAATGATTCCAATTGCTTGATTATTATTTGAATATTTAACGATTTGTGCTTTTAATTTGCCGAATTTGAAATTAATTGGACATTGATCTGTGAATTCAATTGTAAAATTTGTGACTATTGAATTGGATATGCTGGTTGTTGTAACTGGACAATGAATGTTTGATGTCGATTACTTAGGGATAAAGGTTGATGTTTAGTTGAATGAATGACTTGTTGCATTTGTTAAATAGTTTCAATATATGTTTATGTTAATTAATTGGGATATAATTAATGAATGTTGAAGTTGATTACTTGGGATATATACTTGATGTTGAATGAATGTAGTAAATGATTGAATGTTGAATGTTGAATTAGATTATCATGATGAAAAGTAAACACATTAGACAAACAGGAAGGAGAATCCTGGTTCTGTAGATTGTTCCGGGTTAATTTTACAACCTACTCATCGTTCACAATTCATTTGAACCGGAGAACTAAATTCCAACACATTGCTTCAGACTCGACACCACCCTTCGGTGGTAATGAGATGGCCTGTAGACGATAGGGTTTTGAGATACGTGCGCGAAGCGGGTTTATACGGTATTCACTGAGTAGGTCAGATCCCATAAGATTGAGGGATGATTTCCGCTTTAGTTGAGCGATGGAGACCTAAGACGCACACCTTTCATCTGTCGGTGGGTGAAGCAACCATCACACTGAATGACGACTATACTTACCGACTTAACGATGAATGGGAGGGCAGTCACTAATCCTAGTCACAGCCATACAAAAGAGCGAATACGTAGAATGTTCGAGGTCCTACCGACAGACGAAGCTATGATTGGGTCTTCGGTGAAGGCGACATGGATGCTTAACACTATTGGTCAATTACCGAGCCCCGACGCTGAGGATGCATATGTATAGCGTTATGCTCGCATTTACTGTTGGGTACTTATTTCCGGCTATTTGTTTGTCGACAAATCCGGAAACAAGATGCAAGGGATCTATTTAGAGCTCATTGACCAAGACTGGGCTGACATCGTGTCCTACAGTAGGGCCAGTGCCGTACTTGCTTTCCTCTACAAACATTTGTGTCGAGTCGCCTTGATTAAGAGAGGGAAACCGGCAAGTGACATTGCAGGTCCATTGGTTATTCTACAGGTAGTACAAAAAAAATGACGTTTTTGAATAATTTTACTTATATTTCCTTGTATTATACAGTTGTGGATGAGAGCATAATACTTTGCACTCTAGTTGTCTCAATGCGACGACATAGGGGAGAAGTTGGACAACCTATTCTCCTCCATGTTGAACCGGAGGATCCCGCAGAGGACGAGCCACATGGAACGAGACGGCTCATGCCTCGATTGACGCATTTGAACACCTCACGAGGTGTACATGTCTTTCACAATTCACTTGATTGCATGGCCAGTGTAGAGGTAATTTGGTTGTTTTTCAGTTCACATTAATTTATTTCGCTTATTATTTTAATTTAATCCTTGTTTTATGTCATAGATGATATGGGATCGTATCCCCCATATAGGGGTGGCGAAGATGAGTGGCGTGTTCGAACGCAACGCCTATGATTTTTTTTGACGTGGTTGAATACCACTACCCTAAACGGGTCATGCGTCAGTACGGTTTGCGCCAGACGAGGCCTTATCCACTAGAAGACCACCTCATGCTCCACGAGGTGGATCGTAGTGGGATGCCACGATGAACTGGGATGTGTATCACCTGGGATACATCGAGGGGTGGGATGGACATAAAGATTACATAGTTCAGGGGGACGAGATTGGTGAACCGATGGATTTACACGATGATTATCTCATCTGGTATCGTGGAATCACCAGACGGTTCATCAGCCAAGGATATGAACCAGAAGTGACCACTCTCTCTGAACTACATGCCCTCTGGCGTGCCATTACATGTCCTAGTGAATCATTTCTCTTTCAGTATTATATGATTAATATAATATTTAATGTTAACCTAAATTTAATTGAAATTGTTTTTTGTAGACGCAACACAATAACACATGCTGAGCATTCGTGACTACATGCACTCACAGCGACATGTATGTCATGAACAGTCAAACGAAGTGGTCAGGAGGTGCGACAATGAAATGTTGGACCTTGGATATGAGCATTTGCTTCAACCATTACCGCAGAATGATGTTCCTAGTTCAACAACACAAACAGATGCTTCAGATATGTCGACAGATCATCAATTGCCATATACACTCAGTGTACATCTGACGGCGCCTAAACCCTCTCAGGGCGAGTGTTCTTATGTATCTCTTGTTCATCCTACTAACTTCAGGCTTCATCAACAATCAGATAGTGAGGGTACACCACTTAGTATATCCTACTCTAAACACTATTTAAAAGGGCGATACACACACTGCTGATGCTTAAACTATGACACTATGTGTGTGTGTGTGTATATATGTGTGTGTGTGTGTGTGCGTATGTAATGTGTAACTATACGCTTCAAGATAATTGTATATATTTTTATATTTAATGTTATTTTTTGTTTATATTGGGTGATTGAATGAGAGATTTTAAGGAAAATTGGTATATCGGTTTCAATTTAGTTCAGGCTGTAGGCTGGAGGTTAGGGCTGATCAAATTTTGGTGCAAACCGTAAATCAAACCGTAATTTTGCGTATTTGGTTTGGTTTGTTTTTTTTAAAAAAAATACGATTTACGGTCTAGTCTCGGTTTTTTATTTTTCAGACCAGACCAGACCGTGAAATGTACTTTGACCAAAAACCATAATGATGCAATCAACTAATTACAAATTTTTATGTTGGTGTTTGTAGGTGCGAAATATTTTCATATAACATATATTAATTTGGAAAAAATAATTAAAATAAAAAATGTAAACCAGACCAGACCAAAGTGATGTAGAACGGTTTGGTCCGGTCCAGTATGACATTTTAAACGGTCCGATCTGGTCTGGAAATTTTCCAGATCAAAATTTTTGGTTTGGTCTGATTTTAGTGTCAGACTAGATCAAACCAAACTGTGAGCACTGAGCAGCCCTACTGAAGGTTGTTCTTATGTTATTTGCATTGTGCAACTGTTATTATGTGTGGTGTTGTAGAGAAAAAAAAACAAAAAATAAAATAAAACATAAACAGCCAAAAACGTTGGAGGGGGCAACATTTTCCGGACAATATACCAGCTCACTTCAAAAAAAAAAAGTTAAAAGAAAATGCAAACAGTGTTTTCCTTTAAGCCCTATTAGGCCCCAAAACGTTGGGCTTAAGAGCAATTTTCTTAGAATAAGGTTGGACGCTTAGTTTTGGACATAAGTTTATCCGAGGCTCAATTTTTGATTTTTTTTATTGAAAAAATCTTATTCATTTCAAATTTTCCTTTCACATAGGCGTGGAGTGTTTTTTTTTGGACTTCGAAGAAGCAAGAATTAGTAGTTGCATCTATGACCTTAGGGACAATGAAGCCCTAGTAAACATCAATCAAGTCATGTGGCCGCACATACATGACTCAGAACAAGAAGCTATTAAAGATCTGGTTGAACAAAAATTGGCAATTCATATCTTCAAAAGCGCAGTTCGATTTAGCAAGATAAAGCACAAAAATGTCAAGTACTCAAGTTCTTGCACTTTCAGAAGCTAAGCGAAAAAAGGCTTAGCCTGGGTATCTCTCTGAGTTCCAGCTCACGGATATGTGAACCAAATGACAGAGTGAGTACCAAGGCTTCAAGGTTAGAGGTAAGACATAGTATCAAGCAGGATATTTGAAAATTGAGACTTTGTTCTACCACATTCAGGTACTTGTGATTGCTTAGTTTTCTGGATAAATTTCATTACTAAATCTGTCCGACCATTCATATACTTCAGGCTAAATAATTAATCATTGATCAATTTGATAAAGCCACGGAGAGACTAAACTTAACAACTCTCTCAAGTCTTTCTCATAAAAATTCCCAAATGTCTAGCAATTTTCAAAATTAGGTAATATTAATTGCAACGCTCTAGAGAGTATAGACCAATCAAGTGCGTAAAAGAATTCTACAAAAACAAAAAGGAATTTAAAAAGTACGATGATGAAAGTGAGATATACTAGGTTTACATACCTGCAAAACACCATTTTCGTCACTGAAATAAGCGATTTTACCGCATGCTTTCTGTTCCGTAATCCCGTAATCCTCCAAGGAGAGTTGGAAATCTTCATCTCTGAATCGTAGCCATTGTTGATAATATTAATATATCAGGAATCTAAGCAAGAAACAAACTCTACTAGACAGTAAACTGAATAAGGAAGGATACATACGATCTATGAAGATGCGAGTCAGAGGTTGGCTGGAGAGCATCAAAAATGGCGTCGCTGAAGCATTCTTGATCCTTGAACAGTAGTATCAATTTTGGTGCGGCCTTCATTCTGTCTTCGCTCGATTCTCTGGAGAGCATCGAAAATGACACTTTTCACTCTTTAGTTACTGAAATAGATTTTTCAATTTTTATTATGGATTTGTTTTTATTTTTAATCAATTTTTCAAATAGAATTTTGCTAGAAATTGTCCGTCTATAATATTTTAATATGCATTAATCTTAATTTTAATATGCATCAATCTTAAAAGGTTTTTAAAATAGCATGTTTTTTAACTTAGTAAGTACGATCAATTACAATCATTTAGAAACTTTTTTTTAAGATAAATCATTTAGAATTTAGAAATACTTCTATTTGTTATTTTTTAAGTTAATCACATTAAAATATGGTGAATAAAGTCATAGGTGACTTCTGCTGCTTTTTATTGAGTTCATCCGTGCAATTGAACGATCTTTTGACTACGATCAAAAAACGCTTGTGGCTCCGCTCAATGGATAAACCATTTGTATGTGGAACAGATGTTTAGGGTTCGATTCCTAATGAGCGCATCCGCGCAGGTATCAGATGGGAGGTTCCTTGACTGCGCGCATCTCTCTTTACTCCCTCCTTGGGTGACGGGTATGATTTGTCCGCATCTTTCAGGAAAAAGAAAAACCCCACCCGGACCCTACCTTAAGCGAAATATTGAGAGTGTCTTTTACACTAAAGAGCAAAATATCATAACTATTAACTACCCTTAAAATTTACATATTTTCTTTTTTACAACTTATATGTTAATTGCATGACGGGAACAAACTAATATTAGTGAAGAGTGCGGTTCGCGAGGCCCTCGTGGTTGAGTTTCAGTCCGAATCCGTGGCTTGGTCACGAGGTGCGACCTTTGGCTTCTTGAAACTTTTGGACATTATGATCCTCATTTATCTATTATTACAGTATGAACGATTTTCAATACATATTCACATATAGGATTAAATAAAATTTGGTCTAAATCATAAATTAATCTGAGCAAATTGTAATTTATTTGTTTTGTCTAGTTTACGAATTCAAATATCCACTCCTTCCTTTTAAAAAATGTTTAATATTTCAGTCTGATTCAATTTTAAAATTCTTTACATTAGACCAAATTGTAAATCGTATTTTTATTTTGTTTTACATATTACTCATAGCTCCTCCGAAAAAGCTTAACTTGTCTTAACTTTAAGTATTGTGTTCGTTGAGATAAACTTTAAGGTTAGTTTTTATAGAGTAGACATTTTGTTGGTTACCTATTAAACGAGCTTTTTTTATGTCCCTTTCCCTCCCAAATTCTCTTTATTTTAATAATAATAATTTTTATTTTTTTATGATTATTTTTTTTGAATAATACCTGATTCATTGATAAAGAGTCATACGACATCTACATCAGAGATAAAAATTAGCAAATACATAACAACTTTAACCAAAGATAATTGAAAATTAACAAAACTACGATCGTTGTATATGAGATCTAACAATTCTGAACATCCTCTTCCACATCGCTGTTTGACACAGCCTTCTACGAGGGGGTCTTTCGATCTGTTGTAGTCTTGAGATAGAATTGAATTTGATGTAGTTGATAGTAATTGCAATTTTGGTGTCTGCTGTAATTTCGCATTAATCTCTACCCACAAATCAATTACAAACCAAACTTCATAACTCTAAAGTCTCACGAAGAGAGGATTCAAAACCCAATATATGGGTAGAATTAACCCAATGAATGGGTAGAACAACTCTCCTATAGAGACAGGACAAATATTTATTTTTATCATATTCTAAACGATTAAAACTGACAAGTTTAGGGGCTTACCATCAACCAAAAGGTTGATGATAGCCTCAAACCAACAATGGAGGTTAGGTTTTTTTTAGAAAGAGAAGAGAGAAAAAGAGAGGGGAGAGAGAAACGGTTCTTAAAACATAATAATTTTTATTTCATATCTATTTTAAATTTATATGATTATTTATTTTAATATTGATTATATTATAATTTTTATTTTTTTAACTACTTATTTTTTAAAAGTCATCAACGTTAATCATCTTCTCAGTTTACGTGTCAAAAATATTAACGTATGAGTACTCATTTCGACCGTATGTCAAACTAGACGCCACTTAAGAGTAATTGCAACGCCTGTTTTCGGGAAAAAATTGTTTTAGTATGTTCTTAGTTTGCATGTCTGGAAAATCAACGTATGAGCATTTCTTTTCGACCGATTTCAAACTAGGCATCCCAATAGATTGATCACGACATTTAATTTTTTTAAAAAATTGTTAGAATCGATAAAAACGATATTAAATATCTTTTCGATTTACAGGTCGGTAAAATCGATATATGAATATTCATTGTGAACTAATTTTCAAAATAGATGCCCTATGGGTAATTATCAAATTGCTAGCGTACGTCAAATTCTATTTGGTTTGTTCGCCAGAGCCGTCTTGAACAATTTAGGGGCCCTGTGCAAAATTAATATTTTGCGCCTTAATTATAGTAAATATATTTATTTTATTAACAAATTTAACATATTTTTTTTTTATTGATTAACTTCTTCATATACTGGAGAAAGAGGGGCCTGTGCGGTCGATCACCTCGCACACCCTCAAAGACCCCTCTGATTCGTGTTAAGAAAGTGTATGAGTTTCATTTGATCATATTTCCAAACTAGATACCCATAAAGATGATCGCAATGTTTATTTACAGAAAATATAATTGTCATCGGTGGTATTAAAAAATATTCAGCTAATTTTTTTAGAAAAATCTAATTTAAAAAATATATTTAAAATTATATAAAGTACATTAGAATAGAGGGTGTATAAGCAGCTAAAAATTTAACCTGTTAACGTAATATACTCCATTTGTTCTGACCGATTGGAAGAAAAGAGAAAAGTTGCAACTTTTAAGAAAAAAAGTGGATATTAGTAATAAATAAAGAGAGAATAAATCGTGTAGAAATTAGAAGAAAATTAAAGTATATGAACGAGATTAAAATAAAGTAGTTTACCATTGTCCAAAAATATAAAGAATGCAAAATAAGTGGGACAAACTAAAATGACAATTGTTGCAAAATTAGTGGGACGGAGGGAATAGTGACGTAATGTAACTTCTTTCATTGTATTATATTTGTTACATTTGACTTTTTACGCAATCTAATGTGTTATTTTGATCATTTAATATATTAAACTTAACACATTAAAATTATAAAAAATTAATATTATGAAAGTATGGATTAGCCAATCTAAATAAAATCACATCTGACTATATTTTTTAATTATATATTAATCGTAATACATAAAATAAGTCTAGATGTTAAATATTATCAATAACCATAATATAATAAGTATTTCTGTTTGACAAGGGAACTATTATTTGATATCATTTTCATACAAAAAACATCATTTCAAGTATAATTACCTTAGAAACAAGGGCATATGCATATCTTGAGATGCAAGGACATGACATGACTCATGAGGTGGAGTAAACTAACAAACTAACAAACATGCTTGCTTTCTATGTAATCTTATATTCTCAGTCTTCTCGTTTTGCACTATTTTTCAATTTTATACTTTTTTTTGCAGTAATTTTATTTTAAATTCTTTTAATTTTAACTACAAATTTATATTTTCTTTATGTCAACCGCTTATTTTTTATCATTTACTTGTTTTTGTCTTATTTTTCATATCAATTTCTGTTTCCATTAAATTTCGACAAAGGGATAGTTACCTTGGTTTAATAACCAAGCAAGCTCTACAACAACCTCCTACACATTCTTTTATTTCTTATACTTCCAACTTTTTTTCTTTGTAATTGTCCTCCAAATTAAAGACTATTTCTCTTTTTGAAGATCAAATATGATCATAATTTTTTGTGTTTATGTTCTTTTAATGCATCATTGTATGGGCAATGAGCAAGATCCAACATCAATAGGAGTAATTCTTAATAGACCTAATCAATGCAATATTTTTGAAGGGACTTGGGAGTATGATGATGCTAATACACCTTATTATGACTCCTCTACTTGTCCCTTCATTAGCAAAGAGTTCGACTGCCTGTCTAATGGTCGTCCAGATAAATTCTACCTTCAGTATAGGTGGAAGCCTCAACATTGCGATTTGCCAAGGTATTTTTTTTCCAGCTAGTCTCCTAAGAGACCTTTTTATATATGCTTTTCAAATTCTTTATGCAAAGAAGATATCCGATACTATATCAACTAAACCAAAAGGTTAAACTTATGCATGGTTGAAGCCCTAGAATATCTTATATATTTTGACAGACTCTCCTCATATTAGGTGCAAAATATTCCACTTGAACTTAAGGGGTGTTTGAGATTTGAACTCGTCTCCTTTTGTCATGTTTCTTCAATACTATGTTAAGGAATCAATCAGCCAGAAGCTTAAGAATATGGTTGAATCCCCATAATATCTTATATACTTTAAAAGACAATACATTATTCTAAAAATAGGTTGCATTATTTTAAATTAAATTCGGTGTAACTCAACCAACATTTCAAGTTGATAGTCATTAGTCAAAGTTACATTATTAATGCATGCTTACACTATCATATGACTAATTAATCGAACTATTTATATGAAATTGCATACAACGCCAAATACACTATTTTGGTAAGGTTGCATACATTTAAGGAGTTAGGAGGTTTCATATACGTACACTTGACTCTTAAACTTTGCATAGGTCATAGGTTACTAGTTTGGTGGGACCATATATATAGCATCATTTATTATTCATTAGATTAATAATAATAATAATAATAATAATAATAATAATAATAATAATAATAATAATTATTATTATAATAATAATAATAATAATAATAATAATAATAATAATAATAATAATAATAATAATTTGCAAATCCTTGACAAAATAGGTGGCTATTTTGTCATATAATATTTTTAATTACAGTATGATCTGTCAGCTACCTTTCTCTCTTAGACTCTAATCTTATGCAAGATGCTAGGCTGATGACCATGACTACTTAACAAAATCCTTTAATGGCATCAGAATAATAAAAAAATCCACTAAACACGAAAAATGTATTTAATTTTACTAATTATTTGTTATGGTGATTTATTTTTTATTAATTAGATTTGATGGGCAAGCATTTGTAAATAAGTTGAAGGGAAAAAAGATGATGTTTGTTGGAGACTCCTTAAGTCTTGATCAATGGCAGTCATTAAGTTGCATGTTGCAAGCATCTCTTCCATATTCTACTCACAAGCTTAAAGTTAAAGGCCCCCTCTCTACTTATTCCATTAAGGTAATTAACTTTTAATTCTTGAAAAAATTATCTAGAATAATTCAGTTTATTCGTGATTTTCCTACTATATATAATCCCTTATATTGATTAACCATGAATATCATATAGTAAACCCGGTGACCAGATGACTAGCCATAAGGGCACTAATCAATGAAAATAAAATTGCTTTTAGGTAGCTTTTAAGTTGGAGTATAATTTTTTTTAACTCGTAACTCTAAAAAAATTTGTAAATTACCGATGAATATCCTAGTATACTTTTTTTTACTTAATAATTATTTTTTAATAACTATATTGACTTGCTATTTTCCTAAAATGACTTGCTATAGTAAACCCGTAACTCTAAAAAATTTTGTAAATCAAATATTTATTTGTTATCGGTAATATTAGATGTATATGTTATATATTTTAACAGATAATTTAATTTGATTTAATTTGTGTTTTGAAATATAGGAATACAATTTTTCGGTGATGCTATATCGTACCCCATACTTGGTAGATATTGTAAGTGAGAAGATAGGAAAGGTACTAAACCTTGACTCCATAAAGAATGGAAATGCTTGGAAAGGGATGGACTTCCTCATCTTCAACACTTGGCATTGGTGGGTCCATACAGGGAACCACACCGGGTAATACTATAGTCAGTTAGCATATCGAAGAATTTAAAAATAAGAGAAAATATAAACAGTAAAATTACTTGGATTATATATACGCAGAAATAAAAATGTGGCAAAGTCATTAGAAAAGACGAATATGAAAAAATGAGGCAAATTCATAGGATGAAGAAAAAAACTTTGCTCGTGTGGTATTGAGTATTGACACTGTGATACCCCATATTTAGTTTGAAAAGGGATTGATAGACTACTCATATCAACAAGGTGCATCTTCTTTTCTAGGGAGTCCATTTGCTAAGAACTTCATAGTTAAGCGTGCTTGGTGGGGAGTAATCTTAGGATGGGTGACCTTCTGGGAAGTTTTCCTAGGTGCGTACGAGTGAGGCTAAAGTGCGCTGGAAAGACTTGTGTTGGTCTGTGGGGGGCTAGTCTACATTCTCCATAAGTAGTCACCGGTGGTCCGTTGGGCCAGGGTGTTACAGACACTAAAATAAAATTTTAAAATTTTCAATTATATAAAATTCAAAATGTTTAAAATATTTGATGATATTTAGGGTTACTCCTTAAAAGTAAGGGTTTTTTTGTTATTTTATTGCTACTTTGACAATATAAAATCCATATAGTCAATGATTTGATAATCAAATTATTAGGTTGTAAATTGAGATGAATTTAATAAAATTTCATTGGTAAATTATTATAATCGATAAAAGTCAATATAGTACAAGTTAAAATAAAAGAAGATATAGATTAAATAATACCTTTTATATATATTTTAAGAATATAAACTCCTTATTTGTGGTCGTTTCGTCGAGACAGATGGGATTACATCCGAAAAGGTGGGAAGGTGTATAAGGACATGGATCGCATGGTTGCTTATAAATATGGATTGACAACATGGTCTAAATGGGTGGATAAATATGCCAATAACAAAAACACTCAAGTTTTCTTTCAAGGCATTTCACCCACTCACTACAGGTAAAATTTATCTTGCAAGTCTTGTTGACAAATGTGTTCTCGTCTCATTATAAGACAGATCTCATAAAATATATTCTCTTCAATTCTTTTTAATTGTTCCGTTTGATTGAGTATGGATATTAAAAGTGGGATGGGGTCCACCAGAAAGGTGGTAGTTAGAGTATTTTGATTGATTAAGTTAATTGTAAAGGTGGTAGTTGAAATATTGTAAGTAGTAAAAATAGGAGTATTTTGGTCATTACTTGTGAGAACATGAGATATTTAGGTAAAAAAATCATTGGCTAAAAGAAAATGAGACAATTGATATGAATTTGCCAAATAAAAAAATGGTACAACTGAAATGAATTAGAGGGAATATTAATTTTTAAGAAGTGATTATTTAATTATATTTTAATTGAATTATCTTTTACTACCTTTATTTTTTATTAATTACTACATTTCACTAAAAATGCTACATTAAAGGGTGTGCAGATGCAGATCAAAAATTTTGAAGACCCTATTTAATTTTGCGATGTCTTTTAAAATTGGGCTATTAATTATATCAAAAAAGTATAAAAAAATTTCTACTCCAAGAAAAATAATTCATAATAAAACGTATTGTAACATTATATTCTAAATTACTTTAAATATAAAAAAAGTTTACAAACAAATCACTTAAAAAGTACCCGTAACCGAGCCTGCGGCACCATTTGACATTGAGGCCCTTTATTGACATTTATTAGACCCTTTAGCAGTATAATAAAAAATCACACTAAGCTTTTTGCGATATAGGATTTAGTGACATTTCTCACAAGTGTCACAATAGACTATAATAATAATAATTACATATGTCACTAAAGACCAAACAAAGCGTCACTAAATTACTTTATAGTGAAACTTAAAATAAAAACAATTAACTATTATACTAAAAATATAAATCAGTGGCATTTATTTATTGCACTAAACCTAATATCGCAAAAAGTTAAATATGTTATAGTAACTGATAAAGCATAGCTATTAATAAAAAAGGAAAGTACTATAGCATGAAAATTGAAATTTATCACTGAAGCATGCATCAAAATATATTTTGTTATTTTCATCTTTTATTATGTTTTTAATATACTCTTTCGATATATTATTATTATTATTATTATTATTATTTTTATTATTATTTTTATTAACAAACACAATCAAAAGCGTTCTTTAGCATTTGTCTTCACATATATGGGAATCCATCAAAATCACAACCACTTTACAAAAATATCAACTCATTTGCACAAACATCTAATAAGAAAAGGTTTTGTAAATAACGGTTATTTGTGAGGTTAACAAATCACCATTATGTAAATCACCATTATGTGGTAGGATTTGATAGGGTGAGAGTTTTATTTTTTTATTTATCTTTTATAATTTTGGTTATTTTATTTTATTTTTTTTACCTTTTTATAGTAATTTACAAATCACTGTTATTAATAAGGAATCTTTACACTTAATAAAGCTCTATGAATGAACAATGTGTAGATCTCAAGAGTGGAATGCAACATCGGGAAATTGTAAAGGAGAAACAAGACCTATTGTGGGACCCACATATCCAAGCTTATTACCACAAGTTGAAGTAGTAAAGGAAATATTGGGTAATATGTCAACAAAGGTTAATTTGTTAGACATAACAAGCCTATCCCAATTAAGAAAGGATGGACACCCTTCTATTTATGGAATGGATGGTAACCAAGGCAATGATTGCTCGCATTGGTGTCTTCCTGGTATTCCCGATACTTGGAATGAACTCTTATCGGCTATACTTCTATCTCAAGTTCAACACAACCCACCTTTTTTCAATTACTTGTGAACTCTGTTACTTGGACTCGCGTACGAATGTGGGATGCTGGTATCTGTCTGAGTGTCAGAAATGGCTAAATATTCAATTTTACGTCTAAATTGAAGTGTTTAATTAGTGCCATACCAATGTCCGAGCATGATCGGACGCGAATACATGAACTCAATGAAGAGTCCGAGTAACATAGCTTATGATTTGATTCACTAAAATGTATTACATATTGTAAAATTTCATACATCTTTGATCTTACTACTAATCATGAATGTAATATGTAATAGTTCATGGCTAAATTACCCACAATAAAGTAACATTAGTTTGCTAGTGCTCCGATTACATCCATTCTAAAATACTTGTAACTAATAGTAACATGTTGTGTGAGCCGAAAAATGTTATTATCAGTTGCAGGTATAATGGAAACGGAGGAGGTATATTTTTGGATGTAACTTGAACTATCAGATATTCGTAAATTGATTTTTCATATAAAATACTACCTCTGTTATATTATTCATTATTCAAGCTTATATTTTATGTATAATTCTTTTAAAATTTCATATATCTTTGATCTTATATTTTATCAGTTGAATCTAGGGTTTGCGGAAACAACAAGGAAAAAGGGGGAAGAAACAACTGTTGAAATGAAATTGGATAGGATGAGCAATTATGATTTATGAAGGAGAGCAGAGTGAGTGAGCAGAGAGTAAGGTTCTTAATTGTTTATTAATGGAGATGAATAATTAATGAAGATGAAGATTAATGGAGAAGAAAGAGAGAAAGATGATTGGGGATAAAGAATTAAATTAAAAAAAAAAAGGAAAAACAAAAAAAAACTCAAAAGAAAAGGAAAAAGAAAAAAAACTCAAAAAAAATGGAAAAATAAAAAAATGGAAAGTCAACGGTAAAAAGGTTGGTCAACGGTCTCAACCGGTCACTTGGCCGTAATGGTGGTCAATTTAAAAAGTTGGTGGCTGTAATTCATAAAAAAAAACTTTGCGGCTGTAATTCATAAAACGAGAAAACTTTGAGGCTGTAATTCATAAAAAAAACCCTTTTAAAAATGTAAACTTTTGATACTTTAATAGCTGAAATGTACAAAAAATTAAACTTAAAATTGTAATTCGCAATAATGCTAAACTTTTTGTGCTTCGCAAATAATCCAATAAAAAAAACTACCTAAAATTATCCAACATTTTCATTATTTTCCTACAATAATCCCACGTATTGATTAACCATAAATAATCCCAACTTTAGGGGTATTTGCCAAGAGTAAACTTGGGTAACCCGATAACCTACTATAAATTGTAAATTGAAAATTAATTTAAAATTAGAAAAAAAAAATAAAAATTTACATAAAAAATTTAAATAATAAAAAAAATTTAAAATATTTTGGAAAATTTACTTTTAAAAATCCGACCTTTGGGTTGTTCTCTTCTAAAAATCCAACCTTTTGATTATTTTTTAAAAATCCCACCTTTGCACCCCATCTTCACTTAAAGTACACAACCCATTGTCTACCTGAAAAACCGGTTAAAATGAATTTTATAAAAAAGGAAAATTTACTTTTAAAAATCCGACCTTTGGGTTGTTCTCTTCTAAAAATCCGACCTTTTTTTATAAAATTCATTTTAACCGGTTCTTCAGGTAAGACAATGGGCTGTGTACTTTAAGTGAAGATGGGGTGCAAAGGTGTGATTTTTAAAAAATAATCAAAAGGTCAGATTTTTAGAAGAGAACGACCCAAAGGTCGGATTTTTAAAAGTAAATTTTTCAAATATTTTTTTAACATTCTATTTTAATTTATCTTTTTTTTTGAAAAAACTTGATATAAAGTAATAAGTTATCTGATTAGAGTCTTTACTTTAGAAAAATATCCTTCAAAGTTAAATTATTCATAATTATTCAACGTAATTTTTTCATTGAAAAATTGATTGTCGGAGTCAATAGTTAGTGGTCACCGACTTCAGTGGTACTGTCAGTCTCTACTCGTCACTTGTGGTTCATTGAAGTAGAAGTGTACTACAACAAGCCCCTTCCCCTATTTTTCTTTGCTCCATTTTCCCTAATTTCTCAAATCAACCTAGTTTTGCAGGAATTCTTTCTGATTTTGGTGAGTACTTTCCTTTTTTTCTCATTTCAACCTCTATTTTTCCATTTTTAATCATGGGTTAATTACATTATTCCATTATTAGTATGATTCTTTGGACCATTTGCTTTTGTTAGGTTACTTTTCAATAATTTACACTTAAATTCATCATCTTTTTGAGTAGATCTATTGGGTGATTTTAGATTACCCATCAAAACTTTAGTTTCTGGAAATGCAAGCTGTATTTTTTGCTTTCATATCATATCACTTACTGTTCTTCAAGTGTAGACTGGTGTGTTCTATTGGCTTGCTCACTGTTTGAGATTTTGATTGGTTTTCTCTTTTTTGCACTTTTTTATTTGATGGGTGTTTTTTATTTGGTGGGTGTTTTTTATTTTGCTGAAAAAATTACCTTTTCTGAGATATTCCATGTTTTTTTTTGTACTTTGAGTAACACCATGTTTGGATGACATTGAAGGAAAGGGAAGGAAAGGGGAATTGATGTGTTTTCCCTACAAGTTTTTCCATTGTTGGTAGGATTTGTTTGTTGATAATGTGAAGGATTACTTCTTTTCAATACCCTTCCTTCCATTTCCCTCCCCTTTCCCCTATTGGTATCCAAATGAGGGGAATGCAATTCCTCCATTTCCCTTGCTTCCTTTCCCTCCATTTCCTCTTATCCAATGTAAGACGGTAACGACCTATTTGGTAATCGGTACTAAATGATGGGAATGGGAATGGTAACGGAAAGTTAGTGTAGTTTTGGAAGAAATATCTCTTGAAAAATTAATGGCAATGCTTATTCTCCTTCAACAATCTCAATTTTTTTGCAAAAAATTCATTTCAACACATTATCATTTTAACATTTGGTATTAGATGGTAATGAAAAATTGTGAAAAAAAACTTTTTGGTTACAAACTTTCATTACCACAGGAATGACATGATACATATCATTAAAATTTGCGCAACAAATCATTTCCATTACCACCTATTAGTACTGTCAACCAAATGGGTCGTAAGTGTTAAGTTGCTGATATTGTTATTGTAGATGTTTTCATGTATTTACCTACAAATGGTTTCCTAACTGGGTTTTTTGTGTATCTTGTTATACTTTGTTATTACTAAACTAAAGGACATTTTAACTTTGATGTTTGCCTAAACCAGTTGGTTGAGATTTTGGTGCAAAAGTCAGCATTGCCTAGCAATGGTTTTAGGTCTCAGGAACAAGACTAGGAGAGGGCCTAGTATTCAGGTGGATTACTTGATTCATGTTCAAGATATTAAGCCTTGGCCTCCTACACAATCACTAAAAAATGTACGTTCCGTCTTGATCCAATGGGAAAACGGTGAACGTAATGTTGGGTCTACTAGTTCCGTGGCTCCTTCCATTGAGGACGGAAAGATTGTGTTCAATGAATCTTTTAGACTTTCTGCTACTCTGTCTAGGGACATGTCCGTCAAAACCGGAGGTGATGTAGATATATTTCATAAGAACTTGTTAGAATTGAACTTGTATGAACCTCGTAGAGACAAGACGGTGAAAGGGCAGTTATTGGGGACTGCAATCGTGGATTTGGCGGACTATGGCGTTGTTCGAGAAGTAACGAGTGTAAGTGCTCCAATGAATTGTACCAGGAGCTTTAGGAACACAATACAACCAATTTTGAACCTTAGAATACAAGCTTATGATAAGGTTCGATCAAGTTCAGGTGTATCGTTGAGGGGTAGATTAGCCAAAGAAGCATCGCTTGACAAGAATGACGCAGAATCAGTTTCCACGTTAATGAGTGAGGAGTATGCTGATGAAGCTGAGGTTGCCTCCTTCACCGATGATGATGTTTCATCACATTCCTCACTCAATGCTTCATCAGTTCTTGAGTCAAATGGAGCTTCACCTGCACAAAATAAGGAGGTATCGCTGCATTTATCTGATTTTTATTGTAATTTTTCGCTTCCTTATTTATCTCTGGCTAGATGTTTGTCTCCCTGCTTTCACCTTTGTTGAATGTTTATAATACTTGAGCGAATTTGAACTCCGACTTGGCTCAACTTTGATTGATTTGATTTTACGAATTAAAGGGGTTTTTGCTAAATAGTTCGTTGGACAATTTTAGCTTATTTAGTATAAAACATCTAAGGCTTGTATTTGGTAATAACTTGTTTATATGATTTTGGCGACGTGATCAAATCAACTTATCCATTTGCGAGATATCCACTTAATCGATCTCATGCTTGTCTTGAAGTAGACTAGCTTGTTCGAGCTTATTAATAATTCTTTGTTTTTGTAATTAAAATTATAACTATCTTTCTAAAAAAAACCTAAAATGTCTTAGGTAGATGTTAAATCTCACTAAAAAATGCTAAACATTATTTTTCTTTAATTAAATATGAACTCGTGCCTACATACACAACAACGGTGCCAAACCCTTAATCCCAAAAGATTGGGTCAGCCAAGTGAACTGAAAGTTCATATTTAGTATTCAATCACATAGATTCTTCTTCTTCGTTCATTATGGTTTTCTACCATCTTAGCCTATAAGTCTAAAATCTTCATATCCCTTTCCACTCCTACCTTGCAAATCTTCTTTGGTCTTTCTCGCCATCTTTAAGTCCCTCGAAATATTCCGTCTTTGAGCACGCTCAAACTATCTTAAACGATTCTCTTTCATCATTTCCTCGATATTTAAGCATACTGAAAATTATTTTTTTCACAAAACTCATGTAGTTTCACACTATCATATCAAATTCAACTTGTTTCATTTACGCTGAGCCAATCTTTAAGATTATCCAAATCCAGATTTTTAAATTGATCGTCAAATATCATCTTTTCTGTGGTTCCCAATCCAATATGCTACGTGTTCTTTCTATCTAAAAACTGATAGTTGTGATATGAAATGCTATTAACTTAGATTTGTATGATCCTAGGCGAAGGATAGAGGGATGCTAGGAGGGTTTGAGGGTAAGGATGGAGGGATGCTATGTGCGCAGCTTTTAGTTGTGTTTGTAAACTTTTCTCATTCTTAGTGGAAAATATTTATCGGTTTCACGACTTTTTGCAGAATGGCTCAAGTAAGGGAAAGCAGCATGCAGGTTAGTATTAAATACTGGATAATCATACCTCTCTAGCAGAAGCTGTCCCATGTATAATCACTGTTAGATTATTGATTAAATGGAAGAGTCGAATATTGGTTTATTCTAAAGCTCACCCTATGTTTTCAGAGTTTTCGTCTAACAAGGGGAAGCCAAATGATAGATCACATTCTTTGTCCGATACCTCTGAGTTAGACTCAGAATCGAACTTGGAAAACGAGTCTTCCACATCAGGACAAGCTCATGAAAGTACTCGACAAGTCTTAGATGAAGTTGCTAGTTTAAAAGATCAAGGACTTTCTATTTCGATGTCAAATGAAGATCCGTCAATCGCTAAAGGCAAAGGAAGTTCAAAGGAAGCACCCGGCGAACATAACTTTGAAAATGATATGTTAGTTCAATCCACAAGGGAGAGTGAGCAAAATTCCGATGATGTGGAGATCAAGGATGGGGACATGCACAAAAACAATGATCGGAAAATCCCGGTAGTGGAAGAGCACATAGTTGGAAATCCACCATGTGATATTCTTCCACCGGATGTAAACGGAAACCATGTTTTGTCCGGAAGTGATTCACATATCATGAGGGATAGAGTTAGGCATGTGAAATCTGTTCGATCCATGATGGATTCTTCTAGAAGCAACAGTTCTTCCGGAGGTTTCTCTGGAAGCACTTTAAAGCAGGAAATGAAGACCTTAGGAAACAAAAGTTACTCTTCTGATGGTAAAACCCTCGGATTAGAACAAAAGATAAAGATATTGGAGAGGGAGTTGAGAGAAGCCGCTGCTCTTGAGGTTTCTCTATATTCCGTGGCTGCGGAGCATGGAAGTTCCACTAATAAGGTTCATGCGCCTGCAAGGCGCCTTTCTAGGTTATATCTTCGAGCTGAAGAAGGAATGAAGAGATCAAGCGCCGCACAAAGCGCAATCTCAGGACTAATTATTGTGGCAAAAGCTTGCGGAAATGATGTTCCTAGGTAAGTTTCTGCTGCTTTTTTCTTTTATTCGTTGAAATCAATGCTTGGGAAAAAATTTTGACTCGGTGATTGCTATGCAGCACGTTTATTATATGGTCAAAATTATTGGCAACAGCAATAAAGTTATATATTATTCTTCGTAAATAATAATTTCTCTCTCTATCGCCTTTTAAATTTGGTAAGGTAAATTTATGAAGCAAGTTAGAGACTTGTAGACGATGTTCATGGGACTCCTTACAAAATTTTATATAGTATTATTACTAAATAGGCTAATACTACGCATAAATCGTAGTTTGCAACTGCTATATTTGGTTGTCTTGTGTGCTTGTATTCTAATCTGAGTGGCTAACTATTTTGTGACGAGGAAAATCAAGTTGTAAAAGAATCAACATGTTGGTTGATACTTGAAATTATTCTTAACCTTTCACCGACCTTGTTGGATATTGTCATATTGTAGAATAGGCAACAAAGATAATGTCAACCCAATTTCATCGTTCGTAAAAAAATCACGAGAGTGAGCTTTTTGTTTCTGGATTATAGCAGACTATATGTCCGTGTTGATCAATTGATTTCCTATTATGGATTTTTAATCAGCCACCCAACCCTCCTACCTAGCTATAGTTTTGTTTCTCAATTGGTTACTTGACAACTGCACGAAGAGTATTTTTTGTGTAAGGCTTAATACAAGGGATAGTTGTAGTATGTAACATAATTCGCCAGTCAATTCGTTTTTTGAATTTGTGATTCGTTCAATATGACCCTAAGCCCAAAACCGACCATAACTCGCTTTTTTGATTCGTGATTCGCAAGGAGATTAGTGAAACATGTGACAGTGAGCTGTACGGATGATATGATGTGGAACATTCAAATACTGACCAGCAGGTTAAAGCTGTTCATCTAGACTTTTTATCGTCGTATTTGAAACACATTGTACTACCTTTGAATGTGGAGTAGTAAATTTATCTTAAGGTGTTTTGTAAATTTATCATCCCCTGGAAGCTTTGGAGATCATTTTTTTCGTTTTGCTTTCCCATATTTTCTCGGAAACTCTCTTTACACACTTTATTGCAGGTTGACCTTTTGGTTGTCAAACTGTGTTGTGCTCCGGGCAATTGTCAGTGAGGCCTTTGCAGAGGAGCAGTTGCCTGTATCTGCTAGCTCGTCAGCAGAAAGGACTGGAGTTGGAAAGGGAGTAAATCAGAAATCCTCTGTACTAAAGTGGAAACTTTCCTCCGAGACACAAGCTAATAAAAATTCTATAAAAGGAAGTTTTCAAGATTTCGATGATCCACACACATTTGTGTCTGCATTACAAAAAGTCGAATCTTGGATTTTTTCACGAATCGTAGAATCTATTTGGTGGCAGGTCCTTTGCTTATCTCTTTTTCCCGGTCTCTTCAAATTCCCGTGATTAGTTTATTTGAATATGAGTGACCGATTTGAGTTTTTCTTGCCAGACTTTGACTCCGCACATGCAGCCCGCAGCTGCTCAGATGATTGATAAATTAGTCGATTCGGGCATCTCTAAAAAGTATAGGAGGTCATCCTCTTCGGGTGATCATGAGCAGGTCAACTTTTCGTTAGAGCTCTGGAAGAAGGCATTCAAGGAAGCTTGTGAGAGGCTTTGTCCCCTCCGAGCCAGTGGTCATGAGTGTGGCTGTTTGCCGGTGCTAGCTAAATTGGTTAGTTATCTAATTTCTTCATACTTTCCGCTGAGATACTAAAATAAGCTAGGAAAATTCACGAACGATTACATGATATATACTATGTATACCTTCTTGTTTCACAAAGCTTTCAACCAAACATTTGGCTCATAAATTAAGGAGAAAGAAAAGAGGGGCATTTAAAATACTCACTTGTATATACGCACATACACGCATACATATATACACACATATATAGATAAACATGTACATGTACATGTACATATACATACACATACTAATTCACACACGTATACACTTAAACATACGCACACATCCACCCTTACATATATACACATTGTTGAGAATGGTGTCTTGAGTCTCAAGGTAACAAAAAGGATCGTGTGAAGATTTTGGTGGGTCAAGATGTGGGTGCCTTGGAAAACAAGTATAATTGGTGTAGGATTTCTAATCATTTTAGAATTCTATTTGGAGACGGATTTCTGATGTTTTTAGAATTTTATTTGGTGTTGTAAATCTTCCCTATCAAACTTTTTCTGATTTCATTTTTTTTTGGACCGATCCCATATGCAGGGATTAAGGCCTTGGCATTGTTATATTTCATTATATCTTAGTCTTTTTGGACTTTGGATGATTGCACGCTCTAACGGTGACTAATTGACTAACTCATTGCCATAATCGATGTAGATAATGGAGCAATGTGTGGCAAGATTAGATGTAGCAATGTTCAATGCTATTCTCCGAGAATCTGTCGATGACATTCCAACTGATCCTGTTTCTGACCCTATTAGTGATGCCAAGGTTCTCCCAGTTCCAGCCGGGAAATCAAGCTTCGGTTCTGGCGCACAGCTTAAAAACGCAGTATGAAGTCTCTAATTCCACACCTATAATATTGTTTCTTCGATGTCATGATTTGATTTTCCTCGTCACTTTATGAGTGATTCGCAGATCGGAAACTGGTCTAGATGGTTAACCGACCTATTTGGAATCGATGATGATGATGATCCACTCGAAGAAGAAAGGGAGGATGATGAAGATGACAGTAAGGGCGTTAAATGTGATTCCTTCACATCTTTCCATCTTCTTAAATCACTAAGTGACCTCATGATGCTCCCGAAGGACTTGTTACTTAGTGAGTCAATCAGACGAGAGGTTTCGACTTTTTACCCTTCTTAGTTCCATCTTGCGATTTATGAGTAAACTCTCACATTCTTGCAGTTAATCATGGTTAATATTGTATTTGCAGGTATGCCCTACATTCGGTACCCAACTAATTAAAAGGGTTCTCGAAAATTTTGTTCCTGATGAGTTCTGCGCAGACCCGATCCCAGATGCTGTCTTTGAAGCACTCGATACTGAGGTTCGTTGGTGAAATCAGATATGAATCTTTGTTGTTTTTCTTTTATGTACAAAATTCAAAATCATCAAGGAACCAACTCAACCAAAAGCTTAAGCTGATGGTAGAGGCTCTTTGAGCTATAAGTGTGTATGCAGGCATGCAGCACGAGCTCTCCTTATACCTGGCGCTAAATATTCCAATTTAAATAAGGGTTGGTTGAGATGCGAACCCGTGACCTCTTATCATACTGGCTTCTGATATCATGTCAATTGTCAAGGAACCAATTCAACCAAAAGTTTAAACTAACGGTTGAGGCCCCGGGATATGTAATGTACTCTAACATGCCCCCTCACACGAGAGCATTTGGGCTAAAAGTGTGGATACAGCTCAAAAACTATCAAACTTTAAACGCAACAAAATGTCACTAAGATTGTTCGTACTCTACGCAGAATATCAATTATGCCGAAGATGAAGGATTAATCATTAACTGTCCATGCACCGCACCTGCGGTATTCTACTCCCCACCACTACCATCCTCACTCGCCAATGCGATTGGCATTAACTCGGGCACACAAAGTCCATCTCAGTTACGAAGGAGTGGATCGGTGCTTCGAAGGTCAAACACTAGCGATGATGAATTAGATGAACTAGATTCACCGCTCCACGCGATTCTAAGCGAGGATCCGTATGTATTGCCTGAAGTGAAACAAAAATGGAAAGTGGTGCAAAATAAACAGAAATTTGCGAGTAGATATCAACTCCTTCGAGAAGTTTGGGATGTCGAATCGTGAATAGCGTTGTGCATTAGGAGAATTGTATAGATGTATGAACTGTAATGTAGCAACTAGCAAGATCATTTTCCACTAAATTGTGTAAATAAAACTATGTTGTGAGTTGTGACTGTTTGAGAAACTCCACATGCTATTACCCCAACATCGTAAAATGACTCTAATGTAAGTGAGGTTTGGAGGAGTCAGATGTACGCAATCATATCTTTGTCGGTGATAATTGTCGGTGATAATAAAAGGCTGATAATGTTACTAATATTTGATGCCTGTTTTTTTTAATTAGGTATCAAATAATTTGTCTTTAAACTCCTATAAAGATAAGAAAACTAAAAATAAATCTAAAATTAGAGAAAAATTTTGAAAATGTAAATTAAAAATTCTAATTAATAAAAAAATTACAATTTTTTGAGCATTTTTTAATATTTTTTTCCAAAATTTTATTCTAATTATCTTTTTTTAAAAAAAAAATAAAATTTGCTATAGCAAGTCATCTGATCACAAGGTTTACTCTAGGAAAATAACCCTCAAAAATTGGGATTATTCATGGTTAATCGGTAATTGGGATTATTGTAAGAAAATCATGAATAGATTGGATTATTATAGGCTATTTTTCCTCAAAATAATAAAGGAAAAAGAAGATGATTTCTTCTATTATGGAGGTAATACATTCCCTTACCCTTCCCTAAGATAAAAATTTATCCCACAAAATTGAGAGCTTAATTTATTTTCCATAACTTTGAAGCCATTTTTCCACCTCTACAACAATCAAATTTAACTAATTTCTCATTTATCAACTTTGTTTTCTTATATTGATTTTTTTACCCCTTAAATATTTACATTCAATCCAAGCATGCCCTTAATAAAGAAATTATGAAGGAAACTAAAAATCATTTGACATCAAGTTAATATTATTTGCTAATTTAAATTTAAAAATGCGTCTTTATATTTTTATCTTTTTTTAATACGTGATCACAAATGACTAGTAAAGTATGTGTTGAACTTGAAACTTTTATTCTAATGCATATAAAATAGAGATTTCACAAATGACTTTGCAGAACACGCGAAACGTAAAATCTATAAATTTCAAAAAATTTAAATTTAATTCAATTAATTTAATCACTCGAACTTACTAATAACTATTAAATAGAATTTCTTGGGGGGCGCGTGATATAATTCTGAAAATTTATAAAATTATTGAATTTCTTTGGTAAAAATTTTCCCGGTCAAATTAGCTTCTCACATACATTTTCTTATAACTTTATTGTAGCTTTCACGACAAGATTACTATACATTAATTTATGCAATTGCAATAATTTTGCTTATTTAAGATTTAAGGAAATTTATATTTTTATATGCGTTGGAATATTATATGTGATTTTAGTAAGATTGAAAACAAATTATCTTCTCTTCATATGCGTTCGAATATTATATGTGATTTTAGTAAGATTGAAAACAAATTATATTCCCTTCATATGCGTTGGAATATTATTATATGTGATTTTAGTAAAAATAAAAAATAAATTTTCTATTTAAGATTTATGTTATATATATTAATACAAATTACTGTGGCTTTTTCTACCCCTAAATTGAGCATGCCTCTTTTTTTATATTGTATATTATTAGTCATTATTCCATACACAAAATCTCACAAGAGACGGTCTATAGGATAGACCACAAAATTAGGCCAGCCCATTTCCCTTAACTGATTTTTTTTATTATAATATTAATTATATTATGTTATAATCCTAAATGTAAGGTATTATAACCTCGAACATACTATTCTATAGCCCCAAATATAAGTTATTATAACCCCAAATAATTTATTATAACCCCAAAAATACTATATGTTATGTTTTGGGCTGGGCTTCATGAATTCCGTCTATAGAATAGACCGTCTCCCATGAGACTTACTGTATTCCATATGCTAAAATTAAGCCTTTCAAACAGCAGGTTGGATCAGGTTCGGGTCATATATAAACAGGTAAAAAACCCTTGACCCAAACCCAACCCATTTAGTTAATTGGGTCGAACATCACAACCTTGACCAACCTGCAACAGATCAGATTGACCTGATTTCGACCCACTTAACCCGTTTATAATTTTTTTTGTTTTCGTTTTGAGGTTTTCACATTGATTAAATCTAATTTTTTTACGCTTTAAATTTAAGTTAATGTTTTTTTGTTATTTATTTTTTATTTACTATGAAAAATAAGAAAATATTAAATGAACTAAATTTAGCTTATACTCATTGATTTAACTCGAAATTAACACATTTAATTAAATGAGTTATACGAATTTTTTTCAAGTTTAAAATTTTGACCTGAACCTAACCCATTTAACAAATTGATCAGGTCGGGTCGATCCATTTAATTAATTGGGTCAAAAATCTCAACCCAAACCCACTTCTTTCGTGTTAGGTTCAGGTCGGGTCATCTTTTGCCGGCCTTAACTAAAATGTTAATATTATTTCCTAAAAATATCTATAAAGATCATATTTGAAGAATCACCATTAGTTCCCTCAAATATAATACTACTATTATAATTATTATTGTTAATATTATTTATACATTTCTATTATCAGTTTAGGGAGAATACAAGTATAAAACATTATTAATACACAACAAATATCATAATTGCCAAGAATTATTTCAATTTCTTAGCAACACCATCTAAAATCACTCAATTTGTACAAGGTATACCTTATCACAATCTCATGGCAAGATTAAGAAAACTATATAAACCTTTGTTTACTTGTTTAACACTATAACTTTGTACACCATGACGATTACACAGGCCATATAATCTTCCTACACCAGGCAAAATCTAGCGAATCACAATCGTAATCAAGCTTTTAAATCGCCATTCATGGATGTCGGAGGAGTAGAAGTCCTCTTACTCTCACTAAAGCTACGAACGGAAACCAATCGAGGAAAGCAGCGATATTTGTGCTTCGCAGGCTTGTCTTCTACAGCCAGATTGTCATCGACTATGTCAGTGCTCGAGACGGAGTAGCGCAGAGCAGATGGAGCTCTGTTTGCCGATTTAGGTGGTAATGGAGATGTTACTGTTAGGCCTACACCATCGCGTTCCCTCATACTTTCTCTAAAAAGATCGGCGAGTTTTTTGCTCTTAGGTTTTGTGGATGTATCTGAATTTGGACCACCGGCGACTTCAGAAATCGGTCCTGTTTCTTGATTCAGAGTAGATGAGAAGCTACGACGAACTGAGCTACTGCTTCGAGATCTGTTAGATGCTGCAATGGAAAAAGAAAAAGGAATCTCAAAAAATGTGTATGATGCAGAAAAGGAACATGCAGAAACTGCTAAAAGGTAAAGCTACTGTCCCGACAAAGATGTCACACAAGATATTTTTAAGTACTATGAGGGGTATATGAATTAGTAGATGCTGATATTTTCTTTTTTGTTTAAGTATTGGTGAAGGTTATCAATATAAATGAACTGATATTTTTCGTGTTGTAAAGGTGTAAAAATCGCTTTTTAGGCTGTATCAAGAGATATCATATGATTTCGACCGATATTTAGACGTTACAATAACCACATCACTCTCGTTACTGCTCAGGATAGTTAGTTACCACATTTTCATACTATGGAGTATGGACAAAGAGACAAACAAACAAAGAAGAAACGCCAACAAATTTGCCAAACTTACCACTCCGCATGGGGGGTTTGCCTTCAAAAACAGCCCTACTGACTTGAGGGGAAAAAACTCTGCTTAGTCGAGGTGTTCCTGATGCATGATGAACAGGAGTATTTCCACGAGAAGGAGTGAAATCTGCAAATTTATCAAATAATACCCATTAGTTTCAAGTCTTTAAGAACTCTGTGCTTAACTGAGGTATAATCTTGTGCCACCCTCGATCTTATTTGCCTACTCATAACTCATTCATGAATGTCATTTACTGATTTACCACCTTACAAAGGTCCTCTCAACTTGATCTATCATGAACAGGGTCGGCAATAGGGGCCGTCGCCCAGGGCCCCATTTCAAAAAAGCAAAATTAATGGTTGTAGAAGGTCCATACAGGTTATAAATTGCAAAGGAAAAGGAACCCAATATCCTATTTCGCCCAGGACCCCAAAATATCTAGGGTGACCCAATCGTGAAGAATAACTAATAATAGTAATCAACCACGCTTAGAAACAAGAATAAAAGATTGCTTCAATGAGCGGGCGAAAGCCAGCCACAACAGATCGTCAAAAACAAGTGACAATATGGTAAATACTACGAACTTAGCCTACAAATTATTTTAACTCGTGTTTGAATCACAATACTTATCTGCCTCGCTCAGTGGCGGACCCAGGAATTTCAAACTGGGGGTACAAAACACGAACGTCATATAGTGGCGGACCCAGGAATTCCAAACGAGGTCTTGCCATCGAATCTCACCTAGCCCTCCCCTCCCATCAACCTACCCCATATTAAAAATAAAAATAAAAATACTTGCGCTGGGCAGTCATGTGACACTTGAAGGAATGAACCCTAATCAACTCAAAGTCTCTAGCATCACAAACGATGGGCGAAAATTTTTTCAAATATTCTGACCAACTCATGCAAGTCAATTGTGAAAAATTCAAAGATAATGTTGTCATCTAAAGATTTTTTAAATAAAAATAGAAAAATCCAAGAAAAAAAAAGATAAATTTTTGAAAAATGCTTCTTAAATTTTGTGAAAAATTTCCAATACAGTATGTTGAGTCCTTTAAATATAACTAACACAAACATGTTTAGAAATAACAAAAGAAAAATCTAATTTTAAAAATCTCACTCTTTCTCATTCTCTTTTAAAAAAAAATCCAACCTTTATACTGCTCAAAGTACTGACCTCGTTAAGTTACTTGCAACATTTAAAAGCAAATGACCTAAAAATAAACCCTAACTTCTAATGTCAAAAACCCTTGTGAGGCGCCTCCAGTCCATTATCAAAAACCCTATCTATTTCGTTCTTTTCTTATTACGCCTCCTCTCTCCCTCTAACTCTAAGAAATTTCTTATCTTATCAAAAACCCTAAGTCTAATAACATGAATTGAATGGAAATTTCTTAACAATATGAAGCAACAGATTCATATTGCAGATGAAGCAGCAGATCTCTCCCTCTAAGAAATTTCAACACCACGAGCACTCCTAACATCAACATCAACACCACAAATCAGCAGCAGATTCATATTCTGAATTTTTTTTTTAATTTTTTTTTTAATTTTTTTTTTCTGATTTTTTTTTTCAAACTGGGGGTACAACTGTACCCCCTTGTCTCTTACTGGGTCCGCCCCTGGCCTCGCTTTCAACATAAGAAAAACCAATAAAAATACCTCCTAGCAATTTTCAACAACCTTCCCCTTAATATTTTTGTGACGTTCGTATAAAAATTTTAGGATTATTGTTGAACAATCAAGATATACATATATTACCTCCATTGACACTATAAAAATCATCATCACAATCCGAGTCTAGCCAACCTTGAGTGTCAAAAAAGGCTTCATCTTTGCTGCCTGTCAATGAGAGAGCAAAGTATCATGAGTTCTAATTTATGAGCTAGTGCAACGAAAATGGTTCAAAAATAGCCATTTGAATTCCCAAAGCATAAAGAAATATAATTTGCTACTTAATTCCCTTTTTGAATTCACGATTCGCTCAAAATAGTTGGATAAAACCTTAAAGAAATGTTTTGAAAAGACCCTTAATATTAACAATCATTTGAAACTCCACAAATATTAAATAAAAAAGCACATAAATTTAGAAGCTATATTACTAGAGTCCATTTGAATTTATCCGAATAACTTAATTATTTTGGCTCCAAGCTTACTATCTCTACTTCAAAAATAAAGATATTTCTTCAATGACCAAAAGAACCCAAATATATCTTTAGCAACAAGTTTTCTCAACACTCCAACATATGTTAAATAAAAAACACAAATTCTCAGCGGTCTCACGATAAAATCGTCTTATTGGACTGGTCCAATATTCATTTACTATTTTCAAATAGTCAATTATAATCTCAAAATTATAATAAGTGAAATATACATATAAATTTGTCTTATTATAGTAGGATGGTCTCATATAAGACCAGTTAAATGAAAAAATTCCTAAAATATTATTGTCATTCTCCTATTCACTATTATATGTAAAATTTACTCCAGCACAATTATAGAATTTTTTTGAAAATAACACAATTATAGATATTTAAAATTAAAATAATCCATCAATAAATATACAAAAATCAAACTGGACAATAATTGTAAATAAGAGACACTATAACCATTAAAATTACTTTTACTTTTTAGAAAGTTGGTAAAAGCATTAAATTTTAAAAGTTTACAAAGTACATGAATATTCTTCTGAAATAAAAGGACCCCATCAAGTGAGTCCCATGGCTGATTCTTCTCTTAATTACAACTTTTAAAATATAAAATTAACAAACCAAATTAAATAAGAAATTCAATCACAAAACAAAAAACTCATCAAACAACATATTAGCACATCAATGATTAAGACAAAATTATGATACATCACTATTATTAGGATCAATCAATCAAATATTATTGTCTATAACACTTAAATCCAAAAAGCATAAACAATAATTAACATTAATATCAATACAAAATAATAAAAAATCTATAAATAATCCAACCTTTTAATCATTTTTTAATAATCCAACATTTGCCCTTAGTTCGCTGTTAATAATCCAACCTTTATTTTTATTTGCTAGCAACTCTATTAACTATTATTAGTAAATATGGTATGTTGTGAGCAAATTTATCACAAAAGTTGGATTATTAAAAAAATAATCTAGAGGTGAAATTATTCACAGGAAATGATTGAAAAGTTGGACTATTAATATCAATTATTCAATAAAAAAACAAAAAAAAAGTCGTAAAAGTAGGGCATAATTAAAGTAAACAATCCAAATTCAAATTCCCAATCTCTCAGACAACTCCAAATAAAAAATCCCCAATCCAATTTTCACGCAACAATAAAGCAAAAGAAAAGGAGCAATTACCACCGATACTGCGAAGCGAAGAAACGGAATTGAAAGGAGAAACTCGGGATTTAGAAACCGGTAAAATCGGAGGATCGACCGGAACATAGGGTTTATCTTTAACAGGAGTAGACGGCATGGAAGAAGAAGATTTATCGACGGACATAATCTGATCAGGTTTAGCAGAAGGAGAAGATTTATTGATTGATGATACACAAGATCCCATGATTTTGAGTTAATAAACACTGATTTAAAGAAGAATATACAGACAGAATATAATAATGGACGACGTGACAAGCAGAAAGAGGGCAAAATGGAGAGTGACAGAAGGGGTAGAGAGAGAAAGAGAGTGAGTAATGAGTATGGTGCAGAAGAATTTGGGGGTAGGAGAAGAAATACTGAACAGGCAAGGGAAATGGTGGGTTCCAATAAACACACAATAATTAATCACATACACATATTCTCATTTAACACGGTCTATTTTATCACAAAACCTTAGACGAGACGGTCTTATTATGAGAAGTCAATTTGGAACAGTAAGAGGTAAATGTGTTTAAAACAGACCCGATGACCCGATAGACACCCGACTTATAAACGAATCCGATTTGACCCGACTTAAAAATGGATCTACAATTATGTAAAAAAAAAAAAAAAACCAATGTGAACACAATACACGATTTTGAACCGACCCGAAATACCTGACCCGAAATCAACTCGATGACCCGAATGAACACCCTGAACAGTCCAATTTGCACGTATAATAATATTTTAACAGGTGCTCTCTTGAGAGATCGTCTTTTGTAAAGAGGACTCTCGAAGATTCAGCCCAAGTCTATATTTACAGTTATAAAAATATATATTTAGAATTAGACTAAGCTTTTGAGAGTCGTCTTTATAAAAGACGATCTCAAGTAAGAATTTGTGATATTTTAATTTTCTGGGCATTTATCAATTTTGACCTTAAATGTAAAAAGTTTTAAAATTGATGCTTTTGAGATAAAAATTGAATTATTTGTTGTAAGGGTTTAGATTATGTGCAATAGGCATTTTGTTGCAAGTGTTTTTATTATATATGTTGTAGGTATTTTTGTTATGTGTTGTAGAAGTTTAGGTTTTTAATTGTAGGTATTTATGTTATGTGTTGTAAGGGTTTATGTTTATATTATCTGTTGTAAGTGTTTAAGTTATTTGGTGCAGGAGTTTATGTTATGTGTTGTTGAGGTTTATATGTCTACTTCAATATACAAAAATACTGACTATAGCTATTAGCTAATTAAAATGCCTTTATCAACTATTTTAAAATGCCTACTTCAGTAACAAAAATACATACTTTAACTAGTTTAAACTAAGTGCCTACTTAAACTAGTTTTAAAAAAAATGCGTGCGTGTAGTAGGTATTTTTGTAAATTGGGTTGGCATTGAGAGTCGTCTCTTAGAGAGACGGACTTTTAAGAGACCTACTATATCCTGATATAGTTTTAAAATGCGTTAACTGTGAATTAAATTATTTTCAGTTTATTATGTTCTGATGAATTTACTTCATTTTTATTCTAGATATTATCTCATTAACTTTACTCTTTATAATATCTAATTTTAAATATTTCACTACTTTAACTTACATTCCTAACTTCTTAATTTTCGTGCTAAAAGTAAATGGGGTTAACTAAAACATCTAATTGTTTAATATTTTTTTGAACACTTCAAATCTTAAACACATTAACTTTCAAAACGATTGAAGACTTGTACCGTGAGACCGATCAAAAAAGATTCTCATACAAATAAAGTTATGTATAGACTTCATATAAACTATTTTAGTGTGTACTAACCTTAATATATACTTCATCCATTCCTTAAAAAGTTTATGTTTGGTATATTGAGTATTTCATTTGTTAATTTCATAAAAAATCGTTCTATTTATGTTACAATTTAGACAAAAAATAACTTTGTATGTTCATCCTCGTTTTTATATTTCAATAAAGTTCATGATCCCCACATATCTTCCACGTAGCTTATTTTAACAATTCTATAAAAACATTTCTTATTAGTTTTTGTTCCCGTATTTTTTCCACTTTCTTTTAATATTTTTTTAATGTTTATGATCTTTATTTTTTCTCCATTAAATTTATTATTCAATAAAATAATTTATCTACTATCCAAAATAAATTATTTATCTTAACTCTCGTCAATATTTCTTAGGAAAACTACATTAAATAACAAAAAAAAATATATTAAAATTGTAAGCATTTTTAGCTAACAATTACACATGTACGATACCAAAATATAACAAGTTTATACAACTATTACTTCTCGTAATTAATGATGTTTGGAATTTTTGTATTTTATTTTTTTTGAAAGAGAAATTTTTGTATTTTTTAAGTTGATGGACTAGTACTAATACTAAATAAATAAATAAACACAAATACAAATACTGTTCAATTAATAAACGTGTCTGATTTGTGTTTTGAGCGCGTCTTCTTTGATTTTTTTTTAATTTTTTAGGTTGATTAATATTTGATTGATTAGTAGTATTTCATTAAACGTGCACTCCTTTGACTTCTTTTAAATTTTCTCCCTCATATAAAACTACAAATTGAGTAAATTAATTTTTACAAGTTGGGAAATGTTATAGTTTGACCAAATGATATCACACCATTCACACTCAATATATGAAGTGGCAGATTCAGGGTCCGGAGTCCCAGGGGCACCAACTAATAGACGAGATTTCGACAAAGTTTATATGTAAAATTAATAACTATTTTACTCTTATTTGCTAAAATTTTAAATACGACATATCACAAAATGAAATGGAACAAATTAAATCAACTAACCTTATTTTAAAAAAATGAGATAAAATAAATAAATAAGACAAAATTACTAAAAAGAGGGAGTATTTATCATCAAAAGACTTTAGTATTAATTTTACCCTTTTACTCTTACCAATAGAAAAGTCTACGTTAGATATTTAAAAAAAAAACGCCTAGGGGCACGTGACCCTGGGTGCTCCAATGTGGCTCCGCCACTAAATCTATCTATAATCTATAAAGACTACTAATGAAGAACCGATATTGACACATGTCAAACTCTCATTCAATATTTTCCTGCTCATTTTTGCTGTCATGGCAGTTGATTATTTATTGAAAAATTATTTCCTAAAATACTAGAATTTATTTGAGATGCAGAATAAGATTTGGTTGGGTTATTATTTTCCAATACGATTTTTATATTATTTTCAAACTAAAATGTAAATTATTATCATTTTTCAATATGATTTTCAAAATAAAAGAAAATAATATTTTAATATAGAAAACTTATGTCAATTTCAACTTTATTTAATAGCTGTAGAATAATATTGTTCCTAAATTTATAAACCATTGTAATTTTTGGAATTTATTTACCACCCATAAAATAATTACAATAACATGATCTTTGTGGGAAAACATATAATTTAAATTTTTTGTATCATTGTCTATGGAAATATATATTTAGAATATTATACAAATATTATTCAAATATAAAATTAGCTCATAAACTTTTTTGATCTTCGTGCATGGCACGAGTATCTATCTAGTCTATACTGAATTAATCTCGGCGTATTTGGATAGAAGAAAATAAAGGGCAAAAAAGGAATTTACAAGAAGGAAGGAATTTCACCGGCGGTCAGAGGGGCCGGGGTGTTATAGAGGTAAGGGAATGGGCTGACTAGGTGCGCCCGACCAACGTTAGTTTGCTTGGGCATTCAGGTTTTCTTCACAAAATTTTAAGGATGTGTTTGGATGGAAAAGAAAGGAAGGGATTTAAGGGCAGGGATTTGGAGGGGAGGGATTTGATAACGGATTTTTATTAAGGTTTCAATCTTTCACAGTTGGAAAGATTTGAAGGAAAAACTTTTATCTCCCTTCTGTTCCGTTCCCTTTCCTCCCCTCCTAAACCAACAAGTGTTACTTTTCTTTTATTTCTCTACTCTTTTCTTCCTTTTCCTTCCCCCCTTTTCCTTTCTTTCCTTTAATTTCTTTCCTAAATTACTATCCAAACATTATGTATGTAAGCCAGTTTTGGTCTGAATGCTCCGCAAACCCTGTGTCCTTTTTACTCCTTTGATTTTTCACCTCTCTAAGGACCTGACCAGGGATAGAGCAGTTGGCGGCACCCTTATCCACATCTTAGATTACTAAATCCATCCCTTTTACCCATCATTTGTTAATGTTCATTGCTTTGAATTATCGCTTTTTACCTCCTTTACTTTTATCTTCATTTTTAGTTATTTATACGTATTCTATTTATTCTATTTGTACATTTCTCGAATCGAGGGACTCTTTGACCACACTTTCCTCTATGGGTATGAGCTACCGTCATTTTTCCCTCCCCAGATCCTGATCATAATTTTCTATGAACGGGATACCCTAAGTACGACCTCGACCAAAATTCTCTGCATAACAGGTCAAAAACCTCTTGTGTTATTTATCCTTAATAGCCCTACAAAACTCATAAAAACAAACATTACTCCAAAGTCCAAACCATGAAATACAAATAGACTAATTAAGGACCACAAATATGGAAACTAATTTATTCTTCATTATTTCAATATTTTATAAATGTTTATGGTCCTTACATATTTTATACTAACTTTATTTTAATATTTTTATATTGTTTATTGTACATAGTTTCCCATTAACTTTTATCAAACATTATTTAATAGTTGTCGTCTGCATATTTTTTTTTTTCGATTTTCTTTGTTTTAATTTTTTTTAATGCTTACAGAATTCACTTTTTCTCTATTAAATTTATTATTCAATAAAATAATACTATACCCACTACTAAAAAAGCTATTTTTCTAATTCCCATGTATACTTCTCTTAGAAATAACTTTAGGTTGCGTTTGGAAACATGTATTTCATTTCAAATTCTTAATTTCAATTATGGAATCATAAATGGAGAATTTGAAATTACAAGGTTTGACAAGTTATTCTCAAATTCTCCACTTTAACTACTTTGGAAATAAAGGTGGAATTCACTCAAATCCAAATTTGAAAATTTTTTAATTTACCAAACACTTAATTTGATCCAATGCTAGATTTCCAAATGAAATCACCATTTCCAAACATAGCGTTAAGGAACAGAGAGTGTACATAACTATGGAAATCAAATATCACTCTACTTTAACAAAATCAAATTCATGCCATTTTGCATAACTCTTCCACATTATTGTTTGATACAACTTTTAACAATGAGTCCTTCAATCTGATATATTGTTTATTAAATTGATTATGATATATTTTCAATAGATGCAAAATTATAATATTTCGTGACACGAAAATAATTCTTATTTAACCTTAAATAATTTACGTAGGATCGAGTATGAGTTCTTTTTGTTTCATTCAAGTGTAGAACTCTAACTATTAAAAATCGTTGATAATTAAGTGCTCCTAAATAATAATCGCTTTAACAAACTTAGTTTTCACCCATTGACGTGTTACATTTTAAAGAGATACGATTAAATAATTAACATTGTCAACAGTTTTATAATTTTTTTATTGAATTCGCTAACAATGTGTGATTATAGATACACAGTACTACACTTCTTTGTTCTATTATCTCCTGACTATAGGTAAGGTAACTAAGCATTTGCCTAGGGCCCAAAGTTAGAAGGGACCTGATATATGTGAAAAGTTTGATCACTGAAGTCGACACTTGAAAATTTGTAAATTATAATTAGTTCTTTTATAATCAAAAAGTATATGACATAATATCTTCATAAATGATAATTGTAATATATAGAATCCGTATTTCAATTTGCCTACGACCCATAAAATACCAAGAACGACACTGTCTATTAGACTTACTGTATTTTACTTTTTAAGCAATTCAATGTATATTTTTGATCACTTAGATCGTAAACTATGCATAACTAAAAATTCTAAAAAAAATTAATATTATAAAAATATATTATTAAACAATCAAATAATTTTTTTTATTCAAATAAAATTTCATTTTATATTTTCGTTAAGCATGGGTGAATAGTCGGGCCTCACGGGCCACTAGTTAAAATCTGAACAAACTAACGTTTGAAAACCCTCTTAACAAATTGCACAATTTAAGCCACACTCTCCCCTCCTTTTTTCTCTCTCCACAACCACCATAACCAGCCGCCATGGCAGGGCTTGGTTTTGTAAGAGCAAGGTCATCAATTACTCATCTTTCTACAGTGTTTAAGACTCGTACATTTGCAGCGGCGGCACTCCAGTACGATGTCGACTACGATGACTATGGTGATTTTGATGATCTACATCCTATGGTTGATGGAGAAGGATTAGAGCCTAGAAGAGGTGTGCAATGGGTAATTATTGGTGAACCAGGTACGAAGAAGCATGTTTACGCTGAAAAACTCTCGAAGCTTCTACAAGTTCCCCATATTTCTATGGCTTCTCTCCTTCGTCACCAGCTTCAACCTGGTTCTGTTATCTATAAGCAGGTTGATTTTGATTTTGATTTGTTTCTTTTTCGAAGTTGCTCTTATGAACAATGTTAGAGGCATACCCTTTTTATTTCGAAATTATATATTTTTGCAATCTCTACTTTGTTCTCGATATTCATAGAATGATTTTAGGTACTTGATTTTCTAGATTTTAAAGCCTGAAATTGAATTCTAAATTCGATGTTTGGTGATAGAGTTCACGTTCTGGGAAATTTGTTTATTCCCTTTTTTTTGATGAGGTCACTTTTTTATGATTATTGCCAATTGATTGAAATTTGAACTTTATTAAACTATTTGAAGGTCAAAGGGGCAATGTTAATGCATGATTATTGCCAAATGACTTATTTTAAAAAGTCTTCTACTCTTCTTAGTTCTTGAAGTTTTAGTTAGATAGAGCCAAATGAAGTATAATTCGTATTAAATATGATTTTTTGGGTTTATGTTGTTAACTCCATATTTTAAAACTATGATTTTGGCATTGCTGATAAGTTAATGAGTTGGTTAATTAGAAATTTAGAATGGATATATACAAGTTGAAATTCAAACTATTCTCTTTGTCGTCCCGAGACTGCTCCTAAGGGGATGACACAAAGATTAAAAGAAAATGAGAAAGTGGTTATTTTAGTGGGGTATTGTACTTGTAGGTGGGGCCATGCCCTTTAGTGGGGTAGAGTTATAGGTTTTAATGTAGGAAAGATTAATAAATTGTAGGTTTTGATGGGGTATTCTAGGTAAGGTTATGTTCAAAAATAGTGATGAGACAAACGTTAAGGGACATACTAAAATCACAGAGTAACTCTCAAGCATAGCGGAAAAACAAGACCGCCTTAGCATGCCGTATTCTAACGGTATCATAAATGTTTTTGAGTTTTCATTGACCGAAAGATAGGCCAAGACATTCTTGAAGCATTGATGGTTTAAGACCGTTACCAAAACCCTCTATTTGCACTAGGCTTTCCAAGACACACAAAATGTTGTGTATAGGATCTCGATACAACTATATGGACTCATTTAAATTACTTATGAACCTTAAGCAACCAAAAGACACTTGATTAGTTCATTTAGTCCATCAATCCAAAACATATGAGCTTTCATATGGGTTTTAAGACGCTCTAAAAGAAAGTATCACAAAGAAACATTCATTTTTTATTCAGCCCACTCTCTTATTGATTTTTTACTGGGATAATTTAAGATTTTGAATAATCATAATGCATGAATATAAAATTATACATCTATGCTAGTCAACTACTCAACATCCTTTTTAAGTTATTAGTTACCATGTAACAATTAATGTGTTAACACTAGTGCATTGCATCTTCTTAATTTCACCTTTAATGTTAAGTGCTAATATAATATAGCTTCTTACACTTTTGATGAGCTTACCAAAGGCTTGTATCTTAAATGTAACCAAAAGTATATGAACAATGTTGTATGATGTTTGTATGTTTCATGCATTATCTGATGAAATACTCGTTCAAATGGAGTGTTTGATCACTTCTGTCAACTGTCATAAGTTGAGATGTTGAACTAAAGACAGACTTATGGACGACTAATCAATTAATGAACTGTATTGACCTGATTTTGGCCATTAAGGATTTGTGTATTAAAAGGAGAATCTTAATGTAAATATCTTATGTAATAGGGATGCCATACGTCTACTCTTGTAACTGATTCATTCAAGTAATAAAATCTATCAAAAAAAAAAAAAACTGCAGATCTGCCTCTTGTGTCATTCGAACTTTTTTCGACTAGTTCTTGCCTTAACTATTGTAGGATCTCTTTCATGTTAGTGAATGGTTTGACTACAAGATTCTTTAACATGGTTATATTTAATGAAGGAAACCCTTAGCCCAATTCACATCAAATGGCCCATAAAGCGTAACATAATTCGCCGGTTAATTCACCTTTTGAATACACACAAAATGACCCTAAAATAGCCCAAAACCGACTATAATTCTCTTTTTTTGATTCGCGATTCGCAAGAAGATTAGTGAATCATGTGACAGTGAGATGGACGTTAAGAGCCTTTTTTTGGAGCATCCACTTGCCAATCCTATTTAGGCATCAAATATTTGGTAGTTGAAATTTTCAGTTTTGCTTTACGAGAACTGAAATTAGTGTGAAAAATGACCAGCTTTTAGTTCTGGATTACTGCAAACTGCAGTCTGCAGCTAATTTCTGTCTTTCCTCTTATTAGTTTTCTTGTTTTTAACTCATATAAGAAGCAGAATGTTAAGTTTCCTTTGTTTATGACTGTATTATATTATATAGATGGTAAAGTTGTTCTTATTTTATGCCTAGATTGAGAGCATTGTGAGCCGAGGAATGCTTGTTCCAGAAGATATAATATTTGGCTTACTATCAAAGAGACTGGAAGCAGGTTATTTTAGAGGGGAAACTGGATTCATTTTGGAGGGGATCCCTAGAACAAGAAAGCAAGCAGTGAGTTTTTTTGTGTACATTGTCTATTTCTTACATTTGAATATGTCCTAAGATCTGTTGGAAAATTTTCTGTGTATGGAGATGTTGGGTAAATAACTTGTTCTGTAAATCAAGCCAGAATATTGCTCTATATGTTTGTAAGGGGTCAAATTATTGTCTATATTAGGCTTACGCAAAAACCATGCTTAGCCACTTATCAGGGTAAACAGTAACGGAATGTTGTTGTATTCAACTTGTTCTCAATAGTAACTGAAGTATGACGAGTTTGATTAAAATGGAATTAAAATGGTTGGCTTTGTAACTACTGATCACTTTTACAGTTTGTGCTGGAACCTCATTCATTTATCAGTTGTGATGACTTTGGAGCTTTATGGTTTACTTAATCTCCATTTATTCTGCGCTTTGCGTTAATGGTAGGAGATCCTTGACCAAATTGCCGACATTGATTTGGTGCTAAATTTGAAACGCGCTGATTGCGAACTTGTTGGAAAGAAAATGCAAAGTAGATCAAATCTTCATCTGCAAGGAAGTAAAATTGAAGCATTTTCAGAAGAAGTATGGAAGCAGAAACTTCATGCTTATGCAGAGCAGGTATCCATCATCTTACTTTCCTCTTTTGAATCTGATATTTGAGCCAGCAACAATGAGCCAACAATGACACCTCTAGATGAATATTGTTATTTGCATGACTTTAACAGCCATGGAAAAACTAAAGCCATATACTTGTTGGACATTAATAGTATATATGACCTTAGATTATATATACATGCTACTAGTAGTGGGACTAATATGCAATATCAGCAAATTCCAAAATATGCCAAGAAAGAAAAACTGCAAATTGGAAAACAGCAGTAAAATAGTTGTTTCCGATCTGTGTCAAAATGATATTACATACTACTTTGCTAACATTACATTTTAGTCCAACTACTAAAAGTAGTATGTATAACATTACATTTTAGTCCAACAATACTACTCCGTTCTTGTGATTTTGCCCCAAGTAGAAATGACACAGAGATTAAATATTTGAGTTGCTTGTGTTAAAGTGGTGGAGTTATTTAGAAATAAGAGAGGGAGTATACAGAAGAAAGATATGTTAAAGTGGTAGAATCACGTCCCAAAATAGATTTGAGGAAAAATTAGTGGAACGAACTTATAGTAGAAATGGGGCAAATTGCTGACATTTTTGTCTATTTTAATCTTATTAGAGCAAACCATTGGAAGATTACTACAAGAAGCAGAAAAGGGTTGTGGAGTTTCAGGTCTCTGAGGGGTTAGGAGAGACCTGGAAGGGACTGCTGTCTGTTTTGCAGTTAGAGCACATGGATTCTTCTTTCCAAAAATTAACAGCGTGATGATGGCTTATCAAAACTATGTTGCAGTTGCTGTCCGTCGCGGTTGCTGCATTACATTATATATTTATGTACAAGCTATAAATTACCTTGTGAAACTTCCATTTTTTGACTGTTGAAATTTTCTTTTTCATAAGAAAAAGCTCAAGCAATTTTGTAATTTTGTATAAGAAAAATGATTATCAAATTAGTGACTGTTTTGAGTGTATTTTCACTCACGTTGATGGAGGGAGCTCCACATAGCCAGAGATTTCTTTGTTTCCATCGACTTGTTCTATAGATTTACATTAATCAACTTTTTTGGAAAATTTGAAAAGGATAAGATTATAAAACAAAAAAAATAATGAAATAAGACCCAAATCAAAGTTATCCCAAAACTAAGCGTCTACTAGGTCTGGGCAAAGGTTTGGAGCTGTATGCACTTACTAAGTGCGAACATGAGGGAAATTTTCAAAAAAAAAAAAAAAGCCAAGGTTGTTCGCAGTTACTAACTGCGAACAGTTCTGTTGCCTGATTTCTAAAGAAAGTTTCTGTTTTAAAAACCCCGCATACCTGTTCGTAGTTACTAAGTGCGAACAGGTCAAAACAGTCAAAGCAAGCTGATCGCACTTAGTAACTGCGAACAGCTTCAAACCACAGGTCTGAGCATTTGACGCTTATTTTTTAGAAAAGTTTGATTTCGATCTTATTCCATTACTTTTTTTGTTTTTAAATCTTATTTGTTTCAAATTTTCACTTTTTTGTGCATTCAAAAGATTAATCAACTATTGGCTTGGTTCAGGCTATCCCAAATTTTCAATTTGGGGGCCCAAAACAGCCGCTCAAGGTGTTACGTGATAAGAAGGGTGTATTTTTCTCATATACATTAACGGCCTGTTTAGTTAGTGGTATTAAATGGTGGTAGTAAATGGTGGTAATAAGAATGATTTATAATATAAAATTTCATCAAATGAACATTGGAGAAGACGTTAGGTAAACAACCACGTTTACATATTTAGAAATATGATCGAGGAGATTGATGAAGGTGTGATGCATTGAACCCATATGTAACTGTTGAGACATAAACCTTTGTTTGAATGACGGCTTTCATAGCTATATTCAATTACTCGTGGCACACTCAAGTAATCATTTAAAACCATTTAATACCTACCACCACACAGAATGCATACTGAATTAGAAATTTGACTGTATTTTCTTTACACTAAGAAAGCAGGTAGCACTAAGCATGTGGCACTGCGGACTCATGCTCTTGAGTTCCATTCAGAAAGTTGATTCAATTGTGACACATCTGAACTACATTAGTAGAAGAATAATACCCAGCAATTACATGTATCAGCTTATGCAAATCTAACTATCACCTTACAAGTTTAATCATCAGTACCGAAATAACGATCCCCAAATTCTCCAAGGCCAGGTATGACACGAAATTCTTCATTCAGTAAAGCATCAATCTCCGAGGTGACAATCTTCAAAGTTGGGTACTGCTTGCAAACGCAATGGATACCTTCAGGTGCCTAAAGTTAACCGAATCATTTGTAAAATCTTTAGTAGGAAATGCAGGGCTTCAAAAGCCAAAAGTGTGTATTTATTGTACAAGTAAACTTACTGAAATGAGGTTTAAAAATATAATGTGGGCTTCAGGCACTCCTTTTTGTATAAGCAAATCAATCGCCTGGCAAGCAGAATTACCTTCAAAAGAAGCAACCATAGCGTGAGTTGTAATCTAAGCCATATCACCAATGAGGCAATGACTTGAGGGCTTATCTAGCAAAAGAATTTCAGGTAATGAGCAAGGTTTTGGCTCCATTAAACCTTCATTCAAGTCGAATAAAAGGATTCAAAACTAAAAGGTAAATTAAACAAGAAATTGAGTTCCCACAATTATTACACTGATAAATAAACCAAATACTTGTAGTTATGAACCTCGTTGAAATCAGCTACCGTGATAAAAGGTTCTGACTAGTTAAGAGAAAGTATTCCACAAGAAAACAACTATGTTATTACAACAGCTACTTTCAAAAAAGAGAACCTAATTCAAATGTTTCCCAGTTCTCATCCACTTATTTATTGAGTTCCAATATGAAAAAATTTCCACTCAAAGTGCAACAGGTAGAAGGTAGCTTAGTCATAGACAATTCAGTACATAACTCACAACAAAATCTAAACAAAAAGTATTCAGATAGCAACAACATAAAAAAGTTTGGTCAAGCAAACAAGTTAACTGAAATCACTAAGCCTTATCATATATAATGTAAAAATCTAACTGAATACATTGATTATATTCGTAGAAATAAAATTAAACTGCTAAAGAATAATTAGTTACATTAGAAGATCATCCATAAATACATTTAGTATCATGTTTTATGCAATGAAAAACTTAGTGCAAAAACAAGCCATATCATATCTTATTGGCCGATATACTGCATCGCCCCCGTTAACTACCACTATTGCGACAATTACCGCACTTTTGCACTATGATGAAAAAAGAAAATTCTTTCAAATACAAAATGGAACACTTTGGAGAGGAGGCAAAGTTTATGCAAGGGAAATTGGAGAAATATAGCTATATGCAAAAACGGTCCCTTAGAAGAATTCGCAGTTTTGCACCACAAAAGATGAATTTCTTAAATTTTATATAATCTTACCTTATGTAAATCCCCACTCAAAACAACTCTATGCAATGAAAATTGTACAGTAAAGACCAATCCATTCATAAATTCATATGGCATCAAAAAGAATGTGATATCAATTATCAAATGCTTGATAAATTAATTTAATCACGTGACTTTGGCTTTTGTTTCAAAAATGGACTATTATAAACACCATAATTATTATCCATAGGAATAGAAATTCAGCGCGAATCTGACCCTGGTCCGACCCGTTCCGAGAAATTTAATACGATCTGAATCCAAAAAAACCGAGTCCAAGTCAGAGCCAAAGCGTAGGTGGACTGCAATGAATCGAAACTCCGACCTCCAGCTCGACCCGACATCCGACTTCGGACAACTTTAACCCTTTTTAAAATTGACAAATTTGTATTTTATATTAAAAATAAATTTGCAATCAAGGTTACTTGAACCAAAATTTTTAGTGATTCAAAGTTTCAAACTGATTCATTGACTAAATATCAAACTCAAGTCAAAAGTGTAAGCTCAATTTGTGTTTCAAACTGATTCAATAACTTTCATATTTAAATTCGCAATTGTTGTTGTTGGCTCTAACATTAGAACATCGAAGAACATTCAAATGTATGTCTTTTAATTTCAATCTTTGTGAAGAGACTGCTAATAATGAACGTGATAGATTTGCAAGTATTTTGAGTGATTTGTTAATATGAAACGGTGCATGATGCAATTTTTCAGACTTTTCACCTTCATCAATTTTAAATAACAATAAGAGGGTAATAGATGACTCGATTGATATTGAGGGCTTGTGGGAAAAATATGTTTCTACGCAACCAAATAAAAAGCCATGCAAATGTGAATTAGAGATATGTCGAAGAGGATAGGCTAGGCTTGTGGTGGATGAAAACAAGTTCAATTTGTTGACACGGTGGTCGGTGGAATGCATAATCAAGCAAATTTCCTATATTTTTCAAGATTACTAGAGACTTGCAGACTGCAGTGCTTATCTCATTGCTTCTAAAAGTGCTTTTAAAATCGGTGGCAGAGTTATTGGATCTCATCGTAGTAGGCTTCTTCCCGACACTATAAAAGCTTTGATGTGACTTCAAAGTTAGAGGCGTATGAAATTCAAAGTTATTTGATTTTTTGTCGTTAGAATGTACAAGTGTTAAGACATTACATAGCTTTATTACTTACTAATGTTATTGTTTTCAATTTGTAAACACTAACCAATCCTCTTCCATATGCACCAATTTTCGAAGATAAGGATGCAGAAGGTATACAACCATTGATGTAGCTAAGGACTTGAACAAGTCATACCAACAACAACGAGTGATACAACCATGTTCAAAATTGTGTATAAATGTTTTACTTTGTTTGGTTAAGTGGGGAAGAGGGGAGATTGAGGTTGCTGGATGACTACTAAACATTTCTTGGGGATTGCTATTCTCTAAGAAATCATAGCCACCTGATGAGTAGATCTGTTTTCTATTTAGCTTTGTATGTAGTGACTGCATAGTAATGGGTTTTATATTTCAGCTAATATTGTGCTTCTCATATCCTCTCACACATCATAACTAAATCACTTTTTCACTTCCAGAAATTTTAGTTATTGCTAAAGTTAAATGCCAAACCTTTAATCCTAATTATATGGGTCAGCAAAATCTACATCATCATCATCCAGCAAAAATTGTAGATAATACAAAGCAGAAGCAACTTGTTCCCCAATCTACTCTATCACCTCAAGCCCATTAGACAAAGAACTTCTCCCCACAATCCACCGCCCCCACTATCAGAATAAAATTCTCAAAATAATTTTGCAACTCTCTTTTAAACCCTTCAATTGATATTCAAGATCTCTATAATAACAATATTCTATTATTGCAATTCCATTGAGTGACTCCTACCTAGACTTTGATTTGGGGGGTTGGCTTATACAGCCTTACTCATGTGAAAACAAAGATGTTGATGCCTATTTAAATACTAAAGTCTCTTTCCAATATTTGCTAGGAAATATGTAATCTACCAAGCATTTTACTATCACCCTTCCATAATTCATTAGCATTTAGATTAAATTAATATAAAAAGATAAAATAAGAAAAAGTAATATTGAAACACAGTGCAATATTATTTTAAAGGGACCTTAGAAAGAAATAAGCTATGATGAAGCTCAAAACGTGCATTGATAAGGAAAAATAATCTAACATTAGCACACTATTTGAAAATGCCATGAAGAATGACACTTAGTGTGATTATTGAGTTTTGGCATGATGATTAAAAGGGGACTTGAGAGGTATGAAGATATGAGATATGGGAATAAATTGAAGAAAGAGGCATAATCATGAATTTGAGGTATGTAGAAGGAAGAAGCGGGAGAGATGTATCATGGAAGGTTGTGGTGGTCTTTGAGGTATGTAGGTTTCTCTCCTATCTTGCTACCTTTACCTTAGATGCAGTTCTCCATTTCTGTGCAAGTGGTAGAGGTGGTAATAATGGTAGTGAGCAAGGGAATGAGGGTGGTGGCTACACAAGGTGAGGGAAAGGGGTGGGTTTGATTGGAATGGGCTCTAATTTTCTATAACAAATTGAGGTTCAAATGTCAAAAGCATGATTAGTGTTGATCAAATCACCATTGGAACTGATATATTGGTCCATATAGCAGTGGGATTAAGCATCTGGCATTCTTGTTGTATTGGATGAAATTTGTTAATTTATCATGTTTGTTTATGAATCTTATTATCTTAAGTCATTGCTTTGCGTAGTTGTATGTAAAGGATATATTATCTTTGATAAGTTTTAAGAGACTACTTTACTATTTTGTATGCTTTTCAATTATTAGCATGATTATATTGATATGTTTAAAGCTTGATAATAATCTAACAGAGGTCCGAGAATCCGAGTCAAAGCAAGGGTGGAGTATGATTACTTCTATTCCGAGTAGAGGTGGACTGGAAAAAAAAGTCTGATTTTTATCCGAAGCAAAGTTGAAGGATGCATAATCCAAGTCGAGTCCGACCCATTTCCATCCCTATTCATTTATTGTTTTACTGGTTTTTTCATTAAATTTTCACACTAATGGTTTCAAAAGCGTCTACACTTTTACCTTCATATTAGATTCACATTTTCTCATTTTTCAAAAAAAGAACGAAATGCTATGTACAGCTTATCTCAGCAGAAGTCATGTGGCAGTTGAAATTTTAGCATGATATCTGAATTTTCATTTTTTAGAAAACACCGCATTAATAAGTAAACCTTGACAGCTCAACAGAATGTATTTATGTACCTGTGGCAAGGACAGGATCTAGAAGCAAAACATGTCTTTCAGATATATCTTTTGGAAGTTTCTCATATATAAGCTGCATAGTCAAAGTAAAGGCTTCTGTAAGATTTATCACTAGAAGGAATCAAACAGAAAGTATATCATGAAGAAGCCAATAAGTATGAAATGACCTGTTTCCCATTGTCTCCATCTCTATGTATAAGTATTTTTCCAATCTTTATTCCCTTGCAACATGCACGCAGAGCATTTTCCATACTTTCACCACTATTTCATTCAAAAAGTGAGTACGCACATGAGGAAAACGGTAAGAATAAGGATAAACGTTTTCCATGACCATGCACAAAAGAAAAACTCAAATGACCACCCCAGGATTTGCTTCAAATCGGCATGAGAACAGAGGTCACCATTTGCATACATTATAAAAATGGATTTTTAGTGGCTTCTTATCTATGTTCTGGACAAAGCAAGATTTATTGAAAAAATCACAAACTATAGTAGAATTATGACTTCAGATTATAACAGGAAACCTGTGTCTCTAGAATACCCTACTATACTATAACTTCACCATGTTACACACTGCTCTTCATTCAAATAACAGCTAAACCGAGAAGAATAGAACAGAAAAGACAGATTGCAATAATGGTAAATTTTTTTAAAAACAATATCACAATAATGCGGCCATTGACTATACATCCATAAATGACTCATAGGAGCTCACCTTCTAACAATAGATACACCACATAATTTCTTGCAGAAATCAACCCCCATATATACAGATCCTGAGGTACAAGAGCACAAGTTAAACATGCACATGAAGTTAATAAAAAATAATACAGAGCAAGGTAACATTTTAGGTTGACCATTGCAACATCAAATGACTTTAGATCAAATTCAATGTAATACTCTAGAGTCTAGAAGCTTGAATTACCATAACAGCTCCTCACCAACCAAAAACTCACCATCTTCAGTCTTTGCATTGAAAAGAGTCATTTTGCCAGAGAATAATCAAAGGTAAATAATCAAATTTCACACATTAAAAATGTTCAAGTCAGGAAGCTAAAAACACCAAGGATAGGAAGTTACAAGGCATTTAAATACCAAGATATTCTATGATACATTTCACAAAATGATAAAATTTAAATTTTTAGCAATAAATGACATTTGAGACCAAGGCAAAGAAAATTAAACAATAACTTGTACCAAGCAACACACCTGTCGGAGTCACAATTTGCTTCTCAGTGAACGGCAAGTGACCAAGACCATGCTCCACAACCTGAAAATGAGACAATTGCAGTTATTTTGTGTAGAAGAACTAAATAAAAGTATCTGGGTTCTGGAGTACAACAAATATAAAATCCAGACAACAAAAAAGCAACGTACCAGACGGATAAGCCGATCTGAATAAAAAACAAAATCATGCTTCGATATGTCTTTGTCTCGAATCAGCGTATGCATGCCCCTTATCTGCAACATTTTGCAGAATCACAAATAAAGTTTATGTATTGGATGCCAAAAAAAATATATGCACACCATTTTCAAGAGGTATAAAACAAGTTCGACTCAAGAGAATGGGATATATTATAGGATGGCCAAAGGAGGCAAGCAATCTGAAAGGATCTCAGTAGGATAATTTGAGTCAAGGATAAACACCAAAACATTATAGTCCAAGATGAACATATCAAGAATTAATGAAAAGAGTTATTTAACAAGTTATTCAATGGAAGTACGGAGTATAAGAGTAGAAATCTTTGTATGATATATGGAAGAAAACTGGGAAAGTATACGACGATTACGAATGAAGAAATAAGGAAACTTTGAAGAATGTGAAGCAAAAGAAAGCACTATGATACTCAAATTTATGCTTGGAAAATGTTAAGGGTGGATCAACTAACCTATTTAATAAGAAATGGAGATTAAAACAAAATAAAAAAAGATAAGAGGGATAAGCACTATAAGCAAAGAAAATGTGCAAGATTATCAAGAAATTAAGCTTATAAATCACACAATAAAGTTGTGGGAAAGAGTGATATAGCATAGAAAAAGCACGGGTGATTTCAAGGACTTATTTGGTTTATTGTTGGGATGATCCATAAACATACAAGCAAGTGTACAAGCTAGGAGAATACACCTCCACATAATTTTTTTTTCGATTGGAGAAGATGTACGACAAAATACCAAAACAAGTACTTTGATAGGGTATGGAAAAAGAAAGGTGGTTTATGGAAAAGAAAGGTATGTCACATAAACATACAAGTATAGTCCAACTAAATATTTTCTTAAATTGGAATAAAACAAGGTTCCACTCTAAGTCCTTTTGCAACAATCCTAAATAAGATTAAAACAAATACATAATCGAGAAGAAGTATTTGGGTGCATGTTAGTAGCTGATGAAATTGTATTGTTGGAAAAACTAGAAAAGGTTCAAATCTAAATTCGAGGTAAGCACAAAGGCAGCAGAAGTCAAAACCACAAAACCTAGGATCCACTAGGTTAAACCTAAGTTGGGAAAAGACAGAGCATATAAAGTGTTATTCAAACTCGAAAGATATAAAAAGAGATGTATTAAAGTAGAAACAAAGTGAATACTTATTAAGCTATTAAGGCTATGAATTTTTTTTTTTTCAAATTATTCAACGCAAACATTGTGGAAATTATTCTTACATATACTTCAATTTGAAAAGTAAAATCTGTTCTAATTTATAAATGAAGCAAAAAACTGACAGACATTCACATAACTTATTAGTGTAAAGTATAATTTAAGCTACCCCTTACAAAAAATTCTGGGTAAGAGACACTTAAAAAGTTACCAACCCCCTTTTGTTTGGAATGCAAGGCAACTAAACTGTACTTAGTACTTACTACATTAGTGTGTAATTTTCAAGTTTATGATTCTAATATCTAAATTCTGGAAAGGCATGGATTGAAGGATGAAGTATCATTTTACCTGGAAAGTTGATTGAATGACATATACATTGGGATACACTTTGCAGAGATCATGCTCACCAAGCTTTGTGCGTATATGTTGTACAATTAAATCAATAGCTACATGATTATCACCTCCTCTTGGTATAATAACATCAGCATATTTCTTTGATGGCAAAACAAAATCATCAAAGGCAGGCTTAACAAATTTCGCATACTGCAAGCACCAAGCATTAATTAGCAATGCATTAGTATTTTAAATAAAAATATCACAATCACTTTAAAGACATAGCAGGCTTGGAGACAAAAGTTGTGTTAGAAGTGTGAATCTTTTGCCTGAAGAAGATACATTGACGTCAACTAACTATCCTCTAGATTGGATGCATTCCCAACATCAGCACTGTTGAACCCAGTCCCAAAGAGAGGGTAGTTCACCCAGAGGATAATGATACACCAGCAAGTTCCCAAAATTATTTGACCAATAAGATATAAAAAAGATCAGAGAAAAACCCTTGCCTGTTCAAGAACAGAGGTTATGTCCCTACCCCTCTCAACCGTGTCTCGCCTGATTCTACGAGCAAGTCTCACGTCAGCATCTACAGCGAAAAAACATAGTTCATCCGATCACCAAACTGGAAAACTTGCCAATTAAAGAATAGATAAAGCCCATAAGGTAAATCTACTTCAGGTTTAGAGTAAAAACAAGATTCAACTTGAGTAAAGCCATAATAGGCAACAATTTAATAAAAAGGAATAATTCGATACCGGTATCAACAAATATCTTCATGCTCATCAAGTTGCGGACGCGATGATCATGAAATACCAAAATCCCTTCCAAAATGATCACATCAGATGCATTGACCTGTCAAGAAGCACAACATTTTCATTATAACAAACCTCAAAAAGGGGTAATCGAAAGGGGAGGAATAAGATATCACAATTGAGAATTGAAACCTAGATAAAGAACTATATAATAAGGCTCAAATGTTTTATTAATTAAACAAGACTTTAACAAAACTTCAATGGCTTTACAATGGTTTTTAAGGGTAACTGAGAAGAAAAAAGATTATAAAGAAATTATGGTACGACTAAAGCTAGAGAGCAATAAGGGAATTGATTATCGCAGCTAACTCATTTAATTTGTGATTATTTATAGTACATAATCACATTTACGTACATTATAACCTATCCCTAAAAATAGAGAAGAACAAATAATATTAATGAACTCAGCAGTCAGTTAGAGACTAAAGCAGACTCGTCTTTTTCTTTTGGAATAAGCTCAATGTTGTTCAACTTACTTTCAAAAACACCTTATGGACCCACTAAATTTATCATTTGTTCATAATGGCCTTAAGGACTGAACTCTGAAGGCACCCATAAGTCAACAATCTTCACCCTAACTTACAAAACATCATCAAGAGCTAGCATATATGTTCAACTCACATAAATACAAAAGGTGTAAATCTCGTACACTATTTTTGGTGAGAAAATCACATTCCCTTTCTATTATGCAAACCACATGTAACCTTTTCCAATACACTAGTAAATCACATACTAAAGGAAGCAAGCCAAACCAAATCTACACACATAATAAACTTGGTAGATGGTAAAGTTTTAGTTAGTTATCATACCCAAAGGATTATCTTTGGTTGCAATCTTAACCAAAATTAACCTCTTCGATACTATCTCATCCTGATTGAGGTTATACTCAATAACAATGTGTTTGGCTCGCCTATGATAAGTATTCTGATTTCTAGCCAAATATATCGTAATTTGACTATTGCAATGCATGTACAATCTCTCTAAGCAACACACATAGTCCTCCTTACCCACTACTACAAAGCCCAGATTGTGTTATGTAAATCTCCTAATCTTATTCATCGTGGAGAAATAAACATCCAACTGATGTAACTCCAAGTCCTCTATCACCACAAAAGCACCTAAGGCCCTAATTAAAGCATACTTCACCATTGGCGAGAACACCTTAAAGAAGTCATACCTTCAACTTGAGAGTAACATTTTGCAAAAACTCTTAACTTTTTAGATGGATCCAACATCACTAGATGATCCTACTCTTTAACTGTTTAACAATCTATTTCTTACACTTTTAGTCATGTATAGGGATTCAAGCTTATCCCAAATACCCATTCCTTCACAACTTTTATAAGCAATTTATTTCAAAAACTCAATTTTATGGCACTAAGAACCATTAAATTGATTTCATCCTACATTTCAATCGTAACTCCAATTGTCATCTTTACACACCATAATAAGTAAGAAAAAACTTAATCTTGACTTGCCACAAGTCAAAATTCCAATTTCTTTTAAAAATCTCAATATCCAACTTCTTAAATGCCATGTTGGATTCAAACATCAATCAAGAATTTAAATTAACCACCAAACCCCGTTTTCTCCTTACCAATTGTTAAAAATAAGACCAAAATGTGCCAAGGACCAATGATTAAAGCTTAATTAAATAGGGGAAAAAATAAACACCAACCCTGATTTTGGAATCAAATGATAAATGCACAATAATCACAATAACACAAAGCAATTTAAAATGGTTCATTCGATGTGGGCTATGTCTATTATTTATCCTTGATGTTTATTGATGACACAAAAGCTTCAAGAACCTTCAATGGCATTACAATGGTGTTTTGGGTAATTAGGAAGAAGAAAGATTATAGAGAAATTATAACTAAAAATAAAGAGAGATCAGGGAACCGAATAAAATAACTATTATAATGCATAATCACAATCATATACATTATAACATATTCCTAAAAATAACGAACTTCAAGAGCCAGACAGAGACTATAGCCGAATCAATCAGAAAAGACGCTCGGCTTTTTCTTCAGGAAAAAGCTCAAAGTTGATTTTACAACTTCTTTATAAACACACCATGCAGACACATTATATTTACCATTTTTCCTAGTAGTGTCCAAGGCTAATCTTAGTCCCTTAAGGACTCAAGGCAACCCATAAGCAACAAATTCAAAAGCACAAACATTAAACATCCATGTATAACGTACCTGCCTAAAGGCATCAGTACATCTCTGATGAGTCTTGAAATCGTAGATAGGAACTTGAACAGAATGACCAGATAGAAGTCTACCCATACATTCAAGAAGTTGCTCAGTGTCAAAAGCATCTACAAGAATTGACAACCACAAATCATTGAAGAAAACAAATCTTGAAATAAAAAAATTAACATAGAAATTTTGTAAACAAAAACATTACCAGGATGATCAAAGTTATACTCATGTACACTTTCCAACTCCTTAGCAGTCAATCCGCGATAAAACGAATCCTATAAAGCCAATATAATCAAGATTCTAAACCAGAAACACAGTAGGACTAAATTTCAACAATCATAAGTGAAAATCAAACCTGATTAACAAGCACAACACGATGATCATGAAGTTGCTGAATTATCATATCACAAACAGTGGTTTTACCCGAAGCCGTACCTCCCGATACTCCTGTTAAACAAAAAAAGAATCAGATTCATCCTCAATTGAAAGTTAGGGTTAGAAAGAAAGAGAAATGACCGATGACAATGGGTTGATTGGATTCAGTAAAAGCAGGAGTAGCAGACGAAGCAGGAGTACGAGGCGAAGTAGTAGTTGAAGGAGAAAGACGAAGGCCAGAGAAATGAGGGCCTGAAGCTTTCTCCATTACATAGTCTATGGAATTTGTTTCATCCGCCATTAGCATCTTAATCTTGAGTTTCTTTTTCTCCGATAATATTGGTATTTTTGAGTGATTTGTAAAGTCAAACAAATTCTATCAAATTTCTGGTTTGGTTCAGTCGTTCATCTTACCCATATATATATTCCCTAGACTTTCAAAGTCGCATATTCCCTTTATTACAATGGAATTGGTGCCTTTTTGTAAACTCGTACTTTTACTGTCCGTTTGGTTAGTGGTTTTAAATGATGGTAAGGAAAATGATTTATCTGTAAAAGTTCATCAAAAGTTTCGTATTATTTACATGTATACATTCAAATCATCGGGTTGATTTTAGATCAGTTATTTCGGATCAGTCAAAATCGAGTTTTGCGTCAATTTTGCATATTGAAATGTTGGTTCTATTTTGAACATTGATACTTCTATGTAAATTTTTTAAAAAGTTCTACTAGCTCGTATTTAGCATAAGTGTTTATTTGGCTTTCGATTCTATTTATCAATTTGTTTTAAGTTGTGTTGTATTCTCAATCTATTCGTAATCATAATGCAAAAACAATACAAATTACAATTTTATATCTATATCTCGTTGTGTGGAAGACAATGGACTCCTTACTTTGTTGATTACCAAAAAAACAGAACTTCAAGATTAGTTTGAAAAAAAATATTTCTTGTATTTAATGCGCCATTATGTGACCAATGAGAAGTTGTTACGTCATGGCATATAGGCTGTAGCTCACTATACAAAGAAGTTGTCTGGGAATTGAGAATGGCACAAAAGGACGTTTGAGTTGTTCCTAATAATATCAAATGATGAAATATAAATACCTTATAACCACATCATTTTTCAGGTATCTAATCTTTAATAGGGCAAGCATTTAATCTCGAACATTTATTGATCTTCAAACAGTTTTATTTGAGAATGAATTGCATTTATAATCTCCAATCATTTTTGGTGGATGAACACATTTGATCTATAAGACAAGAAATTTAATTACACAACTTTGATATCACGCCTCAAAGGGATAATTAGGCAATCATTTGGAACTTTTACTGATTGAGCGTCAAAAAAGGTCCCTAGAAAACCACTATGAGCCCTATAACTGCTCGCCCCACCCGTTTCATATTCAAAATATAATATTTATACAAATTTAATACAATTTATTAAATCAACAAAAGTTTTTAAGAACTAAAATTTAAACATTATTTATATTAATTTAATAGTATTATTTATTAAATCGACAAAAGTCTTTAAAATAATAAAGTTATAACTAATGAAGTAATGATTATGGTATGGAATGTATATACTATATAGGACTTTAAGTTAATATCTAGCGGGTATAGCTGTGGTGGATATACCTAATTGATCATAGTGGGTGGAGATGAGATTGTTTTTTTGGAAATGGGACTTTTTTTTTTACAAAATTTTAATTTGGTTGAATTGTTAATAAAGATTAAAAATATTTAGTTATGTGGATGGTATTAGAAAGATATTGTAAAATACATTATTTAAATTAATGCACACGAGTCATAACATGATCTCTTCTCTCAACCAATCAATCTTTTTTTCAATAAAAAATGCCACTTGGTGGGCTATAATTGGAGTATAAAGTAAACTTAGAAAGCATCAAATGTATTATACTATTATGACATGCTAGTAAGTATGCTTCATTTTGATTGGTTTGTTAAAATATCGCACACCATTTGACTAAAAAATATGAGAGCTTTTTAAGTTAAATGATGCTAATTCAGAAGGATAGGATTATTTGTTTTCTTTTGAAAACAACTATTTTCAATAATATTAAATTCAAAAAAACCAACATTTCAAGATTATTAAAATGAGATCAATTTTGTTATTTTTTCGAGAAGTTTCAGAAATTCTTATAGTGCTAATTATTTCCACAAAAACTTGAATGATACGGTCTCGTTATGAGAACTTCAGTTTAAGCCGGCCCAATTTGCGCGTGTAACAACATTTCAATTTTCTGGGTATTTATCAATTTTGACCTTAAAGGTATTAATTTTGAAAATTGATACCTTTAACGTCAAAATTGATATCATTAAGATCAAAATTGAAAAATGCCCAAAAATGAAAAAAATATCTAGGTTTGTTACACACGCCAATTGGGTCGGTCAAATTAACGGTCTCATTATGAGGCTGTCTCGTCTTTGTCAAAAATTTATAAAAAAAAAGGTTTGTTATAAAAAATAAATTTAAATATTAAATAAAATTTGTTCATGAAATATTATAAGAAAAATATTATAAATGGAAGTTAAATAAAGGGAGATGATGTATAGAGAAAAAGTAAGAAAACGAAGATAATGATTTTTTAAAAAGAGGTTATTAATCCTAATCATTTTTGTCTTAACAAAGTCTATTCTTATTATTTTAAGGCTATAATCGATAAAAAAAGCCATTAAGAAATAATGAAAAAATAATTACTAAAATGTTTATGTAAAAATCACTCAACTTGTCCCTCTAAAATTGCATCAAAGAAAGAAATAGTGAATTTTAAAAAGATTATAAAAGTTAAAATATTTTGTCCTTTAATGTAAAAAAAAAGTAATATTAAATAAAAAGAAAGATAAAATTATGTGGTTGATATTAAAAGAATAGTTTAAATGATATGAGGTTGAAAAGGAATGGTGGAATATAATCCCAAGTAAGAAAATAATGCAAACTAAAAGAAACATCTCAAAATAATAATAATGCAAATTAAAAAGTACATATTACCTCTAAAGAATTTGTATTCAAACATAAACTAGTAAATTTTTTTTCTTACATGATAGGGTGCGAAAAGAAAAGAATTTTATAAAAATCAAACACAAAACATTTTTTTTAAAAAAGTAATACTTACTTTCCAACTGAAAAATATATAGTCGCACTAAAACATAACTAATACTTCAATATTAAATGTTCACTTAAAACTATTTAGGCGTTTTTTAATATTTCAATAGTATTAATTTGAACTTTGGCAAAGTGTTTTTCTTCATTCAAATTTTCACTTTCCTCTTCCCCTTTTAGTTTTTTTTTAAATAAAAGGACCAAAAATTGGTAAAAGGCTAAAAGCTAACAATTGTCTAAGAACAATAAATACATTTCCTAACTTGGTAATGAGTCATATTTAAATTTTTGAATAACAGTACGATCTTTTTCATTCGTATTACCTTTTCATATTAAATGGGCGTGACAATTTCTTGCAATCCTTTTATCGGGTTAAGGGTCCCTTACATGTAAGAGGTACGAGGAATGATTCTTCCGATTGGCGAGAATCAAGTCAGAGGACACCCGTGGGCTCATGGTAATGAACATTGACTTACATTCCACACTCGATGAATTTCACTTTTTATCAAAACCATATGGCATTACATGGATTACCCATCAAGCATTATATACAAGTTTACAACCCACCATTTTAGCGTCAATGAAATCTTCAACTACTAGGCCAACTCACGATTCTCTCCATCCTAGCCCGCCTTGGGGTATTTAGATCCAGTTGGATATACTGAAATCACGCAGCTTCCTTAGATGTCTCTCCATCTCTTGCCTACTTCTTGTCCATTCTTCCTTTTCTATAACCGTCGTCGGGTTTTCTCTTTCACTCTGAACCAAGCATGAGATGAATAATCAGAAATTCGATATCGTATAGACGAGTTTTACACGAGATAATTCGAAATAAATAATCAATACAGCAATCAAAGAATAAGATACTGACTGCATGAATTATCTTGAAAGAGTTTCCATTATCGCGGATGACTAGCAAGTCGGCCTTTCGATCCCTACTTCTTCCTCCTGGTACCGTGACCTGATTAATGAGAATGACAAAACAAACAAACTCGTCAAATCCTCCATAAAAGAAGATTTCTTTTTGGTTTCTAAACCCGTCTTAAATACAAAAGGTTCTTCAAGCGCGCACAAGAAAAATGATCAAGCATGAGATTTGCTGAAAACGCAACGTAATTTTACTTGGGTGTAGAATGCTAAGGTTAATCATCATAGAAAATCGAGTGCCAAGAAAACGAGTTTAAGCATGTAAAAATAGTGATCGATTTTTGTAAACATATGGAACACTCCATGTCCATTCCATTCCGTTACCTTAATGTCATTGTCCCATCTATGTGGGGTTTGAGGGGTTGGATATATGCAGTCTTATCTTTGTTAGTGATGACAAAGAGGTTGATTCTGATTGACCCTTGGCAGCAAACATCATATACACTTGGATTCACTCCATGTACGAGATTAAATTCATATATGAAACAATTTTCTGAAAAATCGTAACGAGTTGATATGTTTAGAAGTTATATAAAAAGGCAAGGCAATGTGAATATTTGTTCTGAAGATCATACTTTCAAAAATTGTGGATAGACTAAGGAAAACTAACTTGCATGGCTAACATTTCAAGAAGGAAAGAGAGGAAAAGAAAAGGAAAGGAAGGGGATGAGAAGGTAAATAAAACCGACAAGAATAAGAGGGAACAAAGAAAGGGGCTAAATATAATCACCCTTTACGACAAAAACAATATTTCATCACCCCAATGGCATAAAAGGGGTTGGGAGCGTCAAATGTACGCAAAAGCAATTAATAATTTAGTATTGGTGTTAATACTGTCCATGACCATCATTTTTTCGCTCGTTAGAATTTACAAGCAAATTAGGTTGCGTTTGGGAACAAGCATTTCATTTCTAATTGTAGATTGATTTCAATTATGAAATCATCATTGAAGAATTTGAGAATGACAAGGATTGGAGAGACATTCTCAAATCCTCATTTTAACCACTTTTATAACAATGGTGGATTGACTCAAAACCACAATTGAACTTTTCTTTTTTTCAAACACTAAATTTGAGTCAAATCTAAATTTTTAAATGAAATCATCATTACCAAACATAGCATATAGAAATTTCCCATGGATTAAGTTCAAAGTAGGATCAAAATACAAAGAAATTCTGGTAACATAATTCACAAACAGTAAGTTTCAACATTTGAGGATGAAAGAGGGAGGAGGCATGAAATAGAAGGATGTGTAACTAGCTAAAGGCTGGTCACATGTCAGTATACGATAGAAGAGACACGAAAGTTGTCATTTTCCTAGCATCCGCTACACTGTAGGAAAGGTTGTATCTTTAAACTTTATCGATGTTGGAGATATCTCTCCATTTCCCTCACCTTCATACTACGACCCCAAATATGAGAATTTTGACTCTCTTCCAATCTCTTTTCTTACTTACCCTCCTATTCCCTACATCCAAACAATGTGTTGAAAATGGGAAACTTGAAACGATAAGCGTTAAGATGACTTCAGGTCCGTCAGTTGCATACATGTTTTCAGTGCCGAGATTCCTACTCACTCCATTAATGGAGAAATAGCCACATTTTGATCATCCACATGAAATACAATATATAGAAAGACACTATGGATAAACACCTTTGGTGTTAGTTATGAAGGATTTATTAGACTCTTGCTTTGATATATTTTATTATCTCTCTGTCTCAGATTCACTGCATCTGTATCTTCTTCAGCTCTGTATAGGCTATATTTAGCAAATATCAAGCCAAAAAGACTAGCCCGTTCAATCAAATTTTGGAACGATGTATTCACTTATACTATGTTTGGAAAGCAAAATAGGACAGAAAGAAAGGAAGGGAAAAGAAGGGAAAGGGGCAAGGAGGGAGCGTGGATCTGTTAGTTTAGAAGGGAAGGGAAGGGAAAAGAAAGAAAAAGTGTTATTTCTCCAACTCTTTCCACCTTACGAGAGATTGTATTCTTAACAAAACATCTTCATGTTTTTCCTCCAAATCCCTCGCCTCCAAATCCCTTTCCTCCCTCTTTGTTATCCAAACAAGAGATTTTTCGTCCTTCCAAATCCCTTCCCTTCAATTCTCTTTATCCAAACATAGTGTTAAGCTTGAAACCAACATCTATGCATGGTAAAAGATATGTTAAGTCGTGCAAAAAATATCAATCTAGACTATACAGGATTCTACTGACACTTGAGGACTTGGGGCGGGTGGATGATTTGCAATAAGGCTCCATATGCATCACTAGCCTAGTATACAAGAATCACTTACACATGCCACGGATAATTATAGCCACATGAGCGAAAACTAAGACGTAGAGAAGAGAATAATTATTACCAAAACTTTTGCGCGTGTAATAGACTTAGTTCTTGAATCAATAACATATATCTCCTCAAAATCCAACACAAATTCCGGGTCATTTAGTCTTCGATTTCTGTAATGCTTTGTGAGAAAAACCTATAAATTTTAACAAAAATCAAAACATAATGTTAAAAAGTAAGCTAAGACAAGATAGATTGAATAACAGTTCATGAAAGAAGACCTTAAGAATAGAAATGGTAAAGAACAAAGTCTTACCTTTGATATTTCTCGATCAGATTTATACATTGGATCTCGAGGGGCATCGATAGGTGGTTCAGTCACATTGTAGCATCCATAATCACTCTTAGCACATCGAATGTACTGCAGTACACACATTGCAAAACAAAGGGACAATATATTATAACATTGTTATGTACATACAAAAGTAAGATTACGAGCAAAAACTGAACCGAAGTATGATTGCATAGAAAATAACCAATGTTCAAATATACTTCCATGTACCATGGCTTTTGCTACAAGTACAAATCTTGAGCAAATCAACGTGTGGATTAAAATTAAAGAAAGAGTGTAGGCGACCAAAACCAAAAATGTCGTAAAATTTATGGAAGGGACTAAAATACGTTCAAGTTCAAGTTCAACTTATTGTACAGTAAGAGAGAATAGGAATTTGGAAAGAAAGCAACATGCTAACAATGTAAGGTACAGAAAACAGTATGACTTTCAGTAGTGACGAACTTGAATACGTTCAAGTTCAGTAAAAAAAAGCCTAATAATTTTTCGGAACCCTTTAGTTTTATAGTAACGGGAGATGAGCATATATCCTATCTGCACAAGAAACTTCTTATCCCTACGAGATTATAGTATTATACGAACTTAAAAGTCGAAATCAACAGCATTTTTGGGTATGAGACTTTGAACTTATTGTTCAGACATAACACTCAAGATGGAAATCAGGCTATGGATTAAGTTTACAAATACGAAGCGATTAACATAAAGTACACATGACAAATGAGATGTGATACATGTCGATCATGAAAATGGTTAGCCTGATCGACACACAAAATCGCAGCTGATAAAGAAAGTGTTGGTTACATAATAATATCCTTCATTTCTTTTTACTTTGCAATCCACCTTCAAGACAAAATTTAAGGAAGAGAATAAATGATGTAAATGGACATATTAGCTAAAAAATTGATCACAAATTAGTGAAAGATATTAGGCTATTACAGTTAATTTACTTTGATTAATTTGTCCATTAACCAAGCAAGTGTAAAGATACGAATGGAACGATGGATAGTATAAGATTGCAAACTATTCAAGTTAGATCAACCAAGCAAGAAAGACCTTATGAATTATCAAAACAAACAATTCTAACCTTATCAGGCATGGGAGCCAGAACCTTGGGAATTGAGTAAACATCTGTATCTGGTGGTGTAACATACATCTACACTCAAATAAAAGAACAAAATCACACATATAAGAACAAACAAACATATAAAATTATTGACAATTACAACAACAAAACCCCCAAGTTTTTAATAATCACATTCAATTACAAAACAGAATTACTCAGTATTGTTAGAGGAACCAACTCAACCAAAAGCTTAAGCAAATAGTTGAGGCCCCATGATAATATAGGGGTGTTCGGCAAAAAGCTGATAACCGATCACAATGGCTAATTTAACCAGCTGATTTTATTAACTGGTTTGACCAGCTATTAGTTTTGTTTCAACCGGATAGTTTACCAAATATTAGAATTGGCTGATTTGATCACTCAACCCTCTATTTATATCAAACTAAACTAAAACCGCTCAATAAGCCATTTTGCCAAACACCCCAGGTCCCCAACACACCCCTCACACGAGAGCCATTTACGCTAGAAGTGCGGATGCAACACAACCCTCCTCGCACCTTGTCGCGTTTGGCGTCAAACAACATTTCAAGGGATAATTCAAGCAAAAGTTAAGCTTCACAATTATAACAATCAAACATATCAACAAATTGGCAGAATAATAAGTCTTAAAAATGTAGGATTAATACCTCTCTAAAATCAAAAACATCATTATCAGGGTCAGGAGGTTTCCTGATAAAGAAATCACAATCAAATAAACAAATCTTATGAAACTCCTCCTCGTTAATACGATAATCAACCACTAATTCAGAATCCCACCCTTGTGTGGACACAAAACTTTTACTCTGAGCCACTTGAATCACCTCATCTCCTCCCCCAACTCCTAAAGGTTCGTATTCCACATCAAAATCTTTCTTGTTATCAACTTCTTCCACTTCCTCATCGTCCATCTCGTAGTCCCCTCCACCACCATCTGCATCTCCATCGTCGGAGAATACCCGGAAATCCCTCTTTTTAAGGAATGGGTATATGGGTTTTGCGGAGAAAGAGGGTGGGACTGGGAGTAGAGGAGAGAGTGATGGGTTTGGAAGAAATGGGGGTTTTAGAAGGAGGTGTTGAACTGGGAGGACGAAGAAGGACGCCATTGTTAGAGGACAAGAAATGGGGGTTTTAGGAGGGGATAGACTGGGATGAAAAAAGAACTCTAGGTGACTACACTATAAATCCATTTGTAACCTTTTACGTTTTTTAGGCTAAAAGAAAAGGATGATAATTTTTGAAAAAAAAAAAAAAAAAACTTGTTTCGTTTTTTAATATTTACTACTGATAGTGATATGAAGTATTAAGTAAATATCATTATTATTTATCAGTAGCAGTGGTAAGTAGAGGTGTTCAATGGGTTGGGGCGGGGCGGGTCATATCAAATGTTAAATGGTCGGGATGGATCAAGCTCGTTTAAATACGACCCACTTTGACCTATTTTTTAAAATTCATAAAATATTTTTTTATTATACTTTTTGGCTCGTTAGATCAATTCAACTATGAAAATAACAATATCATATAAAAATATTTTTAAAAAAAAGTGGTAAAATATTTTTTACAACCAATTCCTATAATTATCCGACCTGGCCCGACCCGACCCTCTACATTAAGGCCCGTCAATGACCCGACCCATTATTGATTGACCCGCTAATGACCCGTTAAAATGTGGCCTGGCCTTGATCCGTTGGGTCAACCCGCCTCGTTGAACACCTCTAGTAGTTAGTACAATAGAAATGTTGCAAAATCAAAACCAAAAATTATGCCAAAGTAAATCTTCATCTTAGATGCCTGTTTGACGTTTATATTTATGTATTTTTCATTATTCATATCAAATTGTGTTCTTAGAAAACGATTTATTTAAAAAATTGAGATTAAACCGCCACCTTAGATGGCAAATTTACTAAAAAAAAATAAAAAAGTATTTGAAAAACTATCTTACATGGACTGTAGAACGGGAATCATATTTTCAAAATAAGCTTTCAATTAACATTATTAACGAAAAAATATCTAAAATAAGACCCTATGGCCTATTTTCAAAATTTTAGAATAAGTTAAGATTTTATATATTAATCGTTGTTGAATTTCATTCAATATAGAAAAAAGTTCATGACAAACAATAAAAGTAAATTTTATTGGTAATTAAAATGTAACTTAAAAATTAATTTAAACCTTTTTTAAAATGTACATAAAAAATCCGGATAATAAAAAAAATCATAATTTTTAAAGATTTTAAAAAAAATTTCGACATATTATTTTAATTTATCTTTTTCATATTAAAATATAAAACTTAACAAGTCATTCGGTTACCGTATTTGCTCTAGAAATGTACCACTTAAAACTGGGATTACTCATGTTAATCGATAAGTGGAATTATTATAGCAAAATCAGGAATAGATTGAATTATTCTAAGTAATTTTTTATATTAATAATTCAACTTATAAAGTATTTTGTGAATTTGTGTAGCTGATTTTTCCTCAACTGTAAATGGAAAATAGAAGGTAGCAGAATCTTGAAGAAATCAGCAATGGAAAATTAATCAGATGCTAATAAACCCCTTTAGTTAGATGGGTTACCGGATCTTCTTTGTCTTGCTTCTCCTTTGCATTTCGCCATTAATCCTATGGATCCAAGCTTTTTCTCCCTCGCAACAAGCTCAGTCTCAGGTACATAATTCCCACCAATTGTTCAATTTAAATTCTCGGTTAACCTAATCCGATGATTTTATTCATGCTCAATTGCTGCTTAATTTGGAAAATTGTCTGATTTTTACCTAATTTTGATTAGAGAAAATTTCAAGTATTGTTTAGTTTGGGAATTGGGATCATAGGTTGTAAGTATTTGATGATCGAATTTAAACGCCAGCTAACTACGAATTGTATAATTATTTTGATTGATTGAGTCTCAATAAGGCGACTTAGCGCTGACTATAGTCTCAACTCTCAAGTAGAAAGGATTTTTTAGGCTTTAGTGAGGATGAAATTGATAAAAGAGATTAGAAAATTCATTGATTGATAGCTGATTTTTGGCTATATTTTCTTGCTCCCAATATCCTTATTGATTTCGGCGTCCACGGCTTGATTTGTTATGCTTCATGATTCTGAGGATTTTTCATACTTTGGTTAATTTGATATTGATAGCTATTGCAGGAACTACATAAGAACAAGAAAATAAAATGAGAAAGTTCAGCTACTTGTTACCATCATAAGCTAATTTAACTGATTTTTAGCTTCTTAAAATTAAAATTCATTTAATATAGATACAAAAAAGGTTTTAATTTTTTAATCATTTTGAGTACATTTTTCCCTACTGTTTCAAGGGACCATTTTCATATTGCATTTTATAGTATATTGCCATGAAGGATTAACTTCTACTTACGTTTTTTACACAGGATCTTTCAGGTCATACACATAGAAGGTAATAAGCTTTCCAGAATTCACTAGCAGACTGCAGCTGTTATTGATTAGTTTTAAAAGCTTTATACTGTTGTTGTCTTGTAAACTTTGCGATTCACGTGCCAATCATACTTAGACCAATGTTTTTACTAATCCTGATGAATTCATCAAAAGTTGTGTCTTTCTTGTACCTTGTAATTGGATTCCCAATCTCTCTTTGGCTTTGATTTTACAGAAGAATTTTGCAACATGAAGAGCATGCTAATGAGATACATTGTTCAAGAGAGAGGAGCAGAGCAGCATGGAAGGTTATTGATGAGGTATGTTTTCAATTTGTTATGTAAACAGTTTAATTCGCTTCTTTTTATTATTTTTTTAATCCTAAGGTGTACAGTATTAATGCAGTATCTCATGCCTTTCGTGGAGAAAGAGAAGTATCAAATATCAAACAAGTGTAGACTTCACCCGGATAATGACATGTTCAGGGATCAGGAACAACACAAGATAAATGCTGACATTAATGAGTGGAAATGTGACTACTGTAAAAAGAGCTTTTATGCAGAAAAGTATCTCGATATGCATTTCGATAACAGACATTACAATTTACTAAATGCGGTGAGTTTCTTCTCCCTAAAGTATGTCTGACTGATCGTTAAAAAAATTAAAATGGATTGATCTTTTAATATTTGACGTAATATTATCTCTTTATTAGTACTAAATACTATACACCTTTTCGATTCGAAAACCGTAGAACAAGCTCAGATGTTGCTGACTTGCTGTTTTCCCTAACACATGATCATAATATATGGGATAAATTCAACATGTTATGGAAATGTAAGTTGTAAAGTTAAATTGCACCATTGTAATTGCTACCGCATGGAATATCTCACAATAAAATGGTAAAATTAAAAACTAAAAATAAAGTGCACACTCAAATAGCCAAATTAGTCAAAAGTATCAAATACTTGAATATCACTATGGAGGAAAATAAAAAGTAGTACAGAAAACTAGGGTTGGCAATGAAAAAACTAATGCCAAATTTATCCTTTAGAAAATAATCAAAAGATAACATAAATCTTTATGGCAAAGAATTGCACTGCACAACAAATCTGTGCTTTGTACATGATTGAGTGCCATGACTCATTGCTTACTTTCTGTGCTGAAGGGAAGTTGTTGGTTAAGGGCAATAACAAGTTTCCAAAGTGATATTGCTTATTGTTCATGCCAATAACGCAATGTTGAATGGCAACGATTTGTTACATATGGCTAAGGGATTATTATGGCAATGAGTTGCTACTTGTACGCACTAGGCACCACCTACTCATTTCCTAGACACCAACAACTCATCGCCTAGGCACCATCTACTCGTTGCCCACCTCTGAAAGAATGTGGTTGTTGGATGAGTGTGACAATGACCCGTATGAATGAAGGGGTTCGTTGTGTTGCTCATAGGGGCTCGTTTCCCACTCTAAATACTCTCGAATTAATCAAGTTGTTCCCAAATTTCCATATGAGGCTCAATGACTCCATAACTTCCGTCTCCAACATTGAAACAAAGCCTAAAGAATGAACTAGCTTATGCTCAAATGTGTATATCTTCACCAAAAGTCACCGGATAAACCCAAAGTATAAAATGAGCATAAAACATATCAAATACGACATGTGTTTTAAAAAGTGCGCCCAAAGTGTGCCTAGGCGTGAGGCGCTAAGAGGCGATCATTTAAATGCTTCCTTGAGCCTAGGCGCGGAGGCTCCTTAAAAGTGCGCCTTAACATGTCTTTGCCTAATATTACTGAAATGATCGTGAACTCTTAGTTGTTTGTTAAATGAAAAGAAAAAATACACCCCTTTTCTTGCCCTAAAACAAATATATTGAGTAATAAATAGTAGAGAATAAATAACCTTGAAACACCGCCATCTTCATTGGTCGATGTATGATTCTGATTTAGATTTTAAGTGTTTGTTTAAGTGTGTCACAAACATTTCAAACATCAAGAGCCGTTGTTTGCTTTCTTTACCTTGATCTTTGGTTTAGTTTTTATTTCTTTTATTGACTCAAGACTATGTTATCTAATTATCGAGTTATTGTATGACTTTATTATGTGCTAAACAAGTGTTTAGCTTACTTATATGTTACTCCTATTATAATATAAATTTCATGTTTTAACTTTTAAGTATTAAATGTTTTAAAATTAACATTGGGACTTTTTAGCGAATCTGTGCGCCTCACATACAATAAGTCAACGTCTTTGTCTTGCAGCTTGTTCCTCGGTGTGCCTTGTGCCTCTTAAAACTAAGAATACAACAAAAATGTCCCCAAGATACTCTATAAAGGGAGAAATAGTCATTTAAGAATGTATGAAAATAACACTTTGTGACTTTAGGTTTACCTTTCACAAAACATTGCAGATAAGTCAAAACGTTTACTAAACACCTTAGAGTTGTCATCGACCATCAAAGTTGGGATGCTAAATTGTGCTACTGTTAAGCAATGTACCTTAAGGACAAAACAATGCCTTTTTGAAAATACTCATGGAGGAGTCAATTCCTTTCAGAGATAATAATAGAAGGGAATAAGGATGTGGTAGACACAAGTGTGAATGGGTATGAGAGGTTCATGAAATGAGCAAACTTTGTGACTAACTACCACTAGAATAGTCTACCACTTGGGACTTGGGTAATCCATCTATGAAGTCCATGGATTTGCCCTCTACAGACATGCTTGGAAAAGGAACGGGGTGCAACAAACTAGAAGGGTGGGTCATGGGTGGTTGAATGCTCTCCCATTGACAAACATCACTTTGTTGCACATGTTGCGCTATGTCCGAGAACAAAGTCCCTTCAAAGCAAGTTTTTGATACATCCTACTATCCCACCCACACGAGAGCCATAATACTCATGTAAAAGAATTCAAATGAAAGCTGAAGATGAAGAGATATTACCATTTAGTTCTATTACTGAAGTCTGGCGTGGTCTTTAGAGTAGTTGTAGTGGGACTTGGTTCAGATTTCAAGGATTTCTTTAATTGCATAATTAAAGCATATTGTCAAGCTTGCTACATACTAGTATGCATTGATTTTTGTGAAAGGTTCCCAATATAATCGACAATTGTGTTGGCCACTCCTGGCTTGTATTTTTTCGCTCTCTTTTTAAGTCCCCCGAATCCCAACTTTTTATCTTCCTTATCTGTTCACCAAAACCTCATCTTTTCACGTATCCAAACCATCTTAAACAATTTTCTTTCATCTTATTTTCAACTTCTATGAACTAAGAGCTAACAGAGAAATAGTTCAAAAGAAGAAAAGAAATTGGAAAAATTGTTAAAACCTAAAACACAAAGAAAAACATGGGAAATGATCCTAAGCACTCTATATGCTGTTCTACAGTGTGTGAAGAAACTCACTTAATGTTAATAACCACAGATATCTCTAAAATGGAAGTACTAATTTAAGTCAGTTGACCTGTTAACTTTGCTTGGAAATAGAGGGGAACTTGTTCGAAATCTGAGAAATTGATTGAAACTGGTTAAAAAGATTATTTTTGGAAATGTCAGCCGAGTCGCTGTCTGGTTAATGTATAATTTTATCAAGGATCTGCACTTTTTTTGCATTTTCCCGTGGTAGTTCAAATTATTGCTAATACATCAGTTTTTGGTTATAATTCATGACCTGCCCTTTTCAGTTGGCTGTTTGATTGATGTTTATTTATGATTGGCGTATTTCATTGTTATAAAATATAAATTCAGTCATATGCTGTTTCTGACTTGTGCATTATGTAACTAAAAAAAATGAAAATTTGTGCTATTTAAGACTCAGAGCAACTGTCTGGCGGACTTGTGTGGAGCATTACACTGTGACCGTGTGATGGATTTGCAACCTCGAAAGACCAAGTGTAATCCAGCTGCAGCTGTTAAAAATCGTCATTTATGTGAGGTAAACTATTGGTGTTTTTAGCTGTACAATTCCAGAACTATATTTTCTTTACCTTAAGAAAATAATATGAATTGCATGCAGAGTCTCGCTGATACTTGTTTTCCAGTTACCGGAGGTGCATCAGCCAGTCGTCTCCATGGTATATCTCTTCAACTTGTCCAAATCTGGAAATTGAGCTGTGTATCTGTGTTACCTTTTCTATGACTAATTGTTGTTTCTTGGCTTATGTTGATAGAATTCTTCTTGCATCAGTTCTGTGAGGCACACACTTGTTCTGGAGGGAAAAATCCGTTCTCCAGAGGTGGCAAGGTAGGCTATTAATTTGGTATATGTTAATAACTTAATATGACTAGTATTTTTATGTTATATGCTTTTATTAGGCAAAAGATATCAATTGAAGAGCATGGGAAACTCACACTAGTCTTAAGTATTCCTGACATCCCTAATACACATTTACATTACATGTAATTTGTTATGTTTCGGAAGTGAATATACCCTCCCCATAGTGCAACAACCTGGTAACGCAATTGTGGTAACTACCACGGTGTTGTGGTCACGTGAGTGATGTGATCATCATAATGCCAAATATCGACCGAATGCATGCAATATTCCTTGAAATGACCTAAAACGTGGTTTTTTAACACCTTTACTACGTGGAAACTATTGGTTCGTTTTTTTTTCCTGAAATCCTTTATGCGGCCGATTCGATGTGATGCGACCTTATTTTTGCACTATGCACCCTTCCTTTGTTTGCACTTGAGAAAAACACAAATCTATTATCTAATAATTGTTCTTAGTAGATGCTAATTTGCTACATAGATCAATAATTTTGCATGTTTTTTCAATAAAAGATAACAATTAACTTTTGCAAATAAATTTCAGATGTGGATCAATCAACTACAAAATTACTTTTACTTATTCCTCAATTGCTTGCCTGTATTAACTGTCCCTAGAGCTCAACATTAATTCTCTTGCTACTAGCCTTTGTAAAACACTAATTGTCATTGTTTCGATATATGCAGCGACGGACAAGTATTTTTTATATTGTCATTTCAGTTTTGATCCTAGTGCTGCTCGCATTGTTCTATGCTTTTGTATATTTGTACCAGAGGTAATTGTGCATTTCTTCAGTTGTTTTTAATTCCTCCTTTTAAGTTTGATCTACTCTTGTAGGATTGATAATCCAAGTTGTATGTTGTAGGGGATTGAAAACGAGCACTCGAGATCTTAAACGAATTTCACACAGTGGACGTAAGAAGAAGCCTTCATGAGTCACGAGTCGGGAACATGCACGAAGTTTTATTTGGGCATTCTTTCATGTTTCAAGGTTTGAATTCAATATTTTGCAATCGTACGATTGTAGTGTTAGTTATGTGATACTCTCTTTTATCTTCCTTTCAATTTTTGGGGGAAAAGAGGAAGGAAAGGAGAGGGGTTATAGACAAGAACTTGTTTCTAGCCCGTTGTGGACGAGAACTTTATTGGCAAATTTTCATGATAACTTGTCATTTGATGAAGTATTATTTTGGGTCGTTGAGTGAACCACCTTTGTTTAAAGGTTTGCGGTTACGACAAAATATTTTCATTTTGGATCAATTCCATATTACCTCCATTGTAGGTATTTCCATTGACGATGTACTAAACTTGTGGAGCTCGATCATTTTGAATGTTGTCAATAACTGGAGAACATTGGAATACATTTATGTTGTTGCAAGACCCTGGTGTCCCAAGAAAAAGAATACTACTCCATATGTTTGTGGAGCGGTTACGAACTTACGATAATGGATTTCCAATTTGGATCAATTTCATAGGTGAGATAGTACCTCCGTTGTAGGTATTTCCATTGACAATGAACTAAAATTGTGCTTGATTATTTCGAATGTCAGCGAGAACTGGAGTACGTCGAAATACATTTATGTCGTTGCAAGACCCTGGTGTCCATAAATCCCTAAAAATGTCGTTTTCAAAGATTATTATTTCTTGCAAGACTCTGATATGTACCCTACTTTCAAGCTCCTTCAGCTATGGAGTTAACAACGTATCATAATGAGTTAACAACGTATCTATATGAGGGTTGTGCTGTTTATTTTTGGGCCCCAGAGCAAAAGATAAAAATTTAAGGCCTAAAGATTAATATAATACACTTTTTGTTATTTATTGTTAATATTGAAACTACTTTATATAAAATGCACTGAAAACTCATATTACTTAACAAAAAATTGAAGTTGTATATGAATTTAATTCAAATCAATATAATTATATACATAGAAATAAGTTTTTTGGGTCCTAAAAAATTTGGAGTTCTAAACGATAACCCGCTTTGTTCTTGTTAATCAACGGTCCTGATCTATACTTAAGATCACTATCACTGTCATGACAACAAAGAAATGAAATTGAGGGATAAGATATATCAATGCATGAAGTGAGATCACATGAAATAAATAACTCCCTTCGTAACTTAATGATATTTTTATTTGTTATTTTTGGTAGTTTTATTTGTTATTTTCCTATAAATATTTAAATTTATATTATAAATTTTGGATATAATTAATCTTGTTCATCATAATTTTAAAGTATTTTCTTAATGCTTGTGATCCGCACTTTCTCTCTATTGGTTTTTTTTTTTTTTTTTGAATATCTCTATTGGTTTTATTATTGAATAAAATATAAAAACAATATATCCACCATATATTTTTATTATTCTTCGTTAAATTGAGCTTGAGATTTTTGTCATTATAAACTACAATTCCAAGTTTTGTATAGAAGTATGTAGTCTTATGAATTAAAAAAGTCTTTTATAATAAAAAAAAACATTAAAAAAAAAAAACTTTTCTAGAACTAATTTAAAAATAGTATTCCCTTGTCTAAATATATGATCAGTTCACTTTTAGTACAACAAACAAGGGAAAAACTATTCAAATTAAAGTTCAACAAAAAAAAAAAGGTTAACGATAGAGTTTATATTATAATTTTTAATAATATAAATTATTAAAAGTTATGTACTTACTTATTTATTGTTATTATCAGCCAACAAGTAAATATATTAAATTATACATAAAGTTTTCCATGTACGAAATTGCATTAGAAAACCCCACGCTTATATTGAATTTTCATTAGGGCCAAAACGCATTAAAATAATATTTTTACCATGGTTAAAATGCATAAATTCTCAGGAGAATAGCTGACTAACTAATGCTTGACATGATTTTTAAGAAATTAATTAAAATGGAGTATATTAAAAACATATATCATATAAAGTAATTTAAATTGTTGGAAAGTAATATATCTCATCTTCTCAAATATTGTGTCGTATGAACTTTTATTAGTGGTTGCTTAGTGTTTTTATTAACAAAATGCAATATTTATAAATAAGAAATGAGAAATTATCATTGGTGCCCCTGTGTTTTGGCCTTTTATCAATGGTCTACAATCTTTTTTTTTTTCCAATAGCACCCCTGAAGTTCAGTCTAACTAACAACCGTGACACTTTTGCCCTTTTTTCCGTTAAAGTTAACGGTAAGTTGATATTTAACTCAACCATGGTTAGATTATCTTCTTCTTCTTCTTGTTCTTCTTCCATGGTTGCCTTCTTCTTCCATTGTTTTCATTCAACAAATTCTTCAATAAACATCTAAAAATCTCTCCTTAAATTCAAACAATAAATTACTCAATAAAAGAAGACAAAGCAACCCAACTTTCTTTCTGGGTCTAAAAGACGTTCATTTCTCGACTTTGGTTTCATTGTCAATATTTGCTCAAAAATTAAAAACCCATCCGTTTAATTTATTAAATTACAGAAAGAGAAAAAGAGAAAAGGAATTTCCTATCCAACTCCATATTCATGACAACAGGGTACACAGAGAGAAAGAGAAAAGGAATTTCTTATTTATATAAATACAATACTCCAATTTTCAAACAAATTCAAAATAAATACTTGTAAATTGTAAGAACTTAATGCTGTCTGTCATAATTTTTGTAATTTTGTAGAACCCTAATCCCTTCTCTGTTCATGCATTACACCTGCTTTCTTTTCATTTTTCATCCCTTTTCTTTCTTAAGATTTCGGCAACATCTTTTCTTTCACACCCTTTTTATTTTTTTGATTGATTTCCCTTAAACATGAAATAATATTTCTTAATCTCCAAGGGGAAGTCAACTTTCATCTTTCTTTATCTGCATTGTCTCTGGTAATTCAATCTTGTATAGTTGTACTGTCAATATCTTTGCTCCAATTGAGGTTTTGGGGTTAAATTCTGGGATTTCATGCTGTCATTGATCTGGATTTTAGTTAACTTTGATGGGTTTTTAATAAATCAGCATATAATGTGTTTACATATTGGATATGATATTAGCATAATTGAACTGGGGTTTGTAAATTTAGGCAGATTTCTGTGGCAAGATAGTGAAAAACATTCTACTTCTACAGGAGTATAATTAGATGCAATCTATGTGGCAAGTAATAGCAGAAGTTCCGATTACTGATTTTGCAAATGATAAAATTGAATCATAATGTTATCTGATGTTGTAATTCATATGAAAGGCTGCATAATCTCATCCTTCTTTCTCTGTCTTCCTTCTACACTTTCAGATTTTTATTGAGTAATTTATTTGTTGAATGAAAACAAAGGAGAGATTTTTAGATGTTTATTGAAGAATTTGTTGAATGAAAACAATAAGGCAACCATGGAAGAAGAACAAGAAGAAGAAGAAGCTAATCTAACCATGGTTGAGTTAAATATCAACTTACCGTTAAGTTTAACGGAAAAAAGGGCAAAAGTGTCACGGTTGTTAGTTAGACTGAACTTCGGGGGTGCTATTGAAAAAAAAAAAAGATTGTAGACCATTGATAAAAGGCCAAAACACAGGGGCACCAATGATAATTTCCCTATAAGAAATTTGTAATTTGCATAAGGATCATTATAGAAATTTTTATTTAGCTTTTTTTTAGAAGATTTAGAATTTTTCATTGAAATATTCTCACTTATAATTAAATCGTAGTTTAATCCCTTTCTTAAAACATTGCATATATTAATGTACAATAATAGAAGTAGTTTTTACATAAATTTTTAATGAGAGTATCTTAGTGAACTAAAAAAAATAAAAATGGAAAAATGTTAGTGACATGAAGGACATAAAAATAATAAAACATAAATTTTTAATGAAAATTTGTAAAAACAAATCAATATATGCTTGGTAAGTTGAAAATAAATTTTACAATTGTTTATTTTTAAATAAGCTTATCTATTCAATATAATTACTGAAAAAAAAAAACTCAAGTATTGAGCAAAAAAAAAAAACTCAAGTATTGCTTATTCGTAATTTTTGACTTAAAAAGAACTTTTGAAGATGGTTATAAACAATAAGTAAATTTATTTTTATTCAATATAATTAATAGTAGTTGGTTTTATTAAAATAAAAAATAAGTAAATTTATTTTTAACGGATCAAATAAATGTTAATTTATCATTGCAATTTATCCAATTTTTAAATGAAAAATTATAATGAATTGCAAAAAAAAAAACACAAATTCTTGTGAGAGACGATCTTTATGAGAGACCATCTCTAATTGAACTGGCACAGAAAGGAATTTGTAAAGTAAAAATAGATATTAAGATTTAATAAACTAAGCGTAAAAAACATTTTTAAGAAAGACGGTCTTTGCTAAAAAATAAATGTTAAATTTATCAATAACTAAGCGGCCACGGGCCACGGCTACTCTCTTCCAGTTTTAAAATTTTCAAACTTTAAAAAAGCTGAGCATTTCCCGCACAGAATCCCAGTAAGTCATGACATCAAAATTCCATGAACCCTAAACCCCCAAATTTCAGAAATTTCTAAAAATTGACTGACTTAAGAAACGATTGCTTTGTAAAAATGGCGTCAAAGGATGCTGATGACAAGTGCAGCAACTCTAAAACAGAAGAAACAATTGCTTTGGAGAAGAAGCGTTCAAAATCAAGGAGAGTAAGCTTCGCTGAAACCACTGCTATACACTTGTTTATCAGAGATGAAGATTGTGAGACGCCTCCCGCGGCTGAGGAATCCAGTGCCCGCATTCAGAGGAGTGACAGTGACGAGATTAGGGAGTTGCTTGTTAGTGATTCTGACTCTGATGATGATAAGGATAGGGTTTCTCTTGAGGCCTCTTTTTTAAGACCTTTGGAATCACCGTCTCCTGGCAGTTTCTTTGGTTCCGCTACCTCTAATGATGGCAAGTTCTAATTCTACTCTTTGTGATTTTGTTTTTCTATTCTGCATATTAAGGGAAGGATTTTGTTTGCAGCATTTTTTTGGGTGATGCTACAAATTCAATTTTTTTTTATCTGTGCAAGCATGTCCACATGATTGGTTTTTCTATTGGGTGCTGGTATCCTTGATGAGCATTCACCCATTTAGAAGGTCTTCTCAATTTTACTCAGTTAGGTCTCCCTCTTGCATTAACGCTCATTTTTTTGCCAAGACAAATTTTTCTTACCATAAGTCCATAACAAGAATGGTTTATTTTCGTAGTTCTTGTAAAAAGGAGATTGAGCAACTGAGCAACCTCATTGATTTTGGCCATCGAAAAAAATGATGGGATCCACAATTTCTATGAAATGTAAAAGATATTTTGTATAGAAAAAGGTGCATGGTGTCCCTAATGGATTCGTTCTAGACATATAGCTATTGACTTGATGGTGCCGTTCGCTTAATATTTTGTTAAGATAGAATGGTTTCTAATTTCTTGTTTTGAGCCGATTCTACAAAATGTTGACCTGATTGTGATAAACGTAATCCTTTTTACTTTTGTCGATGATAGTTCTTTGCGCGAACCGCATTCCTACTTTTTTTTAATTATATGCAACAGAATTGATATGGAAAGCTTTTCCATTTTCACTACCATATTGGTGAACTTATAATATACTCTCTCCTTTCATTGCAGAAGAGAACTTTTTTGGACCTGTATCCGCTGATTTTATTAGACCTGGACGATTATCAGATTCAGGGGTCTCCGAGGACAATCATGATGTAACTATGGATTCAACGGCTTTCTCTATGCACTTCCGTAGTCTAGCAAGATCAGAGTCAGGAGGAGAGTTTAAAACACCAACTGGAGCCCGTCTAGCATTTGGAGAGAGAACTTTTGGTCAAATTTCTACAAGTGGTGGGGACTCAATGGTTTTAACTGCTTCCAATAAGCGAGTCTCTGATTCTGTTCTTACTGAGACAGTTAATGGCAGTGGCAATTCAGATGATATGAGTGTTGTGGGGGAACACTCTCGCATATACGATTATGGGGAGCTACCTCCTGAACTGGATATATTATTGGCCGAAGACGGCAAGGATAAGGGGGCCTCTCACACAAGTCAGCTTGAACGTTCAAATCCTATTCTACACGATAAAGTGGATGCAGGATCTTTTTTAAACCCAAGTGGAGTTGAACTTTTAAGTTCCAATAATAGAGAAATTGATGCGCAACTTGATTTAAATGTGGAAAAGGCATCTGATGGTGCAATCTCTACAATTCAAGTCATTCTTGACAAAGGAAATGATGGTATTTCTGTAAACCTATCTAAGGATCGGACTAACTCTCCAAATGTAAGATCTTTTTTCAGTTTTTTTGTAGTAGTAATTGCCTTGTTGAGAACTAATATTTGGGAATTTCACTCGCTCAATACTCTTGTACATAGATGAGGGTTATTATGGGATTTAATTGTTGAAACTGTTATATGAATGATAATCTTTATGAAGGTAATCAATAGCTTAAAATAGTGATGGTTATGGATTTCACTGTAAATTGTTAGAAAGTCCTATTTCAATTCAATGTATATGAGACTTTGTGCCAAATCGCATGTTTTCTTGAATTTCTATTACTATAGTAAATTCTAGCTTCCACAATGGTGATGGACAATAATGAGTTATCTGCAACAAAGATGATTTGAAACGACAAGCCTTACTGTTGAAGTTGACATGGGCTTTTCCTTCTAAAATTAGACAAAAGTTTTATTCCCAGTGATCCATTTATAACCAGCTATCAAACAGTGTGTATCACATTGTTTCTATATGTTGGATTTGATGCTAGTTTTTTTCTGCTTAATTTTCTTCGTTCTACTCCCAATTCACTTTAAATATTTTTTTTAATAAGGGGTTTTCAGATTCCTTCATTGGCTTCAAAATGAATATCTTGCACATTCTTCTTAAGCTTTAGATTTAAATTGTTTGTAGTTTGTACTTAAGCTTCAACTTAAGCTTGATGTTTTCTCGGTTGCAAAAAAGAGGAGGGTTGACTAGTGTCATATTTGTCTTTATTAGTTCTGGCCTATTCTACTTCTGGTTTTCTGTTGAACACTTTTTTTCAATTCATTTTCTTGTAATTCCTTGGCAATCATAAATTTAGTGTTATAGCATTTAGGTGTGTTTCATACTCTTGATTCTTTACATTTCATTGCATATGTTGTGTTTTTGTAGGTCATGCCAGTTGGCGAAAATGACCATGAAAGGCAAGATGCTATAGAACCTAGTGGGAACTTTCAATCCCCTCTGTCTACTTCACACTCTCGTTTAAATCACGATCAACGAATTGCGGGTTCGGTTTCTTCAGTTCTTGAGAAACGTAGACAGATATTTAGGGTGTTGCCAATTGATGAATCAAACTTAATTTTGTCTGAAAAGAAGATTCATGAAGGAAGTAAAGATGTTCTGAGCGCATCAACTCTTGAAAAAAGTGTTTCCAGAGTGAAAAGACACACTTTTCCATTTACTTCTGCTTCAAAGGCCGAGAGTAATGCTTCAAGATTAAAGACTTTAGATTCTGTGACACGCTCCTTAATCAGGAATAATTCTTTGAGAACAAATAGCAAAGACTTATTGATAGAACATATGGCTGCTCCAGTAGCTTGCTTGGATGAGCAGTTTTTGAATGTTGCTAGGGACGATGGTAAATTTGAAAGCATGGGAAAGACAAGTAAATCTAATATGAAGACCTTGGGAGATTTACAGAATGCTAATTACACAGAAGCTAATGATGTAGAAATGTCATCTTTGAATGCAACTGTGGGTTCCCATGATGCAAAGTCTTCTGTTAGCAGGTCTCCTCTGGCACTTTCAACAGAAAAACAATTTGATCCAAATGTGTCAAGAGTCACCCACACCAAAGAAATTGCATCAATTACTGGAAGTGATGACTCTTTGCCGGACATAAGTTCTAATGGTTTAAAACATAACTTGAATTCTGTAAAATCTTGGGACTCTACTTTTTCTCCTATGACCAATGTGGGAAGGATGGTGTCAGCTTCTCCGCTATATCAAGAACGTCTTTCCAAGAACCCAAACCATCAGGTTGGATCCAACTTAAACCTAAACCGAGATGTGAAACAGATGGTGATAGATGACTTGGGTTCCAGATCCAAAATTAATAGTCTTTTGGTTACTGAAAGCAAAAATGAGGCTGAGAGGTCTTCGTCTGCTTTTAAACATTTTCAAACTGTTTCCCATGGGATGCAAAATGACGAGTCAACACCTAGAAATTTTAATGGTTTCCCTGAAACATTCACATGCTCCGAACATGCTCTAATTGATAAGGCTTTAGATCTAGGTGAATTAGTCATCAATAAGGCTAATATCGGAACTGGTACCATGTCTACGAGGGCTTTTCCAGTGGAAGACATGAAACCGGTTACTGGAGATATTAATCCAATGAAGTTGCCTATCCAGGTCATATCTCGGTAACTTTAGCTTTCCCGATTATAAGCCAATGAAAGTCTCCACTTACCTGTCCAGTCTAGTTTATACTTTATTTATTGGCTGTTTAAGGCAACAATTCCCCGCTTTCTTTATAATTCAGAATGTTGATGATTCTAATATCTTCTTACCTTATTCTTGCATTTGGCGTAGCAGGTGTCTGAGAGTTCTAAAGGAGAGCTATCTTATAGCTTGATACAGAAAAAACCATGTTTGACAGATGATATTGTTGTGCATCCTTCTTCTGGCAACAGAGTCTTGACTCCTAGATCTTATCCTTTTAGCAGTGTACATGATGAAAATGATCAGCCGGTGTCAGAATCCTCTAAAATATATGATGCTGATCGTCCATCTTCTTTAAAAAGGAAACTCTTTGACAAAGCCAAGTATGATAATGATGAAATCACAGCATTTCAGCATAAGGTAAAGTTTTCTAAAGATCAGAAGCAAGGAAATGTCAAGGAAGCACACAACATAGGAAGTGATTCAACAACAAGAGATTGGGTTGATGTAATAACAAGCATCCTGTCATTTCATCTTATGTCTCTGCAATTTTTGGTTAATTGGAAAAGTTGGTGGATTAGCCTGCCTTTTCCACAACTAATTTACTATTGTGAATGGTTTCTCATAGGTTTTTACCAGTTTCTTGGGTATGACGAAACTATCGCCTGCACTGATTAACAAGTTGGATTTGACACAGGCATGTCTTCATTTATGTGGCTTGCTCTCTCCATTTTAAACTATATTTTTTCTTTATTTAATAATTTAATATCTATGTTCACTTCCAATGTTTAAGGAATCTTGGTCTCTTAGTATTCATCTAGAATAGTTCATTATTTCTCTTTTCTTTCCAGATCAGGATGCTTGATGAAATGTTAGTCCATCTAGACAAGATGAGAAGTTATGAACTGCTTTATCGTGACATATGCTCTCAGGTCTGTTGTATTCATTGTCATTTAAGCTCTTTTTTGGTTACTCATCAAAAATAACTACGTGATTTGAGCTTACCAACACTTAAGTATGCATTTTTCATCATTTGACTCTTTCTGTCTTTCTCAGGAAGCATTCAAGATTGCAAACTATCAACAAACAAAAAGGTGAAACTCTTGGCATTTAGAGTTCATAAATGAATTGTTGTTGGTAATGCAACTTTGACACTCTCTTATGTAATCATTGATATAGATTGGCGGATATGAAGTTGCTTCTTTATAGAACTCTTTATCAAAAAGCAAAAGTACAACTAATGCATCTTGAGCGTGAAAAGTTATTGGTACCAATCTATATATTCTTTTTCCTCATCACAATATGCATCACTTTCTTTCATCATATTCATACGGTATGTTCTGTCACGCAAATATTTGTATGTAGGACCAACTTCGTCAATTGGATTCTAGAGTTGAAGAATCAAACATGTTGATATCAAGTTGTCATGGTTCTCGAATAAATAGTCAAAAGGATATTGAAATAGATTCCTTTTTACCAGAATCTTCTCTGGTATGTATCTGATTAGTAGGCTTTTTGATTAGCAGTTGTTTATTTGTTCGCTGAATGTTAGGTGTCTACTATGAAATTTTGGTTTCATGTAATGTTTAATTTTCGTGTGTTTGAGTTCAGGGGAATGGTGTTTTTCTTTTTTATTTGTTTGCTAAGGTGGCTTTCTGGTTGTATATTTGCTTGAAATAACTAGAGAGAAATAGAGATCTGAACATGATTTTGGACAATTTCCACATAAATATGGTATACTTCAGAGAAATATCTGGCGAATGTTTTATCAAATAGCATTCTTTTGACTATTTAGCTTTTGTGGGATTGAATTTTATTTCATCTTATATATTTGTTTGCTTACAAAAGTACACTAATGTAGTTGTGTGGAATCTATAATAGTCTATGCCCCATTATTTGGGAACTTTTGTTTCATTTGATTTCGACATAGGCGTTCTGGTACTCCTTTACATTTGTGAATTCGTCACATACACCTAAGGTTACTTATCAGAATTTCAATTTGTCCTCTTATGGAAATATGTGTACTGTTGCCTATTACTTGTAGGTTGCTGCTGAAATTCCTTTATTGAGGAAGGAGCTAGAAGTATCAGAAAAAAGCATAAGGAACTTGCATGATTCCTTTCATACATATATCAAGGATATGAAAGAACTAAACTGCACTGAAACAACTGTGTGTATAAAGAACTTACTGCACAAGAGGGTTGCATGTCGATCACTGCGATCAGAACTCCAGGTCGACTAGTTTTCTTTTTTCTTTTTTTAATTTGACAACCATCAATAGTCTATATTCTATATTAATGATATCTTGAATTGTCTTGTATACTATGTCAATAGTTATGTCAAGTTGGGAGCATAAAGGCTGTGGATGGAAAACATAATATTCTTTTCGACCATGGTTGCATAATGTCCCAGAGGTTGGTTTCTTTGAGATTTAAAATTATCCGAAGGTCAAGTACATGGGTCACTTATTTTACTGAAATATTACAGTTTTATCAAATGGGGTCTTGTTTTTTTTGCATCTTGCATACAGGTTCATGGTGAAATCTATCTCTACTAATGGTTTATATATTTCGAATACGTTGGACGATGTGAAAATCTCTATGGTGAGTATTGTGTAGCGTGATTAACTTATGTTGGTTGTATCTCAATCTATTAGCATAGTTAGTAATCATTCTTTATTTAAATTGTATGAATCAGATGTCCATTGGTGATGTCTACACTGCATTTTCATTTGTTTTACGTAGTGAAACTAATCTTGCATACTCTGGATTGGAAGTTATTGCACAAGAAGTACAGGTAAAACTCTCTCGCTTATCTTACAAAAATACCCATCCTGTTGAGTTCTCTTACAAAAATACCGATATTCTCACGCTCATCGCATGTTCAATGTTCCTTCAGAGCTTTGGATATAAGTTGGTGAATACTAATATCCTTTATAATACCAGAAAATTTATTGAATTTACATTTTAGCTACTTGCGAAGATGTATTGAGCTAATTAATGTGGATATTAGTGAATTCACAGTGCCTTTATGGGCCTTATCAAGCACCATAAACACAATCGGAGCCTTGGATCTCCGTTTTGGGCTGCGTGTAACACTCTGAATTTTCGACCCCATACACGGAACCAAAACCGCAGGGATGGGAGGAAATTCGGGTGTTACATTAAAATAAAATAAGTAAAATAAAAATAAACGTTATAAATGTGAGTAGAAATTTCGGCAACATTTACGCTAGAAATCGAGGGTGTGATGGAATATAAAACACAATAAAATAACTAACTCATCCAAGACATCATCGTCTTTAAAATTTCGTACCACGACGGAACGATTCATTGACGGCTTCTCAAATCATGACAAGCATGGATTGTGGTTCCAATGTCAATGCTTGAGTTTTAAAAAGAATAAAGCACATTAAAACATACAAAGCTGTAAACTACGTAGTGGAATTATAAAAATACCCGGAGGATTCTATGTCTCATACCAAAAGCATATGACACCTAAAGTTTACAAAAGACATAAAAAAGCTACGAAGTCAAAAGACCAATGCATAACTTATGTTATGCCTCGCACTCTTCACTCTCCCTCAATGTAAAGCAGATGAAGCTCCAATACCTGTTACACCTATCTTTGATGATCCTGCAGCTCAACATCAGACCATACGTCAAATGTTTCATAGCAGAAACATCATAGAAAGTCATAATAAATCAAACATAAACATAAACACAAACATCATAGAAAGTAAGTGTGATCATTGTATATCCTTGGGATTCTTAACTCCCATGAGGTAATTCAACTTAAGCATAATCTTTTTATGAAGGAAAACCCTTGTGGTTTGCATGACTCGCGGGGCATTTCTCCTTAGCATAAACTATTTTATCAATGAAGACCTTGGGGTTTGCAAGACCCACGACCATCTCAATTATAAACCTTCTATCAATGAATGAACTTTCCGTCAATGAGAACCATGGGGTTTGCAAGTCCTACCGGTAACTCAAATATACTCTTGCTATCAATGAGAGCCATGGGGTTGCAAGACCCACCGATCACTCAAATATACTTTTGCTATCAATGAGGACCATGGGGTTTGCAAGACCCACCGGTAACTCAAATATACTCTTAAATTCATATATAAAGGAATCATTCCGACTCCATGTAAATATAATGCAAGTCTATCAATAAGGGAGTTCGTAAATTCTATCAAATGTATGGTAACGTGGACAAACTCGCAAGGAAGAAAAAAAGATTATGAATGTGACTCTTGAGGTTGTGAAAGTAAAATTTGATCTTCTTGTTAGGAAGGATGAGGCCATGTTTGTTGATTTAAGGACAAACTTCAGTTGTTTATGAATGGGAACAAGGAGAGGAGAGGGTTGGAGAGCTTATTAGCAGAAAAAACATGGTAGGAAGGGAAATAAAAGAGTTCTTTTGGGTAACCATTAAAGAAAGTGTTGATTGGGGAATTTAAGTACGCATTATGTTCTTGTTAGGAAGGATGAGGCCATGCTTGTTGATTTAAGGACAGACTTCAGTTTTTATGAATGGGAACAAGGAGAGGAGAGGATTGGAGAGCTTATTAGCAGAAAAAACATGGTTGGAAGGGAGATGAAAGAGTTTTTTGGGTTACCACTAAAGAAAGTGTTGATTGGGGAATTTAAGTACGCATTACTTCCCAGTAACTTTTGTGAGTGAGGACCATCTGGTACATGATAGAAATATTATCTTTTTGGGTAGGGTCATAATAGTGACATTAGTAATGACATCAAGTTTATCTTCTTGAGTACATATGGCATCATTTCTTTCCCACTCATTTGCTTCATATACTTTAAAAATAACCCTTTAATAAATTTGGCCCAATTTCAACATCCTGCTAACCCAAAAGATAAAGGAGCTGGGTTTAGAGGCTTGAACATTTTTAGCCCACAAAAATACAACACTTATTACCACTATTACAGATTTTTTACTTCGCGCAATCCGTTGTTTAAGATTTGATCCAAAAGTAGCCCACCAATACCACCAACTTCTTTTCTTCATACTACACAAGTGAAACCTTTACGTTACATCCCATTATCGATGCTTGCTCCAAGAAAAAGCCACATTCTACTAAATATATCGATGCTGAGGGGAATGGTACAACGCCAGTTTAAATTTTGCCACATTTGGTCTACATGGAAGCAAATCATTACCCACTTTGAGGACAAGGTGGATCTTTGAGTGGCCGGTATTATTATGAATGATCATTACCTTAGGCATCAAGAAAATTAGGGTAAAAGTGGAAATCACTCTAGAAAGAATATTTCTTTGTTATTTTGTTATTAGTTTGTTATTTCTTACATAGGAAGATACCTTCATATTTGTATATATAAAGAAGGGGTGGCAATGATTTAGGGCATGCTTGTATTGAAAAAGGTGTTTTTACACATTTGGGAGCTTTTGAGTATGCTTGAAATACTCTACTACTATCCCTATGTAATTCAATATTTCTACTACTTTTCATCACTATCCTGTGCAATGTCCATATGGAAATCGCTTCCCTAACGCTCTCTTACACCCATACACAACCCATATTATACTACTACAAAAATTCACAGCTCCTTACCTCATAGAGTTTATGGGAGAATTAAGTAGGAGAAAAAACAAAGCCTCTGGCGAGTGTGTTTGTGTATGAACAGAAAGAATATGAGGTTTGGCTGTTGAGATCTGTGGAAGAGATTAAAAAAAACTTGCCCAAATAACTTTTCCATAATTCTAGTGTAACTGAAGGAACATTGCTCTGTTTAGGGTGTTTTTAGAGGTGACTCATTGACAATAGGTGTTGGTGTATTTGTCTCAATGGCTACGGGCGAAGTTGGTAATGTCGAGACATATTCAAGACATATTCATGATATCTTGTCTGATTATTTTCACGAAATTTTGAATTTGCAAGGAATATGTGTATAATTTGTTAACGTATTTGGTTCACTTGTGTTTCTCTTTGTAGAAAACTACTTCACTTTTGCATACTCTGCTAGATGTTGTTGAAGAAGTTTGTCTAGCTATGATTGAGCTAAAAAATCTTACTGGCTCCAAGTTTTTGCAGCCATCAGGTACATTTTTTTCATGCTACTACTACTAAGCCTTTTGTTGTTTTGGTTGTGATTTCCTTAGGTATTTATCTATAATCTTTGACGAAGTATTTTGAGTTTGTTAAAAAAATTGATCTCACCATGTCACCAAAGGAGTTAGCCTTGACCAGAAAATATGAGTACTGATAACTAACAAAATGCCAAACCAATGTTGTGAAAATCCAAAACAGCGTTGTCATTATTGGGTTTGGGGATATTGTCCCATAATTAGAGTACGCATAGAGAAGACAAATGCAAGGTACTTATCTCCTTAGACAGTTATATTATATTTTTTCTCTCGGTCTTCGGTTGATGTTCCAATTCTGAGAATTCCAATGAGCACGCAACAAACTTTGATATCCACACATATTCATAGATAAATCCTAAAGGTATTTGAATTTTACAACTTGAGGTTCCTAAAAATCCTAAGATGCTGTAATGGCAAGGAATATCACCTTTTAACAGGCCAGTTTGGTTTCATTTGACCTTTCTACTCCACGATCCCTCCCAGATCCATATGTTTTATGTGAATGGTCAAGGGTACAAAATTTAGATGTTACCTGCTTTTGAGGCTATTTCATTTCCTTATAAGTTATAACTAGATGCTCAAAGAATAAAAATTAAAATAGAATTTGATGTTATTATTTAGAACGATGTGTTTTATGTGAATGGTTAAAAGTGCAAATCTGCCAAACAATTACTTAGCGTTCTCGAGTTGTACAATTGGGGTGAACATCAAGTGTGTCTTGTGTTTAGTTACTGATCTAAGACCCCTGTAACCTTGAGTGTAGCTAGTATTGTTGGTTTATTTTTCAGTTTTTTAAAAGAGATCCCAAATTTGAGTTGCCTAAACTCAACTAGTTTAAAATACCTTAACTTGTTGGAGGGTTGCAATGAACTTGTATGGGTTGTCTTCGATAACTGATCCAGGGAACTTGTAAATATTAAGTGGAGAGACCAAAAGTTAAATTTTTAAAAAAGTCAGCAGAACTACCAGGCTAATTCCAGATGAGTAAATATGCTGGAGCCTCATTTGTATGCTCAACAGACAGCAGTGCAGTGCTCACAGAAAGCACTTTCCATCAAATTGCTGTACTAATGGAATTCCCTGATCATAGTAATAATATTGTAGACTGTTGTATTAATTGGTGTTTATTTGGTTTAGTTTTTATTTGTTTTTTTCAGTCCTTCACTTAGTTCATTTCTTCCATTTGCACTGTTATGCTGGTCCTATGGATCAATAGGCCCATTAATTTCTTTCAGATTCTTGATGACTTCCTCTCTATAGAATTGCTTTGGGGGATTTTCCTTCTTTCTGTGATGCATCACATTGGAGGGATATTTAGAGTTATCTAGTTAATTAGTTAGCTTGAAAGATAAGGTGGTAGTGAGCAAATAGTGTATAGAGAAAGTGGGAAACAAAAAAGCATATCAGAAAATTAACAAAAACTTCGAATGAATTAACACTCATTTTTAGAGAGCCTATCACGTTTATTGTAATCCGTTTAGGTTACAATAAATACAAAAGACGTTTACATCCCTACTTCACGCTATTCATTTATTTCTATATACTTTCTATTTGTTTCTGTTTACAAATGATCTTCACTATAAATGTATTTTCCATTTCATCACACTTTTTTTAAGCACAGTAAGTTTTACCCACCTCCTTGGCCAGATTTCGCTGTTGCTGGGAGCATTAGGAATAAAATATAGAATGTTGTATTGGAGCTTTGGTAATAAATATACAATTTTGTAGTCTCAAAATTAAAATATTGTATTATGCTCATATTTAGTTGCGTTGAGTGTGTATAATCACCGGTTTATTGGCATCAAAATTCAAAACTTTTCTGACCTGTACATCTTTTTTAATAGTTTCTGTGTGAATGATTTATTTGTGTTTTGTTTTTTATTTCAGCAGGAAAGCTCAATTTGCAATTGAGTTTCACCGATTTCAACAGCGGTGCAAGAGTGGTTTTGAGCGTCGACGTCACTTGTTTGAAATGGTATTCTCCTCCTAACTATGGACCTTTTTTATTTTCTTGAAAATAAGGCCGCATCACCGTATTGCGACCGTATATTATAGGTTTTTGAGAAATGAGTTGAAGTTGATCTTGGATTGTTTGACTTGCTTGTAAACTTGCTTTTGGGCTCAAGCTAATTCTCAAGATATTTTAATATCAAATTTTAAGTTCAAAACTCAACTTGAGTTTGAGAACCAATTACCAAAGCAATTAAACACTATATATACAACATTTTTAACTAGAATGTTACTGAATTTTTGAAAGATATTATCGTTAGTATTATGCAAAGCTTTATTACCACCAAAATTACATTCGAAATTTGCGGTGGAACAAACTCTTAAATGATAGTTTCTTTGGTTATTTATTGTTTGTTTTGAAAGAGACCGTTTGGTATTTGATAAGAGGATATTGATGGCCAAAGGGAGGAAGTGTGTGAGTGAGTTGTATATGAGGTGGATCAAAAGCGAGAACATAGATGAAAAATAGTGGGAGTTTAGGACCTTCACAACAATAAAATGTTCTTAAATATTTCTGAAACTACTAGGGTTTAATACTTTTAGAACAGATCCATTATGTGATGTGAGTTTGTAACTTAGTCTATTGAATCCATATTCTGTCTCAACTTAGCTTCTAGAATTGATAGGACTATTTCGAATTTAGACGTACCTTGATAAGCATGTTGATCAAGGTTCATATTTCAAGCTCACGTCAATTTGTATTGGGTCGAAAATAAGTAGATTTGGGTCGGATTGCTTTACCCCTCGGTCTACGGCCAGCCACTGTCACTTCCCACTTGTTCCAACTTTGTTCTAAACATTTGGAAATGCTGTTTTACAACGTAGTAGGTTTCACGATTTGCTATATTTGCATTGCAAGGGTGTATTGCATAATAACTTCAATTAATCATGGATATTACTTTCTGTTGAGCAGGGGATTATATCCTTCACAGGTCTTGCCATACGACGTACAAGGAAGCCCGGCTGCAAGGCACGAATCTTTACGATTTCTATTGGACAGTATTAATAGTGCTATACATGGTGTTAGATTTGGGTATATGAGGATATTGAATCTTTGTCGATGTGTTTCTAGGACAATTCAAGCTAATTGTACCAACTAAACTAACAAAATATTGCAATATTCCCGTTGCCTTTAATTAGATGCAAGTCCTTCATTTTGTATGTCCGAATTGTACATTCAGCTGCTTGAATGTGATCTTAAATACTTATGAAATGAATAGGAATGTGTAGATATGTAGGATTATTTTTGTTATATCATTTAAGAATACAAGTTTGAGCTTTTCTTGTAAGAGACCGTTTCTCTGGTAAGAGGATCAGAGTTCATGTTCTCATAAACGCTAAGACGATCTGAAACAAGGAATTCATATTTTCATAATATATATTTAATGGGCATTTTTTACAAGTATAAAATGTGTCTCTTGGTGAGATTATTTCATACAACAATTTGCACAAAATAATTTGAAAATTTGTTGGATTAAAATCATAATTAAGGAGTTGAAAATTAACCAAAGTATTATGCCTCAGTCAACGTTCTCTAAGGAGTATCTGAATTGTAAAAAATCATTTTCTTGAATAAGGGTTTCAACGAGGAAACTAAAATGAAGAACTTGAATGAAAATGTTCTTTCCATCACCTTACAAACTTATTTTCAAAAATTAAATAGGAAAAATTACCCAGAATAATACGACCTTTCACCTATTTTCCAAGAATAATACGAACTTTCAATTAACCACCAATAATACGAACTTTGACATGTATTTTCCAGTGGTATACCTTACCTGTTTACAACCGGTTCTATAGGTCAAATTATGACCGTTGCTTCTCACAACATGTTGAGGAAGACCAAAAAAGGCTGTGCAGACATGTTCCTCAACATGTTGTGAGAAGCAACGGTCATAATTTGACTTGTAGAACCGGTTGTAAACAGGTAAGGTATACCACTGGAAAATACATGTCAAAGTTCGTATTATTGGTGGTTAATTGAAAGTTCGTATTATTCTTGGAAAATAGGTGAAAGGTCGTATTATTCTGGGTAATTTTTCCAATTAAATAAACCATCTTTAATCCTTTCACCCCCAACACCAATAATTCCCCCAAGTTTATCATTGAACCAAATAACATAAAAAAACATCATGATTTGCATTTTCCATGGCAAATAGTTTTTGTTTCTTGCCAAGTCGAACACCGGTTAAATGCAAGTTATTTCAATCTAGAGGTCATTAAACTTGTTTCCACACTCAATTCTGACAGCAAATGAAAAATCTTATTGCAGTATTATCACTCACTGATTTGAAAAAATTACACATTATTTTCAATATAAAGAAACGAGTCCCCCAACAATTTGATTTTATACAATTATACATGATTTTGTTGGTGGGTTGGTGCCTGAAAAGAGAGACTAAAAGATTAACATAAAAAAAATAATGTTTTCCAATTGCACACTGCGAATGATGTTACACGTCACCAGAAATTGCCTTTCTCGTCTTCAAATATTCAAGAGGTGAACTCTAATGAGAGAAAGCGTGCTTGCCAATCAAGTGACCAAACTGTAACAGGATGCTAGTTGACACTTTGTTGCCCAGAATTCATAGTCTCGCCACTCCAACACGAGTGCACAGGAGGTAGTTGATATTCGTCAGGCTTCAGTGCCAACGCAAAATCAGGCAGTGTTGGTGCTGTCTCCATAATTCTGAACACAGATGAGTAATTGGTCGTTAAACTACCATTTCCGTGCAACTTTGAAGTATTTATAATATGCTCATATCACCCAAGCTAGAGCTTATAGATTAAACAACATTCTTTTCAAATTAAAAACTACCAAAGCTCATGAGGGATATCAAACTACTTCATAGTTCTAGCAACTTTTTTACAAGATACGATTGGAAATGTTCAAGCATTTAGTAAGGTTAGGCTACATTAGTGATTGTCATGAGGTGGGTAACCAGAACTGAAAAGCCCAAAAACCGATTCAAATCGAAACCGCCTAGAACCAGTTTCAAACCGGGGTCAGGGTGGTTCCACAAACAGAACTAACAAAACCGGAATCATAACTGCTGAACTGGAATTGTTCTATAAAAATGGATGATATAGTCTCTTAATCTCTCTAATTATTCTTTTAGTTTTTTAATGATCAAGGGCTATAAAGGGATGATGAATTGATGATCCATGAATGGTAATAAATACATTTGCATCAACATCATCGGGGCAGGAGGCGAGGGAGACAAAGAAACAAGAAGATGACGAATAGGATTATGTATAATTGGACAACAACCACCAACTACATTTCAAAGATATGACCAAAAGTATGTGAGCTTTGATTTGTTTAAGATACATAGACATCTTAGTATTTATTCGGGATGATAGGTTCAAGTCTTCTTCCTCCCCTTTTTTTGTTAATCAACTTTATTATTACTTTGTCATTTATTTGATAACTATTTTGTTTTATTCTTTTTTTATAAATCTTTAAATGGCAATTGACATATGCATTTGATAATACTCAATAACGTATGTCATGCATTATTTTAATATTTTATATTATTTTTTATATTCATATATAAAGCAAAAAAATTAAAAATGTTGAATCTGCAGAGTGTTTCAAATGAAAGCTTACTTCTCATGTGTATACAAGTCCCGATTGATCCGCACCTTGCTGGCAGTGTCTTTAGGAATTTTTTCAGAGAGATACTTCATAGTTCCCCATAATGGTGGATTTCTGTGAATAACAAAAACGCTTTAGTTACAGGTGCCATGTGCTAACAAACCCTCGATAATGCAAAGGTAGCAACAACTACAACAACAAGGCCTAAGCCTTAATCCCAAAGTATGGGATCAACTATATTAATCAAGACAAGAGATCGCCCATAACTGATAACACTATCAAGATGGATAAAATAAACCATATTGATTCCCTAACAAAAAAAACATTGGAAAAAGTTCCTCCACACAATACACTAGGATTGACTAGGTTTTGATAACATATTAGGAAGATAAGGAAGGCAAGTTAATAGAAGGGGAGGGGAGGAAAAGGAAGGAAAGGGAAGACTAATGTGTTTTCCTTCCAAATATTTCCATTGTTGGAAGGGTTTATTTCTTATAACATGTTAAGAGTTCTCCCTCCAATGCCCTTCCCTTCAATTCCCTCCCCTCATCCTCTACCTTGGCTATCTGATTGAGGGAAATGTCATCCCTTATTCCCTCCCCTTCCTTTCACTCCTTGTCTTCCCATCCAAACAGCATACACAAATTACAAGTAATCAGAGACTTAATATATTTCAAAGTTTACAAAGCTATCCACCTAGTGATAAGAAGTAGGTCTTTCATCTTTTATATTTATTCCAAGTATCAAGAAAGCTTTCTTGGGTTAAATAAAAGCAACATGGACAAGATGTCAAAGGGCTACCATAGAGCTGGCAAAAACTGGTATGCTTCACAAATGACAAAAAATTATGAGGCTAGGATCAAAGAATTTACTCCGATTACAGAAGCAGGTTGACAAGATACCACTTCTTCGAGATGTTATGTTCAGATAGGAACCCCATATATAGCTCGAATTCGAAAAGTGAACACTTAATTTACAAAAAATAAGAACCTACTAGACAACATTCACAAACAAATGGAAACCCACTACACTAACTTCCACAGCACCAAAAGAAAATAACTCTCAAATACTAATGCTCTTCTAGCCATCCCATCACCTACATACTTGTAGTCCGCCCCCCTCTCTCTCTCACTGCAATATCCTGCCTCTTCTTTTTTAGCACCCTCTCCCCCATGGATTGAACAGCTTTAGCTATATTTTGAAGACTAAGCATTGATCAAATTTTTAGGTCATCTTCTGGAGCCAAGACTCAAGAGTTGTGTGCCCCTTATTAGCCCTAGTTAAGGGCTGCAGTATTCAATTCACCTATCACTTTTAAGTCATATATCACATGATGGTCTCAGTTTTTTCACTCACTATTATATTTTCCACATTGGATTCTATTGTGGCCAAGTGGCTATGCGTCTTATGTGGACGAAGCCTCTAACGAATTCCCTAATCGTCTCTTTTAAGCATTGGACAGTGAAGAACAATGGAAAGAAGACAGTTGTCACTGATAGGTAAGTCAATAACTTGATATGGATGAGTGGGAACTTTAATTGAAATTTTGCAAGGTATAAGTTACAGATATTGTGGGTGAAACAAGGGAAATATTTGATGCCGGTTTGGAGATGTATCATTGACCAAAAGAAAGTGGAGAGTTTGGAATAGGGGGGCTTTAGACAAGTCAAATATGCTAGAAATAACCTTGGACAAAGCGAAACGAATGTATATTTAATCCCATTATTGGCCTACTTAGTTTCCTATAGTGTGGCATCAATCATTCATTCGGAGTGCAGAAATTGTGACAGATCCAATGAGCTAAGATTGGCTTCCAAAAAAACTAACGGCATGAGTGCATGACGCATCTCCATCCCTCAATTGTTCACCAAACATAAAGCTTGATTATAACATCAGCATTTATTTTCTGGTCCTCCACTAAAGGGATCACATGCTGCAATATGATATGAAGCCTTTGTCTACTTTATTAATACTTCATGATTTAGTGGAAAAATCAAAAGAAGTTGATCATTCATTCACATAAAAAGTCATTCTTTTATAATCTGTTAAATGTTCTCAAAATCTTTTTCAAGAGATTACACAAAATCATTGTTGTACATAGCATGTTTAGCAATAACTTTAATCCGATAGAATTAGAGGGAAACATAACATTTTGCTTAGCAAACATTTATAATTGCACCTGGATATCACACTTCCCATCTGCTACTTCTAGAATGGCTTGGAATTGCTATATTTTTGGTTTATAAGTATAGGGGTACAAAATTCAGTTTATATTGTATTTAATTTAGTCACTTGTGACTAACACCAAACATTTGGAATCCTTTAAAAATTCGAACAGGAAAATCATTGAATGCAACAGAAGTGGAACGAGTGATTTTGTGAGATATATTACCTTGATTGAGGAGGGGTCATGTTAAATGCTTCACAAGCCTTTTTACTCTCTTTAAGATACTCATCAGCTACTTGCAATGCAGCAATAGCCATTCCATGGTATTTCTCTGTGTTGCCTTCATCCAAAATGAGTCCATGATAATAATAAGCAGCAGCCTACAACAAGTTGAACAAAACCAACAATTAAATCACTTTTTTCTATGCAAAAAAACTATTCGAAGTATCAAACTCAGTTGCACACATGAAATCAACTTTTTTTTTACAAGATTTATCTGAATGTTTCTGATAATGATTTCTCCCAATGGTTATTTGTAAATAATACACACTACAATTAACAATAGTTGCAAGATCATTGAAGCTAAAGAAAGGAATAGAACGTAATCACTCAGACCAGATAATACGATCTGGTCAAATCAGAAACTGCGGCCAGCAATCTTAAACATATGCAGTGTTCTACCTAAAATTTGAAGCGCTTGTTTATGTCCCCTAAATTTACTCTAGTAAAAGTCTCCGTAGATAGCTAACATGCACAGTATGGCCAAATCAGAAGAAAAATAACTAACATACTCAAAAAGCAATAGATGAAATAATAACCGAGCCAGGCTCAAAAGTCAAAAAAAGATTTATCCAAGATCTACGGGAGAAATTGCAAGTTGCAACAGCCAAAACACAACTAGGAATCCAAAGAGATCAAAAGATGTTACAATTTCAGAAAACATCATAAGCAGAAAGAATGTTCAGAAGAACAAACGTAAAAAAGGACCTTTATTCAATACCTTTGCTTCAACATGTTTCCACTTAATGAACAGTTGGTGTTTTTCGCCCCATCCATTAGATAATGGCAAATTCATTATACTATCTTGTGCCTGCACAAATCCAGGAATTAGCACAAGATATGGATTTACTTAATAAAACTATGTTGAAATGAACAATACATATTATGTGTCACATAATGGGCTAAGAGAAGATTTATCAAAAAATCATTGAACTATGCTAGTCAATCTCTACAGTTCACCTGAAGTATCAAATCCTTGACACTCCGCATTGATATATTATATATACCTGTCTAACGTTTTGACACTAACGAACCAAGAAATAACCAAGTCAAACACTCAAACGCAAACCCCAGGAGAATACAAGCATCAGTCTGAAAACATGGCCCTTAACCATAAAAGTTCTACTTGCTTTTAAAAAAATATTGCTCTCCATTTCACAACTTTGATGCTAGAAAGCCTTTACCAGCTAGCAAAATTTATATGAAACAAACACCAATTGGTCATAGGGATCAAACATACCTCACTTTTTACGCAATTCATTGTCTTCTCTTATATGTTACAAGTTACAAGCTGTAAACTTCAACCAAGGTCGGCAGTGCACCCAAAAGGTATATTTATCTATCTGCTCAATGAAAAATCCAAATGAGCAAGAAACTGCCTCTCGGCGCACTTATGGGCTACAGCGCAAGATAGTCTTTCAATTCTTTTTTCTCTTCCACTCACTGTACTTGAAATGTGACAAACTCCTAAAATGAATTAAACATCTGGCATCAACTAATTAAATTTATTTAATGATACCAATATAATAGTGGGAGCAAAAATATTCTATTGGAGACAATCAACAAGAAAATTCTCTTCATGTTAATTATCTTTCTTTGAATTCACAAACAATTTGTAAAGAACAATTCCTCAACACATCTTAAACCTTGCACCAAAACAACTACTCTCTTTGTCCCATACAATTACAACCACTTTCCTTTTTCACCTATCTCAAAAAATTCAAACAAATTTTTATTTGGCTGGGCCAACTTATTATTCATAATCTCCTAATTTTTCACCGGGTAGTGGGACCAACTCCTTTTCACACTTAGTTTGCACCCATACAGTCTCCTCTCTCTCTCTCTCTCTCCTCTCAACCACAAAACTAATTATCAAATAAAACCCAACATCTCTTTTAAACACAGCTAGATCTTAAGCGCCATTTCGGAACAAGTTAGAAGTAAATAAGAGCTCAAAAAGTTCTGAGATAAAGCCTATAGGCCTATAGGAGGTGATTCTAATACAATAACCATCCCAAACAATCCTAATAGGCAGTTCCCATACCAAAACTTTTGCTTAAGATTATTAGCACGACACCATAATGCATTTGAATTACAAGACAATTGATCCTCCACTCAATTCTGCAATATCAAGCTATTTCAGGTCTATCCAAAAATGCGCATTATGTTTATAATATACACATCTCTCTAAATCGTATAGGTTTAAAAACAACTCTGCTATGGACTGTGAAACGGAACAAGCAAAAATTGCGGCAGCAAGGAAGATGAGGGTAGTATTGATGGAAAAGGAAAAATACAATAAGTTGTTTGAGTAACATGGACTCCTTACCAAAATGGTACTTCTCAAAATACAACTTACTGTACTATTATTTGCTCAGCTATATAGCATTAGATTTTTCATTACTCACATTCTCATACATTCCAGTACATTCCTTCCCCTAGAATATTCTCTAATTCAGTTATAACAAATTTAGCAGTGTTGTTGCATATTACTTTGCCAGCTCATCACTTGTCTTTTTGTGCCTCCTTTGGTAGGTAAGTAAATGTTTCCCCTTGTGGAAAGGTATAGAAATACCCCCGGCGTGGATAACATTTCTGGTATCAGACGGACCAGACGCCTGGATGTTTCAAGCCGAAAGATATTTCCGATTTTATAATCTGACGGAGGAGGAGAAAATGGAAGCCTCCGTGGTCAGTTTACATGGGCCAGTTCTCGCATGGTTTCAATGGGAGTACAATCAACAAGCCATAACCAAGTGGGAAGAACTCAAAGCCCTTATTCTAAGTAAACGAAGTGCATTAGGTACATTTTCTCATTTGTAACTCTTATTTCAATTATACATTTACATTATATTTTGCTTCATATAATTTATCAAAATATCCGAAATTACGCAAGCCAACAAGAACATGTTCAAACTTATTGGAGCTAATTTATTAAAAATTGACAAATGCCAAAACTCATCATTCCTTCTAACTATAGTTTGGTGAACAAAAATAACATTAGCCTAGAAAAACGAAGTGCATTTAAGTTCAGGTTCAGGTTCAGGTAGAAGCAATTCATACTATGCTCCACCCATTTAAGCCAAAACAAAACATCATTCATATCTAATTTGACATTATAACGAATTTGAACCTCCCTCTTACAAATTAAAACTAAAGATCATTCTTTCTTCTTTATTGCGACTTCACTAAACTTTATTGTATATTTTTATACTCTTTTTATCGCCCTGAAACTAATCTAATATTCACGTAGTTACAAGATCGATACAGTTCTTCACGAACCCAAGTTTGAATTGCATCTGATCGACTTCATCAAATCTGGCAACAGAATTGTAAAAACTTCCTTCTTTTAGGTTCCACCATTTGATTCCTCCTTATCCTTAATTTATACTTCCACTCGTTTGCATACAAACATAACGTTAAGGGAATGTGATAGGATACACATTCCTCTTGTACGCCCTTTCCGTATCATTTCTCCTTGTCAACAAGTAATCAATTTGGGTAACATAAGATACGCTCCACTTTTATATACCACCAAATGCATTTCACACTATTTTACATGAGATTGTTAACTTCAGCTACAAATTTTTTAGAGGTTCTTTTGATTTAGAAAAAATTACCTAGAATAATCCAACCTATTAATGATTTTCCTACAATAATCCCACCTATTGATTAACTATGAATAATCTCACCTATTGATTAACTATGAATAATCCCACCTACTGATTAACTATGAATAATCCTAACTTTAAAGGATATTTTCCTAGAGTTAAACCCGGTGATCGGATGACTAGCTATAGCAAGTTTATTTTTTTAAAAAAAAAAATAAATTAAAATAAAATGTCAAAAAAAATATTAAAATGATGTTCAAAAAAAATTTATGATTTTTTTTATTATTTAAAATTTTTAATGTAAAATTTCAAAAAAAAAAATTCTAATTTTAAATTAATTTTCAGTTTATTTTTTTGGTGAATTACCTACTATAGCAGGTCACCGGGTTACTCAAGTGTACTCTAGGCAAGTACCCCTTAAAGTTGGGATTATTCATGGTTAATCAATAGGTGGGATTATTGTAGGAAAATCAGGAATAAATTGGATTGTTCTAGGTAAATTTTCCTTTGATTTATTGTAATACTCCCTCCAATTCACTACCAATGTCCCATTTGCTTTATGCACTTTATCCAATGCACTTATTCAATCTTTAATATCTCTAATTGTGCATAATTAAAATTATGAATAGTTGATATAAATAATTTTTGCATTGAGACGAATCAAACAAGATCCCACTAAACTATGTTTTAGCTTATAGATTAATAATAAAATACAAACTAAGAGTAAGAGATGAATAGTGTCCAAAAAGCAAAGGGATGATACTAGTGAACTGGAGGGAGTATTATATATTTATAATTCACATAATAAGTAATCAATTGGGGGAACTTGATTTTAGTACTATGTTATGACTTGGTATTTGGGAATAATGATTTACGAAGGGGTAATTAGGTAAATACAACATTAGGAGTAACTTGGAGAATGAGCTAGTTTTAAGGGGGTGTTTGGCATGTGGGAATGGGAATTTGGGAAATTAAAAGTGGGATTGGGATTGGAAATTAATTGTTGGGAATTGTTAAAATATAATCTAAATCCTTGTTTGGTATATGTGGGATTGGGAATGGGATTAAATAATAAATTTACCATTTTATCCTTTTTAAATAAAAAATATATGTAGATTTTATTTTATTAATAATGGGTAAAATAGTCTTTTTCTAGCTTTTATCCCAATTCCCAATCCAATTACCAACCCCCCCATGGTAATGGATTCTTGGGAATTATGGGGGTTTAATCCCATTCCCATTCCCATCTTAAATTACTAATCCCATCAAACAAACATGGGATATAAAATCTTTTGGAAATAAATTCCCAATCCCACCTCCAAATCCTACATACCAAACACACTCTAAGTGTTAGTTTTCCTATAAATAAGAAGGAAGAGAGACTCATTAGTATCAAGATCGGTAAACACATTTTAGTTGGGTTTTATACTCATTAGGAGATCTTAAGAGTCTCGAATAGCTTGATCAATCTTTTCTTGTTATGCTTTTTAGAGTTGTAATCTTTCTTATATCATTCGATCTACAGTATAATTTCTCTTTGTCATTTTATCAATACAATTTATATTTTACTGTTTTAGAATTGCTTAGAATTGCTCAATTCATAACATACTACTTTAGTTTTATCGTAATATTATAAATTTATAATTCCTCTATTTGCTATAGCAATGTAAGGTGAAACGCTACAATTCCAATAAAAAAAATACGAAGAGATATAAGGGGAAAAGGATGTCATGATGAGAGAGAAGGGATTAATTCAAAGCTAACAACCTTACATAAAAGAAATGTGTTGCAATTTGCCGAGAAAAGGAAAGAAAATTCTAAGAATGTAATGATCAAATTAAACAAGGTTGCACCACAAAAATTAGATGGTGCATTAGGTACAAGTATTTAACATATACTCCCTCCTATTCTTATAATTAGTCCAATTTGACTTTTCACCAATTTTTAGTAAGTCAAATAGGACCACTTAGAAAGGAGAGAGAAAGGATAATAAGTAATTTGTTAATGGTATTTCATTACATCTGATGTAATAAGGTAATGAGAGTAAGAGTAATAAGGTCAAAAATACATACTATAAATGGAAATGAGACTAATATATTTGGAAATGAGACTAATAGGGAGAATAAGAGGGAATATTAAATAAGAGACCATTCACATACCTGCTGCCAATATTTAACCATTTCACAAGCAAGCCTTCGCTTAACAGCAAGCGTAGCTTTTGCACTATCAATTGCCATTCCCAATTGAATATCTACACCCTATACTATCAATTAAATGATATTGATTAGTAGAGTACATAAATGTGTTCCTCTTATTTCGATAAAAAGTTTCATTTATAACATACATCTAATTATCTAAACAAGACAAAATAAAACAAAACAAAAACAACAGCAACGAGTCACAAAACACGTATATCAGTTCCACAAAAGCCAACAGCTAGTCTTAATATTTTCTCCGTTTTGTATTTCTTGCTACATTTCAGCTGTGACATTGTTCACAAGAAAACAAAAAATATAATCTTATTGAAAAATTGATAAATAACCTCGGTAATGAGATAGGTTTAAGTGAATAGATAAAAATATTCAGGGTAAAGGAAAAAAAGTAAGAGAAAAGTGGACTTTTATCAGGTTATTTTTTTTTCCAAAAATAGTAATGTAACAAATAAGAAAATATAGTTATATGAATTATTATTGATTCATCTAAATAAGTAAACAAAAAAGTACTCCTTAAACACTTATATTCTTGTTCTAAAATGATATTAAGCATATTTTTAAATAAGTGCATAAAAAAATATAGCTATGTGATTTTTACACGTGAAAAATAAGCAAGTGTCTAGGAATCCTTTCTTTAAACACCATCGGCTAGAAAAGATCTAAATTAAATGTCTAAATTTCTCTACTTCAGAATCTTCACCCTTCAAATTCGAACACTTGGAGTTGGTCTCCAGATCCATCAAAAGGTTTGTCCTTTGCCTCATTTCCTCTTCCCCCACGTCTTTCCTTTTTCAAAACCAAATTGATTTGGAGAATATAAGTCATCGTAAAGTTAGAGCATTTGTTTGGTTGGTTGTCTTAAAAAAGCTTAATATGATGGAGAATTTACTATCTAAGAGACCTAATAAGTCTTTGAATCCACAAGAAGGATTATGTGTTTGAAGGATAAAGAAAATAATGACCATCTATTATACATTGCAGTTTTGTGAAGGGTCTTTAGACTAGGCTTTTTAAATTGGTAAGGAAAAGTGGGTTACTTTGACGAGAATCAAGAATTTCTCATTTACTAATTTTCGTGGGTTTAGTGACAATAGAGACTTCAAGAAATTATAGATGTGTTATTACAATTCTATGGTCAATGAGGTTAGAAAAAAAAATGAGCTTTTAACTAACGGTTTTTATCCTTAGGAATTATTTGGGATAAGACAAAATTTAGCCTCATATGGGGCAAGGACAATAGCCTCTTTCAACACTATTCTTTAAATAAACTATGAATCTCTCATATCTGGTAAGGCTTATTTTTGGGGCAGCTTTATGTTTCAGTTTTACAACTTCAAAACATCATTATTCAACCCTTTGTTCCACATTTAAGCAGGGAGTCATCATGAATTGAAGGGGCAGCATTAGTCTTCAATAATCATCAAGTGTGTAAAGAGCTTAAGGTGTTACTACATTGAGATAATCATAAAGAGCTTCAGTTTATGTGTGTATGTGTGTGTGATATATCATCATTTCACTAGCAGGCAGTTGAAGGTACCCTTCACTGGAGTAGCATACCTTTACAGTCATTTGAATTTTGTAGTAGATAACTGATTTGGGACTAGGAAATAAGGGAAAGCAATTAACTTGGATGAAGATGTCTAATCAGTAATGGCTTGAGTAATGAAGAAAATTAGTTGGATGGTACAACTACCTGGCCCAGTGCCTGGAGAGAAAGAGCCCGTATAACTCCTTCAGATAGGTCTACTGGTAAATTTCTCCTGAAAAAAAGAATAGTTATATGAACACTTGGACAAAAAGGAGCAGTATAATGTAATTGGAGAAGAATGTAATTGAAGAAGACAGGTAAATGAATCCAACCTCATTTCATTTGAAAGCTGTGGAATAACATGGTGGACAGCATAATCAAGGTACCCTGCTGCTTTCAAAAATATATCAACAGATGTTCGCCTGCTTTCTGTATAAATTGGGTGACAATATTGATGATTTTAAAAAAACAAGAAAATCTATAATATGTTACAAGATGTTCACTTACGAAGAACATTTGAAGGACAAAGAAAATAATTTGCTGCACACAAAAAAAGGGAAAAGAATATTGATGTACTGTAAGCTTAAGCTTACTCTTGGCTGTTTAGTTTCACATACCTAACCAACTAGATTTACAATTGTAGAACAAAATACAAAACCAACAATTACAATTCTTCATCAACCAAATCCTAATATGATATGATTACCCAAAAAACCATTAAGAACTCAAAACACAGTAACTAATAAGAGATCATGTAACATACCATAAACAGAAAAACTCCATCAAAACAAGAAAGTTGATCCAAAGGAGACACACAAAATAAGCAAGTTATTATCATATATGGAAACTATATGTATTTGCAACCAAATACTCTCTATAGCTATTTTCTTAACAGACATCATGATACATTCATCATCAAATCACTTCATTTTCATATTGTCATTTGCTGAATAAAATTATGATTCCAATAAATCAGCCTAACCTCTTATTACACATAGCTAATGAATGTACCCTCATTTAATTATACTGAACCAAACGTGTGCCATAATGCAAAGTTGTCGTTCTTACCTTTCAAAAGTAAACACACGACCTAAGCTATTTAAACCAACAATTAACTAAACCAACAACAAAACAACAATGTCAAAACCTTAACCCAAATTAGAGTTGGCCACACCAACAACATTTTATTGACAATGCTCTTTTCTATCCGACATTATAATTTCAACCACCCCATGTTCTTACTATCACCTTTTGCAAAGGCCATACAAGAGTGTTCGTGTAATGGCAATGCATAATAATTTTACATTTAACCTTTACCTCAATATTAGACATGAAAAATGAACCAATAATCGATATGAACCTTGCTGGGTAGTCACACTAGATATTGATCTAATGTTTGGTTTTATGATACTACACAAGACATCATCTCCATTAGACAAAAAAATATTTTTGCAAATCTTTGGAGTTCGCAGCAGTTTTGAATGTTCAATTTGTAGCATTTTTGCAAAGAGAACAGGCTGAGATCAAACTATTTGTATTTAACAAAACTCAGCTATACTAGGAAAGAGAAGAAGTTTCAACAACAAATGCACTCGAAAAAAATTGGCCACTTATATCCTTGATTTCTTCATTAATGACTTTATAACAAGATACATTGAAACTTGAAAAGTAAGAAAAAAATAATCAATTTGACAATTTGGTCACATTAGTGTTTTAGATTTAAAGAAAATTGAATTAGGAGAAATGGAGAATTTTGAAAAGAAAGGAGAGAGATTAAGATGAAGATATTAGGGTTCAAAAAGGTTAAAAGGAGGGCAGAAATGATTGAGTTGAAGGATCTCCAGGGTGACATGGCTCATTCCCTCCTCTCAGTAGTCCATTTTATTTTATTTTTAAGTACTCCTACTTCCTACTTGTATGAAATATAGACAATTTATGTTTCTTCATCGGAGATTTGAGTTTGTAGGTATATGAAATATTTGTCATAATGAAGTATTGATCAATATGTCAATTGTTAAGTTTTTAACCACCCTCATGCATATAAAATTGAAGTTGACCTTGTCGCACCACTCTCCCAATAACCAATTTAGCCAATATATTTGTTCCTCTCCACCAATTATCGTCAATATTTTCAGGAAAATTATTAGAATGTACCACGCCATAAATCAACACTTAAAACAGGCGGTAACAGCTTGATATCGCATTGAGAGGTTAAGTTAAAAAATATAGTGTCACCATTTCTATATCAAGATAACATCAAGCACAAAATAGTTTAAAGTAGCATCACCATCTCTACAGCATGAATACATCACATCAAGCACAAAATTAGTTTTAACAGCCTGAAAACATCTAGCGCAAAAATAGTTTTAGTGACATGGCAATTCGTTTTCAATCAAGAATAAAATGAAAGTTATGCCTACCGTCTGAAACCTTTGGCTGATAGCCATCAGCAGATATTCTGGGCAAAAGTAAAAGGTTTGCTTGAGATAATAACAGCATTGCCATCAAATGTAGAACAGACAGTACCTCATACCAAGCATTAGACATTGTTGTTTCCTGTAAGATGAGAAACAGGACTCAATAGCAAGATTTCCCAATAAGGATACACATAACAGAGAAACCAATCAACAAGAAAGTAACATTAATACAGTGTGACTGTGTAAGGCTCAACCTCTGCAACATCCTCCTGATTAACCCAAGCAAATTGAATCTTGTGCTGTAAATGACTTCCTGAATAAAATATAGCACAATTGCTGAACTTAAATTCAAAAGCTGACATAATACTTAAATAAAAAAGTTTTGACATTTACCATCTTTAACTAATCCCAGCAAAACTGGCAAGTAGTCTTCAAGAGCTTGCTGAAGATCAGTCAAAGTCGAACCTCCTGCATAGTAAAACACAATTGTTTTCAGACTTCTTCAATTTTGAAAATCATACAGCCAAACCAAACAAATATCACATCATTACTACTCCCTCCAATTCACCACTAAAGTCCTATTTGTTTTAGCACTCTATCCAATGCACTTATTCAATCGTTAATATCTCTAATTGTGCATAATTAAAAATTATGAAAAGTTGATATAAATAATCCTTGTATTGAGACTAATCAAACAAGATCTCACTTGACTATGTTTTAACTTATAGATTAATAATAAAATACAAATTAAGAGTAAGATATGAAGTGTCAAAAAACAAATGGGAACTTAGTGATGAATTGAAGGGAGTATAAAATGGTAAATACCATGTTGTGTAGCAGATTTTCTTCTTGATCGCGTGACTGTTAGGGCTTCATGGCCAACCATAACAACAATTTGTGTTCTGAGAGCAGACAAGCGGTCCAAAATACTTTTTGGTACACTATCACCAAGGCAACGAGAGAAATCGACAGGTTTGGGAATTCGGAGCCCGGGCACAAAGACAGCAATTTCACCGATATTGGTTGGTCGCTTTCTAATTCCACCACCATCCTTCGGAGTTGATGCAAAACACCCCATACTCTGAGGAATAAAAATTATCTACTACGAGTTATTTCACAGTAATCCAGCCCCATGAGATATTTAAACATACAAAAACTTATAAACTGGCTTGTTAGTTGCAACAACCAAACAGGCACGTAGAAAGAAAGAGAATTTGAAAGAAAAAACTCAAGTTCTGCTAGAAATACACATATATTAGCCCATAAGTAAGCTTAACGCTTCACGTTCCGGGTAAACTCTCTTCAAAACGGCATAGTTAAAAAAATCTCATTATAAGCCTTAATGAATGGCTTTAGTTCTGCCTCATTATCTAATAAACTGCTTTGAAATGTGGAACATAGAGAACAAAAGCCTACTTACAAATACAAACACTAATTAATAAGTCATCAAAAAGACCATTTTATCATCGAGCAGTTGATTTGTTGGTCAAGACAGTAATCATTTATCAGGAAACAGAAAAAAAAAAAAAAAAAAAAAAAAAAAAAAAAAAAAAGAGAGAAGGGCCCAAATTTTGGCTATTGAGGATGCAAAAGGCTTACTAATTAATCATAATCAGCTTCATTCTGCTCCAAATTCAATTAGATTTGATGCTATCGGCCGATAAAGATTTTATCGATCACTACTCACCCTAATACACCTCAACGATTGAAGTTAATAGCTAGTAACTGCCACAAAAAAGATGAACGCCAATCAACAAACGCAATCATCAACTATATCAAGTAATTTGTACAAAGCAAGAAAAAACTGAAATAACAACGTTATATGCGAAGAACTCAAGCCATTCTACGGAACTTTTAGACCATTTCACGAATAAATCCCAAAAACATCCATTCACAACCCTCAATCAATAAAAAGAAACAAAAATCAGGAACAAAGTCAAAACCCTACTCTTACGTAACAATATACAAAACTTATCACCAAAAAGAAGCTTGAAGTTACAAAATCAGGATTGCAAACACGATAAATCAATAGAAAATAAAATAAATTCGTGAGAGAAATGGAAGAAATTGAACACATACCAAACTGAACTTGAAGAAAAAGCAAGTTTTGTTCGTGAGAGAAATCGTTGGTGCGCTCTGAAGATTTTGTGAAGCGTTGTAAATCTGAGTTTCTCTCTCTAGAATCTAGTAGTTACTAGTAACCTCTTTAATGGCAGATAATGAAGCCATAACTGTTACCTCCCGAATGTAATGTGTCTGAATACAGTTCACCGCCCTGGCGTGTCCTCTGCACTGGTTGGTTGGGAATTGGGTTCGTTAGTTGAATCCACTTATATAAAGGGGTGCCCTATTTTTTGTGTTGCTTGTCTTTACTTCGTTTCCTAATGTTCTTCTCATTTAGAATATTCTATTTTGGAAAGAGAAATTTTTTAAGACATATATAGAAGACAAAATATATCCATGTGAGATCTCGTTTGATTCGTCTTAATGTATACTTTTTTATTATATATTTTTATAATTTTTTATGATGCGTATTTAGAGATATTTAGGCTCCAAATTTACTTTGAAAATTGTGCAAAAGTATGGGAAGAACATTTGAAAACGGAGGGAATAATAAATAAATGAATAGTTTTGATTTTGCATTAAGGAAAAATAGAGTGTTATTTATAAAAAAAATAGATATTAGTAATAGAAAAAGATAGAGAATGAATTTTGTTGTGAAATTAAAAGAGTGTTATAAAAAAAATGAGTGTGAAAAACTAAAATGACAATTGATGCAAAATGAGTGGGACAGATGGAGTAATGATTTGTTAACCAAAAATTCCATTGAAATTTATAACATTGAATTTAGTAATGATTTGGTAATCGAATAAATACTAGGATAAGCCAACGAGAAAGGGTTAGATATGGGGGTTTGAAACACCAACATAATAAGAGGCTTAGTGATTAGGACATGCAACAATTACGTTCATGGGCGGACCCAGTAGTGTGACAAGGGGGTACAGTTGTACCCCCAGTTTGAAAAAAAAAATTCAGAAAAAAAAAATTAAAAAAAAAAATCAGCATTCAGCAAGCTGTTCCACTAATTATCCATCTTCTATAATAGTATTGGTGTTATACTCTTTCTCTACTGCCAAATCGTGGTTCTGGACATCAGTGAGTTCTTTTACTGAAATTTTGATTTTTTTTTTCTGAAGTAATTTCGTTCAACATATGGTGTATTCGATTTTCAATTGAGGTTTTATTGGTAGGATTACTAAGATAAACTAACCTGATTTTTATTCTGTACTTTTTATCTCTTAACCTGCCATTAGTGAGGATACTCGTTGCTCAAACTCGAAAAGTTGTTTTGAAAAATTTAATTTAAAAAATTCCATTTTTGCTCGTTGTCTTTTAAAAATCTCACATTTCGATTATTTTTTAAAAATCTAACCTTTATGCTAGTTTTTCTCTTAGTAATTCGACATTTTGGTTTTTAATTTGCTTAATGTTAAATGTTGCAAGTAACTTAACGAGGTCAGTACTTTGAGCGGTATAAAGGTTGGATTTTTTTTTAAAAGAGAATGAGAAAGAGTGAGATTTTTAAAATTAGATTTTTCTTTTGTTATTTCTAAACATGTTTGTGTTAGTTATATTTGAAGGACTCAACATACTGTATTGGAAATTTTTCACAAAATTTAAGAAGCATTTTTCAAAAATTTATCTTTTTTTTCTTGGATTTTTCTATTTTTATTTAAAAAATCTTTAGATGACAACATTATCTTTGAATTTTTCACAATTGACTTGCATGAGTTGGTCAGAATATTTGAAAAATTTTCGCCCATCGTTTGTGATGCTAGAGACTTTGAGTTGATTAGGGTTCATTCCTTCAAGTGTCACATGACTGCCCAACGCAAGTATTTTTATTTTTATTTTTATTTTTATTTTTAATATGGGGTAGGTTGATGGGAGGGGAGGGCTATGTGAGATTCGATGGCAAGACCTCGTTTGGAATTTCTGGGTCCGCCACTGTATGACGTTCGTGTTTTGTACCCCCAGTTTGAAATTCCTGGGTCCGCCACTGATTACGTTATGGGTAATGGGCAAGTTTACTTAGAGTCTAACAGAATAAATCAATTTTGAGTCAATGGTAAACAATCTCCCTAATATTTTACATTGCTTTTAGGCTTAATAGGTATATTTTTGTAATGATGAACTAGAACCATGGCTTTCTCGGCCTTAAACTCTTGTCATAATTCCATCGATCTAATTAATTAGATGTAGGGGGAGATACCTTATAGGGCTAGTCTGCTTAAATGAGATTTGGCTTCTAGGTTACTCTCCGTCCATGGACAATTGCACAAGGATGAAAATAAACTGAACTAATAGATCTATCCTTAATATAAAATTAACAACAAGATTAAGACTAAAATAAGCAAATTTAGACATAAAATCTAGACTAAGCATGAAAACAAACAATGAAATCATAATCATTAACATTAATCAACATGTAGAGAGAAAAAGGAAACATTAACTTATTTTAAGGTGTAAGCTAGAAAGAAAATTTGCAAAATTAAATATACGAGAAGGGGAAAGTTATCACATAATGTTCAGTATATTGTGTTTGTTAAAATTGATGATTTTAGTTTATTAGACAAAAGTGATTTAGCAAAAATAGACTAAGATGAAAAATAGATCAAACACTAAAACAAGAAGTAGGGTACAATTACGTAAAAAAATGCAACAAATTGAACGAGAGATATCAAAAATTAAAATTTGTAGTAAATGTAAGAGCACAAAGACAATATACTTAGGGGTCGTTTTGTAATTGGCTGTTGGCTATTGTCTAGTTTAGTTGATTTGTTTGACTAGTTGGTCGCACTGATTATCACGTTAGTCAAAGCCAAATATTAAACAAACTGTTATAAAGATATTTTCTAATAATCAGTTGTTAGATATTTGGATGTTTATTAGTTGAAAGTGAAGCAAAAAGCTAAAACCAATAAAAAAAAGCCAAACATTAACACACTAAATATAAAGTGATCACACTAATACAAATGATCTCCCAATGAGACCGATTCATTCAAAAGTTTATGTAAAAAAACACAAATTCTCGTGTGAGACGGTCACATTATGAAATGTTACCCATATATGAGTTGAATAGACTAATTAATATAATCATTAACATATCAACTCGTTTTTTTAGATTTTCTCTCCGAGAGACAATCTTACATAAATGGAGTTGAGTATTTCAACAAGAGTTCATTTAGATCATCGAGTTGATTTCGGGTCAGATGTTTCGAATCGGCTCAAAATCGAGTTTTATATCCATATAAATTTTTACATAATTAAAAAAATTTTTTGGAGTCGGGTCGTATTCTATTCGATTTACAAAATTGGGTGAATATCGGTTGTCATCGGGTCCGTTGAACACCTCTAATTAGGAGTGCTCATCGGTCCGAACCGGAATCTCGAATATGCTAAGACTAGAGACCGGACCGGTTCCATCTGGTCCGTCCCCGGTCTAACCCGGATTCCATCCGGTCCGGTCCGGGTTTGGACCGGTTAGATAAGAAATAACTTTTTATATCAAAAAAAAAGGAAGATTTTTTTTAAGATTTGAAAATAATTTAACAAATTAATTATTATAAAATTAAAATACTTAAATTTAAAATCGCTTTTATATGCATCCAGTCTCATGTGGTCCAACCCGAAATATCGAATATGTAATACTCGAAGACCAGACCAAATATCCGGTCCAATCTCACCCGGTTTCGGTCAGGACCGCCGGTCCGATCTCATTTTGGACACCCCTACCTCTAATTGTATAAGGAAGGGTTTCTTGTTTCTAACTTTAAAACCTGGGTAAGTAAAGGAGGACACTAGTAGGTGTTGGAACAAGCCACCAAAATCACGAAGAATCTCGCAACACAACAATGGCGACCATGACTGTGGAGAAGACTCAGGAAGAGCTACGTAAGGAACTTGAGGCTTTACAGCGGCAACAACGCGAGGTTCCATTTCTTCCTTTTCTTTTTCTCTCCATTTACCTTTGTTTTTCATCTCTTTCTAATGAATTCTTGGTTGATTGGTGCAGTTGACAGAGCGTATTAGGGATCCAAGAGGACTTCGTCGCGGAGGTTTTTCTAGTAATAATCAAAGAAATTTTAATCCTCCTATCCAACGTGAACGTGCTTTTACTAGACCTATTGTAAATCCGATCTATTTCATCAATTTGTTGATTATCAATATGAAATACTTTTTGTTTCAGTTGATTAATTCATTCGTGATTTATCCATGTTAGGTTGATAGGAACAATTCTAAGGATGAACCTCCTCCTAAGCGTCGATTGTGCTCTGCTGTTGTCAAGGTTTTTCTTTTTTCTTTTTATAGCTGCGGGTTCATGTCCTTTTGCCCTAGTTTTTTATTCCCTGTTTATGTTCTATTGTAAAATGAATTTGTGGTTGGAGTTAACTTACATTATGGTTGGGGTTCATGTCATTGTGCTCTAATTTATATTCCCAGTTTGAATTTTGTTGTGAAATGATTATATATTGACATACAATGGGCCTATGTTGTTTGATTATGAAGGTGGATGACAGTGTTATGGTTGAAGGAGATAATTTAGGTAGTGAAGTGCAAAGTGATGCTTCTGCTGCTGTTTCCATTTCTACGAGTAGGAATGATCAGAAGTCTTCCTTTTCACAACAAAAGAATGGTGCTCTACATACAGAAAATGTTAGTAATTTGTTTTCATGATGTCTACTTTGTGTCTAATTTTGTTGAACAGTAAATGATATTTGGTGTTTTGGAAATTCATTGTAGGGATTTGATCATCAGGTGAAGGAGGTTCCTAGAGTTTTGCCCAAAGATGAGGATCCAAGATTGGTTAATAGGAATAGGAGGATGTTGGGTCAACTTTTGGGAACTCTCGAGGTATGCTTCATTGTTATTCTTAAATCTTTAATCTTGTTTTGAGGTGTGGGTAGGTTATATTTTTATGAAATGCAGTTTGCTTTAATTTAATTTTTTTTAGAAGAAAACGGTGAGTGAACCATTGTCAGGGTATCTAATTTCAGGTTACTTTGTAAGCTTCATTAAGAACATTCTATGAGATTTAAAATCAAACTAGAAGCTGTTTCAAACGTATAAAAACACAGAATTACATATGACTTGGATCCTAAATAGACAGCGATGCTAATTTAGTCTTCAGATTTTATATTTGGAATTTAGATAGTGGTTTAGATTGTTCTTGCTGGTGGAAGTTTTGAGTTTGGACTATATTCATGTTAAGAATTGGCCTTCTACCACTGTTATGATTAGCAGTTTAGCACTGTTGTCAGTGTAGTTTATGACAAATAGGTTGATTACTATCTGCAAAGTTCTCTCTGTTAACTTTTTTTGGATTGTAAATGCTAGCTTTTTGCAGGATATTTGCCTATTGCCTTTCCAGGAATTTGAAAATACTTCTAAAGCTGATGACTGAGTAGCTCTACTTTCCTAGACCTTATCTTTTGCTCTCTGTCCCTTTGAACTTGTTATATTTTTCAATTTGGGATGTCTCAACGATTTGGCTACAAATTTTTAATGAAAATGTTCACGTCACGTTCTAGAATTCTCACCCACACATTTTTTTCTTTTTCTTTTTGATTAAACTATACACACAACTCAATTTTTTTTGTTTCATGATCTCAACAATCCAGACAAACCTCAACCCATTCTTAAAATTTTTTTTTCTTTACATTGTAGGCTTGTAGTATATTTATTTAACCAATGGCAATGTACTAGTGTCGTGTCTTAAAGCTATGACTAAATGTAATCAAGAAACCTCTGCCAAACTCTACTTCATTGCTACTAGTATTCATGACTCACCCCGCTACCACTTCCCCTTTCTCTCTCTTCAACCTTAAACATACTTTCTACCCTCTCATTTCCATGCAGTTTAAAGCAACTACTCTACGTTAGAGGTGTTCAACATTACCCAATCTTGTAACCTAAGTCGAGTTCGACCTGACTTCAAAATGAATTGAAAATATATAAAAACCAATGTGGACACAAAATCCAATTTTGAACGTCTTGAAACACATAACTTGAAATCAACCCAATGAACCAAATGAAATAATGCACACCGCTACTCCACATCCACCATCTTGAAGAATCTCCACTGCTGTTTCCACCATGTGATTTGTTGTCTACCTTGTCAATTGCCAAACATTTCAACTGTGAACAGTGGTGTGACATCATTTTTGATGATGGTAATGTAGTTTTTCTGATCTGTTCACTAAACCCAAAATTATAATAAGGCTCTAAAATATTGCATAGATGTTGATCTAGGCATAAAATGACTAGCTTTGATATGGGGAAAGTGAAAATCAAGGGTAGAGATTGATTTAGGTGATAATTTTGGCAGAGGAAGAAGATACAAAGTAAGTATAAGACAAGAATTGCTAAGATAGAAAAAACTCAAAAGAGACAAGGCTAAGATAGGAAAGACTCAAAAGAGACAATTGAAGTTTATTGACCCGAGGAAGAAATAAATTAATCTGCCTTTGTGTTATAAGAGCATTTTGTGAAGATATCCCTATAGTTGGGATTATTTATATTTTCCTTTTCGTGTATGGTAATGGTAATATATTTTCTGAATCTTGGAGATATCGTATTGCATATGTTTTGAAAGGAAATAAGTAGAAAACTAAAAATGCAAGAGAAGGTTAGAGAAATTTAAAAGAGAGGGAAAATTATATTACCAGTTTGGTGAGCTTTCTAGCTTGCTACATAACAGACAAGTAGACAACTTGAGCTACCTTACTCCTAAATAATTTTCAAAAATTTATCTCACATCAGCAAATTTATATAATGCTGAAGTCCCCCTCTTCCTTATTTGTATCACATGCACATCTGTAATTACAGTGACCAACTAGCAGGATACTTCAAAATAATGAAATAAAGACAATTCCTTATTTGTTTGCTTTCCACACACCTGATATGTTAGCACTTTGCTGGACTAGTGACCTCTAACGGTGCATCGCTGTTATTAATTTAGCTGTTTGGTGTATTTTCTCGTTTTTATTCTCTCTGGTCGAATCTGGTTCAATTAAGAAATAAATGTTTCTCACTTCAAGAAAACAGAAAGGAAATACAAGTTTCTGAAATAAAAAAAACAGAATAAAGTCTTTGTTCATACTCCCTCTGTTACTTAATAAAGTTCCCTCAAGGAATGTTCACGGAAACTAAGAAAAGTAAAATCTTTTAGATGGTGGATTTACTATTTTATTGAATAATAAATTTATTGAATAACAAATTTGAAGGAAGAAAAGTGGGGACCATAAACATTTAAAAATATTAAAAGTTAGTGTGAATTCTGCTTTTAGTAATGGAAGTCTGAATTCTGGTGAACTGGTTGGTTTGGATTTATAACTCCTTAGTCCTTACTCATGTGTCATGACACATTTGCTTTAAAATTTGCAAGTTTGGAAGTCCTTTTATTTTTCCTAATTGCTGTTTAAGCACTCATTATTTTTCCATAAAAAATTTAAATGTGTGTTCATTCTTTCAATCTCGGATGCTTATATTTATTTGATTAATCTAATGTTTGTTATTAATCAACTTTATGACATGTAGCCGGTCGCATGTTGTTTGGATTAAGGCTTTGTCATTGTTGTTGCATTCCTAAATGATCTTTCTCAATCCTGTTAGCAATTAGAGTCTGAATGGCTTTTCTTTCCTCCATTTAATCTTCGTTTCAGAAATTTAAAAAAGAAGACATGCAACTATCAGGGTCAGATGCATACATGCGAAGATCAACTTCCTTGCAAAGAGTGAGTATACGCTTGCCCAAATTTTCTTTTTGTTATGTGACTAACAGGCCTGTACTCAAAAGAAGCTGGGCCCATTCTGAACAATGTCTAGTAACTTGTGTAATTTTTGATAGTGAATATGTTATTTAGTTTGGTTGAAGGTATCTATAAACATATTCTGCATTTACATGATAAATATCTCACTGGGGCAAGGATTTTGATCCTATTAGGCTGAGCAAAAAGCACGTGAAGAAAGTGAGAGGCTGCGGCAGCAAGAGCGCGAGCGCATTGCTGAAAACAAAAAACGTGATTTGGTATACTATCTATATGTCCCTTTTTTGGGTTGGTGCTTTGTGTTACTTGTCTGTTCCTTGAGCAGTTGAGCTACATACTTTCTGTCTCACTCTGTTTTTTTCGTCAGATGCTCAGGGCTCGAGTAGCTGCTAAAGCTGAAGAGAAGAAGCTAGAATTGCTGTTTCTTGAATGGATCGAGCACCATAAAAGGCTTACGAACTTTTTAAGGTGATTTAATATAAACTTTAAGGTCTATTTTTGGCATTTGCTAATCAATTTGATTGAGCAAATCTATTGTCCAATTGCAGGTTAATTTTAATTTAGGTCCAAAAAGAGTGCATATAGACAATTTTATTGAGCCAAGATAAGTTTCATTTTATGTGCATGCCATTCAAGCAACCGGATGGCTCGATTTATTTGGGTTTGGCATGTGATGATTAGGTATTGTTTTCTAGCAACATTCTAGTGATCTGTCTGATTATTTAATGTTTTCGTTTAATTTTGGTGATTCAGGACAAAGACAGAACCGCCTATTTATTACATGCCTGCCAAGCCATTAGAAGAGGATTCTGAGTTACATGAACAGAAGAAAGAGCAGGTGATTGTCTTTTTGTTGTCTTTTCTGATGAAAGTAGTTCAGTAGAGATGTAGAAAATCCTAATTAAAAGTGAGACCGAACCAACATCAGAAAAGTGATGGTACTTCTGAGTAAGGAAATTATCATCGACAATTGTCTCTCTTATTTAGCTAAGTATTGGTTTATGTTGTCAAACTAGTCAGCAATCACTCGTTGTCTGTGTCGTTCCAAGTGGTAGTTTCCATGTGAGGCATATATCAAAGCTACAGTTTGATATATAATTTAGTCTTTTAACCGGGTGCTTTTCTTCCTAATTGCAGGCCTTCTTGGAATGGAAGGCTGCCAGGAGAGAAGAGCTTTCTGCATACCAGAAAGAAATCCATGAACAATATATTGCTAATGTTGAAAAGGATCTCGAAAGGGGGTTAACTGCAAGAAAATCTAGAATTGCAAACAATGATGCAAACTTGCAGGAAACCATGGACAAAGAGTTGGAAACACATAGGCTGGAGCATGGACCTAAGGCCCGAAAAATCCCAGATGCTAACAACGAAGACGAAGATGAGGTAGAAGATATAAATGTTGGCGAGGATGATATGATGGATGATGTCCTTGGTCTTGATGATAATGAGAGAGCTGATGAACAAACCAAGCGTGACGAAGACGATGGCAATCCACCATTGAATGCTGTGGAGTAGGCGCATTGTTTAAGCTGAATTTTCTGTTTCGTATCGTTAGAGTTACCTTTTTCTTTCTCGGCAGTTGGATCTTCGTGTTAGATTTTTGTTCTTGCATTGTATTTTGTGTACTAGTTGATTATTTAAGTAGTTATCTCATCATCTTCTACAAGCTGGTTTTGATTCATCTCTATCTCAATAGCCTCTATGGCTCTTTTCTTTGGACAATCTACTTCAAAGTGTCGTTAGCCTCGACACTTCAACTACTTCGTCAATGACCAATCATTATGAATGACGGCTACCTTGAAACATAGTTCGCATCATGGTCTGGTTTTCGGGCGAATGATCTACTTCCTTTACGGTAAGGCAAGGCCATGTTTTTTCATCTTCATTCCTTGTTCTTCATCATTTCATGTATCTTAACTAGTGCACTTGTTCATACATCTAAAGTTGAAAAGGTTGCAACTTTAGCTTCCTAACAATTTCCTTGTCTTAGGACTCCTAACTATTTGATTCTTGCTTTAACTTTTCCATTTTAGGATACTTAAAACTTAAAAGAGCATAAGTGGGAGGCAATGGCTTTTTTAAAAAAAATATTATTTCTATCTTATATTACAAGGGATGTTGTGGAAACGGGAGAGTTAGATAAGAATTGAATTCAAGAGTTTAAGATTTTTGTATTTGAAAAAAGTGATAATTGCTTTAACGGAAACAAGACTTGATTTTCAAGTAGGAGGCAAGGACCTAAATAGTCTTCACAAATTCTTGTGACAGACAATCTCTAATTGGACCGATCCATTATATATTTTTAAAAATATTATAAGTAGGCTTTAAGAATGATGTAAAGAGATATTTAAGATATTAAAAGTAGACATTAAGGATACGGTAAGTAAGCTTTAAGTAGGTATTAAGAATACGATAAGTAAGCATTAATCTTTAATGGGTTGAACTTGAAATATATGTCTCTCAAGAGACTAGCTGAATAGTCTTCATAACTTTCATTTCCTCCAATTTTCACCTTAGATTTTCTCTATCTAGTTTACTGTTGATGTAAAGACGAGTTAAAATTCAACCCTTATTATATCTAACAATGCATAATTTAAAATAATAAAAAAGCTAACATTACAAAAATTTAGAATGAGACAAATTAAAAAAGATTTTACTTGACTATATATTAACTTATAGATTAATTAAGGTTGATCGATAAACTGTGCTAAAAAAAACAAAAGAAAACATGATGCTAAAAAAATGGCAGTACTATTTTGTATTAAAATTTGATATTGAATATTTTTTGGGATTATTAGCTAATTTAATCTAGTATACATTGTAAGGTTTGATTTTTGGGAAATATATGGGTTAGAATAAGAATATTTGTCATGATCTTGTTTTAGGGTTCAATTTTGGGGAAATACATGGGTTAGAAGGAAGAATGCTTAAATGAGATAATGGAAAAAAATGAAATTAAGTGAAGATAAAAGAAAAAACCAATGGTGTTAAACAAAAAACATTGACATAAGATTACGAAAATTTGAGTGGTAAAACTTAGAGTCACTTACAAATTAAAAAAAGTTAATCTACCGCATAGAAAAATCCAAATTCAGAGTCAGAATTTCCATAATAATAATAATAATAATAATAATTATAATAGTAATAATAATAGCAAATAATAATAATAAGAATTAGTGATAATAATAACACACAAATAATACTTCAATAATCATTCAAAAAAAAAATAATACAATAATAAATAGATTTTTTTTTGATAATCCAATAATAAATAGATTAGCATAATAAGAAAAGAAAATAAGAAAAATGTGTAAATGCTATCCTCTCCCCTTTCCCGGTCATTCTCTTGAAATCAGAAACCCAAACTTAACCACTCACTCACCCGCCTCAACACCACAAACTACCGCCACCGGCATCGCCCAACCTCGCCAGATTTCCACCGCCATATCACCGCCGCTAAGGCTACCCTTGCTCGCATAACATCGCCTCCTAGCAGACGCCCTGCAGCGAACAGCCCCCAGGTTGGTGTCTGTCCCGCCATCTATGGTGATGAAGAAGATTAGAAATTGAGGCTTCTTAATTTTTCATTCATCACTTTGTGGTTCATATATTGTTGGTAATCTTTCTTCTAACTTTTCAATATTACCAATTTCTTTTGATTCTTTATAGCAACAATTTCATTGTCCAAATTTTACATGATGATATTGTTATGTTGAGAAATTGATGTTGTTAAGTTTTAGTTTAGTCTTGGATTAAGTTTGGTTTTTCTTAAATTAAGAGTAGAAGTTCAGGTTGCTTTTGAAAATGGTGGAAAGTGTGAAATGAACAGCGTGGTGTAAAGTAGTGGTAACAGATGAGTTTAAGTATCTGGGTTAGGATTTGCGTGAGTTTGAATTATAAAGGAGAGGAACATCGCTTATGGTCGTAGTTGCCTACGTAGAGAAGTGGTGAAGTGTGGTAGTGCATCTATTGGTGTTGAAAGGTTTGAGCTTGTATTCTATGGTTCTTGAAGCGAAATTCAAAACTAAGAGAGTAAATCTAGGCTATGAGTTTTGGGTTACATCATTGGTGAATATGAAATTAGAGTAATGAATATGGTTGGGCACCTTGAAGGATTGATTATAAAATTGGTAATCTAAATCTTGAAAATGGGATATTTTATGAAATTATACCATGAGCTTGATTATGAACTTGATATATGAAATGGACTGCGATTGCAAATTTTGGAATGTGAGTTGGTGGCTAAGATAGTATTATGAGTTTAGTACTGAAAGCAATTGTATATGGAGATAGTTTTTAGATAGGATGCTTATGAGTTTGGTTCTTAGAAATTGATTGTGAAATTTGTATGTAGTCTGAATCATAGGTCTAAATTCAAAAGTTTGTTTGCTCTTGTTTTAAAATGGAATATATAGCAATTTTTAGAATTATTAAGGTGTTGTCTTGGTGATACTATGTTGTCAAGTGAATTGTTTGGTGTAGTTTATTAGTTTTTTAAGGGTTACTTTTGCGCTCTTTGGTAGTCATATGCATTGTTTATGAGTTGTGCACCTTTCGGTTGGTGGTGGTTGTGGTGATGCAATTAGGTTGTTGTTAAGGGAATCTTGATTTTGCCGAGGTAGTTGTTTAGACGTAGTTCAGAATTGCAAGACGAGGTTGCTCAGGAATTATTTTGGGGGACTAATCATTGGACATTACTAATTAGGTTAGTTAATTATAATTAAAGGAGATTTAAAGTGATAATTGGATTGATTTGGATGTCAAAGTATGATGATCGCGTGGATATCATATAAATAATTGTTCATAGATTGTCAAGAGTTCTTAAATTAAAGGGTTTAAGTTAATAGCAAATAGATTAGGAAATGAGAACATATTCAAACAGTTTGGCATTTTAATGAGTGTCACATGAATCATTAATCGCAATTTGTTCAATCGAACCTGAACTAGGGTTCGTTCGCATGTTGAATTGCATTGATTCGCGTTTCAAATTAGTAAAATTATCAATCTAAAGTGTTAGTGTTTTCTTACAAAGTAACAGAAAATACGAATCTTATGTGAGTTCCACCATTAGAGCTCCCTTCTTGAACTTGCTCTTCAAGCGATTGTCCACCATTAAGCTATAATTTTGTTACTGTTTCCACAAATGCTATGAATGTTTGCAAGACAAGAATGAAAAAATGGGAAATGATAGTATGAGTATGAATAAATGAAGTGATGAACTTTGAGACATGATCTTGCAGAAGATGAAAGAATAGGACGAGACTTGTTGTATTCTCATTTCTCACATGTTTTGATAATTTTACAGCTATAGGCCCTTGTTTTCATGAATTATAGAGAAACTTTTATACTTAGGCCCTTTTATCCATGTTTATTTTGAATCATATTTCTTCATTATTTAATTGTTTAGACTCCACTACTCTAGTAAGACCATACTACTTTGTCTAGTATTATTTAATTATTTATAGTTAAGACTAGTACTCTAATACTTCCTCCGTTCTTATTTAGTTGCTACCGTTGCATGGGCACAAATATTAAGGAGTAACTATGCAATGATTAGCAATAGGTGAAAAGTTGCTTTTTGAAATTTTTTAATATTATTTGTTTAAAAATGAAAAAGAAAAATAGGAATAATTAGATATAGAGTAGGATAAAAGTAGGAGTAGGTATAACTTTAAATGATTGGTTTGTTACCAAATAAGGAAATGTAGCAAGTAATAAGAAATTTCCCAAAATGGAATATGTAGCAAGTATTATGGAACGGAGGAAGTATTAAACCATATTCCTTTATATTATAACTGATAGATTGCATTATTTTTTGCAGTCATGTTACAATTAAATTAAAGTAATGTCACATTACTTCTTTCAATCATGTTATTGATATAAAAATATTACAATTAAATTTAAATGATATGAAAAAACTTTTATGAACCAAATGCTCGAATCATGAACCAAAAAATCGAATCAAACAAACAAGTACGTGGACTAGCGAATTGCAAATCCGAATTTGTACAATGAATAACCCGAATCACGAATCATGTGACAACTGATGCGACTAATGAATTAGGTAAATTGATGCAACGATTAACATCATAATGAAATAATAAACAAACAATAACACCAATGTTTGACAAACATCATCATTGGCTACGTCCTCCCTTAAGGCTAGTGTTTTGTATATTAATTTGTGTTTATTGGATAGAGCTTAGATGCTTATTAACAAAACCATTACAAAGGAGATACAAACTAGCATGGATGTGATTCGTGCATTTGGTTCGTTAGAGTTATTTTTTTCTCTTCATACTATAAAAACTTAATTGTAATATTTTTATTAATCACGTGATAGCAAAAATGTAACGTGACATTAATTTTATTGTAACATTGATTGCAAAAAATAATGTGATCTATCATTTATAATACTCATCACTTGTCAATTGTCAATCTTGTTCAAATTTGTCGGTCCTAACAACTTATTACCTACTCTAGGTGCCTTATCAAATAGGTTCATTTAGCTGGTAAACATGTTGATGGTCACTGGTTAGAGTTGTTATGCTGTTAATTGGTCGTGCATTGCATAAAATATAGATGATTTTCTGTAACTGATAGATGATTGGGTGACCCTATTAAGTCTTATCTCCATACTGGTGCCTTTGATGGGAAGTTAGTTGTTTTTAATCAATCTCATTGCATTCATTTTGCATATTCTACAATTTGTATAATACCTTCTACTTCCCGCCAACGTTATGAAACTTTTGTTCTTGTGACAGGAACAATGGTTTTTCTTCTCTGGAGTCGCCCTTCTCCGAAAGACCAAAAAGCCTGCTTGGAAAAGTACATAGTGATTTTGAAATTTATTTTATGCCGTCAGTATTTTGGAGTTGTGTTTAGTAAGGTAATTTCTTTCTGTTCCTTTTGTGTTTTTAACAGGTGTGATTCCTTTAACTATGACGATAAATATAAAGGATCTACAGATAGGCCGGTATGTGCACTCCAGAAAGATGAGCAGTTATCAGCAGAGGGTTTTTTACTCAATCATGCTCGTGCTCGGATTGGTTCAGGTCTAGAGACATATGAGAAAGGAAAGCAAGCACTCCAAAATTGGAGGTAGTTTTATTTCTCTACTTTTGTTTTCAGAAAGTTTAGTCCCAGAATAATAATCATACGGTCTGATCATCATATTTACAGGCATTTCCAAATGAAATGGACATTTGTTGAACCTAATACTCCAATCAAAAATGGGGTAAAGTTTTGTGTTTGTGTCAAGGAGTTCCTGCCATGGTTAATGATGCCCCTTCAGGTTGTGTATGTGAATGAGAACAAGACTTCTGGGAAAATGAAAGCTTCATACCGCTTTGGTAGTGGAACTCTTCAAGGCCATCTGTTGGTCAGTACCAGTTTCTTCTCAGCTGCAATTTTTGTCTTTTCTTTGCTGATATGGTCTTTAATTGATTATTATTACAAAATTTATTATTCTCTGCTCTTTGACCGCCTTCTCCCGCGCCAAAAAAAAAGTAGCAATGAAAGGTGTGTATAGTCAAGGTTAGAATGAAGCTTGCTTATCTATCAGAGAAGTATGTTCGGAATACGTAACATGTTGTTATTCTTGTTACGTTGTCAAGGAAACAACTTAACCACATGTTGAATAGATGGTTGAGGGCATGAGGCCCTAGTATATATATGCTATATGCTCTATCACTTTCTTTCACACGAGAGCCGTTTGAATTAGAAGTGTAGATGCAACACAAACCCTCATATGTCTGGCTTTAGATATTCCACTTGAAATGAGAGTTGGATGAGATGGATGGAATACCATGTCAAAGAACAACTCAATTAAAAGTTCAAATTAACATTTCCAAAAAAAAAAAAAAAAAAAGTTCAAATTAACTGTTGAGGCTGACGATTTGTTATAAGATTTGTTATTTCTATGGTTGTATGATCCTCCTCCTTGTTAATGTAATGCAAAGCAAATCTCATACACAAATTCTTGCATGAGACGGTCTCACCGTGAGACTCACCCTATACATCAATTAAATTGTCTAACTGATTACAAATTATTAGCATATGGGCTCCTTGTTTTAAGCTCGTCTCACCGAGAAACGATCTCTTACAATAGTAGCTCAATCTCATATTACATTTTCTTTCTTTATCATGGTCATAAAACTGCTCACTCTTTGTTTTTGCACTCGGTTACTTGGAAAGCTTGCTGTCACACATTTGATTATAATTCTACCATTTCTCGTTGCACGTTGCAGGCTGGGGAAGAACGCTTTTCGGTAGAGATGGACGAAAACAATGAAGTGTGGTATGAAATACTTTCATTTTCAAAGCCCTCCCATTTGCTCTCATTCATGGGTTATCCTTATGTTAAGTTGAGGCAAAAGTTTTTTGCTAAGGAGTCTGCTGATGCTTTATTGAAACATATTTCATCCAATTGATACAACATAAAATTGCTCCAATTGGATGTACCTGGTTTGTTTGATGTTTATTGTTAATGCTGTAAATTGATTCAAATGTTATGTTTAAGCATACAAAGGCTTTATGCAAGATCAACAATACTCTTCAGATGTAACGATTGAAAGATCAACAATACTCTTTGGATGTAACGATCGAAACTCGGGATCGAAGGGACAACAATGGATGATGTAGGAACTTTTAGATGCTTTCAGCGGAGTTGCTTAACATCTATCACTCGAGCACTCGTGTATAAAACTATATAAATCAACGGTTATATAAGAAATTATAACCTTTGATGTGTGACTTGTACAACAATGGAGGGAACGAGTATGATAGTATATCTAATCAGCCCACCAAGATTTAGATTGGGATGTGCTAGCACAAAGAAAAATAAGAAAGAAGAACGAAAGAGGATATTATTTTTATTTTTTTTCTTAGTCAACTTTTCTATTAATTGCAGTAAGATTAGCTAGAATAAAAATAAAAATGGATCAGTTGTAGCATATACATTTTAAAAATGTCCTCATTTTGGTTCTCGTGGATTTTAGTAATTGCGAACAACATGTTGACTCCCTTTGTCCTGTTCACGCTTAGTAACTGCGAACAACCTTTATACTTTTTCTGAAAATCTGCCTTCTGTTCGCAGTTAGTAAATGCGAACATAACCGAACCTATGCTCTGGACTCCTGGACGCTCACTTTTGGAAATAGTTTGATTTCAATCTTATTTCATTATTTTTTTTGTTTTAAACTCTTATCCATTTCAATTTTTCATTCTATTTGGTAGCCGATACACTTACTAAAGAAAATATAAAAAACGTTAAAAATTACATTTAAAAATTCAACATTTATATGATTTTATTTTAAAATTTTAATTTTTTGTTTATTTTTGAAAATTCAACCTTTGTAAAACATGCTAATCAAAAATACTCACATTTGGATTCATAAACACAATAATTCTCCTTTAAAAAAAACACTCAAATTTGGATTCATAAACCCTGGAGTTTGTAGCTTCAAAGCCATTGCACATGGCGTAAAGAACCGTAGAAAACAGTAGAGGAAGCAGAGCGTGAAAGATGTTCTTGAGACGAATTGCAAGGCCATTAATGGCGAAAATTAAGGAAACAACCGGGATCGTAGGTCTTGATGTGGTTCCTAATTCGCGAGAAGCGTTGATTTCAGTTTACAACAAAACCCTAAAAGAGATTCAAGCTGTTCCCCAAGATGAAGCGTATCGTAAAAATGTTGAGAGTTTAACTCGCCAACGTCTACAAGTCTGCCAAGAAGAGCTCGATTGTGAGGTGATCGAAAAGCGTCTTGGTTGTGGTCCGATTCAACGAGTCATTGAAGATGCTGAAGATGAACTTAAAATTATTACTCGTTTGGCTGGTTTGTTTTCTTTCCTTTTTTTGGTTTTTACATTATTATTTTAAGTTTAGTTTTTACTTTCCATAAATTGGAGTAGTTTTGACATCTTAAAATATGATTATATTCTGTTAATGCAAGGTTTTCTAGTCAGGTGTTAATTTATGAGTGCCATTAACTCACTTCGAAGAACTTCTACTGATGATTGAGGAGAGGGGGATGGCCTAGGAATCTTGTGAATTGGCCTTTTCTAGTCAATTGTTAATATTGATCAATGAGTGTCATCTCTTTTGATACCTAATTTAGTACTTTTAGATTCAAATTTTAAGCTCATTTGATGCTTAATTATTTAGAAATTTGAAGAACTTTTTGAACTTTTTTTGCAAGCATTTGATGTTCATTCTGGAAGGAGCCGAAGATTTATAGTTCTTCCGGTTCAACTTATAAGGTTCAACTTATAAGGGACTAGTGTAAATTTGTTTAGGACAAGAATAATTTTTGGGTATTTAGAGATTACATTTGAAAAAAAGAAGTTGTCCACATGATACCATTGATTCAACAAAGTGTAGCATCTGTATAATGCTTTAATATTTTGAAACCTTTGGTGTAATTAGCAGGCTATACAAGCAATATACTAAATAATGTTTTGAGTTTGCCATTTTCTTGGGAAGAGGTTGTTTAGTTGATATCCAGCCCAATTTTTATAGCCAAGATCATCTTGAAACATAGTGTTCATCTCAACAAAGTGAAGAGCATTGGATATATCTACTCACTAGACCAACTTTATTTTCAAAAACATAATGCCACTACTTTTTTCTCAATAGAATTTTGAATTATTTGCCAATAAATGCTATCAACTTTAGTCGTTTTGAATTTTACTTACATACAAAAATATTTCTACCTCTTATAAATTATAAGAATTGACATTGATACTGCCAACATAAGGACTCAATTCTAAGTTAATTGACTCAATTCAAATTTTTGGTTTTATGGACCATATAAACTGAAATTTGACCTAGCCATTCTAACTTCATGATTAACTGATAAATCTAATTACATCTCCTAATTTCAAAAAAAAAAAACTTTCATCACTTTTCCGGCTAAATCTCCCCCCCCCCCCCCCCCCCCCCCCCCCCTCAAAGTTAAATTTACTGTCATGTTTCTTGATCAATTTAAAATTGAGTCAGAGTTTCTCCAATTTTACTGACCAATTGCTGCTTTCTCTATTTTTAACTTCTCAAATCCAGCGGTTCTCGAACAACATCCCATGCCAGATCCGAAGAGTTATCTACCAGAGCCGTTTTCCATGGACGACATTCAAGGTAAGTTATGAAACTTAATATCTTTTCTTTTACTAATGATATGGTAATTTAGGGTTGATGATTGTGTTCATGAATTGCATGATTGTTGATTATGCTTGTTTTCTTATTAGAAAACCCTAATTTTGAAGTGCGAATTGTTGCTGACTTGCTGTTAACATTTATGGATCGATTTCATTTCCATCTTTGAGACGGTCTTCTGACAGATATCAAGAGACTAGTATGAAATCCTCAATTGCAGATATTTGAAAATTTTTAACCTAGACTCCTTAACTCAAAACGCAGAATAATTATGAGAATCAAGCTTCCACGGCTGTCAACAATGGCAGCCTCAACCTCAACCTCAACCTCACTAGAAACAACAACAAAAATTATGCCAACAATCATGTGTCAACAGGAAGGAAAACTCTCTTGTTCTATACCATACCAATTATCTGACCATCTGACCATCTGAGTAGTAGATAGTTCGTAAGAATGCTTTCCTACACGATTTCTTGATTTTTGTTCATTCAAATAGTTGATTGAATACACAACTTATGATATGTTTTGGTTTTCTTTGACTGTATAAAGGAGAGTATTATAACCTCATTTTCTTTCTAAAATGCTACATGCGAAATGTGATGGTATACAAGTATTAAGTAGCAATGATGCTTTGGAATTTCACTTACCGTCCTTTGTATCTGTTACCCTACCTACAACAACAATTGACACAGAATTTGGGGGATGCGTATAAAAGATATGTAATCCTCTTGCTGCACGTGACCTTTCTATTGGATGAAAATTCCCTCGGGTGCCTTTTAACTGTTTTCTCTGGGTCTATGTTGTCTGCAGTTTTGACATTTTATCTGTTGGTTTTACAGACTTGGATGCATGGAATATGTATGATTCCGATGAGTTAGAGGAAGCGGGAATTAAGAGAGACGATCGAGTTTCAAAAGATGATGTTCCATTGCCCAATCCAGGACCACTGCATGAGGAGTTCTACAAAGCCATTGAGGAACTTGCTTCAAAACATGAGTCTGCACATGGTGATTCAAAGTCGAAGTAGTAGGGTGTTACTCCACAACTTCGGTGCATATTTGGCTCTGTTAAAGGTATATCGATCGACTCTTACAAATGTCAAAAAAGTCCCTAAAAGGATTAGATTGCTTATTAAACGACTTGAATTCCTTTGAAATATGCAATAGTTGACTAATGCCCTTGAAGAAACAATGGAGTTGGAAGACCTTAAGAGAAAAAAGGGAAACATCGCCGTGGCAATGTTGTCCTCTTATCCTCCGTGATGGGGATGAAAATACAACTTTTTTTCTATAGGAAAATGGCCGAGGCTCTTGCTGCTCATTAGGCTCTTGCTGCTCATTAGGCTCTTGAAACAGCTGGTGATTGAAGATAGCAACATTTGATATTTGAAGGCGATGCAAGGCTGATTCTTGATACAATGCAGAAAGCTACAAGAAACCTTCATGTGCAATCCGTGATGGATAATTCCATTGCCATTAATGATACTTTTAATCCTCTAAACCGTTTTTGTTTTTTTAGAGTGTAATGATTAATGGGTTCGCCAATAAGCTTGCTCAATGGTGTGAGAGGGTTGGTTTGACAAATAGATCTCTATTGTTGCCTATGAGCGGGATATACTGGGTATAATGATCGAAAATTATAGTCGAATCGTGGATGCTCGATAATTAGATGACCAATTAATAAAATTAGATGAATAATACACTAGTAAAAATTTATACTAGTTGGATGATTTGATAGACTAAAAAAAATTTTATTGTCGAATGAGTGACACTATCTAGAAAAAAAGTATAATTAAATTACTGATGTAGATATTAAAAAAAGGTTAACGTCTTAGTTTTTGTTATAAAATAAAAAAGGTTCATAATTTTAGACTTAAAATGTTGGGTGAAAATGTTGTGTGCGTGTCTGAAAGACAGATTTTGCATACATTATTTCTTTCAGTTCCTTCTACTAAGTTTATAATATTTTCCAATTTTAAAATTTGGTCAACCACTTACAAATTACACCCCAATATTTCTTATCAACAAGATCTCCCTATCATAGTTACCGCCAGTTGAAAAATATAAATATATGTTAGAGCAAGACCCAAATCTCACTCATGTGTGGGGTTTTCGAAGTGCCGAGGTGCGGGTACGACGAAGAACAAGAGGATCGATCATGTGATGGTTGATGATGATGAATCAAAGAGGTATGCACATGTGGAGGGTGCAGCACAGCAGCAGCAGGCTGTTTTGGAAGGAGCTCGACCAGCCGAGCTCATGTTGCTCGAGTCGAGCAAGTGAAGAAGCCCAAAACAGTAGATCTCTGAAGCTGGCTCGACCTGGTCGAGCGGAAGGAGCCAGGTCGAGCTTATGGTCGAGCAGAAGAGCAGAATCATTCCAGAGACTCCAAGTTGATGGCTCGACCTGGTCGAGCACAGTTGGCTCGGTCGAGTGGGCTCAGCAGCGAGTAATTTTGCGGTTTCTGTTTTGCTTGTTTCTTTGTGGGCTTATCAAGCCACGTGGCCTAATGTCTCTAATACTCTTTAGGGGTTATATAAGGGGTATTAGGATGGATGTTAGGGTTCAAGAGAGAGCTAATACACTAAGAAAGGCTAGGGTTTAGAGTAACCAAGAGAGTCTTCTTCTTTGTATTAGTTTGTAGGTGAACTCCATTGTTGAATGGAAACACAAGCTTGAGAGGTAGTTCTCAAGCATTAGGGTTGAGTCATTGGTTGTAATGTTGATTAAGCTAATGATAAGAAACCATTTTTGAGGGGGAGGTATCATAAGATACCTCATACATTGTGTGTTTTGTTCATCTTTTGCTATACTCTGTTTTTCTAATCCATTTACACTACTCTTCTTCCTCCATTGTTCAACCTAAGAGGTCCAAGGCCTCCTCTTTCAATTGGTATCAGAGCTTGGTGTTATTTCCTTGGGGTATTGAGTGGGAGAAGGCTTGGAGATAGGTAGAAAAAGGATGGTAGAAGTAGAGAAGTGTTTGGATGGTTTGTTGAAGCCATTAGGGTTTGTTGAAACTTTGTGTGAGAGAAAAACAGTGGGTATTCAAGAGATGGAGAGGTTGTTAATGGAGTTTTCAAGAGAGAAGGAAAGCTTATTAACAATGGTGGTAGAGCAAAGGCTAATGATTGAGTCTTTGTTAGTGAGAGTTGAAAAACTAGAGGGAACTACTAGGTGTAGTAGTTTGGTTGAGAAAGTATCATGCATGAGGGTTGATACAAAGGTTGATGATGCTTCATCTATGAGAGATGGGAAGGTCATCAAGGGAAATCCATCAAAGGGGAAAACCGGGGTCAAGAAGGCAAGGGTTGATTATGGGGATAAGGTGTGCTACCATTGCCACAAGAGAGGCCATATTCAATACACTTGCAATAGGTTGAAGAAAGACCTTAAAAGCTTGAAGCTTTTGAAGGAAATGGAGAAGCCAACAATGGTGGTTGGTGATTGTGAGAAACTCAAAGGGAAGAAGAGAGTTCTTCCACTTGAGAAGGTGAAAAAGGCAACACCTTTGTTGAAAGGGGTTGTAAAGAAGAAGGTGCTCCCAAACCTTGATGAGAGTCTTGAGAAGAAGACTAAGGGTGATGTTGGTCATGTGCTAGTGGCCAAAGGTGATGAAGATGATTGGGTGTTTGACTCCGTACACTCATATCATATTTGTAGAGACAAGAGCTTGTTTACAAGGATGATGGCTTGTGAGCATGAGAGGGTAAACTTGCCTAGTGGTGAGCAAGTTGTGGTTGAGGCCATTGGAGAGGTGCATTTGAGGATGCACAATGGTCTTTTGAGGATGCTTAGGGGTGTGAGATACATTCCCAAGATGGTGAGTAATATAATCTCAATGAGGAGATTAGAGAAGATTGGGTACACCATTAAGACTCAAGGTGATGGAGTCTTGAAGGTGACAAAGGGGTGCTTGGTGCACTTGATGGGTGTGAAGGGCAACAACAATGGCCATGTGTTGCTAAAGAGTGGAGGATTGCATCATATTGAGAGGGGTGCAAGTCCTAAGTCACTAAAGAGAGTGACTTTTCTTGAGGGTGCTCACAAGGATAAGTGGTGCACAAAGTTGGTTGGTGATGGGTTTGGTCTTGAGGGGGAGCCAAGACCAAAATCCTATGTTGATGTGTTGATTGGGGCACCAAGAGTGGTGTCACAAGTTGATGATGTGAGATTTGGGCTTGAGGGGGAGATTGTTAGAGCAAGACCCAAATCTCACTCATGTGTGGGGTTTTCGGAGTGCCGAGGTGCGGGTACGACGAAGAACAAGAGGATCGATCATGTGATGGTTGATGATGATGAATCAAAGAGGTATGCACATGTGGAGGGTGCAGCACAGCAGCAGCAGGCTGTTTTGGAAGGAGCTCGACCAGCCGAGCTCATGGTGCTCGAGTCGAGCAAGTGAAGAAGCCCAAACCAGTAGATCTCTGAAGCTGGCTCGACCTGGTCGAGCGGAAGGAGCCAGGTCGAGCTTATGGTCGAGCAGAAGAGCAGAATCATTCCAGAGACTCCAGGTTAATGGCTCGACCTGGTCGAGCACAGTTGGCTCGGTCGAGCGGGCTCAGCAACGAGTAATTTTGCGGTTTCTGTTTTGCTTGTTTCTTTGTGGGCTTATCAAGCCACGTGGCCTAATGTCTCTAATACTCTTTAGGGGTTATATAAGGGGTATTAGGATGGATGTTAGGGTTCAAGAGAGAGCTAATACACTAAGAGAGGCTAGGGTTTAGAGTAACCAAGAGAGTCTTCTTCTTTGTATTAGTTTGTAGGTGAACTCCATTGTTGAATGGAAACACAAGCTTGAGAGGTTGTTCTCAAGCATTAGGGTTGAGTCATTGGTTGTAATGTTGATTAAGCTAATGATAAGAAACCATTTTTGAGGGGGAGGTATCATAAGATACCTCATACATTGTGTGTTTTGTTCATCTTTTGCTATACTCTGTTTTTCTAACCCATTTACACTACTCTTCTTTCTCCATTGTTCAACCTTAGAGGTCCAAGGCCTCCTCTTTCAATAAAATAGGAAAAATTGACATTAATAATTCAACATTTGACCCATCCGCTATTAATAATCACACCTTTTGATTATATTCTAATAATCCAACCTTTACGATAAATTTGCCTACAACATACCTTATCACTAATAGCGGGTAATAATAGGTTATGTTGTTAACAAACTGAAATATAGATTGAATTATTCACATCGAACTAAGGGCAAACGTTGAATTATTAGAAAATAATCAAAAGGTTGAGTTATTAACAGCAGATGAACAAAAATAAATTTAAATTATTAATATAATGCTATAAAATAAATTGAATGAGACAATATTCCGGACAAACAAAGATTTTCCTACTATAGTTGCGCAATTCTAAGAAAAATCAATAATATTCAAAAGCAATAGTAACGCACTCATGTTACCTAGTAGTACTCATAACAAATATAAGATCTACATTCTCATTGTACAACTATGTACATAGAAAGTTGGAACAGTCCATTATCCAAATTCCAAAAGTACACTCTTAAATTATTTGTTCCTACCATCAACTCATATTATATACCTATATCTAACAAAAACTTAAAAATGCACTCTTCGGAAGTATCTTCACAGAGGAATTGGTAATAGAACCAGTTATTAATATTATACATGAAAATGAACATGAGCATGAACAAGAAGCGAGTAAAAATTGATTTGAATACAGCCTATTCGGTTTCACTAATCAAATACAACTTTTGACCGTTGTCGATCATATCTACATCAAGTATTTTACCTCCATCATCTGACAAAATACAAGAACCAGTTGGGAAGTTTAACTTTTCTGATGCAATCTTAACCAGCTGCTCTATTGTGCGCGGTACCCATAAAACGATCCCTGGCTTTCTGTTCTCTTTGCTTCCCCATGGATGGAATGGGAACACAGTACATTTTTTGTGCAGTGTTTTATCTGTAAGGAAGTCATATTGTTAATTAAACAGAAATAAAATATTACTTGCACCTAACAGAACTGAACAAGTTCGGAAAAACCAAGTTCAAGGAGGTTTTTAGAAGAGAACGATTTTAGTCCTTGTGCAGTCTTTTGCTAATGCAGGCCGGATTGCCTCCATTACACCTCTATGGTGAGACCCTTTCTCGGACCTTTGCTATGAGCGGGTGCTTTTTGCACCAGACGGCCTTTTTATGGTTCAATCTAATTTCTGAGTCCTACTAAGTTAGATAATTTCAGTCCATCTACATCATATTATTTTCACGTCTCCGATTCCTTTTTCAAAAGATGTTTAGGAAATATAGAAGTTATTACCAGAAACCTTATTTTTAAACTTAAAAGAATATATTACCAAGTAGTTCTTCAAGGTTTCCAGATGATTGAGAGAGTTGAGCAGACTTCGCAGCTTCAAGTAGCTTTATCAAATGCTTATTTCCGCAGTTCCAAGCTTCATCTAGTGGCGTGTTGCCCCATCTGCAGAATTCATAGTTCAGAACAAAAATTTACCTTAGAAAGTATGGTAAAATCCACGATCATCAAATGTTACCATGAGCGAAAAGCAAAGATGAGAAAAGGTGGAAGTAGAGGTCCATGATCATCAAATCTTACCTGTCTTTCAACGTAACAAAAGCTCCAGCTTCCACCAGTACCTTTGCCATCAAGAATAGCCCTTGAGAACAAGCAACATGTAGCGGAGTTCTATGATCATAATCTTTGGAGTTAGGATCTATTCCATTAGCAAGAATTCTTTTCAGAAATTCGACATCTCCGCTTAGAACTACTGTGCAAAGAAATGATCCAACGTCTTTCACATCAATTTTCGCTCCTTCTCTGTACAATAGTGCAGCAACCTGGTCATGTCCATTTTTCACTGCTTCTAATAAGGGTGTATTTCCAAAATTATCTGCAGATAGCTTAGCTTCAGTAAATCTGCTGCAATCGAATCAAGAAAATGACGAACAGACGAGTTATTCAGAGCAGTACCTGATTTGTTAACATCAGCTCCTTCTTCAATAAGAAAAACAACAATATCTTCGTATCCTCTTGATGCGGCTATATGCTGTAACCAAAGTAGGCTTCAAGATTATTTACATAATTTTTTAACATGCTACAAGTGTAACTACTACAATCTCCTAATATCATTGGAAACTTACTCACAAGATTCCGACCTTGTTCTATCAAGCAAAAACCATAAATTTTAATATAATGAAAAGTTTTTTTTTACAAGAAATGGCCACACTATCCTGAAAGCAAATATGATGGAACCGTAACTAAAGCACAAAATTTCTAAATAAATTATTTGAAGGATAAAAATCTGGAAAAATCAATGAAAAAAGATGTTTGTCACATTAGTGTCCAGTGTTTGACAGTCGAGAAACAAATGTTAAGCTCAGAAAACATGTGTATTCATTGTTTAAGACTTTGAAAGGGAGAGGTTTCATGCAGAACTTTTCATAATATACTATACGAAGTGTGGGGAAGCTATCACAGCTATCTTGAAATAATGGAATTAATAGAAAAGCAAACAAAGATAGTCAAGTTACATATAAAACTATTATTAATCAACTATCATACCAGTGGAGATCTTCCATTGTAATCTGTCTTTTTTAGATCAGCGCCAGCATTGAGCAAACTCTTAAGCTGATAAAGATCACCATGATATGCAGCATTGTTTACTTTGAGAGCAAGCTCTGATTCTTGCTTTGCTATGTGAGATGCAATATCAGATTCAACTTGCTTCAAGTTGTATTTTCCATCATTTCCCTGTAATTAAACAGTATCACACTTATTACTTGTTGACTTTAGCACAAAACAAAGATAAAAGAATATTCCATTAACCCTATTTCACTCAGAAGATTCCGCCAAAGTGGGGTATGGGGGGTCGGGCACCTTACCCTTGTGCTAACAAAGAGGTAGTTTCTAATCGACACTTGATTGCAAACATCAAGTACAACTTCAGATACAAAAGGCGCACATGATTTGACATCCAATTTATTTTAGGTGATTATAATAAGATACCAATCTATGCTAGACTCATTTAATACCCTCAGCAAAGCTTATGAAAAGTACATGCATGATTGATTTACAATAGATAGAATTTTCTGCTACCTCAAGGAGATTGTCAAAGATTTTTTTCCCATCATAGAAGTATATGTCGATAATATTACTCAAAGACTCTTTGTCAATTCGCAGAAGCCGACACAGCTCAAGGACCCGGACAGTAGAAGGTTGAGGAATATTGCAAAAGATGGAAATCTGTCCGAAAGTGCTATTAGGTTCAAGAATTGAAATTGTCTGTTCTGACCCATGTTCTCCAATGCCTATCTCCTCCTGTTAAAAAAACAGCATTGCATCCATTACGCCCAAATCAATGGGTGAATTCACATAGGAGTAGCATGAATTTGCAGCGCATTGAAAGAATAGTACGCTGCCACTTTTAGCATTTTTGGAATTCCTCTTATGAGATTGAGATTTTTTTAGTACTGAATCAATTACATCCATGGGTTTGCATCCACACAGATTTAGATTAGTAGTTACATAATTTTGGTTAGAATTTGATTACATATGAGAACATATCTAAAGGATGAAGAGGAACATCATAGTGTGAAAAGCAGTAAAAATTACCAACATTCCATGACAGACAAAATAAAGTTGATCTACGACATTGCCCTGCTCCAAAATCACTTCACCGGGAAGGAAAAATTCTTCATGGACTCTGATAACCTGAAAATTCAAGTGCAGTGGTTATCTATCAATTCCGAACATCAAGGAGAAAAAAATTAAAATGTGAACGTTTTATAATGTCGAACATGCTAAGGATATTAAAAGAAATCACTTTCTTCATTGATACTTAAATCAGCATCTTGAAGATCAAGGATATATGAGCATTTTGTTAACAGATACTAATGCAGATCATTTCAAAAGACCTTTAATGAAATCCAGTTAAAATATTTGAAAATCTGGAGACCCAAACTTCGGCAATTAGATATTGCAAAAATGCACTATTTCAGTAAGACATTGCTACTTACAATCTGATTGATGAACTCTGTAGAACATCCATTAAATAGAGGTGCTTTTATTATGTATGGCATATATAGTGTTTGGGAAATCTGCACCACGAAAAAAGGAAAAAAGTTAGATCACCTTAGCATGCCAAGGCATAAGTCATAAAACACCAACAAAAAGCTACAAGGACTAGAGCAGCCAACATTCTCTGTTTGAACAAAACGAATGCTAAGATCTGAAATTAGTCAGGGAACATAAAAGTGGTAATAATCTGCAAGACAAAAGTGCATACCAGATTTTATGCCCTAGGGAAACTAAAACAGGTTTTGTAAGAATTTGATCAACGTAATATTTAGGAATCTTGAACAAGAACCATTGCGATGAGAACGAAGTAACATTGTAAAAACACAGACAAATTTAGTACCAGCAATATGAAAAAGACTCTAGCTTTATATTTAGTGCTTGAATCTATTCTCTGACATTGAACATCAGATATGTACAGCTAGGCACGAGTCTAGTGCAGAAGGAAATATATAAACGACATGGACTTATTTTACAGTAATTCGTATTTATTCTTGTGTATACCTTAGCTCGAAGAGATATGGGAATGTCTTGCAGAATAGATGCTTCAGTATAACTACTTTCATATTGTAAACGTAAATGACCTTTGATCTGATTGCGGAGATCTCTGCTAAGCCTATTTCTGTTCATATATTTCATTACTTCTGCCATTTTATCCCTAAATCGTTCTGTCTTTGAACCTTTAACTATCAATGCTGTCATATTACCGATCAAATAAGCACCCAAAACCATGTCAAAAGAGACATAGATCATAATGAATATCATTTCCCTCATATTGACAGCATGTATGTCTCCATAGCCTGAAAATTAACAAGAATAAGAAAATATCAATAGCTGAGTCTAAAACCGTTCACCAACAACCGAGTGACTTAGCATTAATTTTTCAGAAGGTGCAAGAGGGGAGTAACCTATAACACATGAAATAGCAAACGTAAAAATGATACGTAAAACTAAAAAATAATTTGATTTTGCTAACTATTAAGACACAACTCACCTACAGTAGCCATGGTGACGATGGCAAAGTATAGAGATGTTGTATACCTCCTCCAAATATCAATTTCCCTGAAGTGGGCATAGCTATAATCTCCTAATGTTAAACTACCAATCCATGTGTAGCCTTCTTCTCGTTCAGGAACTGTGGTGGCTAAATAATAAAAGATGCAAGCTGCCGTATGTGTACAGTAGATTTCAACGGTAACAAGCTTAATAATCCTGGTAAAGAGGTAGTTGATCCTTATATCCTTCTCCATCTTTTGCAAAAAGTAATGTACCTTACGTACTCGACACAACCTGATCCATAGCAAGTATCTTACAGCTTCTTTGTGGCCGGATGCCTGCAAAATTATGCTGTTTCAGCTAATTTTTTGAGAACTTATCTTTTGTTGAACTTCAATTATATTTTGCTAAACTGAAACTTATATTTGTTAAACATAACTTAATTTTTTAGAGTTTTTTAACTTAGTTTGTTAAATTTAATCTATTTTCAATGATCATATTTTCAGTGAACTCATATTACTTGAACTAAGCTAATTTCTTGCTGAACCTAACTTATTTTTCCTGCACTTAATTTCTGCTGGTTAAATTTGACTTTTTAAACTTATTTTCGAAGACAGATGAGTGCATTAACCAGCTAATCAAAGAAAAACTTTCCCAGGAATACCTTGTAAATAAGATCCCAGGGCAAACAAGCCAGCAAATCAATGACAAAAGTCGATTTCAGGTACCTGTGTATAAGAAAAGAGAATGATTGTAAACAAATCGACAATTGATTGCACCTTTTGTTTGGATATAGAGTCAAAGGAAGAATTCCATGACAATAGAAAGGACAAAAATACATAGGTAGTAACCAAACAATAAAGCACCTGAAGGCAATAGCAGGACGTTGATAAACCATTCGGTATGTCTGCTTATCTCTGTATCCAACAAAGAATTGAAGCACAATGTCCAAAAGGAAAGCAACTTGTCCAACAATGTCCAACACAAACAAGTTCTCAGGAAGCCCGTTGAAGAATCCGAACTCCATGGGTGTAAAGAATGAAGAGTAGATTGCCCATAGTAGAATGAACTTATCCCATGCTCTGTACCACCTGCATGTGCCATTATGGTGCCATCCCCAGTTTCAGTTTTTACCATGTTTGTCTAAAAAAACCAGTACTGTACGATACTACAGTGTGTGATCGGGCACCCCACAACATTCTGCTGCTTGAGTTAACAATGACAAATCAATAACAAATCAGAATGTACACAAACTATACTACATCTGTATTTTAAGATTTGATATCTTGTTATTATACATCGTGCAATGTAAGGAATGTATAACTATGTTGAACCTTACACTAAGCAACTTTAAGTATATAGCTATGAATCTATGATTTACATATCACTCATAAACTTGAGGGTTGTGAGTGGTATGAAATTTAAAAGAAAACTTAGTGAGTAATAATGGTATCTTAGTTAGGAGTAAAATTTTGGACTCTCATTGAGAACATAGTAAACTATATGTGTTGAGGGAGGGGTTTAGAAAAGTATTTCTCCGTGATTTACCATTGGTTTAGATTACACAGATTTGACATAGTTACATAATTTGCGAGCTAATTTTCATTTTAATTCGTAAATTGTTCCAAATGGACATATATAGCCTAATATTGACCACAATTGTTTTTATGATCCGCATAGATCATGTGACGTTGCAAACCATTAAAGCTAGCTTCCGTTTTCTTACCAAGGCATTGTGTGGTGATGGGTTGCTCATAGTTTTTATCAAAGAATCAACTAAAAGTTCAAGCTGATGGTTGAGACGCTAGAATTTTTACATGCTCTAACATGCCCCTTACACGAGAGCCCTTTAAGTTAGAAGTGTGAATGCGTTACAAGCCCTCTTCATACCCGGCGTTAAGCATTCCACTTTAAATAAAGGGTGGTTGAGATTCGAACACGTGACCACTTGTCACGTTGGCTTCGAATACCATGTCAAGAAACCAACTCAACCAAAAGCTTGTTAATGGTTCAAGCCCAGAATATGTTATATAGCGTATTGCATGTAATAAAATTTTAAAAATAATTCTAGCATTAACAAATTCAAATTATTATCAAATTTTATTTAGTGGAATATAGTGATTATACATTAATTATTCAAAAGAGTTGTCCAGACATTTGACCAGACATTGCATGTGAGATACGCACATCATATTTCATACCAACCAGCAGTCCTATGTTCATCTTATAATGCGTGTTTTGTAAATAAGAGGTATATTGCGACTTGACTAACAAGCTGGCATAGTGGCAAGGGTAGTTTTTAAGGCTAATCTATGGGACTGGATCACTCAAACAGCTAATAGTACTCCTATTTTTAAGTTAAATGCTAATAAGTAATAATAAATTGTTTAAGTTGGTTAAAATATTAGTGTATAATAGTATTATCTTAGGTTCAAGCCTTACAATCAGTATTTTTTAAAACAATACTTAATACATTGACGTCATTTATTTTTATTATAAATTCTCCCTATACTTGATAATTTGGGAAAATTTAGATCTGAACCGAAATTGTAGTTTAGGTTGATCATTTAATAAAAATTTATTAATATTGAACTGTGCAAGTCGTAATAGTAGTAGTAGTAATAATAATAATAATAATAATAATAATAATAATAATAATAATAATAATAATAATAATAATAATAATAATAATAATAATAAAATGGTCATAATAATAATAATAATAATAATAATTATAATAATAATAATAATAATAATAATAATAATAATAATAATAATACATAAAAAAATTACAACCAAATTGATTTAACCCTTGATTATTATTTCATTTGCCTCCGTTGATAATGCATCAAACTTGATGATATAAGACAAACAAACTAATATAGATGTATCCAATTTTGAACCAAAATATTTTAACCTGATGATAGAGATGCATGTTGTTTGTGTTTTTATATATGGGAATCGCATAATTCCATTGACCATTACTTTTTTTTAACACATTCTTAATGAATCTCTTTTGTTTTATTTGAATACTACTATACTAGTATAATAATTTGTATAATGCACGATTTTTTAATATAAATTAATATAAAAAATATTAGTTTCAATTAATGATTTAATTACATATTATCTTTATCTTATTCAAATATTTTCATTCAAATATATATAGTTATCACTATAATAATAATCTTTGCTCAATCCTTAAATAATTACTATATTCAAACAATAACATCTACTCCCTCCGTTCCTATTTGATCTTCCTATTTGGGTTTTTCACAAAGATTAAGAAAAATAGAATCTTTGGTAGTAGTGGGTATTATTTTAATTATATAGTAGTGGGAAGTAATGATTGTATTGGAATTATAAGAGAAAAAATAATTAAATAGTAGTGTGAAGTAATAATTGAATTGGAAGTATGAGAGAGAAAATAATTAAATAATAGTATGAAGTAAGAAAAGTGGGGTTTTAAGGGGTAAAAGTGAGATGAAAACTTTCCAAAAATAGAAAGTATTCTAAAGTGGAAGAACTTTTGAAACTGCCCGTTATAGTAAGGTGGAAGAACATATAGGAACGGAGGGAGTATCAAATAATTCCACATGACATGAGTCTTAGAATGAAGACATGTGTCATTTTACATTCTTTTTAGTAAATGTTATGATGTTATGATTATGATTATGATGATTATGATTATGATTATTTCCTTCAATCATCTAATTTTGATACTCCTTCCACCCCCTTCTTATTGTCCACTTTCTAGTGGGCAATTGGACACGCAAATTAAGAAAAATGATAGTGGGATATTTTAATTGATTATAATAATTGTAAAGGTAATAGTTGAGGTTTTTAAGTGATTATAATAATTAAAAAGCTGGTAGGTAGGGTATTTTAAATAATATAAGTTGGGGTAATTGGGGGTATTTAGGTAAAAAATCTTTGCTAAAAATAAAAAGTGGACAATTAAAATGAACTGGCCAAAAATAAGGAAAGTGGACAATAAAAAAGAAACTGAGGAAGTAGCAATTTTAATAACAATAAGAAAAATTAATTTTCTTATTGTTATTTTGTCAAGAATTTTCTAATTACTCATATAATAAGTAAACGGTAAAAATTAAACTTTTATGGACAACATATTATTACTGTCATTCCGTGTGATAGAGATTCGATTCTCACCAACTTATATACTCCCTCCGAATCATTTTAGATGTCCCATTTGGGTTTTCACGGTTATTAAGGGTTGTGCGGGGTCCATTAAAAAGGTGATAGTTGGGTATTTTAATTGATTAAATTAATTGTAAAGGTGGTAGTTGGGTATTTGAAATAATAAAAGTGGAGGTATTTTGGTAAAAAAAGATAAACAAAAAAGGAAATGAGACAATTGATATGATTTTTGCCAAATAAGAAAATGAGACAACTAAAATAATGATTCGAAGGGAGTATTTATTAATTCTCTCTTCCCACTTGCCTATAAGGAATGACTAGCCTATTTCAAATAAAAAATGAAAAAATTGTTGAAATACCCATTATTACCCACATGTGAGTTGTCCCACATTGGAGAAAGAGAAGAGTATGCATCACTTTATATACTCAAGGAGTAACTCCTACTATTACCAATTGGTTTTAGTAGTGAACCTTCTTTGGGTTTATGAGTGGTCTACTTCTTCTCCTCCTTGTTTGGGTTGTCCAAACCCATTTTCTAAATTCTATCATGGTATCAGAGCCCGATTTGTTGTTGGGCTTTTATACTGGACATTTAATCTTACCACTGGTTAAGGGGCCTTTAATTGGATGTTCATTCCCAATAGGTTTGTAACCCTTCTGGTGGGCAAAAAATTCTAAGGACACTCACATGTGAGGGGGAGTGTTGAAATACCCATTATTACCCACATGTGAGTTGTCCCACATTGGAGAAAGAGAAGAGTAGGCATCACTTTATATACTCAAGGAGTAACTCCTACTATTACCAATTAGTTTTAGTAGTGAACCTTCTTTGGGTTTATGAGTGGTATACTTCTTCTCCTTCTTGTTTGGGTTGCCCAGGCCCATTTTATAAATTCTATCAAAAATTGTTCTAAATAATCTAACATGGTGTATTGTCCATTCTTTGCTAACAATCCCATATTTTGAAAAGTTTTAAATAATTCAATATTTGCATACATTATGCTGCGAACGGACCTTTATTTGCAAAGAACCGGATACAAACAACCTGTTGTAACCGGCTTATTGCAACAAAGGTCTATTCACAACAAAATTTGTGCAAAGATTGACCTATTAAAAATTTTCAAAAAATGAAATTATTAGCAAAGAATGAGTAATAGATTAAATTATTCGGAATAATATTTTTTTTAATAAAAATTATGGCTGCCATACAAAGTCTGTTAAGGTTAATTTGGTAAATAGCTAAAGGAAAGCATAAAGCATTATACTCTTCCACACAAATCACAACTATAATCCATATTGAATTTGCACCAAACAAAAACAATCTTCTGTATTAAATGCCATGCCCATTATTAGTTTTTGTTTCCCACTCGCCAAGCATATTCGAAATAAATTATCATTTGCAAAACCAATAAATTACGTGTAGATTTTTACACATAGTTTTACTACTACACTTGCATACATATTTATTATTTATATATCTTACATTTCGTTCTTTAGATATTAGAGTAAACATAGTCCTTGATGCATTATTTCAAAATAAAAAATTTTCTAGAACAATTAAATCTTTCATTAATTTTTCTAACATCAATAATCTTAATTTTTTAATTAAAATTATAAATTATTTTCAATTTTAGAGTTATTACCCAGAACATTATTGCCCAAATGATAACTAATTTTTAAACGTTAATTGCTACAAAAAAAGTAAAAATAAATTAAAAAATTCAATAGTCAAAATAAAAAAATTAATACACTTGATCTCTCTATTAAAATATTTTTTTCAATTTTTTATCCTCCAATTTAATTTTGTTTTTAATTTTTTTACAGTAATAAATAACTTATTTGGCTATAGGTTAATTGTTGTTTAATAAAAATTATTCCTAAGATTATTGTAGAAAATTAATTAAATGTTGAATTGTTCTGAATTTGTTCATGTTCAATCAAAAATTAAGATTATTATAGAAAAATGAATAAAATGTTGGATTATTCTTAAAAAATTGTCTTTTGATTTATTAATTTTTCATTATTTTAATTACGCAAAATTTTAAAAGTTGATCAAAATAATACATTACTAACGTGAAATCAGCAAGATGTGTATATCAATTCTAAAAATATATTCTGGTTTTGATAAATACCATTATGGCCTAAGGGGCACACATTTTTGTATAATTATAACGTAAATATTCGTTTTAGAGTTAAATAGATTAACAAAATATAAGTTTTTTTCCCAGATTTGTTTCTTCAGCTGAAATCATGGGGATAATAATATGTCGATTAGCTGTATTTTAATATAAAAAAGGCCTTAAGCATAAAGTTAGGACGTACAGTATTGCTCAGAAAATAATTAACTTCTAATCTCAACGACAAACATCTCCATTATTTATTCTAATAAGTGTAATTTTTTGGTTTTGAATTAAAATGAACTAAAGTAAAATAACTTATTAAATCATATGTATTTTTAATTATGTGAAGTTACACATGACATTTAGGGTCAATAACAAAAAAATCTCTTTGTTAATTCTATTATTAGTAAGGGTAATATTGCATGTAACTGACTCACTCAAACTCCACCTTAAATGTGTCATTTAATGATATTAGAATAATGAAATGAAAACTCTATAACAAGCGCTCTCTTTACATTTCTTAGACATGATTCGCTTTATTTTCTATTTTAGGTTACAATTTTCTTAAACATGAGTCACTTGATCACTTCATTTTCTATTCTAGGATCCTATATATTAGGAAAGGTCATGCTAAAATAAATTATCCTTTACCAATATAGATACAACCAAATATGATGAAGTACTCAAAATTTAAAAAAAAAATAAATACATTTTATTTAATTATCAATTGTTATAGATGTCTTATGGTCGACACTTAGGGAGGTTAATAACATATCTTAAGTTTTATAGCCACAGTTATAATAATGGAAAATATGAAATACTAAACTCGAGAGTTTTTTGAGTTCAATTTAAAAACGGATGCTCAAATAGGTAATAAATTTTATAAATACTTTTCTAACTGTTATTAAAGATTGAAGTATAATGTTATTTAAGATAATATATAAATGGTTATATATAAATATATATATATTTTCAGATTTTAAACCAAGTTTAAAATTTTTTGAAATTAATTTATACTTCTATGTTGTTATTAAAGCGCCCAAAAGTGTTCATTAGCGATTTCTTATCATCAATACTTTATGTATCAATCATCTAAATAAAAAAGATGATCAATTTATTTTTTAGGCACTTTAAATCAAATCTTTATTTTTGGCATTTTCTATTTGTAGTAGTGTACTTTTCTTATTGTATTCCTTGTTAAATAAATGCTCCGTGGTTCCTTGATTATCACCAATAATAATAATAATAATAATGCACATAAATTGTATACCTTTCATATCTATTTAGTCATTCTTTCCTAAAAAGATAGTCTCCTCTTAATTTATTTTTGGAAGATATCAGCCGCTAAATTTAACTTTTGACCTCAAAAATAAAATTAAAAAAGTAAATATAAAATCAACAATAAAATAATAAATTTCAACTCAGCTGAAGAGCAAATGCTTTTCACAAAAATACTAAATTTGATTATCATTTAACACTTCTATAATCCACAAAATATTAAATATAGAGATATGAAATATAAGCGGTCCATGTGGCCCAGTGTCGGATCTAAGACGTGAACAAGGTCAATATAACAGAGGCAGCCTGAGCTGGGAGAAAGCGACGCAAATCGCAAACATGATCAGCTGAACTCAACCTAAATGCCACGTCTCAGTACTCTGTACTGTAGGTGGCCAATCCGTCTACTTGAAAGCGACGATTTATTCATTAAGAAGTCTAATTCTATATTTGTAGTATTGCTTCTAACTAAATTCCAATTCTAGGAATATATTTTATTAATTAGTAATTATTTTACACCGTATTTTATTGATGTAATTGTTCAATTAGATAATACCAATTTTTAGTTCAAATCTTCTACGCTTCTTATCAACTTTGACTTATTTATTTGGAAAATCTCTCTCTTAGATCACTATACTCTACCATAGGAATATGCAGAAATATTATAAGGTTTAATTTAATTCTTGTAAGAAATTTTTGAAAAAAATTATGAAAACTATGCTTTATAAATTAAAGAAAATAACAGACATTTTCATAACATAAAATGTAAAGAAACTTAATGGGATGAAAATAAAAATGAAAATATAATGAGATGAATAAAAATGAAAATGTAGCAAACTCAGCAAATACAAAGAGTCAAAGACCTTATATAGGGTCGTTCCTAACCATAGACAAGATTGACATTAGTCCTAGGGCCCAGAGTAAGAAAGAACCTCAATATCTGAAAATTTTGTATGCACTTAAAAATTTTAATTTATAAAAAAAATAATTTTTAATTAATGATTAGTTTTTCATCGATAAGAAGTATATAGCATTTATACTGATAATTATAATATATAATTATTTTTTTGAAATGAATTATAATATATAAAGTCTGTCTCTATAATTTTTTAACACCCATTAAAGTTTAAAATTAACCCTTCATAAAAAAAGTCTATTTCTTTCAGTTTGCCTAGGGTCCTTAAAATGATAGAACAGAAAATCTATCTTATGTTATGTATCATGAGTGGATAAGATTTTTAATTAACTTTGATAACCATTAACCAGGTAATTGGTATTAATAAATAGTTATGCGTGATATATGACATACTATATAGATTAATTTATTTCAAATGCTCAATATGCTCAACACCAACTAGCTCAATCGCATGGAAGTGGAGGTATTGTATGCCTATGCTCAAACAATTAATTTCGAAAATGCTTACCTTACCTGTAAATCACTTAAAAGATAATTATCTCATATCATAAGCTTACTTTTCCATTAAGTTAGGTGTTAGGATTATATAACCATTATCACTTCTTAAGCATTGTACTCATTTTATGTGGTGAAATAATGCTTAGAGAAGTGCAATTGCTTTTTAAAAAAAAATAAAGTGTAAAACCAATTAATTTTCTCAAAAAAATAATATACGTTCGAGCGTAGAAAGTAGGTACTAAAAGAACATTTAGTGTTTATTTTGTCCACAAATATTTTGTTTTACCATTTTTGTGTCCACATAAATTATAAAAGATCAACTATTATTTTAGAGAAGTTTTGTTGCACCATGTAATCACAATAGTATTCACTATGTATCATCCAATTTTATTTTAGAGTTTGTAGTATCATTTACTCTTATACAACTAAAATTTTACTTAATTTCTCTAATAACATAATTTAATATTAGCAAATTAAGAATTTTAAGTTATTTTGAATTTTGAATTGCATATTTTTATAATAATTTAATAAATAACGTGAAACATACGACGTAAAAATGTTAGGAATTATTAATGATTATATTAGGACGTTTTAAGAGTAGTGTATAATTAGTTGATTATATCGAAGTTACTATACGTAGGAGTATATAACTCATTTTCGTTCCTCTCAATTTAGGAATCGCAAAAAGAGAGTCACTCAAGCCTATATAAAGAAAGCTACTAGTATACTCCTAATAATCACTCATACTTCACGATTCAAACAAGACCACTAAATTTTTTCTTACATATTAGGTTACATATAAAAAAAGCTTAAATAATTAATAGTGCCAATACGTATCAAGTATTTCATACCAGAAGAAGTATAATAATTATTAACTGTATAATAGTATAAGTAACTATTAATGATTAGCTATTATAGGTGTTATTTGACATTAAAATATATATTTCAAAAAAAATTATTTCTATGATTTTAGTCTAATTAGTTATTATTGGAGTTTATGAAAACGCTAAACTATGATTATCTAAAACTTTATGGCCAAGACAACTTTGAAGTAAATTTTCTTTCCTTATCAAATTATTTCTGGAAATTATGCTGAACGATAACTACGGACAAACAACAGTTCCATTACTAATTGACAATTTTCTTGCCGAATTCTTTTGAAAGAATAACCAATCAAAATTCCTCTTCTCTTTACTTCTAGACTCGACAAAACAAATCGAATAATAACACATTTATATTTTTTGAACTATTCATAAATAAAGAACGGTTGAAGATTGCAGAATGTGATACCGACCTGTTATTCTCAGGATGAATGACAAGACCGTGATAAAGATCTTTAACACCATGGAAGAATCCTTCTCTACTAAACTGCCTCTCAGCCGACTCGTGATTTAACTCGTGCACAAGCAGGTCGAATCGGCTTCCTCTGGACGATTTTAATCTATCTCTCGGTTTTTCTATCACAAAATCCTCTTCGTGATTCGAATTCGATGATGTTGATCCTTCCTCTCTGTTAAACGACATTCTTTTTCCAGAAATTATCTTCGCTAATTGTTTCGGCGTCATCTTCGCATCTAAAATCGATCAGCTATTTATTCAAAAAATCCAACAGTTTTCAGTTCGATAAAATAATAAAATACAAATAAAGGAATAAAAACTCAAACAGAAACGAAACAAAATCTGTTACCTGATCAGATGAGAATATGATGCAGTTTTCCAGAAATAAAAAGGCAAAAATGATAGAAAAAGTTGTGAATTAATCACAAGTTGAATATAATTTGTTGAACGGATTTGTGATGTTTGTTAGGATCTCTCTCCTCCACTTTATTGAATTAGTTCACGGATGAACAACAAGTTGTTATTCAACTATGGGAGGAGAGAGAAAGGAGCAGAGAAAAATATAACGACGTTTAAATTGATTAAAAGTGTAAGAAAATGGGTTTTAGCTTTTAGCAGAGAAAATGATTTGGAAGAAGTGTACAACTAGAAGAACGGAGAAATTGAGAGGGAAAGAGAGAGAAAAAAAAGAGCGTAGAGAGAAGAAGAACATGTGTGGACATGGGAGTCTATGGCGGGGATTTTATATGGTTTATAATAACTAGTTTATGAATTTGGATGTTTCTATATAAGTTTCAATACAAATGTAAAAAAAATATATAATTGAAAAAAAAAAATTTTTGAGAGTGAAAAGGAAGGCTAAGACTTGGATAAATCACAAGCAGAATACAGAGCGTCCCTCAACCAGGTCGGGGCAATAATTGAAAAATATTTTTGATGAATGAATGATATAAGATGAAATGTTTAAAAATTATTGAAATTTTAATTTTTGAAAATGATGTTTTTAACATTTAACAACTAAAATTGTGAGAATTTGTTATCTAATACAAAATCAAAATATTAAATGATTAATTAATGTTTTAATCCAACTTAATTGCGCAATAATTTTGCACTATTTAAAACTGTCAGAATAAGCTCTTATAAACTTTGTCAGGCTCATGACTCGTGAGTCGTTACCTAATAATAATAATAAATCATGTGAAATTTGACATTTAACAAAGCTCTAATAAGTTGTCATTAATCATCTCATAGTTCTTTAAATAGATTACATATATAATAAACCACTTTTCTCTAATCCTACCTTAAAGGAAGTACGAGTATGAATTGTTTATCAACTTATCTCACCCATATCCTGCCCTGAGCGGAATATTGGGTATGATGATGATATAAAATTGTATGATATATATAAAAAATAAAAAATAAAAATAAACCACTTGTTGCTATATCTACATGTCTATCAATATATGCCCAAGCCCAAGGTTATCTTAAAATAAATTAAATTTTAAATGTATGTAAATTAATTTTTAAGGAGTAGTTGTTTCACAACTTGGTCTTACGTTGATGTGTAATCTTGATTATAATAGGGATAAGCTCTTATAGTTATAATTTTGCCTTTTTTCCTTCATCCAATCTATTTGCTTCACATGCACTTCCCCACTTAATTGACTTTACATTACATTTTTAATAAATAAAAACTATTTATTTATTTATTTATTTATTTATTTATTTATCTATTGATTGATTTATTTATTTATTTCATATGCATAAGTTATTAGGTTTGACAAAACTCCCATTTAACATCTTAATATTTTAAATTGGGTATTGTACACGTTGTGACTGGATAGAGCATCTGTATGTGGAGCAGAAGGTTTGGGTTTCAATCCCTATTGGGCGCAGGTATGAATTTGGGGGTTTCTTGACTGCGTGCATCTATCTTTACTCCCTCCTTAGGCGAACGGGTATGATTTGTCCGCATTTTTCAAGAAAAAGATAACTCCCACCCGGACCTTGTACTTGTTGTATTGCTCTTATATTTGATTTTGTACGTTGATGATCATACTACCAACTCAACCTTTTAAGCTTTAGTTGTGAATGCAACGCATATTCGTATGATCAAACGTTAATATTCCACTAAGAAAAAGGATAGATGAATTTCGAATCTATAGTGTTCGTCAATCGACACGTTGACTTTTAATTTCATGTTAAAAAACAAAATTTAACCAAAAATTCAAACCAACAGCTAAAGCTACTAAATATGTTATAAATGTTATTATATTACTTTGTTATTTTAGCTTAAGTCTTTCTACATCAATGGTTTGACGTAAGTCGAGTCAAATTGAAGTTTAGTTATTGATTAGATTTAGATTCGGGTAGGGTCGAATTCAAATTGAATTAATACGATTATAATCTTATACAACTGTATATAAGATTCAGCTGATTTTAGGTTTTGTTTGACTTTGATTGGGCTCATGTTGGGTTGAAATTTAGTTTGAGTTGGATGATGTTGGGTTTCAAGACAAGTTCATAAACTTTCTTGATGTACCTAACTCATGGAAAAATAATATAATTCTGTGTTTTATTTATTTTGCATTATTTAAATGAAAATACTTTTAGATTGTAAGTGATAAATATTCACTTACAATCATGGAAAAATAAGTTTAATTATTATTAGTGATTATTTTAAAGTTATAAATATTCACCTTAAGATTGTAAGTGATAAATCTAATGTTTTAATTAATATTTTAAGGTTATATATATAAGTGATCATTTAAAGTTATAACTGGTCATTTTTAAATTGCAAGTGATTACTAAGGTTACAAGTGAATACTTAAAACTGTAAGAGATGACTTATTATTTTATAATTAATCACTTTAAGATTATAAGCGATCACTTTAAGGTTGTAAATAATGGTCACTCTAAAATGAAGAACCAAAGAAAGGTAGTACAAACACTATACAATGCAACAATTGATGAAATTAATAAGATAATTGAAAAGGATAGTAATGAAATTGAAGATGGGGCAGAAAATTCACAAGAATCAACAACATTGAATAACATGAATTACGCTTAAAATCTTGCGCAATGAAGAATTGAACAATTTAATAATGAAACTGAACAATTTAATAGAAAAATTGATTACACTTTGTATGAACTACATTAATGTAATTCAATATACATATTCTAAACTTGAATGCAAAATTGAGCAAAGCAAGAGCAAAATTGATATCTTTATAGTCAAAATTGATACCTTTAAGGTCCAAATTGAAACTTTTCCAGAAAAATGAAAAAAAAAAAAACAAAAAAAAAAACGAAATTTGAAGGGCAAAGCGCACGCGTGCAACACACGCGCCTATAATTGGGCCGGCCCATCTCCCGTCTCATAATGAGACCGTCTCGGCCAAGTTTTTGGGTTAAAATTGTCTCATTGTAAACCATCTCATTTAAAAATTATTTCACGTTATATTCTGAAATAATGCAAAATGCGTCCGATAAAAGAGTACATAATAGCACTAGACTACAGGGCCGACCCTTGATATATTGGGGCCTAAGGCGAAATAACAATTTTGCTTTTTTGACAAGGAGTCCTGGACGACGGCCTCTCTTGCCCACCCTGCACTAGAGAACGATGATGGTTACATGAGATAGAAGGAAAGTACGTAGTATTTCGCATAAAAGTTTCTTCGCACGAAACTAATGGACAAGAGGAATCTAGAGCTCCCTCAAAATCCAAGCATCATGGGACATGGATCACATATGGTACATATCAAATCTTATAGTAAATCGTGAAGCGAAAAAAAAAATATACTCCCTCCGTTCTTTTTTGTTTTTCCACCTTACTAAAACGGGTAGATTCATAAGTTTTTCCACTTTAGAATACTTTCCATTTTTGGAAAGTTTTTATCCCACTTTTACCCCTTAAAACTCCACTTTCCATACTTCACACTACTATTTAATTATTTTCTCTCTCATACTTCCAATACAATCATTACATTGCACTATTATTTAGTAATTGTTTTTTCTCTCATACTTCCAATACAATCATTATTTCCCACTACTATATAATTAAAATAATACCCATTATCACTAAAGATTCCATTTTTCTTAATCTTGGTGAAAAACCCAAATAGGAACCTCAAAAAGGAACGGAGGGAGTATGTTATAAAAATTGTTTTGCATTTTTTTTTAGTAACTAGAATTGAACCTTAAAGCATTAAATTGCTTGTTTGTACAAATAAAATGGGTTTTACATATATGCAAAATGAATATGAAATTGTTGGGTTGCATTAAGTCTTGTATGAGACCGTTTTATAGTGAGATGGACTTATACAAATAACCCGATAAAAATAAATGAAATTTGAATTCACATTATACAAAGAAATTTTTAAATCCAGGCGTTTCGGCGACATTTAAAAAAATTAGGATAAAAAATTAAGAAGGAAATAAATTGATAGGATAAAGAATTTTTTGTGGTAATTAAATTCTACAGTGTGGTTGGATAGAGAAAAATGGGTGGAAAGGAAGAGAAGGAATTTGAAAGGAAAACATAAACAAATTTTGTTAATATATAATTCAATCTCTTCTAAAGTGGAAATATTTCGAGAGAAAACACTTATTTTCTTTTCTTTTTGTTTTGCTTCTTTGCATTCTCCCTCCTTACCTCTTCTTTCATTTGATCCCTTCTTTCCCTTACCCTTTCCCTTTCCCTTTCCCTTTCTTTCTGTTCTTTTATCTCATAATTTGTTGTCCAAACATAGTGCTTACCAAATGGCAACCAAATTATTCAGGGAGCGCTTGGCAAAACTACAAATCTTGATATGACATTAGATTGGATATATTATTTTAATAAGTTTAACACCAACAATTGAAAAAACTTTGAACTTTTTATCGAAAAGGAGTTGAATCTTCAATCTATATTCCACTCCACTAACCTTTGTCATTTAACCGATTCCTACCCATATATGCGAGCTAGGTGTGGCTGTTTGGGAGGGCAGGATATACACTACCATATCCTCATTAGTCATAACAAAGAGATTGTTTTTTATTGACCCTAAATAGCAAATATCATTTGCAACTTCACATAAATAAGAAATGCATATGATTTTATGAGTCATTTAATGTACTTTAATACTGATGATAATCTAATATGTTGGCTTTTTTGTAAAACATACTCTTCATCCTTCTTGGTTTACCTTATTTTCATTTAGTTATATCATTCATTTTTCCCCATTTTAATTTGGAACATGACCTATCATTTTTCTTTTTATATTATCTTTAGCTTATTTCTAAATGACCTCACCACTTACCACATTACACAACTATCAATCTTTGCCACATTTGAAAATGAGGCAAAATGACTGGAACAAAGAGAATAACTCCAACTTCATGCACGTTTTCTTTCTTTAAATTTGTTACACTAAATCGAAATAAGAACTTTTAAAATGCAGTGTAACAAATTTAAAGGGACATGTAAGTAGTCTTGGTTGATTGAATATGTTTCAATAACGTCATACGATTTTACCATCAATTCAACTTTTAGTTAAGTGTGTGCCTTAGCATAATATTTACGTGTTCATATTTTACAAACTCCTTATTTAATGTGAAAGTATTTAAAACTAAACACAAGAAAATTTGTATTACGTCAATATTTTTAGCCTAAAGAACTCTTATGTGAATAACTTTTGATACCATTTGCACCGTTTCAACTAGAGGTGTTCATTCGGGTCATCGGGTTGATTTCGGGTCAGGTTTTTCGGGTCGGTTCAAAATCGGGATTTGTATTCACATGGGTTTTTACATAATTGTAGATCCATTATTAAGTCGAGTCAAATCGGGTTCGATTATAAAGTCGAGTGTCGATCGGGTCATCAGGTCTGTTTTGAACACCAAGCAAAAGATTAATAAATTAAGTATAATAGTCAACTGGTATGAAATAATGCAGTCAGTGTCTACCCAAAAGGTGTTGCTTTTAAAGTGGAATTGAATTAATCTAGGTAGTTTTGTACTCTTGTGTTAGTGAACACTGACCACTCACCACTAAACTAGTCCTAATGGAATGGCCAATAACAACGTATTCAATATTCTTCCGGTATATTATTGTTGAATCATACTTGTCTGTTTTTAAATGTTTTTTTCATTTGGAATATTCCACCTTAAGGAGAGAGAAATTTGATTATTGTTTTTGACACATATATAGAAGATAAAACATATATTCATGTAAGATCTTGTTAGATTCGTCTTAACGAATACTTTTTAATATGTATTTTTTATAATTTTTTATTATGAGTATTTAGAGATATTGTAAATTGTGCAAAAAGTATTCGGGAAGAATAAAACGAAACGGAGGGAGTATTATTATATCTTGAAGCCTTATCTATTAACTTAAGGGGGTGTTACAGTCAAAAAAAAAAGGGTGTTTGGTATGGGAATATAAAATGCAATGGAAATGTATTTGATAGGAGAAGTAAGGGTAAAAGTATGGGTAATAATTATATGTTGTTTGGTACTAAAATATAAGGGAAATACTTAACTGATCATAAAAAGGTAATTTGTTAGTTGACATAAATGGGATTAACAAAGTAAGGGTATCCTAATATCATATCAAACAAAATATGTGGAGTAATGGTAATTGAATCCCTTACTTAGCATTAAAAAGTTCATACATTAGCTGATTTGGTTTCTTAACTGAAAGCTAACGTGACAAGAAGTTACGGGTCTGAAACTCAGTCACCCCTTAATTAAAATGGAATATTCAGCGCTAGGTATGAGGAGGCCCAAAGGGTACTCGTGTAAAGGAACGTGTTAAAGTATATATATATAATAAAACTGATTGTGATATATTCTCACACAACATGTCACAATCACTTACGAGTATTTCAGATGAAATGTATTACTCCCTCCGTTCTTTTTGTTTCTCTTATATAATTTTTGCACTGTTTTCAAAGCAAATTTTGAGTCCCAATATCTCTAAATATGCATCATAAAAATCATTGAAAAATATAAAAAGTGGACAATTTGGAAAAACTAATCAAATAAAAAAGTGGACAATAAAAAAGGAATAGAGGGAATATAAAAAATAGGAAAAAGTATTAGTCTTGCATGAGAATCAGCAAAATGGAAGCTTAATTCATGCGTTTATGGCCTACTGCAACAATGCTACAATAAAAAAAGAAGCAGTGCACGTCCAAGCAAGCATCACAATTCACAACATAGGGTTTATAAAGGGATCTCAACTGTCACCAACTTAAATGACCTAATTATTAGCCACTTTTAGTCATTAACCTTGTTATTAGTGGTAAGGCCAACCAGTTTTAGTTGGCCTTTCTGGGAAGAAGAAGCCTAATACAGGAACAAAAACTATTTTAAGTTATTATAATAATTGTAAAGGTGATAGTTGGAGTATTTAAGTGATTATAATAATTGAAAATGTGGTATGTGGGTTATTTTAAATAATATAAGTTGGGGTAGTTGGGGGTATCTAGGTAAAAAAATCTTTGCCAAAAATAAAAAGTGAACAATTAGAGTGAATTGACTAAATAAGGAAAGTGGACAATAAAAAAGAATCTGAGGAAGTATTATTATTTTTGGGAAAAATTATTATGAATAATCCCATTAATTTCTTATATGTCGTGAATAATTCCAATTATTGATTATTTTTAAATAATAATTCAATTTTTATATAGTTTTTGCAGACTCATTTTAACCGACTATTATTGTACCTACTAATTGTTTCTTCCTCCTTATGCTTCTTTGGTTGTCTACTCTTACTCCTCTTTGGCGTGGTACGTATCTACAGTAGCCAGTTAAAATGTGGCAAGGGATGTTATCAGCAAAAAATAAATACAAAGATTGAATTATTTAAAAATAATCAATAGTTGAGATTATTTACAACAAATAAACATGCAATAGATAAGATTATTCAAGATAATTTTCCATGTGTGTGATTTCATCATATATGGATGCAATTGCATGAATTAGAATATAATTTTCCCTTTTTAGGGATGGGCAACAGCCTAACAAAATCATGTTAAATCTTTAATGCCTTTAAGGTTAAAATTGATATCTTTATGGTTAAAATTGATAAATGCACAGAAAATAGAAAAACGAGAGAAAGCATGTGATGTTGTTACACGCGCCAATCGAACCGGCCCAAATTGACCGTCTCATCCAAGTTTTGTGTAAGAGCTAAATTGAGTTTGCACTTAAGGTCAATTCAACCCTGAAAAGGTTGGTCTCAAATCCGTTTGCTTAGGTCCATGAGCAAGCTAAATGAGGTCCACAAAGATTAGTGTCCAACAACTTGGTCCAAGGTCTCTATTTTTCGTCCAATAGAAGAATATTTGAAAAAAATAAGATTTTTTAATAACTTTAATCAAAAAAAAGCTCTGGCCAAACTTTATTCTAAAAATAAGCGTCTTTGGCCCCAAAGTTAGGCTCGTTACGTAATCGCTGTTACTAACAGCGAGTGTAAGAAATGGTCGAAATTTTAATCAAACTATATGTCGCTGTTACTAACAGCGAAATAAGACTTTGACTGATTAATGGTCAAGTCGCTGTTAGTAACAGCGACTTAATGAAGAGTAATATTTTGCTTGAGTAGCTGCAGAGTATTCATGTCAATTCACGAAGAACAAAGAATAAAAACCCAATTGCAAGAGTTCAATTCAATTTACACTCAAAAGTATTCTAGAAAAATCTTCTTCATAGTCTCAATAATAAAATCTTCTTCATACTCAAAAAGTATTCCAGAAAAATCTTCTTCATAGTCTCAATAACAAAAACCCAATTGCTCTATGTTGCTGCAGAGTATTCTAGAAATATCTTCTTCATTCAAATTAGAGTTCAATTCTTTGCAAAACCCATCAATTGTTGCTCAAATTAGAGTTCAATTCTTCTTCATCGTAAGAAACATCATTACCAGAGGCCGTAGAGCAGCAACTTCAACTAATTTGCCATGAAAAGTCGCAACCTCCTGCAGACACAATTGCAAGAAGAAAACCTTTTGAAATAGGCAAACTAGAATCAAATGTAGTAGGAATCTCGCTGTTATAGTTGATGGATGGGGTTGTTTAATTTTGTTCTTGATTACTCTTATTGTTCTTGGTGAACTGTCATGGATACTCTGCAGCTTCTCAAGCAGAATATTACTCTTCTTTAAGTCGCTGTTACTAACAGCGACTTGACCATGGATCAGTCAAAGTTTTATCTCGCTGTTAGTAACAGCCACATATAGCTTGATTAAAATTTTGACCATTTCTTTTAACTCGCTGTTAGTAACAGCGATTACGTACCGAACCTAGCTTTGGGGCCAAAAACGCTTATTTTTGGAGTAAAGTTTGGCAAAAGCTCTTTTTTTGATTAAAGTTATTAAAAAATCTTATTTTATTCAAATATTCCCAATAGAACATGTATTTGAAGCCCATTTGGGACATGAAATGAACAAGCTTTGAACTTTCAAACATTAAGGTATGTTTTCTTTGTCCGATTTGATCTGAATTTACGAATATCTGATCTTGTCTGATATGGTTTTGATATGATATGATTTCAATAAGAATAAATTCAAAAATTAAGTTTAAGAGAACAAGGCCTAAGTGTGGACTAATTATTTGCTATTTGTCTTAAGAAACCCTTTTTGGAATTAGGTTTGAATTAGATCTTCCATGCTTATAACCCTTTCATAAGGTTATTGTTTTCTTGGAAACCTTAGAAAATTGTGCGTGGTGAAGCCGTGAAGATCAACCTTTAGAGCTAAGCCATTTCACATCCTATATCATATTTCATCTTACAAAATTCTCCATTTAAAAAGTCATCAGTCATCTTCATCAAAATTCTCTCACTCGTGAAAATCCATCCAAAACAGTCCCTTTAAAACACTTCAACATCATTTTTACTCCATTCCTACATGAAAATTATTTCACTTCCTTAAACTTACAAAGCTAAAATTTACTCCTATATTTTTCTATCTAACCTACACTAATGGTGTGTTTGGTATGTAGGATTTGGAGGTGGGATTGGGAATTTATTTCCAAAAGATTTTATATCCCATGTTTGTTTGATGGGATTGGTAATTTAAGATGGGAATGGGAATGGGATTAAACACCCATAATTCCCAAGAATCCATTACCATGGGGGGGTTGGTAATTGGATTGGGAATTGGGATAAAAGATAGAAAAAGACTAATTTACCCATTATTAATAAAATAAAATCTACATGTATTTTTTATTTTAAAAGGATAAAATGGTGAATTTATAATTGAAATCCCATTCCCAATCCCACATATACCAAACAAGGATTTAGATTATATTTTCACAATTCCCAACAATTAATTTCCAATCCCAATCCCATTTTTAATTCCCCAAATTCCCATTCCCACATGCCAAATACCCCCTAAGTCGAACCTTCGTCAATCTTTCTCTCCTAATGCCTACAAATAACGCCTACCCATTGTTATCAACTCTCCTAAATTTACACGCTTCATCTCCACTGACCTCCAAAGGTTCAATCACAAATCATTTCTATGCCAAAACACTTCTCTAGAAAACCTAAGTTTAACTGATCAACAATTAATTTTCTATTTAAATACCCAACTTTTATTAGTTTATCTTTCACATTTCCATTCTAATTCATTCCTCTATCCATCTTTCAGCTCAAAACTTTAAATAATAAACACTTCCTTTCCTTGTCCCTCACCCAAATCTTACTCAAATTCAATTTTCTATCACCATACTAACTTAGTTTGCGCATCATATGCGGTTCAATATTATTTATATTTGCTATTCTAAATGTAAAACCTTTAAATCACTAATGTTATGTTTGGGAATAAGGATTTCATTTGAAAATATGGATTTGACTCAAAATTAGTGTTTGACAAATACTAGAATTTCAAATTCAGATTTGAGTCAAATCCACAATTGTTATCAAAATGGTTTAAATATGAGGATTTGAGAATGATATCCCAAACCTTGTCTAATAACATTTTCCGCAATCAATACTTATAATTATTTCACCAACTCTTTACACCAAGGGCTGTTAATGACCCGCCCCGCTTTTGACACGACCTGCTAATAGTCCGTTTACACATGACCTGATCCTTGACCCGTTAGATCGACCCGTCCTATTGAACACCTGATGGCCGAACAAAGCCCACGTAAAAGAGAAAATGGTGGCCGCGTCTTCCACAAGCATTCACAGGAGGAGTCGAGTGGAGAGGAGAGAGAAAACAATTGCGAGAAAACACAAAAATGGGGTTAGGCTCATTGACATCTCGATCGATGATTCGACGAGCTTCACCCTTCCTCCATAGATCTCTCATTCGATCAGTAGTTTCAACTCCTCAGCTCAATAATCCTGATTCTGCTGCTGCTGCTGAGGCAGTTCCAGATCCTCCTCCTCCTCCACCTCGTCCCCCAATCAACAATGCTAGGGTTCATTTCCCTAATCCTGAAGATGCTATTGAAGTTTTCGTTGATGGTTACTCCGTCAAAATTCCTAAGGGATTCACTGTTCTTCAAGCTTGTGAGGTTGCTGGTATTGATATTCCTCGATTTTGCTATCATAGTCGTCTTTCAATTGCTGGGAACTGTCGTATGTGTTTGGTTGAAGTCGAGAAATCTCCTAAACCTGTTGCCTCTTGTGCTATGCCCGCTCTTCCTGGTATACACATCCATTTTGATTCTGTAATTACTTTCTTTTCTTCTTACTTGCAAGTTGCGACATTTCTTAAAACTGTTGATGAAAATGCTGATTTCTATCGAAATGATGTGAGGCAGGGATGAAGATAAAGACGGATACACCATTAGCGAAGAAAGCTCGCGAGGGAGTAATGGAGTTTTTACTTATGAATCATCCTCTAGATTGTCCTATATGTGATCAGGGTGGAGAATGTGACCTCCAAGATCAGTCTATGGCCTTCGGTTCTGATAGGGGTCGCTTCACCGAAATGAAAAGATCTGTTGTTGATAAGAACTTGGGTCCCCTTGTTAAAACTGTCATGACTCGGTGTATCCAGTGTACCAGGTATGTTAAGGGTCAATATATTGGCTTGCTCAATTTGCTTCTTTTTCTTTACCGAATTTTCTGCTTCCGGGGTTAAGCTAAGATTAACTTGTATCTTTATTGATTAATCAGGAATCTATGTGTACATATAACAAGTTAATATCATTTGTCTTTGAAACTAAAATTATTATTTATCATGCTTTATGCGTTTTTCCTCAGATTATCAAAAATTCAATTTATTATTCATAATTATCTTCATAAGCTAGTTTACGCAGTTTTTTTTCTCTAGAGGCACCTATTGTTTAAAAAAAAATGTTTGAATGTACCTTCTACAACATGTCTCTCTCTGTAACTCTTTGTGAAACCTTTGTAGAGATAGTTTCTTACTAGGATAGTCAAAGATATATTTTTTAGGGTTTTATTTTTTAAGGTTCTTGTTAGTTATTTTCTCCTTAATAGGGAGGTTGTTACTAAGCCTTTTAGCCTAATCCTATTCATCATTTGTTATTAACTTGAGATATTCAAAATATTGAAAGTCCTTTTTTTTCCTCACACAAAAACTCTTAGATTTGTCTTTTATATCATACCTTATACTCTACCTTCGATGAATTTGCTAACAAATATCACAATACTTACGCTATGTCGGGAATCTGGATTAAGAATTTACAAGTGAAAAGGAAAAGAAGGGAAAGGGAAGGCGAAGGGAGTTACTGAGTTAGTAATGGTGGAAGTAGGCTATTTAGTGGTGTGGTGTTGTGGAGCGACTTGTGAGTATAGATATCATGGTGGGTAATGAGAAAGATGAGTTGAGAAATGGGAAACGAAACAAGAAAGTAAAGAAAAAAAGACATTGAAATTGAGATTGAGGGTCATGTAGTGGAGAGAAAGAGAGGGAGATACGAGGAACAAAATGAGATATGGCTTGAATGATGTTTATACCGACAAATTGAATCGACGAACTTTGCAATAGTTGCCTTTAGACGATTATGTCCTTATCGACCGTTGACAAAACCGAATATTTAGAAGGTGCCACTTTTTTTTTAATTATTTTTTTTTTATAATGTATTTGTGTGTGTAAGCAAGCTAATGAGTCCTAACAAGTAGCTAATAATATAAATAGAGACTAATGCTTCATGTTCAAGTTAGACCGAGTTATTGATGATTATAAATTCTGAATCCAATGTCAATCCAATGAATCCTTAACGAGTAGTTTTTTTTGTTAATCTTTGTTCATTTATAGCGTGTTAACATCTCTTGTTTGTTTTCCTTGAGAAATAAGCACACCATGCCTTTTGACTTTTTTACTTTGTAAATCCAATATCTACTAAGAGTAAGCTTCTCATTGGCCACCACTCTAATCTTTATTTTACCAATTTTCTTTACTTGAAGTTCATTATCCCTAATAGTATCTCCTTGTTATCATAAAACATGATGATGTGCTTTCTCGTGGCGCCTTCTTATTTTATTATTTTGCTTGGGTACGATTTGTCAATAGATGTGTAAGGTTTGCAAGTGAGGTAGCTGGAGTTCAGGATCTTGGTATCTTAGGCCGTGGTAGTACTGAGGAAATCGGGACTTATGTTGAAACACTTATGACAAGTGAGCTGTCTGGCAATGTAATTGATATTTGTCCAGTTGGTGCCCTTACTTCAAAACCTTTTGCATTTAAGGCTCGAAATTGGGAGCTTAAGGGGACAGAGAGTATTGATGTCACAGACGCAGTTGGATCAAACATACGGATTGATAGTAGAGGACCAGAGGTGATGCGTATCATTCCACGACTCAATGAGGTACTCTTCATTCTATACCAAAGTTCCCTTTGTCATTTGCTTTTCATCCTAGTAGCGTTAGTTTTTTCCGGTTTCTCTGTGATAGTTATTTTTTGGGGGTGTTTTTTATGTAGAGATGTTAAGGCATGGCTTGCCAAACGACGTAGGTATCCACAACATATCATGTAAATCAACTAGCTGCTCACGAAACGTTGTTCTGCTTTATCAAGATGTAAATATGTAATGACATGACTAAATTTACACATAATGCATACGTTTCTTGTTCTCTTCATTGTTTATCATCTAAATACTATGTATGCACATAATGAATAGGTTTCTTGTTCTCTTCATTGTATCATATATGGACATTTGAAATGTCTTTGGTGTGGTGGCTTGAATTTTAGTGAAGTGGTGGGAAGCCAAGGAGCATAACACAAGGGTGATAATTGTGCACTACGTATTCTTTCACTCCAATGCTCATTTTGGTTTGGTTTTGTCATTTATATCAGGATAACTAATTAGGGAGTGGGCTCAAATTAGTGAAATATGTATAAAGTTCGACATTGTAAAGAGAGAAATAGTAGTGGGAGAAAATGTGAAATACTGTGGGTGAAGCCGTGAAGGGTTGATGTTGTGAAGAGTGAAAATTCAGTTTGTGGAATACTTGGATCTACTTCACATGGAGCTGGACTGCCTTCTAAAAAGTAGATTTAAGTGGAAGATAAATTGAGACACCTTAAAGTAGTGTTGGGAACCTTGGTACACAATGGAGGGAGAATATGAAGTGTCATGGTATTGATTGTATTATTTACTGTTACTAATGGTTATTGCTGATAAATTTGGGAATAGGGCCGTGAATCTTTTTATTCAAAATATATTAGCTTACTATTCGTTGTCTTGTTCGTACTTGTGTAAATAGTGATTGCAGATCTTGTCTATTTTGCTGCCTAATCTTGATCTATGTTTTATACTTTTAGTGTTATTGATGTAGAACTTCAATTTAAATCAATCTCTCTGTAGGTTCCTTCCGAGGACATCAAATGTCTGATCTATAATATATGTATAATTGTCGTCATGTATTCCACTATTCCTAGTTCTTCTTTGATTCCTTGTTCTCCTATTATTTTGAAAATTTAAACTTGGAACCTTTAAGTATAGAGGGAAACTAATCCCTCAAAATTGGTATGGTCAAATATCTTTCCAAGTGCGTCATTGAACTACCCATTCATCTTCCCCGATCCACATTCGACACAGTCCACAGTCCATGCTTAGCAAGCCCACCATTTTCATTATTATTTCAAGCTCTGAGAAGAATTATTAAACAGAACAATATTGAGCCATTTTTATCTTAATGAGAGATTCCTAGAGGTCACATGTTCGAGTTGCCTTAGGGCCATGGTCTTTAATGTCAGGGCCCTGGGAATAGTTGGTGCGCACATGCTGCCCTGATACCCGCGTTATCAAAAAAAGTTGCAAACTACAATTTGTTGCAGTGAATTATAAGAATATCATCCTCAACTGGGTCATTCTATTTGACGACAACCCATGTGAAAAATATGCTTTTGATGAAGCTTTTGTCTTTCATTCACTCAAAAATTGATAGATGGAAAGACCATGGACAAATGTTGTTCTATAATTTTGTAAAAGCTCAATAGAATGGACCCATTCTTACTATGTTGCCAAACTATCCTGTTCTCAACAGTAGAATTTTCCTAATGCCTCGATACAGAATCTTCATCCTTATCAGTAGAAGACTTCTAAAAAGGTGCAATCACCATTCTATGCTAACATTTCTCAAATGGTTACCTCGTTAGAGAAAACGAAACTGGAGGGATTAATGAACTGACCTTGATGGGTTGATCTTAACATCAAATATCATGCCTAAACAAGATCTGTGATCTACTATCACTTGTAAACCAACAAAATACTTATAAACTGTAACCCACTTGATATAGTTGTAGAAATGCGTACTGCTTAAGAAGATTTCATCGTTACTTAATACTTGGTTGGCTAGCTCTTGATGTTCACTATTTTATTTCTGAATTTATCTTTTGCAGAGTTGGTCCTCTGATGGGCCTATCGCGTTTTCATTGATTAGCAAGTCTTGTATGAGACCGTCTCATGATGAGACGGTATTAATAAAGAATTTGTCATCATTGAATTTGAGCAATTCTTAGAACCAACCCCCACAAAGTTTTGAATTATTGTTACAATTGACATTAAATTTCCTCATAGATCTGTAAAATATAACAATGTTGTTAATGTTATGGATGGGTGTTGTCATGTTGTGAGATGTGACCATATACCACATTCTCGCAGGATGTAAATGAAGAATGGATTTCAGATAAAACACGGTTCTGCTATGATGGTCTGAAGAGGCAAAGGCTAAACGACCCCATGATTCGGGGTTCTGATGGACGTTTTAATACTGTTAGCTGGCGAGATGCCCTTGATGTGATTGCTGATGTTATCCACAAAGTTAAACCAGAAGAGATTGTGGGTGTTGCTGGTAAATTGTCTGATGCTGAGGCTATGATGGCACTGAAGGATTTCTTGAACAAGATGGGATCAAATAATGTCTTGTGTGAAGGAAATGGCGCACAACCTCAAGCTGATCTGCGTTCTGGTTATCTTTTGAACACCGGCATTTCTGACCTTGAAAACGCAGATGTCTTTCTTCTCGTGGGCACCCAGGTACTTGTTACCGTTGGTTTTTGTTCTTGAAGATCTTCATATATAGATGACAATATCATGATTTTCTATCGCTTATAGTTTTTATATCTAGTACAATTAGAAAATTAAATAATTAATAAGTTCCATATAGTATATTCTATCGCTTAAACGTTGGTTCTTTGTTTAAGGGGCGCGAGGCGCACTGTGGCGCAAAAGGTCCTTTTTTCCGAGGTGCAAGCCAGAAGGCAAAGGCACAAACTTTTTGTATGCTAGGCGCACAATTTCGCTAAGAAGCTCCAAAATCAATTTTGAAGCATATTTAATACTTAAAAGTTAAAACAATATGAATTTCATATTATTATAACATATAAGTAAAGCTAAATACTACTTTGGCACATAAAGTCGTACGATGACTTGATAAGTCGATTACATAGTCTTGAGTTAACAAAAAAAAAAAAAAGAAAATAGTAAAACAAAGACAAAGGTAAAAAGAAAAAGAAGCAAACATCGGTTCTTGATGCTTGAAATGTTTTCCGACATACTTAAACAAATTCTTAAAATCTAAATCAAAATCTTACTTCGAGGAGTGAAGATGACAACACTTCAAGGTTAATTTTTTCTCTTCCGTTTGTCACTCACTCACTCCATATTTTTGCTTTAGAGCAAGAAAGGAGATATACTTTTGCTTTCCTGTCAATAAGTAGTTGAGAATTGAGGGTTATTACAGTAAAATTAGGCAAAGATATGTTACTCATCAAAAATCAGTTCTGACAAACATGAGGCGCGAAAAGGTGCACAAGTGAAGAGCCTCTTGTCATGTTGCACCTAGACTCAAGGAGGCATTTAAGTGGTCACTCTTGGCGCCTCACACGAGGCACACTTTTCGAAACACAAGTGTATTCACGTTATGTTAGTTCATGATTTTGTTTTTGTTTGGGAACTATGGATACAAGCCTATAATTGTGACATTGACAATGCTCGACTCACCAACTAAATTCTAATATGGGTTACCCGAGATGAAATCATATAAGGTTTCTACTGTTTCAATAAAGAAGTCCCTAGTATCAAAGTTGATAAACAGATATAGGAATTTAAGAACAAAATTGATTTAGACAAGTGGGTATTATTCTACGGTGTAATAAATGAAAGTACATAAGAGGTTGCAAATACTCATTTGTCCCTTTGAGTTTGCTATCATAGGGTATAGGGTAAGACATAAAGATTTAGGAGTAATTTAATTGTTGGAAGAATAACACAAAATTTGAATTGTGTTGATGTCATGATATTATCATCGTTATAATTAGTGCTCTTTAAGTATCACATATCTATATTATTTCTGTTATAAGTCATGCATGTGCTTGTAGTTGCTAACTTCAGCTTGCTTATTATTAATATTAATATTATTTTTATTATTATAATAATAATTATTTTTATTATTTTATTTATTGTTATTATTATTATTATTATTATTTTTAATTTTATTATTATTATTGTTAAAATTATTATTATTAATAATGGATTTCCCTACGTTAAGAGCCTAAGAATACTTCAAATTTAAAAAGTTCATATTCTTATCAAATTATGACAAATTGCTGGTTTTTTTTATTTCCATTTTTATGTTTTTCAAATGTTCTCTTTTTGATACTTTTCATCAGCCTAGAGTTGAAGCTGCCATGGTAAATGCCAGAATCCGGAAAGCAGCACGAAATAACCTTGCTAAGGTTGGTTATATTGGTCCTGCCGCGGAGTTCAACTATGACTATGAACATCTTGGAACAGGCCCACAGACCCTGCAAGAAATCGCTGAAGGCCATCATTCATTTTTCTCAGCCATCAAAAATGCTAAGAATCCAGCTATTATTGTTGGTGCTGGACTCTTTGAGAGAGAGGATAAAGATGCAATCCTATCTGTTGTTGAAACCATTGCAAAGTCGGCAAATGTAATTAGACCAGACTGGAATGGTCTTAATGTTTTGTTGTTAAATGCTTCCCAAGCAGCTGCCCTGGACCTTGGTCTTGTGCCGGATTCCGACAAAAGTATTGAGTCTGCTAAGTTTCTGTATCTTATGGGTGCGGATGACGTGAACTTGGACAAACTTCCAAATGACGCATTCGTTGTGTATCAGGGTCACCATGGTGATAAAAGTGTATATCGTGCCAATGTCATTTTGCCTGCATCGGCTTTCTCCGAGAAGGAAGGTACATATGCAAATACTGAAGGTCGCACTCAGAAAACCATACCAGCAGTTCCTACGGTTGGCGATGCCAGGGATGACTGGAAAATAATTAGGGCCTTATCTGAGACAGCTGGAGTGAAATTGCCTTATGATTCCCTAAAAGATATTCGACAGCGAATGATGACTGTGGCACCAAACTTGCTAAGCATGGATGAGCGGGAACCAGCTACTTTCTCTGCATTGATAAAGCCCGAGATCAAAAAGGAAGTGAATCCAGCTCCTTTCAAATCAGCAATTGAAAATTTCTATATGACCGATGCGATTACCAGGGCGTCAAAAATAATGGCTCAGTGCTCATCTCAGCTGTTGAAAAAGTGAATTTCTTTCCCTTGGCAAGCCCCAGGCGTTTCAGCTTTATACTTTTTGAGAGTTTCCGATTGCCTGTCGTAAGTTACAGTTTTTTGGCATTTAGTTTGTAGTTGCGGGCTTTTGTCGGCTGCTATTATTCGGCACTGGCTAAGGTATTTCTTCAATAATTTTTCCAAATTTTCCAGAGGCTATTGAAAACATCTTTTTCTCCCATAATTGTAATGTGTATGATATTGTAAGAGAATTAAGATGTCTTTTGTGAGTTTGCTCCTTTATCATGCATGCCTACTTTTGTTGTTCCGTTACGAAAGACAATAGTGTTGGTTGCGAATTGCGATTAGACCAACGTTGATCCTTTAACTCCCATTTGAAACAGTTGAGCGTTCTTGGGCGAAAACCTTCCTCTAGATCCTTTGGTTGTATCACCATCATCATCATCCTACTCTGTGTATCCTGCTCATAGAAAAAACTATGGAGGAAAGGACAGTGGCAACTCATGCTCATAAAGGAGAGCGTGGCCAAAGAAGTCCCCCGGCTCGAGAAATTGTTCACTCTCCCAGCTTAAGCAACATAACTTTCAGCATCAGCAGATCTTGGGTCAGAAGCTAGAAGAGGTCAAGTTTATATCCAAACAAAACAATATGGGGTAGTTTGAAATGGCTAAATGTTTTTAATAATTTTCTAAAAAATATAAGCGGGTAGCAAAAGTATTTTCCAAAATAATCTTCGCAATCGAATTTATGGTTTGAATTTTCGTTGTTACTAAAGCAAACAATAGGGTAAAGTTATATATTGCTTGTCACCTTCACTCAATCAGACAAGTTTTCGAGCAAGATATTGGATTGTTAATGATGATGATGATAATTTAAATTATTATATTTTATTTTAAATCAATTTAAAAATCATTATATCAATTGAAATTTTGTTTGTTAAGTTAGATTTTATTCTTTCGATTAGCCTAATAAGCTTAAGTTTTCTTTTATGGAAAAACTATTAGAAAGTACTTGATAAAATATTTTTCCAAGAATGACCAAATACTCCTATAAAATTTTGCAAAAAAAAAAACCTAATAAAAGTTTTTCTTTCCCATTCAGTACCAAGTGATGGCTGATATTAAATTTTCCATCATCTTTTTTTCCATTATGGAAAACTAACTATCAAGAACACAATATAATTTATAACTATAAGAAAATCATCCATAAAAGAATGTTCACACATCATCCAATACAAACACAACATAAAAACATCATCCAATACAAACCTAGAGGTTCACACAACTAAAGTTTCATAATTATCTAATACAAAAACAAAACATGACAAAAGATAAAAACTTGACTACTTATGTCTACTACATCATTAACAAAGCTTGATTGTTGTTGACTGCCTTTTGTTGGTGTAGACGTCTTTGGCTTCTTCCTCCTTGCAACATGTTATACCTTGGTTGACCGCAATGGGCAGTTAAGGAAGTGGCAACACTGTTAGTTGGAGTTGGGATGGTTGTGGTTGTTGTTTTAATTGCTGGTGGAGCTGATTCAGGGGCTTTGCTTGTGGTTTGAGTTGTTGTAGGGATGATGATGTTGTTGGTGGAACTCTACCAGAATGCCTTTTTAGTCTTCCTCTTTTAATGGTTGCTGCACTAGTAGATGCCTCATTTGATTTGGATGGGTTCTTGCAAGTTTCAGCATTTAGTCGAAATAAATATTGAGAAGTTGATTTCCTTGACACGCAAACCGAAAAGACATTTTACGTCGTTTTACTAGCACAAGCTAATTTGAGAAACAGACGTCACATTTACGCTATGAGTCACATTGTTTTAGAATCCATTCGAAATGAGTACTTAGTTATACGATAGTCATCATTTTACCGACTATAGTAGTGTTTTTCAAAAATTGGACGTCATAATCATCCTTACCAGTCGCTAGTTAGAAAATATGGTCGAAGTGCGTGTATTCCTTTTTAGTTTTTACCATTTCGTTGGAGGGGGTACGATTATGAACTATTGGCTACCTTCTTGCCTCGACTCCTAGTGCGAGATACAAAGTTGATCACTATGACTATGACTCTTTAACTCAGCTGTTATAAAGGACTTATTTGTGAAAAAGTATTAGTAATTTGTTGATTATCTTTTCAAAAAGTAGGTCAAAATCGAAAGAAATTAAAAAAAAGTCGAAATATGAGTAATTTTTTGATTTCGAATTAAAATATCATATTTTTCACTTAAAAGTATTTAAATTTAACCTATCTGACTATCAACCAATACTTTTACCTGATCAAACCAACCAACGACTTTATCGAATAGATTAGTTTATTTAAAAAGTGATTTCCCAACCATTACCCAAATTGTGGCCGCTTCTCCCACATACTACAAATATTAACAAGAGTCGAGAGGGTAGACAAAAGGAGAGAGAAAACAATTGCGAGAAAACACAAAAATGGGGTTAGGCTCATTGACATCTCGATCGATGATTCGACGAGCTTCACCTTTCCTCCATAGATCTCTTATTCGGTCAGTAGTTTCAACTCCTCAGCTCAATAATCCTGATTCTGCTGCTGCTGAGGCAGTTCCAGATCCTCCTCCTCCTCCACCTCGTCCCCCAATCAACAATGCTAGGGTTCATTTCCCTAATCCTGAAGATGCTATTGAAGTTTTCGTTGATGGTTACTCCGTCAAAATTCCTAAGGGATTCACTGTTCTTCAAGCTTGTGAGGTTGCTGGTATTGATATTCCTCGATTTTGCTATCATAGTCGTCTTTCCATTGCTGGGAATTGTCGTATGTGTTTGGTTGAAGTCGAGAAATCTCCTAAACCTGTTGCCTCTTGTGCTATGCCCGCTCTTCCTGGTATACATATCTTTTTTGATTTTTTGATTTCTTTCTTTTCTTCTTAGCTACTTGCAACATTTCTTAAAACTGTTGATGAAAATGCTCATTTTTGATGAAATGATGTGAGGCAGGGATGAAGATAAAGACGGATACACCATTAGCAAAGAAAGCTCGGGAGGGAGTAATGGAGTTTTTACTTATGAATCATCCTCTAGACTGTCCTATATGTGATCAGGGTGGAGAATGTGACCTCCAAGATCAGTCTATGGCCTTTGGTTCTGATAGGGGTCGCTTCACCGAAATGAAAAGATCTGTTGTTGATAAGAACTTGGGTCCCCTTGTTAAAACTGTCATGACTCGGTGTATCCAGTGTACCAGGTATGTTAAGCGTCAATATATTGGCTTGCTCAATTTGCTCTTACTGTACCGATTTATCTGCTTCCGGGGTTAAGCTTAGATTAACTTGTATCGTTATTGATTGATCAGGAATCATTTAATCATAGAACAAGTTGATATCATTTGTCTTTAAAACTAACATTATGTTTTATTTCGCTTTATGCATAGTTTAAGTTGATTGATCAGGAATCATTTTTCATCAGAAACTAGTTTACATAGTTTTTCCTCCAGAGGCACCTGTTTAAAATAATTTTTTGAAGGAACCTTTTACAACATATCCCTCTCTATAACCTCTTTAAGAAACCTTGTACTCTACCTTTAATGAAGTTGCTAACCTATATCACAATACTTACAGTATATTTGGATAAGAATTTACGAGTGGAAGGAAAAGAAGGGAAAGGGAAGGGAGGAAAAAAAAAACACTTCCCTTATTTGTCAACCGGAAGAGGAACATAAAAAGTTATCTTTCAAATCTTTTCACTTTTGGAGAGAATTGGTGTATTGCAACATCAAGGTAATCCCTTCCTTCTACTTCCTTCCAATTCCCTCACCTTCAAATATGTTATCCAAACAAAGGATATTGTCACGCTCCAAATCGCTTCCTTCCTTTCCTTTTCTTCTGATTCTTTCAATTCAAATGAGGTGTTAAAGTTCTTTAGAACCCCACCACTCCAATCCTTCCTTTATCATTCTACTGGGAATAAAAATGGTTGGCAAGCCTCTAGAATAAAATTCAGCTAAACTGAGTGCCTCCTAGGATTTATCTTGAGGGATGAATTGATGCTTGATGGATTCTTCCATTGCAGCTTTATCAGCATCAATTGAAGGTATCATTTGGCTGGAAATAATGCAAATTGCATTGTAAAGAGCTTGATCTAACTTGTTATTGTTAAATAAAGACTAATTAGGATTAAGTGAAGAGGGTAGTAGTGGTGGTTGTTGGCAACGAAAATCTGTACTTGCTTAGGAAAGAGAAAGAGGCACTAATGGAAGAATTAGGGCTATTTTGTGCTGTGGTGGTGTGGGGTTGGTTACTATAAATATCATGGTGGGGTAATGAGAGAGAGATAGGTTGAGAAATGGGAAAGAAAACATCAAAGTAAAAAAATATGACAGGGAGGGGGTGGGGTTAGGGAGGGCGGGAGGGAGTAAAAGATGTCTTTAGACAATTATTTGACATAGGTGCTCGTCGACATTGATAAAACCAAATGTTAATAGCTGCCACTTGATGAATTTTCCAAATTATAACGAAGTTGTGTTTGGTGAAAGCAAGCTAGTGAATTTTTAACGAGTAGGTGATAATATAAACAGAGACTATTGCTTCCTGTTCAAGCTAGCCCAAGTTATGGATGATTATTCCTAATCCAATGTCATTCAATGAGTCTTTGATGAGTAGCTTTTTTGTTAATTACTTTGTTCATTTGTAGTCTGCAATCATCTCTTGTTTGTTTTCCTTGAGAATAAGCACACCATGCAGTTTGACTTGTTTACTTTTGTTAATTCAATATCTACTAAGATTAAGCTCTTCGTTGGCCACCACTCTGATTACTGTTTTACCAATTTTCTTTACTTGAAGTTCATTGTCCCTAATGGTGTCTTCATTGTTCATAAAAACATGATGATGTGCTTTGTCATGGCGCCTTATTTTATTTTTTTGTTTGGTATGTATTGTTACTTTTGTCAACAGATGTGTAAGGTTTGCAAGTGAGATAGCTGGAGTTCAGGATCTTGGTATGTTAGGTCGTGGTAGTGGTGAGGAAATTGGCACTTATGTTGAAACGCTTATGACAAGTGAGCTGTCTGGCAACGTAATTGATATTTGTCCAGTTGGAGCCCTTACTTCAAAACCTTTTGCATTTAAGGCCCGAAATTGGGAGTTGAAGGGAACTGAGAGTATTGATGTCACAGATGCTGTTGGGTCAAACATACGGATTGATAGTAGAGGACCAGAGGTGATGCGTATCATTCCACGACTCAATGAGGTACCCTTGATTCTATACCAAAGTTCTCTTTTCATTTGCTTTCCATCTTAGTAGATTTAGTTTATCTGGTTTCTCTATGATATAATTTTTGTGGGGGTTCTTTTATTAAAAATTGTAACGGCATGACTTGCCAAACGACGAAGGTATCCACAATATATCATGTAAAACGATTACCTGCTCATGAAAAGTTGTTCTGCTTCATCATGCATTTCCATGACTATGTTTGTGCATTATGTATAAGTTTCTTGTTCTCTTCGATGTGTATCATATACAGACATCTTGAATGCTTTCGATGGCCTAAATTTTCTGTCAAGTGGTGGTAGCCAAGGAGCATAACGCAAGGGTGTTAATAGTGCTCTACTGATTGTGCACCTTTGCATCCAATGTTAATCTTGTGGTTAGGTTTTCTCATCCATATCAGGGAAACTAGTTAAGGAGTGGGCCAAAATGGTAAAATGTGAATAAATTTTGCAAGTGTAAAGAGAGAAATAGAAGGGGGAGAATATGTAAAATGTCCGAAATGTGATATATATGATTGCCGGTATATATTCCTAATTCTTTCCCAATATCTAGTTTTCCAAAATTTTGAAAAATTCAATTCGAAATTTGGAAGTATAGAGGTAAAACTAATCTTCACTGTTTTCTTTTCCAAATAATTGCAAAATTTCGGATGCAATCACGGCCATGAAACAGCTTTTGCAGCCAATACGAATAGTTTCATGGTTGTCTCTTAACTATATAAAGGTTGCGGTAAGGTCAAAAGCCTTTTTAATACAGTTTTGATGCTGTGTTGGCGGCAATATTTTGCACTATCATTCCAAGTGCGCCAGCGAATTACGTTTATTCATCTTCCACGGTCCACAGTTCACGCTTAGCAAGCAAAAAAAAAATCATTCTTATTTCCAAGCTGTGAGAAATAATAAAACAGAACAATTCCGAGCCAAACTCATTTTAAATAAAGGTTCCAAAGCCAAAGAACCCAAGGACAATAAAGCAGATGGTGACAAATAGACTCTGAGTCTGCCTTTTTAAGTTGCAAACTGCAACATGTTGCAACGAATCTAATCATGAATATCCTTAGATGGGGCATTCTGTTTCAAGACATCCCTATGTGAAAAAATATGCTTTTGGTGGAACTTTCTTTCATGTATTCAAGAATTTATAGGAGGAAAGATCATGTACAAATTTTGTTCAAGAGTTACATAAAATCTCAATAGAATGGACCCATTCTTACTATGTTGCCATACTTCCTATTCTCTAAAAAGATCTTCAGTAGAATTTTTCTAAATCGTCGAATGCAGAATCTGCATCCTTATCACTGGCAGACTTCTGAAATGGTGCATTAACCATACCAAGCTAACAGTTCTCAATTGGTTACCTTGTTGGAGAAAAAAAAAAAAAAAAACTGGATGGATCAGGGAACTGAGTTTTGAAGGGTTGACTTTTACATCAAATAATACGCTAAAACAAGATCTATCATCTACTATCAACTCAGAATCCAAAAAAATGCCTGTAAAGTGTAAACTGTAACCCACTTGATATTTTTGTAGCAATGCTTTCCGCTTAAGAAGATTTCATTCTAAATCAATCCTCACTTTTTTGGCTAGCTCTTGATGTTCAATATTTTTATTTTTGAATTTATATCTGTTGCAAAGTTGGTCCCTTTAATGGGCCTATCATGCTTTTTGTTGAGTTTGAGCAATTGTTAAAATCAAGCCCCTACAAAATTCTGAATAATTGCTACAACTGACACTAAATTTGCTCATATAGCTTTAAAAAATTACAATGGCATTGTTATGGATGAGTGCTTTCATGTTGTAAGTTGTGACCATGTACCACATTCTCGCAGGATGTAAATGAAGAATGGATTTCAGATAAAACACGGTTCTGCTATGATGGTTTGAAGAGGCAAAGATTAAATGATCCCATGATACGTGGTTCTGATGGACGTTTTAATACTGTCAGTTGGCGAGATGCCCTTGATGTGATTGCTGAAGTTGCTCACAAAGTTAAACCAGAAGAGATTGTGGGTGTTGCTGGTAAATTGTCTGACGCTGAGGCTATGATGGCGTTGAAGGATTTCTTGAACAAGATGGGATCAAATAATGTCTTGTGTGAAGGAAATGGCGCACAACCTCAAGCTGATCTGCGTTCAGGATATCTTTTGAATACTGGCATTTCTGACCTTGAAAATGCAGATGTCTTTCTACTTGTGGGCACTCAGGTATTTGTTACTGTCGTATTTTGTTCTCAAAGATCTTCTCATATGATAGTTCATAGTATTGATGTAGTACCATGATTTTCTGTTACTTTTGTGTTTTCATAGGTAATATCATTAGGAAAAGTGAGTAATATGAAAAGGGAAAGTGTACGACTCATTTGGAACAAGCAATAAAATTAAGTTTCTGAAATGATAATGGAAATAGGAGATATGCTTTTTACTTAATTTCAATGTTAAGTGAATACAGAAAAACATGGATACCTTTGAAAATATCGGAGAAAATTGTATCAATCTTGTAAACTTTGCGAATAGTTAATTTATAATATTATCATCGCTATAATTAGTGCTCTATAAATTAATATCTTTATTATTTTTGTTATCATCCATGTATTTAATTGTGGTTGCTAACTTCAGCTTGCTTATTATTTATATTCATATAAATATCAAATATCTTTATTATTTCTGTTATCATTCATGTATTATTATTATTTATTTATATTCAAATTTTAAAAGCTTATACTCTTATCAAATTATGGCGAATTGTTGATTTTATTTAATTTCCATTGTTATGTATCTCAAGTCTCAAATGTTCTCTGTTTGATGCTTTTCCTCAGCCTAGAGTTGAAGCTGCCATCCCGAGGCTAAGAGCCTAAGAATACTTTAAATTTTAGAAGTTCATATTCTTGTCAAATTATGATGCATTGTTGGTTTTATTTAATTACCATTTGTATGCATCTCAAATGTTCTCTTTTTGTTGCTTTCCTCAGCCTAGAGTTGAAGCTGCCATGGTAAATGCTAGAATTCGGAAAGCAGCACGAAATAACTTTGCTAAGGTTGGTTATATTGGACCTGCTGCAGAGTTCAACTATGACTATGAACATCTTGGAACAGGCCCACAGACCCTGAAAGAAATCGCTGAAGGCCGTCATTCATTTTTCTCGGCCATCAAAAATGCCAAGAATCCAGCTATTATTGTGGGTGCTGGACTCTTTGAGCGAGAGGATAAAGATGCAATCCTATCTGTTGTTGAAACCATTGCAAAGTCAGCTAATGTAATTAGACCAGACTGGAATGGTCTTAATGTTTTGTTGTTAAATGCTTCCCAAGCAGCTGCTCTGGACCTTGGTCTTGTGCCGGAATCTGACAAAAGTATGGAGTCCGCTAAGTTTCTGTATCTTATGGGTGCGGATGATGTGAACTTGGACAAGGTTCCTAGTGACGCATTCGTTGTGTATCAGGGTCACCATGGTGATAAGAGTGTATATCGTGCCAATGTCATTTTGCCTGCATCGGCTTTCTCCGAGAAGGAAGGTACATATGCAAATACTGAAGGTCGCACTCAGCAAACCATACCAGCAGTTCCTACTGTTGGCGATGCTAGGGATGACTGGAAAATAATCAGGGCATTATCTGAGACAGCTGGAGTGAGATTGCCTTATGATTCCCTAAAAGATATTCGACAACGAATGAAGACTGTGGCACCAAACTTGCTAAGCATGGATGAGCGGGAACCAGCTACTTTCTCTGCATTGATAAAACCTGAGATCAAGAAGGAAGTGAATCCAGCTCCTTTCAAGTCAGCAATTGAAAATTTCTACATGACCGATGCGATTACCCGAGCGTCAAAGATAATGGCTCAGTGCTCATCTCAGCTGTTGAAAAAGTAAATTTTATTCCTTTTGCATTAACTTTCGTGGGGTGAATTTTCTTCTAAGCCCCGGGTGTTTCAGCATTATACTCGTATTTTTCAGATTTTTCACTTGCTGGATTGCCATGACGAAATTGTCGTTAGAGACATTGTTTTGGCATTTAATTTATAGTTGCGGCCGCTGTCAGCTGTTAATAATCGACATTAGCTGTTGTATTTCTGCCATAATATCCTTAAATTGTCCGGAGGCTGAAAAAGAAACACCCTTTTCAATAATGGTTGTGTATGAAACTGTTTTGAGAATTAAGATGTATTTTTTGAGTTTGCTCCTGTATCTTGCAAGCCTCACCTTCTTTTGTTGCTCCATTCGGAAAAGCAATATCGTGTGGTGCGATCAGCCCGCACCGATTCTTCAACTCCCATTTGAAGCAGTTAAGCGTTCTGAGGCGAAAACCTTCTTCAAAGTCCTTACGCTGTGACCCGCAACATAGCTTTGGTGGATCTTGATTCTTGAGTCGTGAGTTAGATAAATTTAATCTGTTGCAAGGCTGGGGAATCTATTGGGGAGGGGTTCGGAAAGTTCATTTTTAAAAATAGGAAAAATTTAGCGTGAATAATACAACTTATTGTTAATTTTTCTCCAATAATACCAATTATTGATTAACTATGAATAATACCGACTTAGAGGGGTATTTTTCTAGAATAATGCCAACTTTATTTTATTAACTATAACCAATTTTTTTTGTCTTATAATCAATAATTGGTATTTTTCTAGAGTAATACCTATAGTTTGATTTTTAACATAGTAGGGATTTTCTAGGAAAATATCTTTTTAAGTTGGTATTATTCATGGTTTATTAACAGTTGGTATTATTCTAAGAAAATAACAAAAAGTCTATATTAATCACGGTAACTCTTCCAAAAAAATATGGAGTAATACATTTAGTTATTAGTTTAATGATATTGATACTCCACACTCTTAATCATTTTGCACCATGCATAGATACTATTTGATTGAAAAATTTGACAGATTTATTTTCTTAATGTTTTCATTAAAATTTTCAACTTTTAGACATTTTTTTATTATGATACATTACTTCTAATAAATAATAATATCATATTAGCAAAAAAAAAAATTTGTCTACAGAAACAGCAAAATACTCGAGTTATAATGTTCAAAGTGAAATTTAAAACAAAATTTTAAATTAGATAAGTTAAATACTAAAATAATAAACGGTTGAGATTAAATGATTGTGGTGATTGGATCTAGCAAATTGCATAACGAATACTCCCTTTGTGCTATGGGGTCTGTAATTTGTGGAAATTAAAATTGAGACGGTTATGAGCTTGTGCAAGCTGTTTGATCGTACAAGACCCCCAAATTTAGGAGCTTCAAGTATTAGTTAACCTTAATTTACATTGCTTTTGCATTAGTTTAATTACTTGCTTTTAGGATTTAAAATCACCAAAAAAAAAAATGTAAAACAAACAAGGCCTTAAAGTTTATGGTGTATTTTTGCTCTGCCCTTGATAAGAAATATATTATTGACACAACCAATGTTGACTACAATGAGATCAAGATGTGCGAATCTTCAATTACAATTAACTTGAAATAACTTAATTAAAAAGACCATATATATAACTGTAAAATTATGAATTGCGTTCAAGGTGGGATAAAACCATTCCTTAAGCAATACATGTCTCCCCAATTTGGCATTTAAGAAAATCTTTAAAGTCTGCTTTGAGATACAATAAATGCTAGTGAAGGCTTTGATACATTGCTCTTACTCGATGTTCCATATTGTAACGAAAGAGAAAACAAATATCAAATAGAAATATAGCAAGTTTTTCACCGAGAAACAAAGTTTTCAAAGAGAATAGGTTAAGATAAAATTGTTGTGTTTTGAGTTATATGTTCCGGTATGAATAGAGATCCCTCAAACCCTAACCTAAACTATCCTACTCACCAAGTGTATCTAGTCCACAAACCAAGTTTAAGAGCAAAGATCGTGTATAACGCAATACTTCCTCCAATTAAATTTACTTGTGTCCTTTGGGTTGAGCACGCAAATTAAGAATGGTGAAAAGCCACTCAAAATTGGGTAGTTGTGATATTGTAACTTGTAAGTGATTATATTGATTGTTAAGGTGGTAGTTTAAATATTTTTAAGTAGTTTAAGTGAAGATATAATTGCTTGTGTGAATAAAAAATATTTAAGTAAAAACTAGTGACAAAAAATGAAATGGGACAGGTAGGATGAATTCACCCAATAAAAAAACAGGACATGTAAATTGAATTGGAGGAAATATATATTATGGAAAAACGGGAGAAATTTATAGATAATATAAAAAGACAGATAAATATGCAAATAAGAATTAAAAGAGTATGAATCATAGTCAAAAGTAAAAATATAAACCCTCTCAACATATAAAAGAATACAAATATGAACCATGGCACACAGGCATCCAAATATGATCTTGAATTTTTTGGATAATGAACCCAAATATGAGAATTCAAAATAAGCCAACAATTTTAGCTTATATATTTACGGCCCGTTTGATTACTGGTACTAAATGGTGGTAATAAGAATGATTTATAGTGTAAAATTTTATCAAAAGTTCAATATTATTCCCATGGTTATAAAACTTTGATCATAAAAAATATTTTTAGTTAACAAATTTCCATTATCACCCGATACCACTTCTTCCAATGATAATGCATTTGAATAAATTTTATGAAGAAAACGAGATGATTGAAGTTGGACAAGCATGTCCATCAAGATAGCCAAGAGATTTTACACTAATTTTCATTCCCATTACCACCGTTTATTACAACCTACCAAACGGACCGTAAATACAAGTGAACACACAAAAGAAGGTAAATGCATTCTTATACACACCATCTTCACTAAATATACACAGCATGCAGCACCAATGTGTGTCAGCTTACATCAATTCGACTCCGCATAGCTCACTGAATCAAACCTCTACTGTCGTGTTTACGCAACGTCAACAAGTCAACCAAGACATATCAAGGGTTTCGTGTTAGACTTGACAGTTGAAACGGCCATACGCAAGAGATTAAGCAGGCTGTCGGGAAAAAACAATAGAACGGAAAATACAGAGATATGACAACGAATGGTCATAAGGATAAACGAGGGAAAATACAATTCCATCTATGATTGAGCTTTCAAAAGTTGCCATGCTACGGAATGTGCATTTACTTCAGAAAATATAACAGCATGAAGAAATAAGGCGTACTGATAAAGCCGTGTGTATTATTCATGAAGACAACAACCGTTTGAGGCCGGTCTTCTGCTCTGAAGTAAGCCTTGTTGGAAACTTGATATTGAATTTTATTCTTAAATTGCCTTTTTTAGAGGAATCCTTGGGAAGGGGCATTCCCTCACCTTTAACCACCTCTTCATATGAAGGGCTAATAACTGCGTTGATAGGTATCGATAAAGAACGTCCATCAAGTGTAGTGATTTGTGCAGTATAACCTGTTAGAGCTTCAACAAGAGGGATTTTCTGGGTGACAACAAGATCATTACCATCTCTTTTAAATACACTGTGAGGCTTTTCATCAATGATAAAGACTAGGTCCGAGGGTATAACCCCCCGCTGCTCGTTTCCCTTTTCCGGAAAAGTGATTTTTGTACCCTTCTTCCAACCTGGTTTAATATCTATTGTGAGGATCTCCTCCACTGTGGCTGGCCTCCTGCACGAGGAACAAATCAATTGTTTGATAAAAGTCACCCAATAATCAAAGAGCACCCATCAATTCCTACTTTTGTAAAAAATTATTGAAGAGCAATTAAGCCACATCGAAAATTAAAGACACTAATTTATCATATATGCAGCTTAGGCCTCGGCCAACCATTAGACACTAGCACTCCAATGAAATTGCTAAAATTTTCTCATGTGAGTATAAGGAAAATGTAACATTGGGAAAAAGGAGTAATAGTGATTAGTGAATACTAGAAAAACGTCAATAAAGGCCAAGATGTCAACTTGTCAAGTCACAGGGGTTGCACCTATACCGAGCCGAATCATCGGATAATTTGGGTCGGAACATCAGATACCCGCTTCAGTTAAGTTTTTGGTTTCCATCCCAAAATTATATCTGCTTATGTTTCATGGTGGCATTGTGGCAGTGTAACATTGTTTATGTTGCCACTGTTTTGTTAAGATTATATTTTCAATCAACCTTAGCATTACTATGGCGATGGCAGTCTGGCTTGATCAATTGACAATAGACTTGCATCATGGAAGACATTGTCTGACAATGTAAGAGGTATCAATGACTAGGTATTCTTTTTCGTACACACACATCAGTGAGAACCAAGAAGACCTTGCTAGAGTTTGTTAATGACTAGTGAACTATTCTGATTCTAGATTCTAAATTCCAGATGTTGACATGTCAACACTACACCCATAGATCAAGGATCAGCGACAATGGGCTCACCAGCTATGTAACGACTGAGGCAATGCTAAATCCATAAACTAGTGTTAAGCATAAATGTGAACTTCACAAGTAGTGACAATTTATTCTAGTCACAAGCCGTGGTTTGGGCATGAGCCAGCACCCCTGTATTACCCAACAGATCCACAGTGGATCCTCCATTCAAACACCACTCGGCACTCATCTACATTCAGAGTTCTCTCACAGCAACTGCAACAGAACTGCTCTCCCATTTTGCACAAAAAATACAGTAATTTCCATTTCACTAATATCTAAGACCATTGAGCAAAGCTATAATGCATGATTAACCCTGCATCGAAACTAAAACCAACCACCTCCAAACATAAATTAGCCAAAGCTTGCACCCAACACTAACACTACATATGGATTGGAGGAAAAGAAAGGGAAGGAAAATAAATAAGAAAAATGCAATTTTCTCATTTGGGTATCAATAGGGAAAGGGAGGAAAATGAAGAGAAGGGTATTGAACGAAAAAAACTCCTTCACATTTGAAGCAAAACTGATCCTTTCAATATATCAAAAAAGTTGAAAGGAAAACACATCAATCTCTCCTCCCTTTCCTTTCCTTTCCAAAATGTTATCCAAACATAGTGTAAATCCAAGACCATGAAATGAATTTGGTATAATTAGAAGGTATCGACCCATATTAGTCTGATGACCCATATAATCCCCTCCAATTCTCTTCACTAAAATTCCCTCCTCTTCCCTTTTGGTATTTTATTGAACAAAATATGATCCCTCCATTTACCTCCCTTTCTATTCCCTCCATTTCCTTCCATCACAAATCACAATCACAATTGCTGCACAGTACCTCAGCACCTCACCAAGAAAACATTACAAAAGCTACTCAAAACTGATGAAACTTGTGCAAAGGCAAATCAACATGAGATCATAAATTCACAATTGTAAAAATCAATAGCAATAAAAACAACATTAAGATAGAGAAAAGCAATGGATTTACCCTGAAGCATCAACTTCTCTAGAAATCTTCATCTTCTTAGTAGTACCTTTATACAAATCCTCCAAACTACAATGCAATGGTCTTTCAATAGCAGCCCCCTTTCTTGGAATAGAAGCCTCAGAACCACCACCGCCGCCACCACCGGCACTACGACTGAATTGGGAGAAAATATCATCTCCATAGAAAGGTCCTCTTCCGAATGCAGATGAACCCCCTAAACCAGAACCGCCCCTAGATCCTCCCATATCACCAAATGGGCTTGAAAACCCGAAAAATTCAGAGAAAATATCATCAGGGCTCCGAGTATTAAATCGGAATGATGTGAATCCAGGTCCAGCATCTGAACCACCCGAAAACCCACTAGATCCTGGTGGCGGTACTTGCCCTTTCAACCCTTCTTCCCCAAATTGATCGTATATTTGTCGCTTTTGCGGGTCACTTAAAACCTAAAATAATTATTCAACAGCATGAGCAATTAATCAAAATCAATGATTAAAAATGAATTCGAACAATACTTAATTGAATTGATAAGAAAATACAAAAGATTACATCGTAAGCTTCAGAGATTTGTTTGAATTTAGCTTCAGCATCTTTCTTGTTGTTAGGGTTTTTGTCAGGATGCCATTTCATAGCAAGTTTTCTGTAAGCTTTCTTGAGATCATCGTCTTTAGCGGTTCTATCAACTTGAAGAATTTTGTAGTAATCTACACCCATGTTTTTCTTTCTTTCTAAATCAATCAAACTCTTCTTGGACGAGAAAGAGATATAACCATTTAGCCAAAATTCTCAACAATAACACAAACCGTCGACTCTCAAAAGCCTAATTCAATTCTAGATATATACAGATTTGGGCAGATTTTTGAGAGTCATCTTTACAAAAGACGGTCTCTTAAGAGAGCGCCTGCAACAATAATTGAAGGAAATTCTACGCGGTAATCTTGAGGTTTAGGGTTTTTCATGTGTTAACCAAAACTTTTAAAAAATCTACATGGTAACCATGTGGTTTACTAAATTGTTCTACCGTGACCTTTTTACACATATAACGTTTGCAAAACGTTAGGAAACATTAATTTCAAAGTTGTAAGGCTGTTATACGGTTATCTATGCGACTCACCATTTCAAATGCTATAAATTTCCACCTTTTCCCTCATAATATAAACCTAAACTCTATCATCTTTGAATTTGGAGGAAAAAAGATGATTTGGATGAAAGATAGTAGAGTTGGGGTTTATGTTTTGGGGAAGAAGGTTGAAACTAAGGGCATTTGAAATAGTGAGTCGCATAAATAGGCATACAACAACCATAAAGCTTCAAAATTAATGTTTGCTAACGTTTTTATTTGCAAAAAGGTCACGGTGGAACAATTACTCAAACCTCAGGGTTACCGTGTGGATTTTTTAAAAGTTTTGGTTACCACGTGGAAAAACTAAAACTTCAGGATTACCACGCGGAATTTCCCATAAATGAATTAACCTAGTGGTTGAATGCTTGCCCTTACGACATGGTCGATCTTATCCCTAGAAATATTGGAATGTTTGGCGAATGACTGATAGCATTATAGTGAATAATTTCATCAATTAATTTTATTAATTGGTTAGACAAGTTGATTTTGAATTCATTGCTATGAGAATCTTGTTCAAAAATAGCTTATTCATAATAATAAATTATTTCAACCAACTACTTTACCAGAACAAACAACACATGTTGAGTGTGTTTCCCTCCTTCATGGTTCAAGACAAACAATAATGATGTTAGAGTCTTAATCTTAAACATATATCGAGGTCTGTTATATGAACCAGTATATCAGTATTAACGGTCATCTGTATGGATTCTTCTATTCCATCCATTTCGATTTTCTACCATCTCAAATCTATAAATCTAGATCCTTCATATCCTCTTCCACTTCTTCCATCCAGTTCAACTTCGATCTTCCTCGTTGTCTTTTTAAGTCCCTCGAGTTTCAACGTTTTATCTTTAACCAGTTGACTAATACTCCATCTTGGCACATACTCAAACAAACGATTCTCATTTATTTTTTCCTCAATATTCGCGACTTCTAAATCTTTTCTTAGAAAACTTCGTATTGAATTTTATCTTTCAAGCCTTCAAGGAATGTCCACTTGTCTATCAAACCATTCAGATTACCACTAATCTATCTTCCTACTAAACCCCAACATTTTGATTCATATAATAACGCTAGTCTAATAATTGTTCGATAAAACTTGTCTTTTAATTTTAAGGGCACATCTCAATCACATATAATTATAGTGGTTGCTCTTCATTGTTATCACCCACACTCAATTCTATGAGTCACATTTTGTTGGATATCTCATATGGTCTAAAGGTATTTAAAGTATCCAGTTGCAACAATTTCTTTTTGTTCTAACTTCATAGTGTATTACGTTATCTCATTTTGTACTTGTCACTTATGACCGGTCTCAGCCCAAATAAAGAAAAAGAATGAGTGAAAATTTAGTGACAACAAACTCGGTATAATTTATATTTCATAATCATAAACCAAAAAACATGGTTATAGACACTTAGTTTAAATCTTATCCATGTAAAATGCTCCGAAATTTCATTTGTCATTGATAGAATGCATTGGTCTTGCTTTGTTCATGGAGTGTAACTAAAGCACATGCATAACACAAATTGATATAGTCATCATCAATCCAATATCACGCTCAAAAGCAAGATCTGGGCGTGAAAAAATAAGGGACAGTCCATACCCGTACTCCTTTCAAAGGCATTTCAAAAATTGTCTAATCCTATTAAATCGTGTGCACTTTTTTGATTTGGGGCAAGTTAAATTACCACTTACAACAAGAAAAAGAAGGAAAACTTAATCTTTTATAACTAGTGTAAAACCTTTAAAGAGTTGAGTATATTAGTGTTATTTAATATTCGAAGTCACTTGTTTATGTAGCTTATCCCAATCTAAAAAAAGGAAACAACTGCAAATCCGATCTCCGATACCTTCACCGACATAAATACAAAATAATCGAAAACAATATTGCGCATATTCTAAACCAACGCTACTTCAAAAAGCCGACAACATTATGGCTTACGAGATTGCCATACTTCAATGCTTGAAACACCCGCATACGATTGAGATCGAGATCGAGATAAAGCTCAAAGATTTGAAGACAATAAATCGCAAACAATGCAAAAGCACAATAATGGCAGAGAAGATCCTCTCCGACTTTCTATATTTTCTAGGAAGAAATAAGAAGGGTACAATGTTATTCAATATTGTCGAAGCGACAAAGGATTTGATGTTATTACCCGCGCGCAGCAAACAGCAAGCAACGGTTTGTACACGATTATCGGTCTGAATGGAAGTATAAAAATGAACCAAAAAGCGAACAACTTGAATAGGCAGATGCAGAACACAAGACACGAATCGATCTGCTGGTTTACTTGATTAAGTTCGTGGCCGCTCTATGGCTTCCAAAGCAGAGTAGTTTCTGCGATCATTGATGTAACGACATATGGGTCCATGTTAGAAGCCGGCCTCCTGTCTTCAAAATATCCTTTGCCATTCTTCTCCGTGTCTCGTCCAACACGAACTGATGCTCCTCGGTTGGCTACCCCCTGCACATGCCAAAGAGTCCACGTTTTGAGAAGTCTATCACAATGTCATATCATTCGCTAACTTTCTCATGCATCAGAAAGCGAATTATGGTCGGTTTTGGGCTATTTTTAGGTCAGTTTAAGCAAATAGCGAATTGAAAAGGCGGATTATGTTACACTGGCCTATCAGCGTGAACTTCAATTTTGTGACAAGAAAGTTATGAATACTAACCCACAAGAAAGTGGAAATGCTGGCGGTTTCGTGTCTACCGGTGAGACGACGTTCATTTCCTTCTCCATAAGCAGAGATGTGCTCTTTGTGCCTCAACCCGAGCTTCTCGATGGCCTTCTTGATCACCTCGTAACCCCCATCTTCCCTCATCGACTTAGTGCTACAACCATCAAAAACCTTGCACATTTAGTCGGCAATAGTATGTGATCAAACACAAAAGTGCAAAAGATAAGCACCTGTAATTGGTGTGAGCACCAGCACCATTCCAGTCACCTGGAATTGGTTTCGGATCAAACGAAAGAGCTACTCCAGCAATCTCGGTAATCCTCTCCAAAATGTAACGAGCAACCCACAACTCGTCTCCAGCAGAGATTCCAACAGACGGGCCGACTTGAAATTCCCACTACAGAAACAACAGGAATGAACGTTAAGAGCGGGAATCAACACATAAAACGTATAAACAAGCTCGGAAAGCTGTTCGATTTACCTGTCCGGGCATAACTTCTCCATTGATTCCGCTAATGTTAATTCCTGCATAGAGGCAAGCCTTGTAGTGTGAATCAACAATGTCCCTTCCAAAAGCTTTATCAGCACCAACACCACAGTAGTACGGGCCCTGTAATGTCACACACGTACTGACTTAATCAAACATTCTCCGTTAGAAAACAAAACGCCAATAAATATAAACCGATAAAAGCCTTCTTATCGCATAATCCAACACATAGTTACCGGAAACCAGAAACTTCCCACCGAATCCTGTTTCGAAACCCTCATTTCCGAAACTTTACATTAACGTTTCCGAAACAACATTCCCCAAACGTTTTAGTCATTTTCTTTTCTTACCTTTTTTAGTAATTAATTTTTTGTTATAAAATAAAATTGAACCTACGTTTCTACATTTCGGAGACCCTAAAACAAGTGTATCTCATTTTCGTTTTTGTTTCTCGTATCAGATCGAATTTCGTATCAGATTACATTGATCCAACAAATTAACTTGCAATTTTGGACTAGAACTATCAAGTAATTCTCCAAGACTAATTAAGAGACAAATTTATCTCATCTATACTATGTGCTTCATTTCGTGTATGCTTAGCATAGTCCACCCCTATGCTTTTTCGGGTGGCCTGATCTAGGGCCCCTTGTTCCAATGGCTTTTTCCCCTCGCGGGGTTTTTTATGCCGGCGGGGCTTGGGTTCTTAGGTCAGTGGTCCGGTGTTTTGTTTTTAGTGTTATATAATTCCTATTTTTTCAAAAAAAAAAATACTATGTGCTTCATTTTTTCTATGTATCATGTTTTTGTATGAAAAATGCAAAGACGAACACAAGTAAATTACCTGTGGACCAGGGAAACCCCCTACAGGCCAACCAAGGGGCCAGTTAACATCCTTTTGCAGCAAGGTGTACTCCTGTTCGATACCGTACCTATAAATTTCAAAAAATCGTAAGTTCACCCAAGACTATCGATCATAGAACTATTTAGTTTAACACCATTCGCTCGAGCTATACCATGGTTCCTCGGCAACAACATCTGGATGGCTGAAGATCTTTTCAGCATTATGTCTCTTGTTGGTTGGGATTGGCTCTCCTTGTGGAGTATAGGCATCACACATAACCTGCAATGATCACCAATATCAAGTCAACTAGTTTTAAGATCCCTTTTTCGTCTTGGGTTAGTATACATAGGCGGTTCTAGGCACATTTCGGGTGTCTGATCGCTTCGGGCCCCAGAAATTAGGAGCACCAAATTAGTTATGCATTTTTTGTATAATCAAGTTTTGCAGTTCATATTGAATTTTTCACTTTTAATAGATTCGTTGGATTATAAGATTACTTTTGTGTTGTTCTCGTATTTTATACATTTAGGTGTCACATTTCTTTAATCATTCGTAAAGGGCGTAGGAGGCCGATTTCAAAAGAAATTGCAAAAAAAGGGGCCTTATAGTCTTTGCTCCGCCCCCTATCGGTATATATGTTTAAATACATAAAAAAAAAACAAAAAATATGTAAAAATACAAGTCTATGAACACAAGAGAAAACTCACAAGGATATTGTTGCCCCTCCTGAATGGATCTCTAAATATAGCTTGTGGGCTGTTTCAACAACAAAACATAAATGAAATTAAACATTTTAGATCAATGCAAATCCCTCGTTCCATAAAATTTGTTATAATTTCGTTTTTAGTCCGACTCACTGTTATATGATTCACTAATTTCCATGTTAATTGTGAATCAAAATAAATCGTATTATGGTTGGTTTCGGGCTATTTTACGATCATTTTGAGCAAATTGCAAATTCAAAAAGTGAATTAGCCGGCAAATTATTTTTCAATTCTCACCCGCACATTAAACTTACTTTTTCAATTGTGCCCATAAGTACACAAAAATCAACCCAACTTGTACTTGTTGCAACTCATATGGTATAATAAAGAGTATTAATTAATGTTTGATTCCAATTGAAACTTTGAGAAGGGCCCAATTCATAGACAATGACTGATCACTAATCTAATGAATATGATTGATAACCATAAATGATTAAAGTTGAGGTGTTCATTCGGTTCATCAAGATTAGATTTCAGGTTAGGTGTTTCGGGTTGGTTTGAAATCAGATTTTGTGCCACATGTTTTACATAATTGTAAATCATTTTTAAAGTCGGGTCAACTCTGATTTATCATTTTCAAAGTCGGGTCAACTCAGATTTGGTTACAAGGTCGGGTAAATTTCAGATCATCGGGTCTGTTTCGAACACCTCTAGAATCAAGGGTCTCTAAATAATGGTATCTTTTGCTTAAAAATCAAACAATAAACCCAATTAGTAAAAAACAAAAACATACTATAGAATAACTTCACTATCTTCACCAGGAGCTTGATTAGTGCTAGATCCATCATAATTCCATTTTGGAAGCTTTTTAGGATCAGTCACAGGTTCATTAAGTGTCTACAAAAACCCAATCAAAAAATCATCAAAACAATAAAAAATAAATTAATAAAATTAAATTACAAGAAAATATTTTTACAGGGTAATTTAAAAAATAATGAAAAGGGTAAATAAATCTTACTCTTGCTTTACTTCTCATGTCCATACCAGATCCACCAATCCTAAAAATAGATTCATAAGACAAGATTTTAGATACTCTTTACCAACATTCAACAAAGACATATTACTGCCAAACTTGACCTACCATCAACAACCCTTCACTATTTAAAAAAAAAAAAAAAAAAAAAAAAAAAAATTATCTCAAAAAAAAAAGAAAAAAAAATTGTTGGTCAACATCAATATAGTAAATAAAAACACATTCTTTTTGTTAATTTCTTGAAGATAATAAGATTTGATGCAACAACATAAGATCCATTGAGGGTAAAACCCATAAATTTGTTATCGAGTTTGTACACAATAAAACCCGCTAGCTAATTTTTTCGATATAGATTAGATATGGGTTATTTTTTCTAACAAACCCTTAAAAATTTATTGATAAATTTGTTATTTAGCTTGTCCACGACAAAACCCGCTATCTAATTTTTTCGATATAGATTAGATATGGGGTTTTTTTCAATAAACCCTCAAAGATTTATTGATAAATTTGTTATTTAGCTTGTTCACAACAAAACCCGTTATTTAATTTGTTATTTAATTTTTTCTATAAATATGAGTTATTTTTTCAACAAATAGCCTCAAAAATTTATTTAATCATTATATTTTAATAAGGGTAAAAAGGGTAAGCATAACTCAAATATATACAAGTAAAAACAAGGGAAATATTATAATTCATGTGTTATGCTTTTTGTTCTATTTTATTTATTTATAGGGATTTCTAACCTAAACTAGTGAAAATAAATGATTGTTGTATACACAAAAACCAAGAAAAAGTAAAAAAGTTAAAATCTTTCAAGAAAAAATTGATGAAAAAAATGGTGGGTAGAAACAAAAAGTGGGATTAACAGTTATGTTTTTATTTTTTTTATTTATTCATAGATATTTTCTAACCTACCGACTCAAAAAAATGAATGTTATATACACAAAAAAGTAAAAAGTTAAAATCTTTAAGAGAAAATAGATGAAAAAAATGGTGGGTAAAAACAAAAAGTGGGATTAAGGTAGAAAAAAGGGGTAAAAACTGACCATATGTATTCAGCAATGATCTTCTCAGTGGAGTCAGAAAGATTAAGATTGATGAGATCTGTAAGAAGAGACATGTTTTTTGAGGAACAAATAAAATTTGATGAATAAGAGAAGTGGAAGATGAGTATGTTCTTCTATTTAGAAATCACAAAAAATATGAATCTCAAGTTGAGGAACTCTTCCCTTTTTATAGAACAAATTTGATGCCACTCACTTATGACTAGTCTTAAAGTTGATACTACTTTTTAGTTTTTTTATTTTCACAAATTCTCGTGAGAGACGGTCTCTCTCTAATTGGGTTGGTCCACTAGAAAAGTATAGTCTAAAATTAGGCAATAAGTTTTAATGGATTGGGCCTGAAAGATGTTTCTCAGAAGGACGGTCTCTTAGAAGACTAGCTGATTTATTTTTTAGAATTAGATTTAACTGACATGTGCTCGCTTGAGAGATCGTCTTTTGTAAAGACAATTTTTAAAAGTCCGGTCAAAATCTATATCTAGAGTTGTAACAGTATATATTTAGAATTGAATTGGGCTTTTAAAAGTCGTCTTTACAAAAAAAGATCTCAAGTAAGAATTTGTGTTTAACTATTCGTTTGTAAAAATGTTGACAAAGTATTCGTTTTATTTGGGGTTTGTTTTGTATGGGTTTTTTTACTTTTTTTTTATACCAATAGGGCTAACTAAAGATAATGGGCAACTTTTGAAACAAATAAGCAAAAAAATATATAAAAAAGTAAGTATTTTTGTCCCATAGCACAGGTTTGGGTTTGTTCACTGTTAATAATAGTGAACAATTATAAAACTAAATTGCTATTTGCTATTTATTTGGCATCAAGGTTAATTTGTAGGCTTTTAATTATTAAATTCCCTATTTTATTTCCTAAAGATTTGGGATTATTTAAAGTGTCTAGTTAATTTAATTAAAGTGTGAAACTAATTTCCCAATTTTATTTCCTAAAAAATTGGAAAATTGATAATAATGGATTAAGGGTGATTTTATTCAACTATAGAAAGTTGATAACTGTAGGCCCATAGCGTTTCAATAATTCAAAGCCTAAAAATTTTAAATTTTTAATTGCTATGTTTTTTTAATTATAAACCTAAAAAATTTCCCTTTTTTATTTTCTAAAAAATGGGAAATTTGATAATAATGGGATTAAAGGTGATTTTATTTAATTATAGAAAGTCGATAACCATAAAATACGATAGTTAATAAATAAAAGCCTACTTACAATATGTACTTAATATCAAGAAGGTTTACAAACAAATCACCTAAAAAGTGTTGCTCGGAACAGCACCTGAATAGCACCATATTTAATATTTGAGGCCCTTTATTTCGGGTTGCCTTAGGCGATCGGCTACCCAACATACCCCTAGGTTCGGCCATGTATACAAATTTTGAGTCGGTTTTTTCAGTTTTAAGTTTTAATTTTTACAAATTGTTATTTTCTCCGTTATTTTTTACTTGTATTAAATCAAATTTTATATTGTTTATTATTTTGTTATTTTACATATTGAGACTATTATACGAGCAAAAAATATATTCATGATGTAGATCTTGTTTAATCTATCTCTTTGCAGTTTTTAACATTTTTTTCCTTGAAATAATTTAATATATTTTAATTAAATAATGCTTTATCTAATTGTAAAATATTAGATTTTATCAATCAATCAATTAATTATCATTAAAAGGGGAATGCACATTATATTTATTTAACATAAATTTTTGTGAGAGACGGTCTCTTTGAGAGACCATCTCTAATTGAGTTGGTCCATTAGGAAAAATGTAGAATAAATATAAACAATAAACTTTAATATATTAAACCTAAGAGACGTCTCTCAGAAAAACGGTTTCTCAAATCCCCTAAAATGTCCAAGAATTCCGACCACCACATTTGCACATGGGTTTAGATTGTTACACTTCCACGAGAGATATGTTGTTCCTACTAAACTAATATTATAATTTATATTCAAAAAAAAACTAATATTATAATTTATTTTAAGAGATACTCCTACCATTTTTTATTCATGCATTCCTAGAAAAAAGTGAAAAAATGACACAAAAAAATTAATGATTTAAATTAGTTGGTGCGTTATCTAAAAGCAAGTGCACAATTTGATAAGAAAAAAAGGAAGGACAAATAAGTATGCATACATTCCAATGTCCATGTGGACCATTTCATTATGTTTATATTGTGTTATTGCCAGTCAGCTATTTTTATGATAGACCGTCTTTCAGTAAGACGATCTTAAAATAAAAAAATTAATATACCAATAATTATATTATATTAGTTGGGTCATTTAAGTCAGACTATCTCAAACAAAAATTTATGATTTCTATTGAGATTGACAAAGTGGGAGCTACTAACACTACCTTACATTCACCCACATTTTGCACCCCCACATTTTAATAATAAATTATAGAATATTTGTGAATTACATCCTTAAAGTTTAGCACTTTTGCGAATTACAGCCACAATGTTTATTTTTTGCGAATTACAGCCACCAAAGTATCAAACTTTGCAGGTTCAAGCCAAAACACAGCGTTTCGACCATTTTCGTGGTCGGAATTTTCGGTTAAGTGGTCGAAAGTACGTGTTTTTGGCCTGAACTTGTAAACTTTGATACTTTGGTGGCTGCAATTTACAAAAAATAAACATTAAGGTTGTAATTCGCAAAAGTGTTAAACTTTGAAGCTGTAATTCACAAATTATTCTAAATAGTATATTATAAGGATGAAGTTTGCATTTTTTTTTTAAAAAAAAAGGAAGTTATCTTTTAATCAATAATTTTAACTTTTTAGGAGAATCTAATCTAGAAATTGGAATATAATTAATATTTTATATAGCTATTTTAACTTTCTAAGAAAGAATAAACGCAAAACTAATAAAGTATAATTAAATTTTTATATTTTCAAAGCAAAAGAAATATTAAATTACATAAATATAATACAAGATTCTTTCTTATATGCAGCCCTTGACGTTGTATATATCATTTTCCATTGATTTATTAGTAATCATAAGCTCGAGCAAAAGGAGAACGAAACCGCGAAAAGACTCATAAAAGATATAAGTGGAAAAATGATGACTTCATATGTCGTGGATACATACTTAATGACATGTGTGAATCTATTATCGATCTTTATCATCAATATATTAGCAAATAATTATGCATGTGATTTATGAAAGAAAGTACATAATCATATTTGTATCTTGTAAAATTTTTTTAGTGGTTTTAATGACTTTCTTGTTGTTATAAAGGTAAAGGTAAAGTTGAAGGTCACTTTCAGTATCCTGTATAAGGTAGGGTTCGAGTGGGGTTTTTTTTTCTGAAAGATGTAGACAAATCATACTCGTTCTCTCAATTAAAAAGTATATAGAGATGCGTGCAGCCAAGAAAACTATGTTTTGAGCACTCTCACCAAACACACTTAATATGATGTTTTATGTTATGATTTTGCTGTGTTTCTCCAACCATTTTACGTATTGGTATTAATTTGTCTCTTTTTTATTTTTTATAGGTGTTTTTACATAGGAAAGAAAACGCAAAGTCAATTATGAGTCCTCGAGCCTAAAAGTGGGAAATAATGGGCCAAACTACCCAAAGTCAAGAGATCAAATGCCAAACTTTAAAGAAGAAACAAGAAAAAGTCACAAATATTAAGAATTAAATTAGTACATTAAATAAAATAACTTATTGTTAAAAGGAGGGTGTATTAGTTTACTACTATATCATAAGTTTAGCTTTGGTTTCAGATTATTATATATTCTAATCTTGTCAATAAATGATTAATACTAAGGCATAAACAATTGAAAACAAATACTTAAAATATATCTTTTCAGTTAGCTAAATAACTACTTACACAACATTTTTAGAGTGTGTTTGGATTGAAGGAAATGGAGGAAAAAGAAGGGGAGAGATTTGGAGGAAGGAGGTATGCCTTGTTTGGATAACAAATTGAGAGGGAAGGGATTTGGAGGGGAGGGATTTGAAAGAAAAAGTTGGACAAATTTTGTTAAGAAGACAATCTCTCCTAACGAGGAAAGATTTGGAACGAAAACATTTTTCTTCTTTTTCCCTTCCCTTCCCTTCTAAACAAACAATATACACTTTCCTTCTTTATCCCGCCCTTTCCTTTCCCTTCCTTTCTTTCCCCTTCCCTTCCTTTCTTTTCTCTCTTAACTTTCTATCCAAACATAGTGTTAAAGTTAAATTAACTCAACCAAAAAGTCAATTTAAACTCTCAAAGGCTTAACAAACAACCTTAATCGAAAAAGCTAGCCTGGTATGAGTACTTTTTCAATTTGGCTTAAAAGTTATCTTTTTAGCAGCCATAAAATCACTTATCAATTTTTTTACCGTTTAACCAACTAAAATACAACATTAAAAGTCAATTAAAAAGCTAAAAAAAGACAATTGTCAAACACCCAAAATAAGACTCCTTCTATCCCCTATCAATCGTACCACACCTATTCTTTCGGGACTGTAAATATTAATTTGTAGTTGGATTAAAAGAAAAAATAAAATTGTGAAAGGAAAGTAATGGTTAAGCCGTTGAGATAAAAAAATTATAAGTTTGTGGATGAAATAAAAGAATTAGGCAACTACTAAGAAAAGAAAAAAATAAAATAAACTAAAATAAAAAGACAAATTTTTGCTATAGACCGTCTATAGCATAGACGGGTAAACGTGGGTTAGCCCATTTTGCAAAATTAGTAACTGATTAGTTATCAGTCTTATTTTTAAATTTAAAATCATTGAGCTGGACTGTTGGAAGAGCCGTCTTTACCATAGACGATCTCCCAGGAGACCTTCAGAAATAAAAAAATTAACATATTTTAATAAGGACATAAGGTGGAGTATTTTTCTGTTGCCTATTCTGTGTGCTCTCCTTAAAATTCCACAGTCTGCTAAATTGCATCATTTCTCATGCTTATGACTGCCAAACTTAATATTCCATCTTTAAGTAGCCCTAAAAGCCATTTTTATAGATAAATAATTTTATATAAATATATTATTTATAAGTGACTGTCTCATTTATTTTTTGGTTCAAGCTTAAAAAAATAAAAATAATTCTAAAAATTTAAAGCGTAATAATAATATAATATTCATTTTATTTTGTGTTGCTGAGATTTTAGATATTTTATAAAAAGACCCTAATAACTCATACTCCATTAAATAGCAGAAAATGTAAATTATTAACTAAATTATATTCTTGTTAATATCAACTTTGTACATGAAAATATTTTTTGGCCCTAAAAAATTTAGGGGCCTGGGATGCTTCTTGTCAAGGAACCAACTCAACCAAAAGCTTAAGCTGATAGTTGAGGCCCCAGGATATGTTATATACTCTAACACGCCCCCTCACACGAGAGCCCTTTTTTTTGGCTATCCTTTTTTTAACTAAATACCCCTATTTTTCCAATTCCCAATACTCCACTACCACATTTTCCAATGGACCCCACTAGTACCTTAAAATCCGTATTTGGTCAAATGAGACTAGTAAATTGGAACGGAGGGAGTATATTTTTGAAAATAGTGATATTCTTATGAATACTATATGTAATTAATAGGTAAAAGAAACTTTACAGAATTTTGTTAAAGAAGATTTGTTAAATGAGGTAATTATTGCCTCATAAACTATACCCTTATGTCATAGGCCTGTTAGAAAAAAAAAAAAACTATTTATAATTATATATTTATTTTTTGTTTAAACAAAAGATTAAAACAGTACAAAAACACAACACAAATAAATTAAACTCTTATTTGACACGGTCGATAATTTTAAATTGGATTAAATATTTTTATTTAAATTAATTAAAATATCCGCATTCAAACTTAAAAAGTTCACATATAATTGTGTAATATTAACGCGTTATTTTTAATGTTAAAATTCACACTATAAATATTAAAACACTTCATTTTAGCCAGTGAATTACAAATTCTCTTGAAAAACCTGTTAGGGTCAACCCTAAATATTTTAGGGTCATGTGTGAAATAGCACATTGGGCCTCTTTTTCTTTGTAATTTATAATCTATATGGATCTTCTACAACCATTAGTTTCGCTTGACATGGGGCCCTGAGCGACGGCCCCTCTTGCCCACCCTTAGAGTCTGCCTGCCTGTTAAGAAAATTTTTTATAAAATTATAAATTCTTTTTTGATATATAATTTTAACTAATTAATCAAAGGCTAAAAATAGGCTTGGACTTCGTCATTTAGACTTTTGGACTAATGTGAAGCAATTATTTTAGCTATTTATATTTATATTTAATTTTCTTGGAGAAATAATGAAATAATAATGATATAACTCCCTAGTTGAATACTATCATATAAATAGTAATTTATAAATAAGGCTCAAGTCAAACTATTATTGTTTAACATATATTTGTGGCTTTCAAATATTGACTTATTTGTCATTTGATGATTATTGATGAAATATGCAACCATGCTTTGCATTATTGTCATACTAATAATACAACTAACTACTTTTCGCCGTATCTAATTAATATTTGCTATAAGGATAAAATTTAAGTAAAATAAAAAAATAAATGAAATTAGATAAAAAAAAGTGTAATTTATAGAAAAGTGAGAGACATATAAATAGAAAAATAATTTAAATTTGCTGATGAGAGTGTCAGTCTTTACTAATTTAACCAAAAATAAAAATATAATAAATCTTATTAGACAGACAAAAATAAAAAATATCAAAAGTCAACTCAATTGCAAGTTTTGTACAGGTACTACATAACATCAACATTTAAGAAGCTTTGTTTCTTCTAAAAGATTTTGATAGGTTAGATCTTAAGCAAGTGAGGTCATCAAGTTAATACGTACAAAAGTGGAAGAATTTAAATAATTTAGAGGCATTAAAATTTTAAATAATGAATCTTAATTTTTGTTGAGGTCGTCTCGCTGTAAAACGACTTTAACTAGGTCAGCTTAAACTATTTTTTAAAAAAGAATGATGTGAATTTAGATTTTATTTTTTATTTTTTTTACGATTGAATTGCTTGTATGGACTCGTCATACGATATATGAGACGGTCTCATATAAAAAGTGCTCAATAATGAATAATAAATTAAGGGGATTTGGCCCTGGTGGGTCGTAAAAAAGTTTCGTTACTAACCAGAGATAATAAGTAGATGGGATGAAGAGATGATGAGTTTATAAATGAAATTATGGTAAAAGATGATTACTAATAAAGATAAATTGCAACAAATTTAAATTATCTAGATATCCCATAGGAAAAATGTGCAAAATCAAAGGAATTGAAGAAATACTATATTATTGAACTTAGTTGAAAGTAAATGAAAGAAAATATAAAAAAAATTATTCAAAAGTGAATAGAAAATGTTGCATATAGAGTTATTTTTCCATTTTAGCTTAATTTTTAATTTTTCAGCTAATTTAAAATTTTTATCAAATATTTTTTTAGTTTAATCAACTAAAAAACTAAAAATTTCAAAAAAGCATTTACCAAAACAAGTACCAAGTTTTCAACTAATTATGTTTCAGATTGCTAACAAATACTCAAACATCATCATCATCATCATACTCGGTGTATCCGCTCACTACATCATATTTAATGATTTTCTCTTAAAAATAAACAATACTTGTAATACATAATACCCACCAAACATAAATTATATGGTGACTTATATATGTTGCCCTTATTGTTGGTTGGTCAAACAGCCAAAAAATGTGTTTGGTAAATGGCTTTTAAAGCAATTGAAAAGCTGGATTTCAAGCCAAAATGAAAATGCTGCTCCAGCTAGCTTTTGGGTTAGCTTTTGGCTTATTGGCCCACCTTTTCTCTAATAAACAGCCAACAGCCAATATTCAAATTTACCAAACATCTCCACAAACAGTTAGCTTAAAAGCCAAAAAAACATCCAACATTTCCAGCTGGTCAAACAAGCCAACTAAAAAGCCAACCGCCAACAGCCAACATCCAATTGCCAAACACAGTGGCAAATAGTTTTCTATGAGCAATTTATATTAATGATGTTTTGGAGCTATGATAATGATGATGAGGTTAATTTTATCGAATTGATAATACTTAAAAATTATAATTAATCGACGTTTTATATTTGAGTTTTCGTTTATGACCTCTAAAATGTTAAAGACGGTCCTTTTTGAAGGTGGTGTAGGGAGTGCTAGAGAGTGAAAGTGGTAGTAGCTTTATATTCCTGAATAATGGTAGGTTGCCCAAATTGAATGGCAATGTAAGGATAGATTTTAGAATAAATCCTCATAGATTTTATAGGAATGGTTACAATTTCATATCCTTTGTAAAACTAAAGCTAAAGTTAAAGCCTAAAGTTATTTCACTTCAAAAAAAAAAAAAAAGCCTAAAGTTATTTTTGACTTCTTTTCATCTAGTGGTTTTGCACACCGCCACTTTTTAGTGGTTCATACAAGGGGCAAATCCTTTTTCATCCACTATGTTTGAGTAGAGGTGTTTAATGAATTGGGTCGGGGCAAAATTTAAATGGGTTGGATTTGAGCGGGTTTAGTCAAATATTAAAGGGGATGGGACAGGTCAAAATCAGGGCCGACTCTTGATATTTAGGGGCTCTCGGCGAAATAACACATTGGGGCCCTTTTCCTTCGCAATTTATAATCTATATGGACCTTCTACAACCATCAATTTTGCTTTTTTGACAAGGGCCCTGGGCGACGGCCCCTCTTGCCCACCCTTAGGGCCGACCCTGGTCAAAACCCATTAAAATATGACCCACTTTGATTTTTTCTAAAAGTTCATAAATTTTTTTATTATACTTCTACTTTATGGTCCGTTGGATCGACCCACTTATATATGTGTATGTTATATCCTTTAGAATCTAAAAAGAGTGGTAATTTTTTTTAGACTTGGCCCAGCCCAACCCTTTACACCTTGGCCCATTAATGACCCGTCTCATTATTGATCCGACCCATTAAAGACCCGTTAAAATGAGACCCGACTCTTGACCCGTTGGATCGACCTGCCCCATTGAACACCTCTATTTGTGAGAAATCATAAGGCAAGAATATGTATCTGTAGCTAACCCATCTAAGTAGAAGCTTCAAGCAGGTATTATTGCAATTATACAGAAAGTCAACACCAAAATATAGATTCAAATCTGGAAGGAAACGATTATATATACTGATGGGTAAGTTATTATTCTGGTTTACAGGCTACAAATGCTGGCTCCCATTGCAGAACAGAATGTCTTAGCACATGCTGTCTTTAACTTTTAAATATACTCCCTCCAACCCTACTAATTTGCAACTAGAGGTGTTCATTTATGCCGAGTTGATTTCGGGTCAGGAGTTTCAAATCAGTTTAAAATCGAATTTCGTATCCACATTAGTTTTTACATAATTGTAGATCCATTTTTAAGTCCGTCAAATCAAGTTTGGTTACAAAGTCAGGTGAGGTCATCAGTCTGTTTTTAACACCTCGAATTGCATCAATGAGATTTTACACAAAAATTAAAAAATGTTGCGACCATTAAAATTGCGTGGATAATATTAAAAGACAGTTAAAATGTGTGGCAGGAGTCAGGAGAATAAGAGAAAGCGATAGAAACTTTTTCATAAAAAGACTTGTAGCAAAGTAAAAAGACGTACTAAAAAGAAAAGTGTGACAATCTTTTGGTGCAGAGGGAATGATCAATGCCAAAATATACATTTGAATAACACTTTTTTAAAATCTAAAAAAAGGAACACTTGAATCCACCAGTTTTCAGAATGGCATATCAAAATCTAAGCAGCTAAAATGAGGAATCCAAGTCCTAATCTTAGTTCATATGAAGTATTTTAGTGTCACAACAAATTGGTTTATATAAGAAAATTGAGCCCCATAACCTAATCCCTCTTCAAAGTTTTCGTCATAATCGACTTGGTAACTTCAATGGCAAGATAAGAGAAGCCGGTTATACCTAAACCTGCGAACAGGATAAGACGATCATAAGCTACATCGTGGCGTGTATATACTCTTAGGCCAATGGAATCCCAATTGCTTTCAGTCCAAACAGGGTCTGCGACTCCCATCGGATCTGATGAATTTGGTGGCAGCAACTTCCAGGATTCGGATCCAGAGTCATACTCGAGACGGGTTGAATACGCAGGCACATACCTGAAACGGGTTTAAAGTTTTTAGTCAATATGGCAAAGGCCAAACCAAGTGTAAACCATCATCAGCACATAATAAATCTGACTGATTTTACTTGCAGGTTTATTTCACTCGAATAACTAGTGTAATAGTTGCCCCTGTTCCTGTTTTGAGTTTACGTTGCAGCATCAATCATATTATGATTACGAGACTTGTACTAAGTTTTGTGACAAAAATTTATCAGGCACAAACGATCATGCTAGTCAGGGTAATTATAGCAACCATCGAAAGTTAATGAGTGGGCAAGTCATAAACTTGTCTCTATTCAAGCACCAACATATAGCCAAGCAAAGGCTTCTACCATCTATGTTACTCGAACTCTTCATTTTGCTTCACGTACCCGTGTCCGATCCTTGATCCTCGGACATTGGTATGACACTTAGATTCTTCTTTTTAAGCGTAAAATTGAATATTAAGATGTATCCGACACTTGGACGCGTACTAGTATCCAACATCAGTACCCGAGTCCAAGTAACATAGGGTTGTTTGGCAAATTAGCTTATTCAAAAATTTTAGTTTATTTTGATATAAATCGAGGGGTTGGGTGCTCAAACCAGCTAAAGCTAGTGTTTAGTGAACTAACTGGTTGAAACAACTTATTAATATGAATAAGTTGCTTTTGAACAAGCTGCTCATAGCAGCGGGTTCAAAATCAGTTGGTCAAACCAGTTTATAACACTATAAACAGCTATCAGCTATCAACTACCAGCTGTCAGCCGTTTGCCAAACACCCTCTAGTCTACCATTTAGAGCCAGTCAGAGAGATAAAAGTGGACTGTTCTATGTAGGACTGACACTACCGAACCATTGTCAATTATTGCTCACAACAGAACTATTTCCCTTCGACTAATAAACTATAAAGAGGGATGGCTATTTGAACTGCTGTTACCTGGTCGTAGATCTGACACAGACACCTTTCTGTTCAGTCTCTGATTTAATGCACATATCACTTTTATCGCTACAACCTTGCTGACAATCCGAACCAGAACTGTTCATCTTTGTGGCTGTCTTCTCAGCTAAAAAGTTCCAAATAAATCTCGATATATCGCTTGAATACCCGCGATAGGGTGGAGACGAAGGATCATCAACAATAACTCCAACATAACTGCTAGGGCAAGTAGTTGTAGGCGATATATAATTCTTGACCAGCCCACAAGATAAACCAGGATCGCATTTCACAAGACAATTCAAAAGCTCTTCAATCAAAGACGCATTGGCATGGATAACATCCAGGTCCGATGAAACCGAGTTCTTCATGTCAGTGGCAAGTATGTACAGAGAACGGGCAATTAGGGACGCTGCAGCTACTATGGACGTGGAGTTGATGTTTGCTGCAGTATTGGGAAAAACAACATTTTGTTGGTTTACATTTCCTGTCTCGGTAACAGAAAGAAAATTCTAGAATACATGTAAACTTACAGATATCGTCAAGGTGGCTATGATAAAACTCATTGGTGAACTTGGTATCAAAATCTTCTAAGACAACGCCGGATGTTTGAGGGTTCTGCAAAGATTACATAGATAGTGAGCAGAATTCTAGCTTAAAAATATACAAAATTAGTCTTCAAATTTTAAATAGATATACTTCCTCCGTTTTTTCAGTTGCAATGCTCTCCACGCGTTTCATGTTAGCAGACACACTACCCTTATGTAGAAAAAATGTAATGATTGTACAAATTTGCCCTTCATTACAATGCATTCCTCATTTGGACCCACAGTCATTAACACCAATAAATCTCAAGGCCAACTAACACTTAATCTCATACTCCCACCAAATTCGCAGATTTTTCAAGTTGATAACAGAAATCAGAACAGATATTGAAGCTAAAAAAGGAATATTGTGTCCAATCCAATGTGGGCATGTGCCCAGTGGTTGAACCACATGTTGAGGTTCAAGGTGAGGAAGTGGATGATCAAGAAGTATCGTTATCTAGAACTGAGCTTAAAGGTGAGAAGATAAATATTTCATTACATGGTCCAGTCTTGGAGTGTTTAGTCTTATGTGCTTTTCATGCAAAGGAAGAAAGTAGGACCCAACGAGATAAACTCAATTCATTTGAGATGTGCACTTTTTTGAAGCCATTTTTAGTTGGTGATAGTGGCAGTAATGAATAAGCCCTTCCTTAAGCTCTTGGTTACCATTTCAAGTGCATTTCAATTTGGGATCCCACAAAATTCATAAACGCTAGCAGCATGAACTTCAGAACTAATGTCAAGAAGGCGGTAGTTAAGAAGTACACTTTTGACTTTACCTATCTACTTTAGTTCATGCTCCTTATGACCAATGAAGGTTAAAATTACAAAAATTAAAAGTGAATTCCTATTGGCGCACGCCACACAGTGCCAAGGGTTATATTGACTCAAGTGAGAAGATATTTGACTACCCTAGCGTGTCGGAGGTCTCCACATTAGGCTTACCCATATGAAAGAAACCTAAAGTACTTTGTTAACATCACTACTCTCAAAAATATGGTATTTAAGCACCTTCCTTGGCATTATTTTTCATTGTTTCTATAATGTTACCTAGTTGTTTTACAATATGTGAGGAATTCTAGGAATTAATTTTGAGGGCAACAATAATCTAGGAGTTACTTAATTGAGTTCTTATTAGGGTGGTTGATAAACTTTCACTATGTAATAACTTAACTTACTTAGTAGGCAATGGTCTCATATGTTATAGTTTGAACAAAGATTGTGATGAAATTTTCATCTTAGGATATTTGGATGCTTATAGTTTGAAATGGCATGTTGAGGTGATTTAATGGAAAAAGTACCTCTTTTTCTGTAAAACAACAGTTTCATGCTGAGAAAATTTATGCTCGCTTTTTCCCTGCTTTTGAAATTTAGAAGAGATAAGCCTATTCCTAAAACCCTTCTACCGCCCCACCCCCACCCCCCACCCCGGGCGCTCCCACCCGTGTCCCCCTTGAGGGTTCTTCTAATTAGAAAGCACTTGTAATCATTTTGCCTCTTGTATCCATGTGTTCTTTGATATCTTTCCCTTGTTTGATAAATGGAAAGATCTTTTGGATCTATTAGAAGCTAGGATTTAAAAGGGTTGGCATATGAAACATAAAAGTATGGAAGATAGTTCAACTATAAAAATGGGGGTTGATGGTTCACACAGGAAGAAAGTAACCAACACATTTTTAGAGGGTATTTTTTCAAGTTCTGATTTCATGGCCAAGTCTTTGGAGATTGGAGTCGAGTTTTACTAACACATGTCAATGTCACTTAGTTTTCTTGATTTTGTGATTAATTTCTATAGGAAAAATTGCCCAGAATAATCCAACCTTTGTCTAATTTCCCTTCAATAATCCCAAATATTGATTAACCATGAATAATCTCATTTATTGGTATTTGTTTCCATTGCCATACCTAGATTACCTGTTACTGGCCTACTAGGTATGTTACAATCCATGTTTTATTTATTTATTTTTTACTTTATCAAATCCCACTCTCCTCTCACCTAACTTTTTTTCTCCCTCCCACTTTCTTACCTTGCTCCCATTTCTTCTTGCTCACGGGAAGAGAGCCATAAGGCAATTACTCACGGGAACCAGTCTAAGTTGGCTATGATCCTTGATATTCATGAAGCTTGATTGTGAAAATCTAAGTACTTAGTTGCTGATTAATTCACCTTAGCTGATCATCATCACTTGCCAGGTTTATAGACCTTGACGAGTACTCAAATTAGCAAGTTTTTGATGAAAGGCCTTATGTGTTTCAATGGTAGATTGATGTTCTTGTACTTGATCTACAGACATGAATTGATTATCATGATCATTTGGACTGCACTCCTTATCATCGTCATCAATCATCATCTTAACATCATAAAAAATCATCATTTGCTTTTCTTCCCCTTCTCCCCTTCTCTAATTCTCTATTCTCACCGTGTGTTTTTGTTTTTTAACTAATATTTCTGATTTCTTCAATCTGATTTTCTCTTTATTTTGAATTCATAGTTTTTAAATTAACTTATTTATTTTACATTGCCTTAATTTTGCCTTGATTTGTATTGGAATTGGGAATTTCCACATGGGTTTTGTGCAAAATTTGTGTATAATATTGTAGGTCACATTGTTAGTACAAAGGTGGGCGAGAAACAATTGACATTACTTTATGTAAAAATGAGTGAGAAGGGCCTTAAAATTAGAGTTTGATTTATTTGGGAGGAATGTATTGAAATTGCCTACAAAACCCCCCCCACACTAGAGGTGGATCACCCACCGATACAAGAGTATCAAGTGTGACTTAACTGGACCAGCTTTTGCAGTGGAGTGTTGTTGATGTTTACAAGTAGGGAAAGGAATTTGGCCATTGCTGCAAGTGGTGGTGATGGTAGCCATTCTTAAGTTTAGGAGGGTGGGAAATGGATTATCAATTTTATTTTTTTTCCTTTTTCTTTTTTTGATGAAAATAACCTGTAAATGCACGTAAAAGTTTTGATAGTGTAATTTTAAGGGAACACTCCATAAAGTTGAGATTATTAAGGGTTAACTAAAAGATTGGATTATTGTAGGAAAATGGATGAAAGATGAGATTATTCTAAGTAAAATTTCCATTTCTATATTATAGGTCAAAGGATTGAGGGTAACATAATTCTTTACACTATGTTTGGATAAGGTTTTAGAAGGGAAAGGAAAGGAAGGGAAAAGAAAAGAAGAGAAGGGAAAGGAAGGGGAGGGATTAGTGAGGAGAATTTTCTTTGTTTGGATAAGGAGGGAATTGAAAGGGAAATGAAAGGAAAATAGAGTTTACAAAATTCTAAATAGATTAAATACTATCAATAATAATACGCACACTATAGTTTAATATCAATGAATTCACAAAAAAGTTCGAATATGAACAATATTCTACTTAACAAGCTATTTTCCTATAGTTATTAACAAAATTAGGGACATTAGTCCCTCCATTTCATTTCCTTCTGAATCCCTCCTCGCCTAAAATTGTTATCCAAACAAAGGAAATCATTTCCCTCCAAATCCTTCCCTTTCCTTTCCCTCCAAATCCCTCCATCCAAACATAGTGTTAGTATTTTACCAAAAAAATGAAGTGGGTAATAGCCATGAAATGTCCCTGTAGCAAAAATACATAATACCAATAATTCTAACCTTATTCAAAAAGGACATTAATGAAGATGGAGGGATTCCAGGATTAGAAACGCTAGCTGCTGAAATTTTGATGCCATCGGATTTTAGTGAAACTTGGGCATTTTGCAAAGCATCAATTGTCACATTTACCGCCTTTGATTCCTGTCATAATGATGCAAATTATCATTAAACAAGCAATTTCAATAAACAGGAAGCACAAATCCAATCTCAAAAAATTTTGATATCCCAAATGTAACTGATATTCAATGCGATCAGAACAAATCAAAAGTCACAATTGTCATCTGCAATCCCAAGAAAGGCTGGCAGCATTTTACAAGTGAATACTGCCTCACACCTGTCCCCAGCAAGTGTTTACATGAGCAGGGGAGTGATGAGGAAGATATGATAATAGAACCAAAACATGTAACAGCAAAAGGGATAAGCATTCATTTTAAAAGTACTAACTCGAAAAATGTCATCAAACGATTTTATTTTTCCCTTCCATTCTTTTTACGGCCCGTTTGGTAGTTGGTAATAAACGGTGGTAATGGGAATGAAAAATTAGTGTAATTTTGTTTGAAAAATCTCTTAGTTACCTTGATGCCCATACTTGTCCAACTTCAATCATCTCATTTTCTACATGAAATTCATTCCAATGCATTACCATTGGGAGAGGTGGTATTAAGTGGTAATGGAATTTTGTAAACAAAAAATTTTTTTTATGATCAAAGTTTCATTACCATGGGAATGATATGAAGCTTTTGATGGAATTTTACACTATAAATCATTCTCATTACCACTATTTAGTACCACTAGCCAAACGGGCTGTTAAGGTTCACCTTCAGTTAGAAGGATTAACAATTATTCCCTTTGTTTTCATTTGTTCTTTGTGGAAAAATAGAATAAAGTAAGAAGGGCAAGGATGGCAAAAAACAATAATTCACATAGCATCATCATAAGGCAAGATCACTGTTAAAACTCACAAGAATATTGAGAAGAAGTGCAAAGTAAAGGATGCAAGTAAAATGCAATAAAAAGTTGGGTTTAGAGGGAGAGAAGAATTGTCCAGAAATCTGTTTTGCAAAGAGTTGTATAGAGTTGGCTCTCTACTCGGAGGAGGACAACTTGCTAGCTTCATTGTCAAGGCACTATCCATCACTAAAACTCTCATTTTGTTGGTTACAAGATAGGCTAGGGGAGGGGGACGGGGGTCAATGAGAATCGAACCCAGGTCTCATCTATTGATCTACTCTCTTATTTGTTCTACTTAACATAAGTGCTCAATTTGTCAACAACACAGCTCTTGTCAACATTTCAGATACAAGATGTAACAGAAAACTTCACATCATGATGATATCAAGAGAAACTGAGTTCTTACACTGGATGAATGAACAAAAAAACTCTTCACAGCACCATCGAACCCTTTTCCAATGGACCCAACTTCCAGAACCTGAACATAACAAATAGGAAATATATCAATCAGCAAAGAGCCAAAGACTAATAATAAATGAGCATAAACTCGGATGTCAAACAATGCAACAAAAAGTGGAACATATAAGCATTTCAAAAATGCAGCAAGTTCTAATTTATAAGTACGTAAAACTAAATCCCTGGATGTAAGCCTGCACTTCAACATAGAGGCCAACGTTGTATGCACACTACTGTTAATCACAAAATAAGGACATTTGAACAAAATGTGTGGAATAGCCCCTTTCTTATTGGTACTACACATCTCTGACCCACTCCATCTTAGATGGTAGCCTGTTCAAACGGCATCGAGTTAGTTTTGATAGTGCATGGAACTAACACCAGCAGTTGTGAAACACAGGTAAAACAACACTTCATCACTCAAATGTTTAAATAAGAAATGCATATAATTTAACGGGCTGTTTTGCTAGTCTATCATAGAACACAGAACTAAACTACATTAAAACACAACTATGTAAAACTAAGCAAGGATTTACTTTCTGATTCACAAAAGGCATCTAAATCATGTCATGTACTACGTTAACATCACAAATGCTATATTCACAATGGGCTGTTATGTTACCACAAGAGTTGTTCTAATTCATAGCTAGAAGCTCAAACAACTAAGTGCTTATGAGTGTTTGTTGCTTATTGCCGGTCCTAGATAAAGGAGGGTGAGCGATAGGTAAGCGACATCTAGCTCTTGTAAAACTTGTCCATGATAGCCGACCCCAATCACTCGGACATTGTTGTTGTTGATTGTAGTGAATACGGTACATAACCTTATTTTCTTCAAAAAATAACATCATAACTCATAAGTTGCTAAAATGCATTCCTTGGTCCCCATGAGTTTTCCCCTTATACCCAACATGGCCAACAAAGCTCTCACATAATTTGAGACAATAGGAGAAACTCGCATTGAGGGAGCAAATGTTTCAATTGTAATTCAAATATAAGTTCCAAAAATCCATTCAATTACAACAATAAATTGGAACTTTCTAAATTATCAATTCATGCAGCGATGATGATGGTACAATTTTTAGTTAAATACCTAGACCTTCGGTTTTTAAGTTAAAATTGACGTGGAGAGTCCATAAGGATATTCACATTCAAAGAGTATAGTTCTAAACATTTAGGTAAGTCAACAGTGACAGTAAAATTGGAATGGAAAAGAATACAACTCGAAAGGAGATGCACAACAACACATTACCGTTTCAACTAATGTGCTATTGAGCCCTGCAACATAATCTGAATGCAGTTCAAGCTCATGTAAAAATCTTCGGCTACCAAGGAAACCCCAGGCTTCTCCGGTAAGAACCAGGAAAACAAGCTGAAAAGTAAGAACTAGGATAAGACAAATGAAAAGAAACTGATAAACAAGTTCACAAGTGTGCCACTCAAAAAACCTCCCACCTGACCCTGAAAGTGGAAAAAGAACCCAGAAAAGACTGATTCATTGATACAAGTGAAGTTTAAATAATTAAAAGAGCAAATAAACAAGCAAAAAAAATATGACAGTACTTCACCGCAAAATTTCAACTGTATTCATAGTGCAAAAACAAGGCCATGTCGTAAAGATTTTCAAATTTACCGAACTGCTATTACCCACATCGTAAAGGTGTAAAAAAACCAGCGTTTTCAAGCCATTTGAACAACATTTCATGGCTTAGGCCGACAATTGGCGGTATGATGATTGTGTTCGTTACCGCAACCGCGATCGTAATCGCATTATGCACTTTGACTGTAATAGGAGGAAATTTAGGTGAGAAACAAACTTATATGAGAGCCAAGCTTATATCTCTTAAAAGTAACACTTTTCGTCAAAAAGTAACAACTTTTATGGAAAAAGCTAGTATGACAATTTCTTTTCTATGTTTTCTTTATATTTTTACAGTTTTTCTGGATTTTTTTTGGAAAATATTATTTTGTCTGAAAAGTAATATTTTTTGAGTAAAAAGTAACAGCACATTTTTGAGTCTTTGACACATCAGGTTTATTTTCCCTGAATTTTTTTTCTTTTCCTGAATTTTTTTTCTTTGGAAAAAAACTGTCGGAAAGTAATAGTTTTTTGACAAAATGAACCATGTTATATTTGTCAGTTTTTTGTTTATTTTGAATTATTTAATTAAGACTACCCTTCTCTATGGCAATAAGTAACATGGCTCTCATTATTCTTATATAAGTTTGGCTCTTCAGAGAAGGGTACTCACCAGATTATCACCAGATCGTCAATTTTCAAAATGAATGAGTTCAATACAACTCCAGAATGTCACAAGTCAAAAGGATTATTTTATGAAATTTGATGCAAAGCTTTGTCAAACGCCCCCAATTCTCTTCACAGCAGGGTAATTATTTTTTGCCCTTATACTTGCAGGCTAAAGCAAGTGCAGAAGCAATTTATTGTGCTCCCATTTCCATCCATCAAATTTAAAAAGTAGTTATGATACACAGGCCTAAATTCTTAGAATAAAAAGTAGTTTCATTTTAATGGAAAATAACAGTCACCTGCTTCTTAAAGTTCTTCAAATAATCTGAATGAGAAAGAGCATCGGCAGCAGCCAACAGAGTAACCAATCCCTACAAAGGTTCAAAACAGCCTAAGCATTAACTCATCCAAGACTACTACAAAAATCCATCATTAAGCTTGAGCTTACAGATAATGGGGAATCTGCACCAAGACTTTTGTCACGGAAAATTGAAGCAGAGTCCATAGATGCCATTGCCAATACAATAGGCTTTGCTACATCTGAGGACGATTCAATGATGGGTGGAAGAGAAGACCAAACACTGCCCTTCAGACCAACAAACATAAACGTACGGTTATCAAGATAAGAATTAAGGAATTTGAGCAGAAACTATCTTTTAAGAAAAGAAAACAAAAAAGAACCAAGTGATAAGTGAAGAAAAATACACAAAACAAAATTTGTTGTATACTACCATAAATACACAAAACAAAACAAAGTGTTATAAATACAATTGACAAAAAATCATATATAAATACACAAATTTTATATATATTTCGTCAATAATTACAATTGGCAAATTTTGAAGAAATCTCACCTATATCCACCAAGGGGAAGACAGGTTCTTGCTTTCAGACAAGATTCTGAATCACGAGTGTCAGATTTTGTGGTCTACTAACAAAAATACATAAAACAAATTGTTATAAATAGCAGCTAAATGTAAATAACTAAATTTTGATTTTTAGAATCTTTAAGCAACTGATTTTTGAATAGTCTTATATGCGATAAAACTAATAATATGAAGATACTACACCTGCATAACAAGTTCAAACTCAGCAACATCATGACTGTATGGCCTATTATTCTTTTCGTTCTTGGCAGCAACCTGCATTTACCAATTTCAAACCTAAGACTTTCTGAAACAACAAAAAATGATTTGAGTATATAGTTAAAAAAAATTATCAAGCCACAAGATGGAATTGGAAAAATCAGGACAATCAGCTCTTAAATACCCTAAGCTTGACAAGGGAATTCATTTTAACTAGGTCGTATTTGTATGACATAACAAAAGACAGGAAACAAAATTTCCAAAAACTAAATAATAATGACACGCGTGCGTAATTAAGAACCGTGGACATTAAAAGATTCGAAGCAGACCATAGAAATTTCTGTTTTATAAATTATTACCACTGAAACTACAGAACAGTTATTTTCATAATCATTTGGATCAGTACTCTAGTATCTTCTGATCAAGGATTATTTTTAAAAATAATATACATAACACATTGCAAAAGCCTAACTAAATGTGATTTTCAAAAATTACAAAAAAAGGATTTAAATATTGTATTTATTTACAATCACAACAAAAAAACATGCCATAGCCTTAATCCCAGAAGATTGGTGCGGCCACATGAACCAATATATCAATTCCAAACAGTATTTTCTCTCATTCCTCTCTAGTTGTAACAAACTTGCATTCCCTTTTGGTAGTACTAACTCCCCCCCCCCCCCCCCCTCTCTATCTCTTCAACCTAATAGCAGAGGTTCTCAAACAAACCTTCTTCTATTAATATACCTCACTTAGGATTATTCTTAGCAATACCGGTTACCAAGTTTTCCAGTCATCAAGAGCAGCAGGATGCAACCCACGTTGACAACTCTGTTGTCGACTTTCTGTTCATGTCTGGGAAAATGGAGGAATTGCCGCTGGTAGAATTCTAGCAAATTGGTCAAAGGTTTGAAAAGGTTGTAGTTGTCTTGTGCAAAAACAAGATCGCATCGAATTGCATCAGATATGCTAGGATAAACATCACAAGGCTCATTCAAGGCAAAATTCAACATTTCGGAGTTGTTCCCTCCTCTAAACTCAAAGAAAGCACTCCATGAATCTCCCCACTCCATAGACTCCACTCACTGTAACATTGTGGCTTGAATCTCATCCAGGATCTCCTTTTGTTCCTCCCTTATTAACACCAACTTCACATTGAATACGCCAAGCTCCTCTTAACACCAGCTTAGCTAGCTAATACAATTGGATATGCTGTGAAAAATTGACATTTGTTGCTGCACATATGTCAAAACGTCATTGAGTTTTTGAAATAGAGATCCTTAGAAGCCTGCAAAACTCGGACTTTTCGACCCTTCCCAGTTTAGAGGTGTTCATTCGGGTCATCTGATTGATTTCGGGTTATGTGTTTCGGATCGGTTTAAAATGGGTTTTTGCCCATAATGTGTTTTGCATAATCGCAAATTATTTTTGAAGTCATGTCAAATCGGGTTTGGTTACAAGGTCGGTTAAATTTTGGGTCATCGGATCTGTTTTGAACACCTCTACTTCCCACTGTGAGAGCCGAGAGGGTAGCTAAATCCATGTTCCCAGAAATGGATAGTGCTGATCGCATTAGCTTTTTCTACAGAGAAATTAACCTGAACTATTCATCTGGAGATTCAAAGATAAAACCAAGCTTCCAACAGGCTGGAGTCCCCCATAACTAACAAGTAAAAGTAAATTAAAGTTTAAAACTCTAAAAATGTCTCTCCCTATATCTTCCCATTTATAACAATCCTTCTATCTATTCTCACTCTGTTCTAATTAACTAATCACCCATTCAAACAAACCTCTTCTCAACTAACATCAAGCTTATGCCCTTCCCTGAAACAAAGTCTTAGAAAAAATCACTAAAAATTAGTTGGGATAGCTAGTAACGCATGTGAGACTATTACATACTTTAAACTCATTTGTATAGCATTCTTTTTTGATTGATATAGCTATACTTGAATCATTCAATTTGTTAAATATAAGCATATATCAGTGAATGATACATAAGGAGTTGACATTGCAATTTTCATAATACACTTATGGTGAGGACTCTTTTCAAGTCTTGAAATATGCGCCCTTCAGTTTAAATCAGCACGAAAAGCTTTTAAACTTCCTTTCTCATATACACAAAACAAATTAGAGTATTATTATCCCTGAATTCATGTTTTAACTTTTTAGACACATGAAAGTCACAAAATGTGTATTATTCAAAAGCTAAGACTTTGAAATATAATAAATTTGGATCCATACCCAAGTATGAACTTTACTCGGAACATAAGAGATTGCCTTCACCAAGTACATTTTGTGTTTTAACATCCATCTAGTTCCAAGAATAAATGCAGAAATACTAGTTTCTATATAGAGAAGTAAATACCTCCTTCAAGACTGATGTATTCTTCTCTGACAGCAAAAATACAGGGAAATTGTAGCGGTGCCACATGATGCCTGATCCCTGAAAACAGCAAGTGTTAAGTAACTTTCTTGGAGAAAAAAGACTTAGAAATCAGAAAAACCTATTTCCTCGATATAAAGAAAAAAAAGCAATTTCAAAAAATGACATTTCCGGTGTGAACATTCCACAGTAAATTTTGCATACTGCAGGAAAGAAATTTAAGGGTTTTAATTTTCTAGAGAAGACAAGAGAAGAGATAGCAGGAACTACTCCTATCATCTTATCCTTTGGTCATTTCTTTTTAGGGCAATGCTTTTCTTTTGTAAGACCCTCGAGACAACACAACGATGAATGCAGCATACTACACGATTCGATGGAGGTTGCATGATGTGGAACCAAATCATCTACATAGCACACATAAAACCATTTCTAGAAAGAATCAATGGAGATACAATAGAAAAAGAAAGTTGATGGATGAAAATAGGACGCCGAGACAAAAAAAAAATCAGACTGACTGAAGAAATTGGAAAAAGAATAGGAGGTCCTTCATAATAGATTCCAAGATAAAGTGAAAGAAAGCATTAAAAATTAGCTACCACAAGGGTTTATAATCGTAAATCTTGAGCAGAGACAAAGCACTCACCACACACATTATAATTCTTGATCTTGCGTAATGAAACAACCACACACTAAGAACTAAGGGTAACAACCTATGTATGATTTAGATGTGAACAGACATAGCATCCATGATATCATATTAGGTACGACCTAAGATGAATTTACATATTCTACCACAACTCAATTCTACATGTGTGGAATGACTCTTGATGTCCTTGACATTCTCTCTCCATTTGGTTTAGTAGACAACTTAACATTTTTATGTCGGTATCTCATGTTATTCTGCCGAATCACAATGAACAACAGCATTGCACTACCCCATCACCACTAAGTGCCTTCCACCTACAGAGATAAGGGATCTAATTTACAAAGCTGTACCTTTGTAAGTTGTAATAAAAATTAGATTGTTTGTAATTGAAACTCTAACGATTCACACAAATAAGTTCACATGATTTATTGAGCCTTTCCCATTGAAGGAAAAACAAATTAAGATGACAGGAAAACACATACTTGAGGATTCCATTCATAAGTGACATTTTTGTAGGGAGAAAATTTGGATTGAGGAAACTTTTCATCTGGAGAAAATCCTGTAAATGTTAAAACTGCTGTTAAATTCTGCCCTTGATTTGAACAAAATACATACAAAATAACAATAACATGAGTTATAAAAAATATACACATGATATGTTTCTTATACTGCCAACGACCAGAAAATTGTGGTTGTACAAACCTTTTAACTTATCTTTAATAGCTTCTGCCTCAATTAAGACACCAGCAACATTTTTTCCAAAATCAGGATCTGTTGAAACTCTGCGACCAATATATACATAAAACAACGCAAACATCAGTAGATGAAGAGTTGACAAATAATTTTTCAGAAAGACACAAAATTACCAAGTAATTTCCATCAAACTAGAGCTGTGAATATCCAGGAGTATACCATTTTTCAACTTAAATTACAAAACTAGAGCTTGGGATAAGGGTATAAGATGGGGGCATCGGATGTACACAACCTTACCCTTGTAATTTGTAATCAAGGAGGCTATTTCCAAATGGCTTTTTATTGTAAATATCATTTGTAGATTCACTTAAATAGTGCCAATAAAACTTGCAAAATTTACCGAGTCATTTTACACTAGTCTATTATAATCCAACACCAACAACCATAACTCCATAAGTCTTTGGCTTTATTGACAGTAACTCACTGCCTTGTGCATTATAAAAAGCAAAAATTGAATCTCAATTTCATAAATTAGAGTAAATTACTATAATAATGCTACTCAGACTCGGGTACTTGTGTCGCACACAGTTATATGAACAAGTATTGGACTCGAGATTGTGAAATTTCCCAGATTTTGGTCTGCTTTTAAGCATCAATGTGACATTCCAATGTCGGGGAGTTGATGGTTACACACGGGTACTGAGGTAACACAAAGAGTCCAAGTAACATAGCTAATATGGCATAAGTACAACAATAATAAAATTCAGTACATTCAAAATAAAATGTAGACATAAATAGTCTCTTTGTTAGTGCATGGGTAACCCTGTATACATTAGCATTCGAATCACCACTTATCCCTCAGCTTTGGTGAGAGCCACTTTAGTGGAGCATTAGGCATTGTATTGTTGTCATTGTTGGTTTATACACATATCACTAAGATTCAAAAAAAAAAGGGATAGACATATGTATTAACATAAAATGCTACTAGAAACAGACCAATGTACACAGATAGAAGCACATTGTAGAATAAATTCAAATAGCTTTCCACATGTCGATAGATAATATGGCCAATTTGACTTAAGCCACTTTCACCCCAATATAGATCACTGTTTATTGCTTCACAGTGGAAAAGGAGGTAAAAAGTGCTCTATTCGAGTTTAAAGACTTCGGATAACGCTTCATTCAAGCAGTCTTTTATTGTTACCAATTTACCACTTTCATAGAAGCATGAAAAATTTTGTTCCTTCACCTATATAACGATTTTTCCGGTCTTTATCAAATCAACACAATCATCAGTAGTTCACCCTATGATCATGAGCATAAAAATATACTTCCTCCGTTCCATAATACTTGCTACATTTAACTTTTTTACGCAATCCAATGTACTATTTTGTTCATTTATATGTCGAATTATACACATTTAAAAATTATAAAAAGTTTATATTATGAAAGTATGCGATTAGACGATTCAAACAAGATTCCACTTGACTATATTATTACTTACATATTAGCCACAATGTATAAAATAAGCTTAAACGATGAATAGTGCCCAAAAACAAAATGTAGCAAGTATTATGGAACGGAGGAAGTATAAACAATATATCTCCCTTTGTCTCACAAAATTTGCCGGTAGTTCTTTTTTTAATCTGTCTCGCCAAATTTTGCCCCATTTCTATTTTTGGCCATGACCTAAAATACTTATCCACATATTTAATTTATCTTTTTTATCTCATCCACACATTTCTTCCACATCCTTATAAAACACTACTTTTACCGACATTTCTTGGTTAGTTCACCAATAGTCTATGAAGCGAATTTGGTGGGACAAAGGGATTAGTAGGTTTTCCATAAGATATAAACCACAATACTATGAAAATCTTGAAAATTGAGGGTGTGTAAGATACAGCTCCTACGTCAAATTTCAACAAACGGAAAACAATTTGAAGAATTATAGATACTAAACCAAATCTTGGCATTAATTCAATGAGATGAGCAAGAACTTTCTAATATATACTAAAGTACAACACTATCCTTTGATTTGTTTGGGATTATGCACAAAAAATATTTTCAAGTATGTCGCTCCTCTCATCCTCTTTCCTCATCATATCATGATATGGGAATATGCCTTTTCTTTTATATCTCTCAAACGCTCCTCTCATCACATGTGTTCATTTAATAATTGTGTCAAAACTCAATGTCATAAACTTGCAAACAAAAGATAGTACATATGTACTCCAAAAGCATACAAAACCATACCAAGAATTGCAAAAATTGACGACGAAAGAGATAGGTAAAACGGAACAACGCATACTAAGGAAAAGAATTATCAGACAAGCAAGCATAAGATCTTTCAAGTTGTCATAATGTATCTAATAACAAATTCTTCTATTTCTTACGAGTTACAAGCTACTAGATTTTAGAACTTCAAAAAAGTGATAAGCATAGATAGAGCCAACTAATAGCAGTTTTACCAAACAAGATGCAACATTAATAAACAAAAACATTATAACCCAAAAAATTTCCTAAGTTTTCCTTATTGATCAAACACATAAGGTCATATTATTCATATGATTTTTAATACCAGTGAAATGTAAAGAGTATATAAAGTTCTCAATCCTAGACAACAAGATGTTTCAAAGAAAACTAAGATATGATCAGAGATACTGCATAAGCCATTCTCTCTTTAGAAGGATAGACATATTGAATTGGTCATGGTCATTTCTATTGAGTTACACAGAGAATGTATCATTACCTTTAGAAGTATATGTAGAGTTCAAATAAACTAAGAATGGAAACAAAATTCAAACAGTAAGTTGCAGAAGATGAGCGTATATACCGATTGAAGAAGCTCTGAACTTCATCAAAAGGGAGTAAAACAGTAGACAACTGATTCATTAGGCCAGAATCATGATACTTTACAATAGGAGCAACTACGTTCACGCGTCCAGGATCTAAAAATTTGGATAATACACCTTATTAGACAGAAATATCGAAAATCCATGTATTTAAAAAGCTAAGGTGGATGAATTTGAATAGTTCTTCCTCTTTATTTATATAATTCATTTTTCTTCTTGGAGCCCCTTTATACTTTTCTTTTCATTAAGATGGAAAAAGGATTTTAAATGCAAAGGCATATTTACATGTCTCAATTGCAAAGAGATTTTGCAATATAAACTAAATAAGACTGATGGATACTTTTATAGGAGAGAAAACTTACTTGCACATCCAATCTCCCCAGAAAGATTCAAAAGTCTCACACAAGGATGGCCGTCAATCAATTTATACATTGACCTCTCCAAATCAGGAACCGAATTAAATGAGTTGGTTTTCCCTAAAGTTATCAAATTCCAATCAATATTGCAAAAGTTAGTAGAAGTGGTATTGTGAGACAGCTTATTTAACATCAACTTTAACTAAAATAAGAATAAAGTGCACAGTATACGAGTGGAAATAGCTAAATTTATAACACTCAAAATCATTTAGAACAAGGTAGGAAAATATATAATATAGAACAGAAACGGGACAAAAGAATAGGCCATTGCCAATCTAAACAGACATTTCCTTTATTTACACTCTCACTCTATTTACCTGACTTCAAAGGGCATAAAAACCTAAGCATCATTGAATTTCATAGGGAAACAACTTCCACAACAATATGCTTTCAAACACATACTGCTGATTTGAACAAGCTCATAACTATTCACCAACATAATTGCCAGACATCACATATAGAGAGCTTTAGGAAACTCCATGCTCATCACCCATTCATTTTCGATAACTTCCTTCTTGCCACACTCCTTGTCAGTGAAAGTATGGAAATGTGCCATGCACGAGCATCTGGCTACTATTGATTATTTATTGAATTTACTAACTGATTATCGGATATTGCTAATTTTTCATATTAGGTGATAATTTGGGTATGTAATTTCCAATATTCAAGCAGAAATATTTCTCGTAAAGAAAATGATGATAGCAAGTTTTAAATTTATGTACGTGAATTATGTCTCATGTAAGAAGGAAATTACAAGAACAAATCACATTAGGGTAGCTAGTACTCCATTAATCTAACATTTTACATGGCTTAGAGCAAAAGCTTCAACATTTTGAATTCCAAGTGGGCGGCGTGGTGGATTCATACCAAAACCCTTCCATTCTCCCCTTCCCCCCTCCCCTCTTTCGCTACGGTAAAAATGTTACCCAACATGCATTTCTTTACTCATTAGGATACCTAAGGGTACTCAGGTTAAAACATTCTCTAGAGCCAATCTAAAGCTCCTAAATTTGAGGGTGATCTTCTATATACCAACACAAGCTATTTCATTCTTTCATAACAAACAAGCAACTAAGGCAATCTATTCTTCACAAGTCACAACTAACGAAAGGCAAGTGCTCGAATCCAATACAAATTTACATACATAACAGCCTAACAAGTATCCCCACATATCAATCAAAATCAAAACAAATATAGAATTGAAAAGGAGAAACAATGAACTATTGGTATTGACAATAAATACCCATCAAAACTACCCATAAAAGAATCAAATTAGCACGTCAAATCATTTGAAAACAATGGAAATCAGACACCCGTAACTGGGATAATCAGCTATTGTAATCGTTAAAGCATACAGAGCAAGTCACTCACCAGACAAAGAGAAGGAAATCCGTGAAAGAAAAAGTAAGAGAAGACACCAATACTTGAAGTAAGCCATTGCAAAACTTGAAATTGGCAGAGCAGATCGCATAAAACCCTTTACAAAAAACCCATTTGCAGTGAAATTCAACTTACTATGTTCTTCCTCAAAGTACCCAATTCATCCCGATAACAAAAACCCAGAAAAAAATGTAGAAACCCAGCAGATAATTGATGTTTCACAGCTTTAACTGCGTATATGACAAGAGAATGAAGAGAAATTAGGATTGTGGAACAATTACAATTACTATACTGCACCAATCGATCACTAACTTTACCCTGGCCGCATACAATCCGGAAATGAAAAATCAACGGCTTAACCTTTACCAATTTTTCCCACAGGAATCAGGATAATCTGGTTTGTCTAAGTCATATACTCCTTCCTCAAGTAAACGTCTGGTTCGATTATTCGAGGCGGTAGCATCCAGTTTTCATGAGATACGATAACACTTTTTTAGGAAAATTCGATATAGTGGCATTCAGTTTATTCACTATCCAATTATCTTATCATTTTTTGTTAAGTTGTAAAATTTTGTATAATTTATCATTTTGTAAGTTTTGTACACATGGTAGCATCCAGTTTTTTGAAATTTATAGTGCCAACAATTTTAGTATTGTTTGAGATGCACCTTTTAAACTTTATAATGCCAACAATTTAAGAACAAAAGCTCGATGCTATCATGTGGAAAAAACTTGCAAAATGATGAATTAGCAGGAATTTAATAAAAACTTAACGGAAAATGTTATGGCAATTAGATAGTGCATAAACTGGATGTTATCATATGGAATTTTCTTAAAAAGGTGTTACCACCGAGACCGTCAAATTAGGCCAACCCAATTCGCGCGTGTAAGAACCTCACTCTCCTGTAAGATGGCTGTTATTGGGTCAACTAACCCCAATTTGATGGGCTAGGTCAAAGGGCCCAAGGATCTTGAAAGTAGGTCAAAGTCTCCAGAAAGCCACTTCGATGGTGAAATTACCCCTTGATCAGTCAATCAAGGTTATTTATTGCACTATAAATAGCCTCATTTATTACTATTTATGGTACATTTTTCTCTCTCTAACCTCTCTCAACTACTTGCATTCATTTCTTGCTTAACACTTCCAACCACTGACTTGAGCGTCGGAGAGGCTTTCCGGAAAACAACACCGGACAAATAACTCTGTCGTTTTTTAGGTCAGCAGCCGAACGCGATTCAAAAATTTCGGAGCCTTCCATAGCAGGATTCATTTGCGAACATTCCTTTCCTTCTCGGATTCTGTTGACTCGATTTCTTTGCAGAAACAACGGCTATAGCCGTTCAACTGGCCCAAGCCCAATATAAGGCTTAAAAATTTAAGGGAAATTCCACGTGGTAACCCTGAGGTTTTGGGTTTTCCACGTGGTAACCAAAACTTTTAAAAAATCCACGTGGTGACCCTGAGGTTTACATTATTGTTCCATCGTGACCTTTTTGCACATAAAAATGTTAGCAAACGTTAATTTCGAAGCTTTAAGGTTATTGTACGCCTATTTATACGACTCACCATTTCAAATACCATTAGTTTCAACCTTTCCCCCCAAAACATAAACCTCAACTCTACCATCTTTCATTCAAATCATATTTTTTCCTCTAAATCCAAATATGGTATAGTTAAGGTCTATGCTTTGGGGAAAAAATGTTGAAATTGACGATATTTTAAATGGTGAATCGCATAAATAAGCGTACACCTCAGGGTCACCACGTGGATTTTTAAAGTTTACCACGTGCAAAAAGGTCACGGTGGAACAATTATGTAAACCTCAGGGTCACCACGTGGATTTTTAAAAAGTTTTGGGTACCACGTGGAAAAGCCAAAACCAAACAGGGTTACCACGTGGAATTTCCAAAAATTTAATTTAAAGACATAAAAGGTCAATTTCAAAGTTTTTAATATCTACTTTGATGTTTGAATCATCTTATTTTAAAATTGAAATGAATATTTAATGTTCAGTAATTGGTCTTTGCAGTCTTAAAAGTGGTTTTTAAAGAATTGAAATTGATCTTTAAAGTCTTAAAACTGTCAAATTCCATGACTTAAAATGTTTAAATCTTTAAATTGATCTTTTAAACTTTTGAAATTGTCATTTTAATTTGTGAAATTAGTAAAAAATATATATAATCGGGCCGGTCCAAAGCACGTCTCATAAGTAAGACGGTCTCACCTAAGTTTTTGTGCACATGTTTTCCCTCATTTTTTCAATTTTCTGGGCATTTATCAATTGTGACCTCTATGTATCAATTTTGTTATTAGAGGTATCAACTTCAACTTAAAGTAAATCTTAAATAGATCAATTAAAATAAAAAAAATTCATCCATCTTCCCATAATTTGGCCATGAGACACCAAAATAGAGTGAAACCACCACGAAAAGACCCTAAACCGCCTCTAAACACCGCAATAGAGCCTAAAAAATGTGAGCGATTAGTGCAAATAATTGCACTTATCACTAATAAATTTTCTTTTGAAAAAGTACCTAATAAAAAAGTTTTGACAAAAAATACTAACAAAACATTTTCTTTTTTTAAAGAGTACCCATTAAAGTTTTCCTTCAATTGATCGTCATATATAACGATTGACTAGTCAAAATCAAAAATTTTTTATTAGGTACTTTATGATACTTTTGCCTTCTATAATATAAATATTATCCTTATTTCTAAAATAAAAAAACTAAGGTAATTAAACTGTGTCTATTCAACAAAAAAAACAAATGAAAAATAGGGCATATTGGACTTTAAAGTCAAAGGTCAAAGTCAATGTGCATAATAAGTCTAAATAAATAGGCACGCACTTCCTAAAGCCTAATCTTAATTGAATGATAAATAAAATGAAAGTTTATGAGAGTTTACCCTAAAATTAGAACCCTCAAAAATACCATCATTAATGGTAAACAAAATGAAAAATAATGATAATTCTGTTAATGAAATTATGAGTATTAATGAAACAAAGCAGGTTCTTATAGAATCGGCTTCAACATCGTCGTTGTCATCATCATCAACTTCATCATCTCCAGTGTGTTATCCCGTTCATAGGAAACATTTAGAACCCTCATCACCCATTTCTAATTCTGAGCCGACTATTGTCGTAGAAAAAAATAATGATCATGTTTGTCCTATCCCAATTAAAAGATAAAATGTACATGAATCGAAGTGGAAGGTAGCAGAAAGAGTGTTAATGATTTTCATTCCAATAACTTTCGGGGCAATACAAGTGTCTCTTGACATGAAAAAGAGCTACCCATATTACCTTGCGTCCTATAATTGGGTACCAAATGTTGGGGTAATTATTCCATGGGTGTCGGCTATTATCATGGTTTTAACTTTTAAGCTATTACCTTCATCTTAAGTCACCACGATATTCTAACATGTTTCATAGGATTGGTCAACTTATTTTCATTGTCGGTTTGATGTTTTCCCGCAAACTCCTTTTCTCATTCACTCATTCAACCTCCATCCCTACTGCAATTGGATTCCTTCTTTTATTGTTGTTTCCTTTCTTGCTGCTACTATGTATGACATTTTATATATAACTAAATAGGTTCTCGTGCCAGACATAGTTTATTATATGACTTTTAAATGATTGTTTTATAACAATGGTACAATTTTCCGTAATATAAAAAAATAAAAAAATAAAAGAACTTTTAAAGTCTTTTCTTATTATAGTGACACATATTTGCTAATTTTTATTATAACAATGGCACAGTTTTCATTCCAATAGCTTCCGGGGCGATACAAGTGTCTCCTGACATGAAAAAGAGCTACCCATATTACCTTGCGTCCTATAATTGGGTACCAAATGTTGGGGTAATTATTTTATGGGTGTCGGCTCTTATCATGGTTTTAAATGATTATTTTATAATAATGGCACAACGATCGTAGTTTTGTTAATTTTGAATTATTTTTTGTTAAAGTTATTATGTATTCGCTAATTTTTATCTCTAATGTAGATGTCGTATGACTCTTCATTAATGAATCAGTTATTATACAAAAAAAAAAAAGATATGTAGTAGAAAAGTTTTTTTTATCATGGTGACACATATTTATAAAAATCTTTTTTATAAATATAGTATGACTTTTAAATTATTGTATATAGCAATGTTACAATCTTGGTAATATAAAAAAAATTAAAAAATAAAAAATAAAAAACATTAAAATCAAAATAAATTTATAAAATAAATAATAAAATTATGAATAAAACTTATTCATTTAACAACAATATTCGAATTTGTAAATGTTTTTATAATATTCAATTTAAAATTAAAATTAACAAAAATAATCTAAATAATATTATGTGAGTAGAAAACTTTGTTTTGATGTATTATATGTGTCCAATCTTCTATTGCTTTAATACATAACTAGTATAAAACCCTTGCAATGCACGAATTTCAAATACGTTAATATTTTATTAAATGAAAGTGGTTATATATATATATATATATATATATATATATATATATATATATATATATATATATTAAAAGAATAAAATTTTAACCCAAAATACGTTGTTAGTCACACGTTTATATATTTTGAAACGCGTCAATATATAATACATTTTCAGTACGATGATATATTTCGCCATTTTTGTCGCATATGAGAATTCTTCGTCTTTTCCCTCTAGTCAATTTAGAATTGGTGACGTAAAATTTTGTTATATAATAGAAAAAAAGTAGATTGAATGAAAGAGTGCCATTTGTCCATTTTTTATTGGCTAGTATTATTAGAATTTGATTGATAAGCATTTACACCACTTGTCATATTTACCCAAGTTTACATTAGGCAAATATCTCTAAAGTTGAGATTTTTCATGGTTAATCAATAGGTGAGGTTATTGTAGCAAAGACGACTCTCCAAACAGCCGAGTCTAATGATTTTAAATTTAAAAATAAGGTTGATGACTAATCAGTTACTTATTTTGCTAAATGGGTTGACCCATGTTTACTCGTCTATGCTATAGACAGTCTATAGCAATAATTTGTAATTTTTAATAGTTATTTATTTAATTGAGCTCCTTTTATATTTTACTTGTGTTGTATAATTGTACTGATCGAGTGAATTTCAAATCGGGCCAATTTCGAATTGGATTGGATATCCGACTAAAGTACTTCAAAACTCCGGGTCTACACATATCCCGCTTAAATTCAAATACTCCTTCTCTCTTCAAACTTCAATCTCAGAAAAATAGATAACCTGTAGTGACCTCATAGATCAAAGCTTTTCAACAATGGCGGAAATTGAGCAAAGCCATCAACTAACTCGCCAAATTGCTGTAATTTTGGACGAAAGCAAAGCTTCCTACGCAACACACAATCGAAAACTCAAAGAACTTTACAATCTCAGATCTTCGTCACCTCAACCTCAAATATTCTTCTCTTCGTTCCGCAAAGCTCTTTTACCTATTTTCACTTTCCAGCGACGAACTGCTTCTGCTGAACGTATTATCCGCTTCGTTTCCACCTTCGCTTGCTTTACTGACTCCAAGAAATCTGCCATTGATTTTCATGATGATTTCTTAGAAACTTTCTTGCGGTTTCTTCTAACGTTCGTTTCCGCTAATAAAACTGCTAGGTTTCGCTCTTGTCAGATAATTTCCGAGGTACTTTTTGTTTCTTCGAATTATGTTATGCGTTGTTGATTACGATTGCTGCATCGTTAGGGTTTTTCATTTAGGAATTGCTTTTTCAATTGTGTCTTTTCCTTCTTTTCATTCTTACATTTGTACAAGAATTGGAGTAGAGAATTCCAGGTATTTATGATTTATACCTATATGGTTTTATGTAGTTATAGGCTTATAGCTATACTTTGAAAGCTTTCATCAAGGTTTATTAGTAGGTTTTGGGACAAACAAGTTTTCAAGTCCGTTCTTTTCAACTTGTTACAATTGCAAATAGCAATGTAGGCAATTGAATTTATTTATATTTTTATCAATGAATCAATCTTACTTTCAAATAAAAAACTTATGCATACTTATAATTGAACTGGGCACTACCTAAGTAGAAAAGTGATGGATAAACTTATTAATTGTTACTAATTAGAGTTGCAACGAACTGACTCAAACTTACTAAAACTTTAAATAAGTTTTCCTGTTCATTTCATTTGAATTTTCTGTACTCCATTCCTCCCAAATCAGTTGTCTGTTGTAACATTTTTTTATGCTCATTTTTAGGATTCTAGATTGGGGGAGAAAGTTAGGGTTGGATAGATTATATTAATTAGTTGTAATCAAATCAAATGCACGATGTAAATGTGTTAAAGTGTGAATAGATGTATTATATTATAAGTTAAATTTAAGATTGATAAGTAAATTTATTGAATAAGGAAATATTCCAACTTATTTAGAACAATCCAACTATAATATGTTTCAACTAATCTGGGATGGGGGAATATGGTTATATATATATATTTTTAGTTTTGAGGGTGGGTGAAAGAACTCATACTAGTTAAGGGGAGATTGGTAATAATCATTCCTTGTAGGTGATGCGAATCAAACCCCTATCACTAGGGTATAATGGAAAATCCTCAAGCCTCAATCATTAGGCTAGCCCATGATAATCAAATATGGTTTTATACCTACTCAAACTTTTGTCGTAGAAATATAGTTGTGACCCATTTTAGTCTCGATCTATCAATGTCAAAAAGTTTGCACTTTGCATAGTACCTGGTGGTTAAGGCTGTAGGAACAATTGTGAGACTCTCACATTTGATGATGTGGTCTTTGAAAGCAATTTTTCGTGTGAAAGATATTGAGAATCTTGTTTAGTATGTTGATAGCGATCCATGTGTGGACATTATAATTTGTTTCTTTCACCATGGTAAATTTAGTACTACAAACATCAGATGTTTCTTTTTCTATGAAAGTAATAGTATTAGATTACTGTTGATGCTGTTAGTTTGACAAATGTTTTGTCAATCTTCATGAATACTGTTTTGTTCAAGTGGAGTCTCCAACGTTTTTTCTTTGTTTCTTATCATATGTGCTATTTTTTACTTTGTAGATCATAATGAGATTGCCAGATGATGCTGAAGTAAGCGATGAGCTATGGGATGAGGTGATAGAGAGCATGGTCGTACGAGTGGGAGACAAGATTCCCATAATTCGTACATATGCAGTTAGAGCTCTTTCGCGCTTTGTTAATGATTCTGAGAACAGTGACATACTTGATTTATTCATTCGAACTCTGGATTCAGAGCAAAATGCAGTATGTATATATTCATTCTTGCAGTTACTAATTTATCAAATATAACGTACATATGATTTTGGTTTGGTGATGTAACTATGCAGGATGTAAGAAAGACTATTCTTCTGTCCTTACCCCCTACTAATACAACATCATCAGTGATCATCGGCTGTACACTTGATGTTAGTGAGTCAGTACGTAAAGCTGCATATATTGTTTTGGCCAATAAATTTCCTCTCCAGAGCCTCAGGTGAATTCACATTTGTTAAACATAATTGTTCACATTTCTTATCTTGGGAACACTGGAAATTGTTTAGGATTCCGATAACTGTAGAAGAGTTTGTTAGGCCACACTATTTGTATATTAGAATAGAAGCTGAAGTATAGATTAAGAAAAATAGATAATGAAATCTAACCTATATTTATTTTTTCTAAACAAGATCACACCTTTAAACTCAACTATGAAATGTCCCACCTTTCACAACTTCATTCTTAACTGCGATAACACCTTTCGGCTGAAAAATATAAAAGCTCCAATATACACACCTGTATGAACAAACAAATAAAATAGCAATTTTTTTTAGAATGACATCATAAAAGGTGAGATTTTTCTTAGTTGGATGGAAGTGGCATTTTTTTAAAAAAACAAACATAGGTGGTATTCCTAAAATCCATTTTTAGGGCAATGTAGTCCCTGTTTTGATGTTATGGAATATAAAATGCTATAGTAATAAGCTTCACTGTAGCATGCTGGATTTTGAAAGTTAGCTTGAATAGATTGTCATGAAGTTTTGAGCATTTAATCACGTGTCTTTTCTTAGGCTATTTGCAACCTCTTGAAAGAAAAAATCAAGAAGCTTGTAAATTTATATTCATCAAAGCTAAAATCAACTATACATTAATATCAAGAGTGAGACAATATGTGGCTCCCTAGTTGATTAGCCTTGTGCAAGTTCATAGCAGTTACATTAAAAATTATAGGTGAGCAAGGTTGCACTGTTTTTACTAAATAATTAACGTAAACTAATCTGTCCTTTTGCTTGCGCTACCTTTGATTCCTTCTTCTCCGTCTTTGTCCCCATGATTAGTACCATATTATGAAAATTATTGATTGCTCTCAAAAGTTACTCATTCTTCATCAGGTCATTATGGCATGTCGTTCTTGGTGTGTCAATGTGTAAAATCATGGATTTTCTACTGCATAAATGCTCCTTCATGCTTTTATGTGTTCATTTTGTTTATCTGATCTTAGTAAGTTTTCTTTTTAGCATCAAGCTCCGAGCATCAATTCTTCAGAGAGGACTATCTGATCGTTCTCCAGCAGTTGTGAAAGAATGTCTGAAGTTACTGAAAGATGAATGGTTATGCAAAAGTTGCAATAGTAATCCAGTTGAACTTCTCAAGTATTTGGATGTGGAAACATATGAGAGTGTTGGTGTTTCCGTAATGAGGGCTCTCTTAGGTGCTGGGATGGGTAAGCCTGATGAAACTCAGAAGATACAACAGTTTAAAGACTCATGTGACGAAGCTGAAGGTTTGATCATAAACAATCACCTTTTCTGATTTTCCCATCATATATTTATCTTTTTTCACGCCTTATATTTGTATTTAAATTAGTCGACTTACATTTCACAAACTTTTTATTGAATTTGTTTGCGTCGGATGAAGAAATATAGAAAGTCTATTGTCATGAAGAATTCTATAGTTCTTGATGAAGCTTCTATGTTAGTAAAAAGATTTGTAATGGTGCTATTTTTTGGTTAAATATTCTGCATTTTAATTCAGAATGCATTGGTTTTTGCAGCCTCTAATGGCAACCATGGTGTTCAGCTTCTAGAGCCAGAGCTTGCTCTTTATTGGAGAGTTGTGTGTCAGCACTTCCACACAGAGGCCCTGGTAGGCTTTTATCCGTTGTTTGTGTTTGAGTATCTTTGTCATCTTTTTGTTTTTTTTTTCTATAATGCTTGAAAATGTTACTTAACCTTACAACTTTTATATGGTTTTTCATCTAGGTTTATTAGTTAGAGCTTCAAGTTAGACGGATCTACTGTTCCAATATATTAATATCACTAGGTTTTTCCTTCCTAATCATAAAAGTAAGTTAATGTAGTCATCATGAACAAAAACAGTCTCACTGGGTAGCAATGGTCGCGACTGGCGAGGAAGGGAAAGGCTGAAAGGAAAGGGTATGAATGATAGTAGGAAAGCAAACTTCTGCCATCCATCAAATTCTTCGTTTGTTGGATTGACAGAGAAAGGAAGTTCGTCACATCTTTCTTTCCCTGATGGCCCAATCAATATCAAAGTAAAAAGTGGATCCGTAACACTTCCTCTCCTTTTCTCTTTGATATCTTCTTTCCAAACAAAATTCGATTGAATCATGAATCGGTACATAGTATTATCAACCAATGACTCTTCTAGTGGGAGATTAGTGATTGAGTAAAAGGTTTTGGAAACTATACCAAGTTGTTAAAGAGGTATTGAGCGGCTATGTAATAAAGTCCTTGCTGATGTGGTTTCATCTACAGCAGATAATCGTTTCCAATAATTAATAATCTATTGTGTACCATCAGTAATTTCTTAAATGACATCATGATTGATGATACATATGAGCATATGTTTATTTATATGATTTGTTGGAAGGTAAAAGGCTCGGATGCAGCTGCAACTACAGGCACTGAAGCAACAGTATATGCAGCAGAAGCGACCAGCTACTATGAACTTTTAGAGAAATTTCTCCCTGCAACAGTATCTGATTATGTAGATTTGGTACAAGCTCATATTACAATGGGTATGTAAAGTTTATTTATTTGAACTGCTTTGTGTGTGGCACATCTAACAAGAAAATGTTTTCAGGAGCAAATTATCACTTTGCATCACGGCAACTGTTGTTGATTGGTGCACTGCTTGACTTCTCTGATGCGACAATCAGGAGGACCGCCAGCACATTTGTACAGGACTTGCTGCATAAACCACTTGAATATGAAGTAGACAGCAGTGGTAACAAGATTATAATAGGAGATGGAATCAATCTTGGTGGTGACAGGGACTGGGCCATTGCAGTAGCAGGGCTGGTAAAGAAAGTTCATGCAGCTGATGGTGAGTTTGAAGAAGTTATTCTTCAAGTAGTTGAGGAGCTTGCTAGGTCATGCAGGGAAAGAACTGCCGACTTTCTTGAGTGGTTGCATTGCCTGGCTGTTATTGGTCTTTTATTGGAAAATACAAAATCTTTACACAGATTACAAGGGAAGGTCATCGAACCTACTGAATTGCTTAATGCCCTGTTGCTTCCTGGGGTATGAATATTAGAAACTCCTGAGTTTTTCTGCTTTTACACTTTTACTTCTTACTCCATCCCTCATGAATGGAGATTACTGAAATGAATTTGTATGCAGGCCAAGCATCTTAACTTGGATGTTCAAAGGGTTGCTCTGCGATGTCTGGGTCTTTATGGATTATTGGAAAGGAGACCAAGTGTAGAAGTGGTGAAACAATTAGCCTTTTCATTTGTCAAGGGGCCCTCTTCAATTAGTCTTATTGCTGGAAAGGGATTAATGGATCTTTTAATGTGGCATGACCCTCAAGAAGTTGATGAAGCTCTAGGGCAAGAATTTCTCACACAACTTCCTGATAATTGGTTGCATCATACTTCTGAAATGTGCAATAAAACTGATGGTTTCAATTTTGGTGTTCTCTATCTTTTATATGTTGGATTAGAAAGAGATTTCGTTGACCACACATTGGATGTTGAAGAGAATGAATCAGTCCAGGCTACTCTTGGGGAAGGTTTCGCAAAGATTCTTCTTTTGAGTGAGAGTTATCCTAGCATACCTCATTCCTTGCATTCATCAATCCTGGTTAAATTGATTACCTTATATTTCAGCAGGGAAAACATTGAAATACCAAGGTGCAATATATTAGCTTCCTGGTGCTCCTTGTGATTTTCCTTTTGAGGGGACATTTCTCATGCCTTCATATCTGTTTCATCTAGTGTTTTTCCTTTTCTAGCAGGTTAAAGCAATGTTTATCAGTGTTTTTTGAGCATTACCCTTCACTGTCATCTAATCACAAGGTAAGTGGAATACTTTCTGATGTATGCCATTCTGAGTTTATTTGCAATGAAATTCCACATTTTGAGGGCATGACATTTTTTTTTCCATCCGTGTTTTTAGAAGCATCTCTCTAAGGCCTTTGTTCCTGTAATGCGTGCAATGTGGCCCGGGATTGATGGGAATCATGGGGGATCAAGTACTGTGATATCCAATATGCGTAAACGTGCTGTCCAAGCATCACGCTTTATGATACAGATGATGCAATCAACGCTGTACCAAAAGGAGACAAATGAGCATGTAAATAGTTACCCAGAGGAAAATACTGGTTGTGTGGAGAACAGTGATGGATTTGAGGCCGGACAAGAGGGTCTTGCTTTACGCTTAGCCACTGAGGTACCAGCTGAACTCGCACATTTAGGGAAGATGAAAGTTACTTTCAAAAACATTCTTTTTTAAATAATCTAATACTGACTGACCTGTGATTTATATCACAATCCAATTTGATGATCGAACTTTCTCAGGACTTTTTTGCAGGACTTACTCTCAGATGTTCTGAACCAAATAACAATAAACTTTTAATTGTTGTAATTTTCAAGATCCATAAATACAACATTCCATTATCTCATTGCCATTAAGTGGCTTCCACCTTGGCGGGGTTTGGAAGGTTGGATGTTCAAAATTTACCCTTTATAATACCAAAGTTGTTTTAGATAGACCTTGATAGTTGATAGCAAACAACATCTGCATCTTCACAAAATAGAAGTGCTATTATTTGATGAACCATTTTACTATAGTTCACTATAATCTTAAACCAAAGAACTATATATCTTTGGTCCCATCGAGAATGGACAGCGTTAAGATACATTGACTCAGATGTTAATATTTATTGCTTCAGTTTTAGAATGTGAAATTTGGAGCTGGATTGAAATAATTTTCTCGTTAGATGGCATACTTTCAAATGACTCCATGTTGGGTCATATGCTTTGAAACCAGAAAGTTCTGTTGATATTTCTTGCTCATGTATCTTAGGATTGGGGTGATATGTTGGAATCTAAATTTAACCTTTCCTGAATAATTGCTACTCTTTCCTTTTTCAAGGTGGTTAGCTTTGCGTTAAAGAAAACAGCGGCAGAAAAATCATACGTGTCAGCTTTATGCAAGGCCATAGTTTTACTTCATTTCCGAGAATTAGAACAAGGAACAATCAAGTTGATGAGGCTTCTTCTGAATCGTATCATTGGGTCTGTCTCATATGAGAAAGAGCTCGTAAAAGAACTAACAAACATGGCTCAACACTTGAAAAAATTGGATGGTAATCCAGATGAGAAGTTGCCAAGAGAGAATGCTGAATTCATTCTTGGTAAAACCTCGAACCCTCTCTGTTATTGGAATGTATTTGTTGAAGTGCTGTGTCACGTAGCTGATATAATTTAAACTAGGAGTTGTCAATATTAGGTGAAAGTAAATATTAACCACACCATCCTAGTTTTGTTTGATCTTAATTTTGACTGTCTAATTGCATTTCTAAAATGAATGTCTTTTCTAAAACTGATGACATTCTTAAAAAACCCACACCATCTTTGTTCTCAGAGTACAAAGGTGAGTACACAAATGCAGTTTCTGATTTCCATTTCTAAATCCCAAAAATGAGTGCTAGAGAGACATTAAAATTCTATATCCACATTTTAAAGCAAAATTTATAGACAACTCTTACATTAGCTGTATTTACTGAAGTTCCCAATCTGGCTGTTCCCAAATTTGATATTGTTTCTACAGCAACTAAAGGCTGTTGCTATTTTGCTAACTAGTTTCAATTAAAATAATTTAGAAAGTTAAACAGGCAAATGTAACTTGCATGAACTTGAGATACTATTCTAAGCTAGCTGAACTGACTTGTTCTTTTGTAAAGAGATGGAAAATAGGATCTTGGATTTTTGGTTCAAAGCTTGATTGATTTATTAAAGAAAATTGTTTAGCATTCTGATTTCATTTAATTTGGCTTAGCTGGCTGAACGTGAGCATTGGCAACTGAGAGGTGTTTTGTGTTTGTTGACAACATTTACTTTGGTCTTTGAGTTTTCCTTTCAAATCTTACGGTCTTACCTTTTTCCTTCATTTCTCATCCCTTCCATTCCCTCTATTTCCTCTCATTGAATTAGAGCATTCATAAATATTGTTTTGATACAGACTAAACTGTTAACTTGATAGATTATTCAAATTCTAAGCAGTTGGATTTCAGTATCCAACTCAATTCACCTTGTGCATGAGTGAATCGAACCGCATTCAAACCATAGCATAAAACAATTGATATCAGCCATAATCTGGCAAAGAAGCATCTCGCTACAGTTTCCTGGAAACCTACAGAATACACGCACTTGAAACATTGAACTAAAACTATATTCTACGGTTGAATAGTAGTAGTCGGGTTTGGCACCTCTGTATCTTTATAAAGAGAACTAGCTTCTTGCCAAATTCTTCAATTTCAAGCGGTTTATCCTCTCCAAGTCTTTGTATGTGGATCTTCAATGTCATTAGTCTCTATTTGGTTCTGTTTAATCGCTGATTTTTCTTCTGAATTACATTGTCAGACTGAAATAGGCTATCAGAGTAACTAACATCATAAAGTGCTGCTAAAATAAAGTGTAAACATTTTAGTCATTATTTCAGAAAGCATCATAAATTATAATTTAGATTGCATTTGGAGATATGTCAAGGGCTTTAAATATTCAGATCAGTACTTTAGATGATAGATGGCTCTTTACATCCCAACTCCCTCGACATTTTCTTGGTTTCTTCTTTTTTCCTTCAGATACTTCTGTTAACTTAGCTTTATGAGTTTTGCTAGGGAGGTTGAATCTGGAGTATAATCTTGATGAAGATCATTCAATTGAAATACCACCAACTCCGGCTCCACGTCCTACTAAACCTTCTCGTTCAAGAAGACGCGCACAGCGTGAAGAAAGCTCCTCTGATGAAGAAGTTTCACCCACAACTGTTGTTCCTTCAACCGTTCAATCAGGTGCACGTTCTCAGAGGGCAAGCAAAACAGCAGCATTGACGAAGATGACATCTAACCGAGCTTATGATGCTATCGAAGAGGAAGGAGAAGGTTCCGATTTAACTTCCCAAGAGGACGCCACTGATTCCGACTCATCAACTCAATGAGACTACAACGCTTCCATAGGCATTTGTTGAAACATGACATGTATTTTTCAGGTGTATTTGTGAGTTCTTTGGGTAGAAATCTGCAGATAAAACTCTATGTTTAGGTAGAAATTTCTCTATTACAAGTTACCATTCGATCAGATAATCCGTCGGTTGTACAACATTTTGTTGGCTGATCCGAACCATTATCATGAAGTCTGTACTATACTGTAAGTTTGTAACTTAAAAGCCATACATGTGACTGAGTATTTGGGTGTTCTCACTTGCAACAATTACTATTTTTTAAGACAAAGATTTTGAGTTCAATATTAACATAATTCTTCTCTTTCTTGAGCCTACCATTTAATTCAAAAAAATAAAAACTTTGTAGACTATAGTTTTCAAATTAGGGAGTTTTACGAGCTATAAAGTTTTTTTTTTTTGTTTTTTTGGAATTAAAGTCGACAAGTCATTAGATTTCAACAAATGTGGTGTTCGTGATTGTTGATCAGCTTGACTTTCCTAAATATTTCATTAATTAAGGAAAAATTATCTAGAATAATTTAACTTTTTTTGATTAACCATAAACAATCCCAACTTTAAGGGGTATTTGCCTAGGGTAAACTTGGGTTACCCGATGACCTGCTATAGTAAGTAACTTACCAAAAAGTAAACTGAAAATTAATTTAAAATTAGAGAAAAATTTTGAAAATTTACATACAAAATCAGTTAGTCAAAACAGTTAACAAAATCAGCTATCAACTACCAACTATCAGCCGTTTGTCAAACACCTTCATCACGATAAATTGTGAATGCCACCAAATTCATCATTGCCTTACATTAAAATAGGAGTTTACTATTGACTTGACTTTGACTATGGATTCTACCCATACCCTCCCTACTCCCTAGTTTGAGTATCACTAGCACATAGTAAATGACTAAATGAAGGGTCTTATCATAAAAAAAGTGATATTATAATGAGTATGATTACTTTTCTGGTGGCTTCCCCTTCAACCTTCTCCTATTAATAACATTCTTATTCTCTGAACATACAATTACTCTCCTACTTCCTTCACCAGTCCAACCAAAATATTGGTCAGTTTTCTTTTCTTCCACCTCTTATTTCTGTTATAGAGAAACTTTAGGTTAATAACCGTTATCTGTCAACTTGACAAATCACACCCATATAGAGGAATATAATAGGGTGATATATTTTAAATTGTAATTTGTGTTTTTACTTATTTTATTAGTATATTTTTTTGTCTTTTTACAAATTAGATTGATTAGGATTTTCTAAGTGTTATAACATGTGTCTGACTAGATAGAACCAATTAAACCAAAAACTTATGTTGATGATTGAAACTCACGATATATTATATATTCTAACACGTCCTCTTACCCAAGAGAGCGTGGGTCGAATGTAAGGGTGGTTGAGATTCGAAACCATACTTTTTAATCAGGCTTTTGATACCATCAATTCAACCAAAAAGCTTGAGCCTTTATAATTGAAACCCTAAAATATGATAACTTAAAGGGTAGCAGGATATACTGTGATGCATATGTTAGTTATTTATGGCCTTGTTTTGAATAAAATTCTATTGAATTCTTATTGTTAATGTCCATTTCTGTTCTTGTATCCTGGGATTTGAAGCATATTGTAATTTTTTCTATTTTCTATTATTTGATTGATTAAATTTCATATTGAGTATTGGTTTTGGAGAGTAGATTTCCTTGTTTATATTGATTAATCTTTGGCATTTTAGCTGGGTGGAATTTGTTTTGGGGTTAATTAGTGATGATGTCATACCCAGTATTCCCGAACATAGATAGATCTATGTTCAGGGTCTGGGGAAGGAGGCTCGACGGCGTCTCATACCCATAAGGAGAGGGCGGTCAAAAGAGTCCTTCGGCTCAAAGTGATGATGATATATGTATATTTTATTTTCATTGCAAACAAAATTTGTGGGTGGCCTTGAAATTTTATGCTCATTGGTTGATAAAATGAAGTGTAAACTTTTACAATCCCATTTTTTTTATTTTTAATTGGTGGGTATTAATTCAAGAACTTAAAATTGAACAAGAAGGGACTAAATTGATGTTTGTAGTCCTATTCAATATTCTTATTAGGGATTATTGATAATCATCTTAATCAAAAGTTTAATCTGATGGCTAAGGCCTCAATATATGTTATATACTCTATCAGACCCCTCATATAAAAGCCCTGAAAGTGTGAACGCGGCCCAAATCTCCCTCCACGCGCTAATAATTTCACTTGTAAGGAAGAGTGAATGATACTTGTAAACCACGACCTAGGCTTTTGATACCATGCTAAAGATACATTTTCGATTATACAAAAGTTTAAGCTGATGTTTGAGGTCTCAATATACGTTATACTTTATATTACGCCTATCCACACTAGAGCACTAAAAGATAGGATGCATCACAAGTAGCTATCTACTTGGTGCATATAATCCCCCTTCAAACAAGAGTATAAGATTTGATCCATCACTTGGGTTTTGCATACCATGTTAAGAGACAATCTCAACCAAAAGCTTAAGCAAACTGATAATTGAGGTCCTAATATATGGTATATACTCTATTAGGATATTTAGTTGTTGAGATTTGTGATGCAAATCAATGAATTCAAGTTCGGGTTTTTAATTTGATTATGTGATATCAATGGAGGAATCCTATTGTCTTGTTGATGACATTTTGCAATCCATTCTAGTAAACTAAAGCCTTACCGATAGTGTTTTGTGTTTTATGTTTTGACGATGACAGCTGTTGCAGAGTCGAAATCATAATCTATCGAGGTGATTTTGATTTTCGACAAATCAAAGAAAAAAGAAGAATAACGGACAAGATGGTAGGATTCGGGCCTAATAAACATAAGAGATCGTTGGTATGCCCAAATTCATGCTTAAAGACCCTGGTTTTGGTGATTGCATTTTGTATGTGGAGTGTGCCAATATGTGCAGTTTCATCCCAATTGAAGTTTAATAAAAAGGGGGAGTTTAAGATTTTGCAAGTTGCAGATATGCACTATGCTGATGGCAAGACATCTCCTTGCTTGAATGTGTTGCCTAATCAAGTTAAGGGATGCTCGGATCTTAATACTTCGGCTTTTATTGAACGCATGATCAAAGCTGAGAATCCCGATCTTATTGTTTTCACAGGTACTTGTTCTCGGTCTTCGATTCTATGTCGTTCATTTGTTTCGCTTTTGTAGCTTGTTTTTCCTCTTATTTGTGTTACGATAAGGTTCTAACAAAAAACAAAATCCATATGTTGAGTCTCTTCCTTTTGTATAGTTCTAGGACATATAGGTTTATTGAACAAAATAAGGAATTTAACTTGATCGTGGAGGATCGGGTATTGTCTTAGCCGGAGAGCAAGTATTACATTTTAGGATAGGTCATGACTTTGATACTCACATAGCCCTCATTCGCTTCCCTCATCCTACCCTGTAATCCAAAAAACTTAATCATGACTCGCAAACAATGTAGGAGCATCACAAATTTTTGTGTGTTTCTCCCACCCCGACAAAGTGTGAACCATCCACCCAACTATAGGTGTTCAAAACAGACTTGATGATCCGATATTTATCCGATATTTATCCGACCTTTGACCGAACCCGACTTGACCCATATTCAAAAATTCAAATTTAATTTGAAATTATGTAAAAATCAATGTGGACACAAGACCCGATTTTAAACCGACTCAAAACACGTGACTCTAAAACGACCTGATAACCAGAATGAACACCTCTACACCCGACCATCCTCCTATCTCCTTGTTTGCAAATTAAACTCTAAGATAGATCCAAAAATATCATGAACTATGACTGCAACATTTGAGACATCAAAACAGCTAATCTGTTTATATAAAGAATTCAACTATAACATGTAACTAAAGCTCAAATCACAGCATCGACTCATCGTAGTTCAAATGAGTTCGGTTTTCCTACTTTTAATGCAAAAAAGTAAAAACCGAGTGTCTCAATAACCAAAAAACGGGCTTAATCTCAAGATGATGGGCAATCTACAACGAGCATTGAATCAGTTTTTAGGACTATATTGGTTAGCGGCCTTGCATTGGGCCGAATGTTTGGTGTTTATATTAGGCTGGTCCATGTAAACGTCTCTCGAAACATAAACATAATTTCGTGCTGTTACAGGCGACAATATATTTGGTTTAGATGCTACCGATGCTGCAAAATCAATGGATGCTGCATTTGCTCCTGCAGTGATCTCCAATATCCCTTGGGCGGCTGTTCTCGGAAACCACGACCAGGAATCCACTCTTTCGAGGGAAGGAGTCATGAAATATATAGTCAAGATGAATAATACCTTATCTTTGTTGAATCCTCCCGATTCTCGAACAATCGATGGATTTGGAAATTACAACCTAGAGGTGGCAGGAGTCGATGGCTCACCATTCCACAACAAGTCGGTCCTTAACCTTTATTTTCTCGATAGTGGAGACTACTCAACCTCTCGGTTAATTCCTGGTTATGGCTGGATCAAGAACTCCCAACAATCTTGGTTTCTACGCACTTCTAGGCGATTGAAGGTACGCTTTGTGAAATATAAATCCGTTTGATTTTGAGTCGATGATAATGAGAACGTTTTTGTCATAGAGGGAATACATGGACCGCCCGGAACCTCAAAAGGAATCTGCGCCCGGACTTGTGTATTTCCACATTCCTTTACCCGAATATGCAAGTTTCGACAAATCAAACTTTACGGGTGTCAAGCAAGAGGGCATATCTTCCCCGAGTGTAAATTCAGGTTTCTTTACGAGTATGGTAGAAGCAGGGGATGTCCGAGCTGTTTTCACCGGACACGATCATATAAACGACTTTTGTGGTAAACTGATGGACATACATCTTTGCTATGCGGGTGGTTTTGGATATCATGCGTATGGACGGGCTGGTTGGGCTCGCAGGGCAAGAGTAGTGAGGATAGATTTGAAAAAAGATGGTAAACGAGGCTGGGGAGCTGTCAAGTCGATCAAAACGTGGAAACGTCTTGATGATCCCGACCTTTCTACTATTGATGCTCAAGTCCTTTGGAGCAAGAGCTCAATCGGTAAGTGTTTCCGGTCTATGTAGCTCTATTCGGTCATCGAGTTCTGATGCATGCTCGTACGTTTTATGTATGGCTAACTAATTCAAGAAGAATTTTATTTTTTTCATTGTCCCGCATCGCCAACGTGAAAGAACACAATCTCACTAGTAATGTCTTTGTCTACACTAGGTCTGTGCAATAGAGCGAATAAGGGTTGGGTTGGGCTCTAGTATAAATGGGCCGGGTTGGGTCTTACAAAACCGAAAAAGGACTTTAAACGGGTTGTGCCCATCAAACCCAACTTAGGATATGTAGAAAACTATTAGTGTTGTGAATTAATTAAATTCAAACCACATATTCATCCAAAAATGAGTTTTATACTTCAAAATTATACCTAAATTGTTTGATAGATTAAGACTATTATGCATACATTCAAGATCTTAATTTGTGAATTATATTTGTTTAAGGTTTTTAGTGGCAATTGTTAACCAGCTAGCGATCAGGCGGCGACAAGCTGGCGGTGATCCGCTGGTGTCGGTGGTTGACGGTTTGGCGGTAACCGGCTAGGCGGCGTCGAGACCGATGATTCCGTTGAGAAGCTTTTGTGTTCGGTCATTTTGAATTTGTAGAGTTAACGGTCAAATAAACATTGTCTTATCTATACTTCTGTACTATGTTCTTTCAAAGTCTATTAAGCCTAATATTTTCTTAATTTGTAATCAAATATAGTGAAATTATTTGTGAATTACAGCCTTAAAGTTTAGCATTTTTGCGAATTAAAGTCTTAATGTTTATTTTTTGCAAATTACAATTATCAAAGTATTTAAAGTCTACATGTTCGGGCCAAAAATACAGAATTCCAATCATTTTGATGGTCGAAATTTTAGATTAAGTGATCCGGTTTCTAAGTTTTTGACCTGAATCTGTAAACTTTGATAGTTTGATGGTTTTAATTCGCAAATTATTCAATCCCATAAAATATAGGAAAAAGTGTAAGAAGGTACCTAATAATTTTTTTTTCCAAAAAATACCTACTAAAAAAGTTTAGCCAAAAAATACCTAATAAATTTTTTTTCTTTTCCAAAGAGTACCAAGTTACGTTTTCCTTCATTTGACCGTTAAATATAATAGTTGACTGGTCAAAATCAAAAAAATTTTCTTCCTCATCTTCAATTTCTTTTTCAATTTAACTTCGATTTGAGTAAAAAGTAGAGGAAGAAGACAGTGAGAAAATTGAATTGAAAAAGAAATTAAAGATGAGGAAGAAAATTTTTTGATTTTGACATGTTAGCCGTTATATTTGATGGTCAGCCGAAGGAAAACGTTAATTGGTACTCTTTGGAAAAGAAAATTTTTTATTAGGTATTTTTTAGTAAAACTTTTTTCATTAGATACTTTTAAAAAAATAGATATGTTAAATACTTTTTGAGACTTTTCTCTAAAATATACTTCCTCGGGTTTTTGATAGTTGCTACAGATAGTGACATTTCTCCTCACAAGATGATGTCACTATCTATAGCAACTAATAAAATCGAAAGGAAGTATAAACGTTAAATTTGTAATTGAAAGTTGTTGATCAAGGTTTCTATGGAATTGCTGTCTAGAGTCTAGATGATGTAGAGTGGGATGTACTTTATATTTTGAATTTGACCTCAATTTTGATTTTTTGACCTCACTTAACATAATTTTCAAATTCGGCCTACTCATAATCTTTTAAATTATAGTTTTTAAGCGACTTTTTTTAATCTTAGAGTGATAACTTATTGCCTTAACGTGATCACTATTAATTATTAAGTAATCATATTACAATCTAAAAGCGATTAATTAGAGAATTGAGTTAATTATATGAGCTCGTCTAATGGTGAGACGGTCTCATATTTTGATTTAAAAGAGGAACTTATATACAAATCTTATGGAGGTGATATTAAGTACCTATACGTCATCCCATCTCAAATTAGTTGCTATATACTTCGGTTGTCTTTTTTAATTTGCCTCATTTTATTTTAGTTTGTTCTATTCATTTTGCTAATTACTTTGATAAAAACTGGACTTATTATCTTCTTTTGGTGTTATCTACTTATTTAATCTACTTTCTTATATTCAAATCAAATGTATCATTGATTAAGCATCAACTTAAGAAAGAGAGACAACAAGGAAGGAGTAACCGAGTAAGTAAATTCTCAAAAAAAAAAAAAAAAAAAAAAAGAAGGAAGGAGTAAGTAATGGAAAAAGCAAGAAAAATCGATTATTTAGTGACAATTGCGTAAATAAATTGATACTATAAGGATATAAGGAAAAAAAGATCGATGAAAAAAATACTAAAACATTTGATGTGAATATGCTAAAAGAGAAAATGAGATATTTAATTAGAGTAAAAAAATTCATTTTTGTAATATCATCAACAATTCAACACAATTCAATTTATTTTTAAAGGACAAAAAAACTATTTTTTTAGTACTCCTTTTAAAAAACCCAAATCCAAACATGATGATAATTCATAGAAAAGTTATATTGGATCATTTTTAAGATTTAATTAGGTAAACTTTTACCAAAATGGAATTCACATTCTAAAGAAAGACTTGAAATTATGAAACATAAAAATCCATTCAATTGTTGCTTAACATTACATGCTCTACATATAACTGGAACTTTTACATGATCATTCAACAAATGGTATCAGAACTGAAATTACTGACCCATACAAAACGAGTGGCGATGAGAAAATCGATCGGTTATTATTGCATCTTCGCCTTTTTCCTTGCCATGAACCGTTCTTTGGCAGCTGCAAGAGCATCCACGCTTTTCTTATGATGATCCTGTTTGGGTTGATCACTAGGCGGTGGATTCTTTTCAGCAATGACAGTATGAGGTTCTGCCGTGTTTGTAGCTGGCTCTCGACTTCTCTCAGGCACAGCTGAAGTTACTCCTTGACTTCTATTTTCCGATCTTGAAGGCGATGCCACAGTTGCACTGGTGGATGGATGTTCCCGAACACCTGGGTTTAAGTCGAGCTCCTTTTCTGGCTTTACTGGTTTCTTCAACTCTTCTGTAGCAATTGCTGGTTCCTTTTGCTCTTTTGCTTGCTTTTTGGAGTTCTCGCTTGCTCCAAATGCAACATTTTTAGCAAGGTTGAAGTAAAAATCCGAAATGTCACTCTTCTTGGTCACCTGCAAAAATTTTAAAACGCAATCAATATTGAGAACTTTAGAAAACGTTTCAAGCCGAAAACCATATGCAACTTCAGATAAATAACCAACAATATATTGCGATTCAAAATATTCCTAGTGGTAAATGCAATTGAAGCCCTTATAAAATGTAATTTAACTAAATCGTAAGAAATTGTAAAACCGTATACATTTTATTCAAATAATTGGGTAATATTACAGCACGATCAGTGAATTATCGGCTCAATCCATTGGAGTAGAAGTCACTTAAATTCCAAGCAAAGGAGGTTGAGTTCATATTTAGGAATATTGTTGTCAACAAAAGCCTTAAGGGCTGACTGGTTGGTGCATTTGTAAGTTCTAAAGATATAGCCTTGTCGTTTCTTATGCCCCTTTGCTAGAGTGTACCAAGTGTACTACTTTCACATATCCCGGATAGCAAAGAGAAAGAAATAATAGATGTGATTGATTTCGATCAGATGCTTTACAAACTACCTTCTTAAAGAGCCAATTTTATCCTATCAAAACCTAAATTGTGCCCGAAATTACAGTTTGATTATAAAACCACACATTAGCTAATTGGCAATTACCCACAGATCTCCCTACTCGAAAAGTTACCAAGGGGCATGCGTACTGCATCTAGACAGAGTCCACTGCAGCTGATACATCCCAGGGATGGGTGCCAGTCAGGGATATACCAGGTATGTGACATCCCAGGCATGTCCAAGTTCCAACGTTGACGGGGTACGTCTTTGGCCAAGTGGGTAAGGTGTTGACCGATTCAGGGACATCACAGGTGCGACTCAAAAGTCTCATACACATAACCAGCCTGTTTTACCACTTGTAGAAAACAAAACAAACTTGAAGTATTATTTTAGGTCTTACAACTCTTTCCGTTGCTCTCCCAAATATAAATTAGTTTTCTCAATTAGACATCATTTTCTCTCTCTTAGTGAGTAGGGAACAATGGCCTTTGTTAGATTTCTATTGTTCTTCACTTTTTTACTTTTACTCTTTTTCTTCTCATGAATTTGATGCTAGTCCTCTCACCTCTGTTCTTTCTGATAAGATAAGTTCTTTACCCTTCTTTTGCCTTCCCTCTTTTCGTCGTTAGTGAAGAAACTTTAATCAACAAATTTACTGCTTTGGAATGAGAACATATACCATCAAGACAACAGAAGTGAGCTTTTGTCTTTTTTGTGAATTATATTTTCTACTCTAATTATCCTGAATTTAGAATTAAAGCGTTGGCAATGTTATATATTTATTTTGTTCTGAATTTTAACGATTCATTATGATTTTTTAAAATTTTAAGATAAAATTATATTTTATATTTGACATATTACTACCTTGACATTTAGCCATACTCTATAGTTTTGAAAATTGACATTTCCCGTCCAATCCCAGCCCCATTCCCATCTTGCATATGTATCCTAGCTGCTTAGCGAATAGATCTCAATCAGATTACCAATGGCCCAAAATGCCTTAAACTAATGAACATGACAAAATGAACTTGTGTTTCCAAGGATAAATTCAAAAAATACAAACATAATTCGTTAATTTGAAATCAATAGACATAGAGAGTAGAGACAAAGTCCATGCAGTGTTGGGCGGTACTTCACTAGTTTTAAAAAGAATTTTATAAGTGAAAAAAGAACTTGTAGTAAGTTCTGTCATTTAGTTATATTATTAAAGAATGGATGTTCTCCTTAAGAATTTTATAGTAACTACTCCTATAATCACGACATGAATTTTGCGTTGTTCTTATAAGCATATTCAGTATGTGTTTGGCAAAGTTCCAGGCCAGTTTAAACCAGAATCTCAAACAGGCAACAGAAATTATCGATGAAGAGTTAAAAAAGTGGAGGAAACTTACATCATCCCTCTCTTCACGTAACTCACGTAGTCGTTCTTCCTCTTTCCATTTCTCCTGCTCCGCAAGCTTCCTTTTGTAAGCACTCGTGACAAACTTATCTTTATCTGCGAAAAGGTGGTCTTCTTGGCTCCTTTCTTTTGCAAGCTTCCTCTCATAAACAATCTCTTGTTCTCTTTCTCGTCGTTTAGCCTTTTCCATCAGTGCTTGAATGTATTTGGGCTGAAAATTTCATAAAGAATGCATGATAGAAACTGTCAAAAAGAACCCTATCTCCAAAATGGTAATGCAAGCCGTTATTAAAGAAGGACTTGAGAAAGATTAGTATTTAAAGGAAGAATCAGTATCAATTGATCATGGGGAAGTGCGATAAATGAGCAAAATTTCTAAACAAAACTTTGCAAAACCATGACATAATCAACATCCAGGTTGCATGTTAATCACAAGTTTACATTTACGAACCCAAACAACAGAGATGGATAATATATTCCCTCCCAACGCACGATGGGGAAAAGAAGTAGTTAGGAAATTGAATCTACAATCCTATCTTCTAGGAGGTAAACTTTTTAAATTCCCAGCTTTCATTTTTCTTATAAAATTTCACATCTAACCATATACTACCACAGAGGTTTAAGCGGTTTTTTGAAATGACCTAATAGCTATAATGTGCATCTAAGCACGATTAAGAACTAGCATACATGGTCTTATGTTATTTGGAGTGTAATAGAAGCTTTTAGAACACAAGTTGTATGATATTTAGACCTTTAAGGAAGTTATTTATAAAGTTGAAATTTTAAAATTCAAAAAAAAGGTGAAATTCTAAAACGAGACAACCTTGGTCCATGAACGATTGCATTCACAGATAAAAAAAATAAAAATAAAAAAAAAAACTTTTTTTCCAAAACGTTATATGAACGTGATATAACCAAACTTTTGCACTATAAATGCATGATGAAATATAAATATATGATATTTGGGGTTGATTTTCTTAGTTGTAGATTATTATGGGATAGGGCAGATAAATAAAAGCTTTGTAGCCATGCTTTTTCACATTAATTTGTTAACCACATATTTCTAGGATTAAAGCTTATCATTGTTGCTATTGTATATGTCTCCCTAGCAAACATAACGAATCAATCATGCCCACATGTTGCTTCACATGGTAATCCATATACCATTGGACCGAAATCCTCAAAGATCACATTTTCAATTCAAACAGCAAGAAGTTGCAACAAACTCCTAGCAAAAAATATATTCGAACTTAGAACAGAAGGTATAAGAGCCACTGTGATGGAAAGATCAACAGACAGCGTCCATAAACTTCATAGCACCAAGCCACCAACAGTCAACAATGCTAAGCAAATTCACAAGCAAGTTCTTTCAGCTAACCAATTCCTTACACATACCCCATGTCAAGCAAACTCAACAAAAAAGTAAAAAGCTCAAAATTTGAGAACAAAAGGCTTTATTTATGATTTCAATCAAATGTCAAGAACTCATAAGGTAAAGTACCTGACGTTGTTGCCTATCCTGGGCTTTTGGCTGAGCAACTTTAGCTTTCATATCATCATACGCTCCATCATAATCAAATATTGAAGGGTCCTCTTCCAATGCCTTTTTGTACTGCTCCTCAACCTAGAAAAAAATGAATGCAAGTTTCAACTTTCATTCCTCCTAAAGTACAAACCTACAAATCATGTGCGCCCAACACAAGAAGAAAGAAAACAAGAAAAGGAAAACTAACATCTTTGAGCGACTTGTTCTTGGCAGCTTGTCGAGAAATTTCTCTCTCCACATCATCATCATCATCATCGTTGAACGCAAGGGGCTTGGGGATCAAAGGTCTTGCTTGTTTCGGCTGAGATTTTGGAACCCTTAGTTGCAATCCATACTTCTTTTCTTGCATAGTTGTGAAAATTTAAGAAAACTCAGAGCCAATTCTTTTTTCACCTGAAAAACGGTGTTTTAATCAACATTCATTAGCAAAATGATATCTCTTTGAAAATTGAAATAAAGGTCAAAATGCTGTAAATGCAGGTATATTTAATGAAAATACAAATTCAATCTTTTCTTAATTGCCCTTGTTATTGCTCCAAGTACAACTATGGTGAATTCTATCACTGAAATGACCAAGAAAGATAAACAATGCAAGACCACAAATATGACTACTTTTAACATCCCACAAATATTTAGGTTTTATCTTGAATTTTCCGAAAAATTGCAAATACAAGGAAATTTCTACATATTATATACACAAATCTGACCTTAAAATTGATCACCAAAATGCATCCCATAAGAGGAAACTGGTTCTACAAAGTATTTGACCTAGATAATTAAGAATACTAGAGAGAGAGCTAGTTTCGACTTGCAGAAAGTTCTCTAAAATTTTGGAGTGTTGATAAACATACTTTATCAATGGCAATCGCAAATACGATGCTTCTAACAAACAATCCTCACAAACTACTCACAATTTGACACTAACTATCGTTTTCTCGAAACACTAAAAAACGATACAACTTATAATGAAACAATATGCTAATTCAATACCAATTAGCAGAAATTGAAGCAAAATCATGAATTAACTCAGAGAAAAGCAGGTATAATTTCAAACAAAAAACGATGAACATACAACAATTTTCAATCGAAAACCAGACAAGAATAATGATCTTGTTGATTTGGGCGTTGATTTCCCTTGAGTTTCTCTACTTGGCGAGTTGGGGTGGGTTCTTCCGATTCTACACTGCAGCTTAGGGCGTTTTCTTCCAATTAAGATATCGGTGAAAAAGATCAAATTTAAAAACACTAATTTTTTATTGACTCTGTCTCGCCGTGAAATGACCTCAATTAGATCACACCAAAGTCTTTAAAAAATTGCTTTATGTTCAACTCATATTTCATTGTTTATGATGTTTTTTTGTTAATGGACTGCTTGTATGGGCTCGTCTCACCGTGAGACGGTCTCATATAAGACTTGCTGAAGACAAGGACGGTCTTATACAACGGCGGATTTAGGATTTAGAGTCCCATGGGGCACCAACGAATGGACGAAATTAGCTAGTGTGAGCAGCATATAACATCTTTGTGAAACAGTCTCTTAGACTAGTAAAAAGGTTTAATAGCAAGCAATTCCCCAATAAAACCGAGAAGAGGGAGCTGGGAGGGGTAGTCAACCACTCACTTGAGTTTCATATTAATCAATCGAAAAAATCAACCATGGTGTTTTGTTATTCAGCCAAACTGAATCTTGACTTCACCTAAGACATAACATTCATAAAATCAATTAAGCAACAAACTCAAATCTATCCACCCTAAACCAAGACTCGAAACTTTGGATTTGCAGTCTAGGTTCACAATATTTTACGCGAGATTCTAACCAAATACCTAAAAACATAATTTGCAACTGCCACCTTTAATTTCTAAAGAATCCATGATCTTTCTATGAATCTGTGTACTTGGTGTGCTATTTAGTTCACATAGCCTGAATGTGAATCTGTGTACTTAATGTGCTATTAATTTCACATAGCCTGAATGAACATCAGATTCTGGGACACGGTGGTTTTGCAATTTTAACTTCAATCAAATTTTGATGACATTGTTATCAGATACCAAAAACAAAAAAAAACTTACATGCAACAAGAATCAAGATTAAGAATAAAGATTAGAGCAACATTAAGAAATTAAGATTAAGATTAAAAATTAGAACATAAAACTTAAGATTAAGAATGGAAATACCTAAAATAAAAGTTAATATTTTGAACATAAAGATTAAGATTAAGATTTAAACAAAAAATTTAAAATTCCCCCAGGGCCCAAACATAGATTCACCCCTGATTATAGAGTTATTTTATCTATTTATTGGATTCAATCTACCCATTTATTTTTTTACGAAGTCTCTCGTAATGAGAGGTTGGAGTCTTGTTTTCAATTCGATGTTAGTTTTATTAATATATCAATGATATCAAACTTATGTTTATTTCAAAGCCACATCAGATCTAAAGACCCCTGGGAGTAGACTATATCAAACATTGACTTTAGTGTTAAATCTTTGTTATGTATTCAACCAATTATTATTATTCTATTATAAATGTCATTTTTTATTACACAAATTCTTACTTAAAACCGTTTTTTTAAAGACGACTCTCAAAAGTCTAGTCTAATTCTAAATATATATTGTTACAACCCTAACGGCCCGTTTGATAAGTGGTATTAAATGGAGGTCATGGGAATGAATTATAGTGTAAATTTTCATCAAAAGTTTCAAATCATTCCCATGGTAATAAAACTTCGATCACAAAAAAAAATTTGTATACAAATTTTCATTACCACCTAATATCATTTCTCCCAATGGTAATGCATTGGAATGAATTTTATGAAGAAAATGAGATTAATGAAGTTGGAAAAACATGGACATCAAAGTAGCTAACAGATTTTCAACCAAAATTACACTAGATTTTCCATTCACATTAACATCGTTTATTACCATCTACCAAACGGGCCGTAAATATAAATTTGGGTTGGACTTTTGAGAGTCGTCCCTTGAGAGCATCTGTTTTTAATCACAAATTCTTACGAGAGACGGTCTCTTTGAAAGACCATCTTTTATTGAGTTGGCGCATAAAAAATGTGAAGTAAGAGTACAAAGTATGCGTTGGACTGGGTCTGAGAGATGTCATTCAAAAAAACGGTAGTAGCTGGTTTTTAATAGCCTATTCCAGAAGATTTTAGAAGCGTGATAGAAATTTCAGGAGCAAACAAGAATAGAACGTTCTAGGACATGGTTTACATTTCACAAATTACAATTAACTTCTAAATAGAGCTCTGCTTTCTGCTTCAAATTCTCAATTTCACAAGATCATCCTCAATCAACTTCTACAATTGATCATATAATCTGTAAAATTTGAACAATGGTGGGCGCTTTCTTGACTGATCCTTTCCGACGCTTTTACTGGAGTTCTCCAATCTATGGTGAATGGTCTGCTAATACTCCTCTTTTGGATTGGTTTGAAACTTCTACTGCGCATTTCTTTAAATTCAATGTTCCAGGTTTGTTTCTTTGTTCTCTGCGTTGATTCTCAATATTTTTACATATTTTTGTTATGGTTCTAATTGCGTTTCAACAATTGTTCTTGTTGTTTGATTCCACAATTTGATTGATTATAAACTTGTTAGGCTTATGATTGTTTCTAATTGTTGGAGTTAATTAAGAAATTTGATTATTAATTTTTTTTTATTGTTCAGGCGTGTTCTAATTTTGATGGATTTTTGCGATTGGTTTGTTTTGGTTCATGCTGTTGATTTCGTCTGTTAGGGTTAGATTCTTGACTGTTGTTTCTGTTTTTTTCTCCTACTTACAGAATTTTTAGTACACTTTATTCTATGTCTTACACTTTCTTCGTTCAATCTAGGGAATTTATATTGAATAGAAGTATAATTTGAACCTGTATTTGACTTTTTACGCAATTTAATGTTTTATTTTATTCATTTATATATTGAATTATACACAACCATTATAAAAGGTTGATATAATGAAAGTATGCAATTAGACGATTCAAATAAAATCAAACTATGCTATATATTTTTACTTACAAATCAGCTACAATATATAAAATAAACTTAGAACGATAAATAGTACTCATAACCAAAATATAGCTTTTTAAAACGGAGGAACTACATCTTTGGAAAGAGTGACCGATACTCTCTCCTATAAATACTCTCTCCTATTCAAGCTGTTGCCTGTTACTTATATTCAGTTCTTTTACACTTGTCGAAATATCATTTTACTACTTAGTATCTCTAATTTTTCTTAATTATAAATTATAAAAAATTAATATTAATAATTTTTGCATTGACATGGATCAAAAAATCTCATTTCACTATATTTAGCATATAAAGATATACATAAATAAAATACAAATTAAGAGAAATAAGTGAATAGTGACCAAAAACTAATGGGATAATTAGGTTAAATAAGACGGAATATATTATATACTATATGCTTTTATTTAGACGTGACAAAAACTAACCCAATATGCTAATTCGACCTAAATTTAGCTTGATATGGGTTTAGGAAGATTTTGGACTAATTAATTAAATGAGTTTTAAAATTGAAACAAATTTTGAATCTATTTAAAATGAGTTAATTTCGATTTGATCAATAAATAATAATATAATCTAAATTTAATTTATTTAATATTTTGAGTTATATTTTAGGCGGTTAATAGATGCAGCCGGTCTTGGCCGAGACCGTCTCAAGGTGAGACGGCCCAGCCTAAGACAACAACAGGCGGGAAAATGGGGGAGGTATGAATGCAATATATAAACTTCCTCTTTTAAAGCATAAACTTTCAAATTTCAGAAAACTTCCTCCACAGGCGGTTTTCCAAAATTAAGAAAACTTCCCTAATTAAAATACAACTAATCAATTTCTCTCAATTTCATCACAATCTCTGCAAATTTCTTCATTTTTATGATTGGCTAAAATGGATGATCTAATGAATAAATTTGAAATTGAAATGAGATTACAAGAATCAAGAACACAAATTGAACAAATTGAAGGTGAATTTCTTGATTCGTTTTAAAGATGAACGATCTATATGTGAAAGTCATATTCTTAACAATTTTTCAGATTTTCTACATGATGAAGATGTTAATGGTGATTTTGAGTTGGATACGATTGAGATGTATGATGAATTCCTTATCAGTTTAGACCTTAACACATACAACTTTATACCTTAACACATACAACTTTATACCTTAACACATACAGTTTAGACCTTAACACCATATAAATCAATAACACATACAGTGATATTGAATTCCTTATCAGTTTAGACCTTAACACATACAACTTTATACCTTAACACATACAGTTTAGACCTTAACACATACAAATCAATAACACATACAGTGATATTGAATTCCTTATCAGTTTAGACCTTAACACATACAACTTTATACCTTAACACATACAGTTTAGACCTTAACACCATACAAATCAATAACACATACAGTGATATTGAATTCCTTATCAGTTTAGACCTTAACACATACAACTTCATACCTTAACACATACAGTTTAGACCTTAACACATACAAATCAATAACACATACAGTGATATTGAATTCCTTATCAGTTTAGACCTTAACACATACAACTTTATACCTTAACACATACAGTTTAAACCTTAACATAAGTAAAACATATACATACATTTCCAAACTTATCACTATCAATTAATATCATACATATATCAATTATACACTTATCTTATTTACATCTGGTTGTACAAAGTAAACATGAAAGAAGAACGAAAATGCAGCAAGAAATAAAGATATATTACCAAAAAAAAAGGAACAAAACGTTATCAGTAATTTGAAGAAGAACGAAAATGCAGCAAGAAAGATGCAGGAAGAACGAAAATGGAGGAAGAAGAAGCAAATAGGAAACTGGAGGAAGAAGAAGGAAATGGAATCTCAAGAAGGAAGGTAACTGATTTGAAAGGTGGAGTAATGAATGGCAGTTTTCAAAAATCAGAAAAGAAAGTTAAAGGATTTCCAAAAAAAAAGGGAAAGTTGGAGGGAAACCCGCACGCGTGCAGGCCACGCGCCTGATATTGGGCCGGCCCAATGGCCATCTCATCTTGAGGCCGTCTCGGTCAAGTTTTTGCCTAATAGATGAGTGTGGATTAGCATTGTAAAATGCTCCTATGGGCTCTAGAAAGCCCTATCCTACACTATGGCCCTAAAGCCTTATCATACCCTATGGGTCCTAAAGCTCTTACCCTCCCTACCCAGCGTGCCCTATGAGCTTTAAAGTCGTTATTTCCACCCTACTTTACAGGCTCTAAAGCCCTTCCCCTATCCTATCCTATGGGTACTGAAGACCTTATCCTACTCTACCTTATGGGCTCTAAATCTCTAACAACCCCTACCTTACCTTACCATACCATACAATAAGGGCTTTAAAACCCTTACCCTACATACGAGTCCTACACTAACCTTCTATAGGTGCCCTATTGGCCAACTACCCTTACCCTACAAGGCCTCCCCATCCCTACCTTACGAGCCCTTAGCCTACCCTACAAGACCTAAAGGCCCATGCCAGCATGGCCTAGTCTTTAAGTACAAAGGCAACCAATAAGAGTACTTGCGCAAAGCTCTTAAATGGGAAAACATTTATAAGTAGTGAACTTACCTTCCTTCACCTAGGGATGTTAGATGTGGCATGTGGGATGTAAGACAAATGGGAAAATAGATCTTTTTCCATTTCAAAATTCATCAGATCAATACAAGATTGACATCCTCTCCATCGGCTTCAAACGCTTAAGCGTAAGAATTTCAATACATCCACAATTTGCCTATACAAACTACTCCCTTTGCCTTATTTTAGTAAGCCAAAAGTCATTCAGTTTCCCTTGACTTGCTTAGTTTATCTTCCTTTGATCCTTTGATCCTTTGATCTTTCTATTATACTATTCTCCACTTTAATTCCCTGCAAGTTGTTTCTTTGTCCTTTAAACTCTAGCCTAAGCACAGACGTAGACTAATTACTGATTAGCGAACCTTGTAATGTTGGGTGTGATTTGCTTTTGCTTTGATTATTGCTTACTTTCGCCTTTTACTTGCATTTTGCTCTATTCTATTGATGTTGATAGCAATGTCTGATCCTAGTGTCACGGGATCACGTATTTACCTAGTGAAAACCGTGCGGCACTAGTGTCAATGACTAACGATTGCACTAGCTCAGCCTTAATCTTGACCCCTTAAGTGTGCAAGCCGATGAGCTTGGTTAGACTTGCTAAGAAAAGACTTAATAAGAGAGTATTTGTGTGGAAAAGGCTTTGTATTAATAAGAGAATACTTTACAAGAAGGCTAGATGCTTACAAGAGCTTTTTTGGGAACTTGTTGGAACTTGGATGACAAAATGAGCCTAAGTGCCTATTTATAGGCAAGCCCCCTTACCTTGGGGCCATTCTAGAATACCCCTACTCTAGAGTTATCTAGAATACTCTACACCACTCTCCTATAGTATACACAAGTCTAGAAAGACCTATAAGGTTCTGGACAAGCCCAGAACACTCTAGAATACACCACACTATTCTATACTACTCTAGTATGTTCTAGTATTTACATGATAGGGCTAGAACCTTCTAGCACCTTCCAGACCCTTCTTGAGTGTTCTAGTATCTTCTAGCACACTCTAGTACTTTCATGAATGTACTAGATATCTCCAGCACATTCTAGAACCTTCATGAGTGTTCTAGATGCTTCCAGAACACACTAGAACAGTCTAGAAGCCTCTAGACCATTCAAGATCCTTCTTGATGTTTCTTTTGCCGGAAATCTCGAGATAAATATGAAATTGTCAACACGGACCGAGCCATTTGTGTTTGGGCCGTGTCATTCTCCCCCACTTGATGTATGCATCGTCCCTGATGCATAAGTTGCTTAGTGCAAGCTCCGTGTTGCACTCTTCTCTTGCCTAGCCCTCTAGGCACTCCGTTAATGCATGCTCCATGATGCACTGAGTCTTTGTTGGCTCCCTTGGCCTGACGTTGATGCCTCCAATGACGCTTGCCCCTAAGCGTCCATTTTGCTTGCAAGGCCGCAATCCTTGACTTGCCCACGTCCTCACTAGTTGCAAGAGGTAGCTCATACTTTGTCCCTTTAGATGTGATGGTAAGCACCCCATTGCCAACCATCCACGGTTCGACTTTGGTGAGGAACTCCATGCCTAGCACTACTGCTTGATCATCCATGTCGACTACCAAGAAGTCAACTTTGCCCGACCATTCTCCCAAACGGATGGGCACACCCCAGGCCCTACCATATACGGGTATGGCCTCTGAATTTATGGCCTTCATCTCGCCATAAGCACTTGTGAACCTTATGCCTCGGGCCTTGGCTTCCCCTATCGCCAAGAAATTGTGTGACGCCCCTGTGTCCACGAGCACCCTAGCGTCCACATGGTTCACTTTCCCATTGACGATCATTGTGCTACTCTTTAGCCCTTTGCTCGTCCTCCGAGAGATCTCTTCTCTAGGCTTATCGACATCCCTTTTGTCGACAAGTCTTATGCTAGCCAACTTAGCTTGGTTGTCCTCTTGATCAAGCTCCTGGATAATGGCAGCCAACTTTGTCCTTGTTGGACAATTACGTGCTATGTGCGGCCCATCGCACAAGAAACAACTTAAAGCCTTCTTTGATTCGTCCCCCTTGGACTGGTTCCCTTTGGGCTTGCTCCACGAAGATGCCTTGACCTCGGTTGGCGCTTTAGGAGACTCCTCCTTGTCTCCCCCACTTGCTCCCGTGATTGGCGTTTTTCCTTTGTCCTTGGGGCCTTCGACCCTTTGGAATTCCACGAGGGACTCTGCAACTCGTAGGGCCGTCTTGATGTCTCTTACATCCCTCCGTTGTAACTCTAATTTGGCCCACCTATTTAGACCATCAGTGAAGGTGAAGAGTGCCTCCTTAGGTGACAAATCCGGGATTTCCAACATAAGATCAGAGAACTCCTGTACATACTCCCGAATATGCCCCTCTTTGTGGTGTAAGCGACGAAGTTTCGCCCGAGCCTCATCCTCCGCATCTGCGGGTAAGAATTGCTTGCGAAATTCATCCTTAAACCCATCCCATGTTGTAATGCTACACTCTTCATCCCCCATTGGAGTTGACATACGTTTCCACCAAGACAAGGCACTATCCCGTAAGTATAGCGAAGCTTGAAAGATCCTTACCGAGTCATCCGTCAAGCCCGCTGCCCCAAAATAGCGCTCCATGACGTAAAGGAAATTCTCTACGTCCTTTAACTTGCGGCTACCACTATACGTGTCTGGCTTTGGAAGCTCCAACCTAGTAAACGTCGTCCCCACGACGCTACCTGACCCAAGTGCATCAACTCGTGCTTTAAGCCCCCTGGCTTCTGCCCTAACCACGCTGAGCTCTCCCCTTAAGCTCTTGATGTCCGCCTGGAGGTTAGTTAAGAGGGAAGCATTACCTTCGTTAGCCTTATTGTTACGATCCACCGCCTCATTTAGAGTTAGAAGCATGTCATCCCGCACCTCTTGTATGGCCCCAAGCAATTCTTCCCTGAACTGCTCCATACAAGCCTTGACTATCTCAGTCACGGTGCTATTATGCTCCTCCCATCGCTCTTGGTGTTCTGCAACCTTTAAGGCTACTCGAGCTAACCTCTTCTCCAACTCCACCATAGGTTCCCCAGAGACAGACTTGTCTCTACCCCTACTGCCCTTCCTAGCAGCCTTGCTTGTGTCCCCAACGACTATCTCTTGGGCAACACAGAACTCCTTTTGGCTTTGCACGACATCTGATTCACCCGCCATTAATATAGTTTGTATAACTCGACTTGGTGTTGAACGAGGCTCTGATACCACTTGTCACGGGCTCACGTATTTACCTAGTGAAAACCGTGCGGCACTAGTGTCAATGACTAACGATTGCACTAGCTCAGCCTTAATCTTGACCCCTTAAGTGTGCAAGCCGATGAGCTTGGTTAGACTTGCTAAGAAAAGACTTAATAAGAGAGTATTTGTGTGGAAAAGGCTTTGTATTAATAAGAGAATACTTTACAAGAAGGCTAGATGCTTACAAGAGCTTTTTTGGGAACTTGTTGGAACTTGGATGACAAAATGAGCCTAAGTGCCTATTTATAGGCAAGCCCCCTTACCTTGGGGCCATTCTAGAATACCCCTACTCTAGAGTTATCTAGAATACTCTACACTACTCTCCTATAGTATACACAAGTCTAGAAAGACCTATAAGGTTCTGGACAAGCCCAGAACACTCTAGAATACACCACACTATTCTATACTACTCTAGTATGTTCTAGTATTTACATGATAGGGCTAGAACCTTCTAGCACCTTCCAGACCCTTCTTGAGTGTTCTAGTATCTTCTAGCACACTCTAGTACTTTCATGAATGTACTAGATATCTCCAGCACATTCTAGAACCTTCATGAGTGTTCTAGATGCTTCCAGAACACACTAGAACAGTCTAGAAGCCTCTAGACCATTCAAGATCCTTCTTGATGTTTCTTTTGCCGGAAATCTCGAGATAAATATGAAATTGTCGACACGGACCGAGCCATTTGTGTTTGGGCCGTGTCACTAGGAACTATAGGTTGGAGATTTATTCCTCTTGCCACTAGTCGAGCTAGGTAGTTGCTGCTCTATTCCATTGATTGCTCCACGAATACCCTTTTTTTTCAACTTCCCTACTTCTTTGTTTCGATTTGTGTATTTGATGATTTTGATTGCTTAAATGAATAGGATATAGCAAAGAGAACATAAAATTGGAGGTGGATGAAGATAATGTACTCCACATAAAAGGGGAGGGTGGTAAAAAAGAGGAATCACAGGGTAAAGACATCATTTGGCACGCAGCCGAAAGAGGAGGAAAGAGCGAGTTCTATCGACAAATTGAGCTCCCGGAGAACGCAAAAGTGGATCAGATCAAAGCACAGGTTGAAAATGGTGTGTTAACGATCGTTGTTCCTAAAGATAATAATCCTAAGCCTTCTAAAGTACGCACCATTAACATCTCCAGCAAGCTTTGAAGCTCATACTAAGAGCTCTCAATAAATGGAAGCTTTATTTGTACTTAAGTAAAGTATTTTACTGTCATGTGTTGTAATATACTGTCTAGACTTGCGTTTTTCAGATCTACGAATTGCTGTATGAGACGGTCTCATCAAGAGGTGCGTCTCAATATATGTATTAAATAGCACTTCTTATACATATAATAAGAATATAGGCTCCTTGTTTAAGGTCGTTTTACTGGGAAATGGTCTCTTACAAGAATAGTTCTTTCAAATCATTCTTTTCATGCTCTCTTGCACATGAGAATTCAGACAAATTTTGTTTGAAAAGATGGAAGGAATGTGTTGGTTTTGTAACTGGTTTTTGTAATATTATGTGTGAGATTTGTATGTAGTATTTGCTTTTGTATGTTCAATTATTTGGTGTACACTACCTCCATCTTCATTATATTCATGACTAGAGGTGTTCAAAATATACATAATGATCTAATATTCATTCAAATTAATTATAAAATTAAGTCTGACCAGATTTAAAAATGGAATTGTAGTTATGCAAAACCCAATGTAGACACAAGATTTGACTTTAAACCGGCTGAAAGCACCTGATTTGAAATTGACCTGATAATCAGAATAAAACAAAGTAACTGAAATTGAAAGTATCGTCTCTAAATGATTCGGAGGGAGTATAATATTGAACCAACTAAATGGATGAAACAGTACTAGATTTTTTAGCATGTGGAATTTTAGCTTATTTGCATTAATAGTGTTCCTGTCAAGGAACCAACTCAACCAAAAGCTTAAGCTGATGGTTGAGGCCCCAAGATATGTTATATACTCTAACACGCCCCCTCACACGAGAGCCCTTTGGGCTAGAAGTGTGAATGCAGCACATGCCCTCTTCATACATGGCGCTAAATTTTCCACTTTAAATGAGGGGTGGTTGAGATTCGAACCTGTGACCTCTTGTCACCCTGGCTTCTGATACCATGTCAAGGAACCATCTCAACCAAAAGCTTAAGTTGATGGTTGAGGCCCCAAGATATGTTATATACTCTAACAGTTCCAATTAGCTTAATTACCAAATTTTATTTTAGCTTCTATGATTTATCTAACAAGCTAATCCATTCAATAAGCTAAAAAGACTCAATCATTTCTTTTACCAATACTTCCGAAGTTTTTAATTGGAAATTTTCATTTTAAAGGTACGAACTTTAGCTCATTTGTTTTTGAAGGTTTGAATTTTTGTTTATTTCTTAAAAGATCGAACTTTAGGGTGCCTCCACTTTAAAGGTTTAGCCGGTTTTAGTAACCTAGAAATTAGGTTACTATCTCCTCCACCCGATTTTTCATCAGCTTCTTCCTTAAACCTCTTCATCAGACATCAATAGCGTTTTCCTTGATCTAACCATTGAGTCCCAAGAACAAGCACTATACTCACTATAAAAATTCCCAATTCTACTCCAACGATAATCAATTTATAAGTGAGCTATTAATTACTTAGACGACATTTTTAACATGAAATTGCAACACCCACAAAACAGGATGAATAAACAATCAGTAACAGTAGCAAGTGACAACAATTCTAGAAAATAGAAATAGACCTTTTGAAGCTCAAGATTATTCAAAATCAAAGAATAGGAATCGAAATTGAGCAAATCGGGGGAAAAGATGAAGATCTTAAGAAAAACTCAGAAGATATATTTCCCGCCGCGTTGTAAAGGTGTAAAAAAACCGTGTTTTGGGCCGCATTAAGGGATATCTTATAGTTTTGACTGATATTTGTTGGATATTTAGGGCGGTAGGACAATATTCCAAGGCTTAGAAACATGTTTAAGGCATAAACTAAGCATAAACATAACAACGGAACAAAACGGAAACGAAACAAAGCAAAACTTGGTGCTCGGTCATGTTGCTCGTTCGAGCATAACTGTGCTCGTTCGAGCACTCTGTTGCTCGTTCGAGCACTTGGTCCCGGGCTGATCAGAATGCTTCTGTTTGTTTGTTTTGGCATTTGCTCGTTCGAGCACCTATAGTGCTCGTTCGAGCACTTAGAGAATTTCGCGTCAGAAAGTCTCTGGAAACTGTTTTGCATCATGCTCGTTCGAGCACCTTATGTGCTCGTTCGAGCACCTCTGAAACAGTGTGTTATTTCGTGAAGCTAAGCTATGCTTCATGAAGACTTGTGTTGTTATGGACGAGTGTTTTACTTCACTAAAACACTCTATTTTGCCTGGTAACCACCAAGCATGGTTTGGATGAAGACATGTGACTCTTCACACTCTATAAATAGGTGTGGGCACATGCATATCAAATCACTCTTAACATTTGATAGAAATTCTGATTTCTATTGTTCTTTCTCTCATTTCTCTTGATTCATTGAGAAGAGTAATTAACTTCTCTTTTGTTTTTCTGATTTCATACTCTCTTATAAACTCTTTGTTGTTTAGATTAATCGGTGCGTACTCATCGGTTAATGTGATTGATTGTATCTCATTGTGAATATCCATCATCATAACCCAAGTACCTTTGTGGGGGATATATCACAAAAGGAAAGTTTCCATACGCCTTCAATCTTATATCAAGATTTCCGGTGACCATTGTGTTGCAACATATCTTCTCTACGGTGTTCATCTTGTTCGTGGTTCGTTGTTTGAAGAAGATCATTGCCATAAACACAAAGGCTTATATACATAGTATATTGTAGTAGTGTAGTGTAATTGTAATTTACAGCACTTTCCTTTTGTACATCTTATAACAATCTTTTGTGATATTTCTGCAATATGGCAAGTGTGAAAGATCTTACTTCAAACTTTATGAAGTTAGACAAGTTTCTTGGTGTGGAGTTTCGTCGGTGGCAAAAGAAGATGCAAATCTTGTTAACTTCCCTCAACGTTTACTATGTCATTTCCACTCCAAAGCCGGAAGAGAAGGAGGATGAAACTCTAGAGGAGGCTAGAAAGAGGAACAAATGGGAGAATGATGACTTTATTTGTCGTGGGCATATTCTAAACGGTATGTGTGATTCTTTGTTTGATATTTACCAATTTCATGAGTCCGCCAAACTATTGTGGGATAGTTTGGAAGATAAGTATATGGCGGAAGACGCTAGTTCTAAGAAGTTCTTGATCACTAACTTTAATAATTACAAAATGTTGGACAACCGTCCTGTTATGGATCAATTCCATGAGTTGCAACGCATGTACAATAACATGAAGATGCATGATATATCTATGGATGAAATATTTATTGTTTCAAGTATCATAGATAAACTACCCAATACTTGGAGGGATGTGAAACATGCCCTCAAACACAAGAAAGAAGAGATTTCTCTTGTGGGACTTGCTCAACATCTTCAAATTGAGTCAAGTTTAAGGGAACTTGAAAGTTCCAAGGGAGACAATCCCAATCTTTCATCTGTGAACATGGTGATTGATGATACTAAGGCCACTACAAGTGGAGACAAGAAGAGGAAACCACAACACCCAAAGGGTAAAGGCAAGAACAAAGTCAATGACAATGTTTGTTGGGAGTGTGGTAGGCCTGGACATCGCAAGAAAAACTGCTTTGTGCTTAAGAATAAACTTAAGAAAATGAAGGGTGGTGCTTCTTCAAGCAACAACCCTCCTCATACTAAAGGTAATCCTGTAATTTTGGATGAAAATTCTAAATTGAATGTTTCTTCCATGGATTCTAATGTGAATGTTGTGCAGGATGAAGACATGTCGTGGTGGATCGATTCGGGAGCCGCTAGACATGTGTGCAAAAGCAAACACTGGTTCACAACGCTTCATGAAGTTGTGGATGGAGAAAGTCTCTACATGGGAGACAACTCGCCTATCAAAGTCCTAGGCAAAGGACAAGTGGAGCTTTTGTGTACTTCGGGGAATACTTTGATCCTTAGGGATGTTTATTATGTTCCCGACATTAGTAGGAATCTCGTCTCCGGTCCAATCCTAAACCGATTAGGATATAAACTTGTATTCGAGGCCGATAGATGTATTATAAGTAAGGGTAATATGTATGTAGGACGTGCCTATTTATGTTGTAACTTGTTTAAACTCTCTTTATCATGTAAATATTCTAATGTTATTTGCAATGTTAATTCGCATGATGATGATTTACATTATTTGTGGCATCTTAGATTAGCGCATGTTAATTTTGGTAAAGTATCTTTTATGGCTAAGCATGATTTGATTCCAATGTGTGAACGAAAATCGGTAAATTGTAAAACATGCATGCTTAATAAGATCACTAAGTCACCTTTCAAAAGTGTAGAAAGAAAAACTAATATTTTAGATCTTGTACATAGTGATTTATGTGATTTCCATAGCACACCATCTTTAGGCAATAAAAGATATGTTGTTACTTTTATTGATGATTATTCTAGGTTTTGCTATGTTTATCTTTTGCATACAAAAGATGAGGCACTTGATTTCTTTAAAGTTTACAAGAATGAAGTTGAACTTCAGATTAATGGTAAACTTAAGAGATTAAGGACCGACAAGGGAGGAGAATATTATGATCCTCAATATTTCCAATCAATGGGAATTATACATGAAACTACCGCCGGTTATGCACCACAATCAAATGGTGTGGCGGAAAGGAAGAATAGAACTCTTCAAGAAATGGTTAATTCCATGTTGTCATACTCTAATTTGAGTGACGGGTTTTGGGGAGAGGCTATGTTGACCGCGTGTCACATCCTCAACCGGGTTCCAAATAGAACCAATAAGGAATCTCCTTATGAGTTATGGTACAAAAGAAAACCGAACTTGAGTTATCTTAAAGTTTGGGGGTGTCGGGCTATTGTTAGAGTACCCGGACCGAAAAGAAAGAAACTCGGTGAACGAGGCATTGAATGCATCTTTGTAGGTTATGCTAATCAAAGCAAAACTTATAGGTTCTATGTAATAGAACAAAACGACTATATTGCGATTCATTCGATAATAGAGTCAAGGGATGCGATTTTCGATGAGAATCGTTTTTCATCGATTAGTAGACAACGAGATCTACGGATTAGTACCAATGACGATGATGTTGAAATCGAAGATATTCAACATGAAAACCCGAATGAAAACGATGATGTTGATGACAATCAACAAAACATCGAACAAGAAACTCCCGATGATGTGGAAGAAATTCCTAGGAGGAGTAAAAGACAACGGAGACCAAAATCTTTTGGTTCGGATTTTCATGTATATTTGGTTGAAGGTACTCGTACCGATATTCAATCAAGTTTTCCATATTTATTTAATGTGGAAGGAGACCCATTGACATATAGCGATGCTATGGCTTCTCAAGACAGTGCGTTTTGGAAGGAAGCAATTAATGATGAGATGGACTCAATCATGGGAAATAATACTTGGGTTTTGGTAGATTTACCACCGACTTGCAAACCGATTGGTTGCAAGTGGATCTTTCGTAAAAAGATGAAAATAGATGGAACTATTGATAAGTTCAAAGCCCGTTTAGTGGCACAAGGTTTTAGACAAAAACCTGGTATCGATCATTTCGATACATATGCACCTGTTGCAAGGACAACCACCATTCGGTTGTTGATAGCTTTGGCTTCGATACACAATCTAGTGATTCACCAAATGGACGTAAAAACTGCGTTTTTGTATGGTGAACTAGATGAAGAAGTGTATATGAAACAACCCGAAGGGTTTGTTTTGAAAGGACATGAAAATAAGGTGTGTAAACTTGTTAAGTCGTACGGACTAAAACAAGCACCGAAACAATGGCATCAAAAATTTGATGAAACGATATTGTCCTTTGGATTCAAATTGAATCAAGCGGATAAATGCGTTTATAGCAAATTTGATGAGCAAGGCGACGGAGTCATTATATGTCTCTACGTTGATGATATGCTCATTTTTGGTACTGACTTAGTACGGGTTCAAGAGACAAAAGAATTTTTGTCAAGATCCTTCCAAATGAAGGATATGGGGGAGGCCGATGTGATCTTAGGTATAAAGATCATTACAGACGGCAATGGAATCAAATTAAGTCAATCTCATTACATTGAGAAAATACTTAAAAGGTTCAATATGTTCGAGTCAACTCCTATCTCGACCCCTATGGATCCACATGTCAAATTATTTAGACATGAGAAAGAACCAGTTTCGCAATTATCATATTCAAAGATAATTGGATCGCTTATGTATGCGATGACTTGTACTAGACCGGATATTGCGTTTGCGGTTGCAAAATTGAGTAGATTTACTAGCAATCCGGGTCCGCATCATTGGAATGCAATTAGGAGAGTATTAAGATACTTGAAGGGTACCTTAGATCGTGGTATCATTTATAGTGGAGAACCTCCAGTTTTGGAAGGTTATTCCGATGCAAGTTGGATCACTAATGAAGAAGATAATTCTTCAACGAGTGGTTGGGTGTTTGTTTATGGGGGAGGAGCCATTTCATGGTCTTCCAAGAAACAAACGTGCATCGCTGATTCCACTATGGCTTCCGAGTTTATTGCGTTAGCATCTGCGGGGAAGGAAGCGGAATGGTTAAGGGATCTCATGTTTGAGATACCCATGTTACCAATGCCTATAGCACCGGTGGCAATTCATACAGATTGCAGAACGGCATTGGCGAAGGCTTATAGTCAAGTGTATAACGGTAAATCCCGTCATATTGCTCTTAGGCACAGCCTAGTGCAAGGGCTTATCGTTAATGGGGTCATCACTCTTGATTATGTGAACACTAAGTTCAATTTGGCTGATTTCTTTACGAAAGCCATGAGTAGGGATTCAATTGAACAAGCGTCAATTGCAATCGGTTTACGCTAAAAATTCATCTAGAAAGCCCAATTCACACACAAGTAACATTGTGTCTGAATTCAATGTGGTGTAATTCTTTATGGATTTTGTAAGCAACAAAGTTTAATGACCCATCGTTGCTTTGGACCGTGAGGAGCGAGGTAGTCGTCCCTTGAAAGTTCTCAAGGCCAAGAGTAGAAGAGCTCTTGGTGATATCCATTCACGGGGATATATTTTACGTAATGAGAACCTACCTATATAAGTTTGAAGTGTGGCCGCTTCAAGTAGTCAAGATTAGCGTATCGACTATGATAAACTTATGAATAGATATGGACACGGCCGTTATAATGTGTCAAGAAACGACAAAGCGTTCGTTTATTCTGTGTGTACTTCATCTTCAAATGGTCAGATGTGTTATGTGATTCAATCCGGAGGGACATCATTATTTCACGATCATTTGTCAAGTATGTCGTACTAGGTGTTAATTCAATCCGGAGGGACATTAGCATTGATGCACGGAATGTGATTATGAGATCATTTTTTGAGAAAGGGAAAGAAATGTCCTAAAGGCCCTAAATGGGGGAGGATTGTTGGATATTTAGGGCGGTAGGACAATATTCCAAGGCTTAGAAACATGTTTAAGGCATAAACTAAGCATAAACATAACAACGGAACAAAACGGAAACGAAACAAAGCAAAACTTGGTGCTCGGTCATGTTGCTCGTTCGAGCATAACTGTGCTCGTTCGAGCACTCTGTTGCTCGTTCGAGCACTTGGTCCCGGGCTGATCAGAATGCTTCTGTTTGTTTGTTTTGGCATTTGCTCGTTCGAGCACCTATAGTGCTCGTTCGAGCACTTAGAGAATTTCGCGTCAGAAAGTCTCTGGAAACTGTTTTGCATCATGCTCGTTCGAGCACCTTATGTGCTCGTTCGAGCACCTCTGAAACAGTGTGTTATTTCGTGAAGCTAAGCTATGCTTCATGAAGACTTGTGTTGTTATGGACGAGTGTTTTACTTCACTAAAACACTCTATTTTGCCTGGTAACCACCAAGCATGGTTTGGATGAAGACATGTGACTCTTCACACTCTATAAATAGGTGTGGGCACATGCATATCAAATCACTCTTAACATTTGATAGAAATTCTGATTTCTATTGTTCTTTCTCTCATTTCTCTTGATTCATTGAGAAGAGTAATTAACTTCTCTTTTGTTTTTCTGATTTCATACTCTCTTATAAACTCTTTGTTGTTTAGATTAATCGGTGCGTACTCATCGGTTAATGTGATTGATTGTATCTCATTGTGAATATCCATCATCATAACCCAAGTACCTTTGTGGGGGATATATCACAAAAGGAAAGTTTCCATACGCCTTCAATCTTATATCAAGATTTCCGGTGACCATTGTGTTGCAACATATCTTCTCTACGGTGTTCATCTTGTTCGTGGTTCGTTGTTTGAAGAAGATCATTGCCATAAACACAAAGGCTTATATACATAGTATATTGTAGTAGTGTAGTGTAATTGTAATTTACAGCACTTTCCTTTTGTACATCTTATAACAATATTTAGGTGAAATGATAACCGGATCACTCCCATTACCGCATCAGCGTTCCGTACCGGCTTACCGCGATTGCAACCCTTACTGCATTCTTACACTATGGTCGAAAGATGAATGTTTTAAGGTAAAAAAAACTCTATAAAATAGCAAACTTAAAAACCTCCAAAATTAACAAATACCCAATTAATACCCAATTGAAGAAATATAGCAAACTATTAATATTTAAGAAAATAAAAATCTTCAAAACTAAAAAAATAAATATCTTTAAAACTACATTTATAGTATCCTGGATTTCTTCTCTAGTTTTTTTAAATCATTTTTCCTTGATTTCTTCTTCAAAGGAACCATAATTGAAAAAAGAGAGTTTAGGGATTGAAAAATGGTGAAAAAGAAGAGAGGATCACCACTACAAGATGGAATAAGAAAGAAAGGAAAAAAGGATGAAAAATATCATTTCAACTGGTAAAAGGTAAATCGAACCTTAAATGCGGAGACACTTCAAAGTTCGAACTTTTAAAAAATAAATGAAAGTTCAAACCTTTAAAAGTAAATATGCTAGATTTCGTACCTTTAAAATCAAATTTTTCATTAGTAATTGGAAAATGGTGAGGAAACTTTTTTTATTTTTCATTAACGAGATAAATTTTTTCATGTCAAAAATTTTCACACAAAAAACTAATGTGAATAAAATAGAAAATGTGGGAAAATATTAAGTTAGGGATGACAATGGGTCGGACTGGGCTCGATTATATATACTCCGACTTTGCTCCGGATAATAGTCAGAGTTTTTTTTCAGTCCACCTCCACTCGGAGTCGGATTATGCATACTCTAAGTTTGCCCCGACTCTAACTCTCGGACGTCCAACAAAGTCGGATGCGGAGTCAGATTATTATCAAACAGCATCGTTGTGATATTGTACTAATGATTTTAAAGCATAGAAAATTAACAAAATATATTTTTCAATTAACAAAAAATATGTACTTTGAATTTAAGTTTAACAAGAGAAATAGTCAAACTACTACAATTCAATAAAATTTTATCGCATTTTGATTAGGCGTATTTTATTTCTCTTGATCAGATTTGTCGTAATCTGATTTATTATCTAAATAAAAATACCAAGTAGTTTTTCAAAACCAAAAATTATAATTAGTATGGGAAGGAGCTTGAATTAGTCACATCTAGAATTTTAAAGGAAATAAAATATTGGTGTAAAAGTCAGATTCCCTTTAAGGTCGGAGTCCGGTCGGATTGTCGAGTTTTTATTAAGGCTCAACTCCGGTCCGTCTCAAACTCGGGCTCGGATCGTACAATCGGAGTCGGAATCGGATGACTTTTTCCTCAGACTCGAATCAAATTATTTTCCTCGGATCGAGTCGGACTGAATTGCTATCCTAGATTTTTTTTTTTTTTTTTTTTGAGATAATTGCTATCCTAGATTAAGTTCTCTTTGTAGGAGAGAACCTCGCATAATATTAGTGGCTCCAGGCTAACTAGGTTTGGTGGCGGTGGATATGGTAAATATATTACGCTTTTTTAGCATGTGACCTTGTTTTGTACTAGTCGTAAGGAACTTTCCCTAATCTTTACTCCTTTTTTGTTTTTTTATATTATTTATATATTTATGTTTTACTTTTCCGTTCTGAAATACTTGCTACATTTTAGTTATTGACACCACTTTAAAAAAAGTTATTGGTATGATGCATCGTTTAAACTTATTTTATATATTACGACTAATATATAACTAAAAATATAGTCAAATGAGATCTTGTTTAAATCATTTAATCACGTACTTTTATAATATTAATATTTTAATGTGTATAGTTTAAAATATAAATAAACAAAAGAATACATTGAACTGCGTAACAAATCTTAATGTCACAAGTATAACTGGGCTGAAAAAGTATATTTACGCCGTAATTTATTCTTATCAGTAGTACTTAATATCGACATTTAAATGGACCGTTAGTGTAAAATCATTTTAGGAAGGATATATAAAGCTTCATGATAATGCCAAGATATTTTTTATATTCTAAAAATCATTTATAAGTATTTAATATGAAAATAATTTTGTTTCTTATCAAAATGTCCTATTTGCTTTCGGGTTATATTTACCAATCACTTGTAATTTCATTTGTATGTTATTCTTGATCCACACGTTAAAACATAATTAAAAGAGATTTTATTAAATTTATCTCAGCATAAATTTATTAACATCTATTTTTTATATTTTTTATATATACACATTTATCACTATTAAGCATTGAATTAGTATATTAAGAGACGGAAAAAAACAAATGTGACGTTGATCAATATAATCATTAATCAATAATCATAATAATTTAAAATAAAACAACTGAATTTGTAGAAGTATATAAAAGGCTATGAAATGGAAGGAAACAAGAAAGTTAGAGCCATAGACAATGATCAATAATCATTAATCAAATACTCTATATGCTGTATTAGTTTGGAGTATTTTGTACTTATTATACTTTTTATACATTAAATTTTTTTTTGTGTAATTTAAACTTATTTAATTACCAGGTGCTCTAGACCGTTTTTTGTAAAGACGACTCTCAAAATCCAGCCCAAATCTATATTTAGAGTTGTAACAATATATATTTAGAATTGGACTGGGCTTTTGAACCGTCTTTACAAAAGACGGTCTCAAGTAAGAATTTGTGTTTAATTATTTATGTATTAAATTATATTACACGTCTAAAAGTTATAAAAATGTCTCATTTCTATTTTTGTCATTCTTTTTTACCCTTTTACTCTTACTACAATAACACAACAACACATAAATATAAATACCCTTTACGGAAAAAGAAAGTTTTTCACTCACTTTTAGTAGTCCCTTACCCCTCCTTGGTTTTGGTGCAAAACCCAAATGTCACATTCTCTATGAATAGGAGGGAGTAATATTTTGAAAGTATGCAATTAAATGATTCAAATAAAATCCAGTTTGGAGTATATTTTTTCTTACAAATTAGGCGTAAAATATAAAATAAGCTCGAACATGAATAGTGTCAATAACAAAAATATAACGAGTATTTCAGAGCCGAGGAAATAATTTAGTGTATCTCATAAAATTTACAATATTTATTTAATT